>JAKWJL010000011.1:0-600000 GCA_023383405.1 Chaetomium cochliodes | reverse complement strand
CACCACAAGGTCGTCCCAGTCTAACCCGAACTACATCTTCTTTTCTGCTTCAGCCAACGCTTTTGCTCTCCACATTTGGTCACCCTCAGGGACTGAGCCGTCTGACTATCCTTTATCCACAGGGCGAACCTTGTTCGCCACTATCTTCCACATCGTGTTGGTCTGAAGCGTTTGTCGGTAGGAGAAATGCTTGACCGAGCGTAGGCCTTTGGCGATCCATCGACGAAGTCGGCGATTAAGGTGAACTAGTGGCCTCTGAGGGTCAGGCTTCGCCTGTTCAGACGGAGGTCCGGGTTCTTGCTCGATGCTGGCGTCGAGATGTTTCTGGATGGCTGCCTTAGCCAGGCTATCGCAGAGTGGTAAAGATGCCTGCCTCAGGGTCTCTTCAAAAAGGGCCCCCCCCTCGTTTTCGTCAAGACTGCCGATGGGAACATCGCCTTCTTCCACCCATACCCAACCAGGGACCCTTTCGGTGGCATCAGCCAGTCCCTGAATAACGTGGGTGTAAGCGTCGAGTCATAACCGCTACGCGGCCCGCCTCGACGTATTTTCGGAAACCACATACGCGCGAACGATCTTCCCGCCCATAGTAGCGTTTGAGGTGATCAGATGACCCTCCTTGAAGTCGAACGTCAAGCTGGTGTCCCGGAAGAACGGCATCCCCAGGATGATTTCGTGGGCTCCCGCATCATCGGGCACAATAAAGAAGTGGCACGGCGCCTGCCCTAGGCCAATAATAACCCTGACCTACGTCTCTCCCAGGAACGGTCTTGATCCATACATGCCTTTAGAGATAACATACGTCTCCTGGAAAGGCAGCTAATACTTCCGCGCCAGTCTACTGGAGATAACGTTGCATTCGGAGCCAGAGTCGAGCAGGGCGAGTTCCTTATCCGCCACTGTAGAGTCCAGTTGACAGTAAAGTGTTGGCAACGGGTGGAATCGCGTGATAGCGCCCATAACATCAACCCTCTAAGCGAGTAACAGAGTGTGGATAGGCTGCCGCAGCCAGCCTTCTTCTTCCTCGTTCAGAGCGCGGCTCGCATCGTCAGCAGTCCACCCCTCTTTAACCATTGCCTACATACACTTTTCCCAGATGGTACCTTGCGCCACGCTGTACGTCCCGTCCGGGCTAAGGCCATAAACCGCCGGGACTATTGTAGCTCCTGTCTGACCAGAGGGGCCTATAGCCTTGACCATGCTGAAATTGGTCTGGAGGTTCACTGGCGTGTCGGCCCTATTCGTAGGCTTAACACCCACAGGTTCGGAAACTAGAGTCGCGGAGCCCTTCCAGTCCACAACTTCGTAGCCGCTCTGAATTTGCCTAACATAGGCGACAAGGCACTCTACGTAAACAGGCGAGACTCGAATCAAGTCTTCAAGCGTAAGGGCCGGTTTTACCCCGAGCGTCTTCCGGACTACTTCGTTGATGTACGTCACGGTGTTCTTTTTGGTACCATCACCATCCTGCACTGGCGGCTGTGTAGCCGGCTTGACTGTACTGGGAGTCTTCTAATCAGAGGTGTGAGGCGCCGGATTCTTTAGGATGCTGACCGGGGCCCCGTTCAGAAAGGTGGCCTCCTGGCTCTCTTCCGCGGGCTTAAAGTCCCCTGAACGTGTTCGCTTGGCCACGTGAGCTTCCAAGGCAAACGTAACTACTTCGTGGATCATCCTCTCAACGTCCGCCTATCCAAAGGTAGTCCGTTCAAGCTCCGTGGTCGGTTCCGGGCTTTCTGGCCTAGCCACCGCCTTGACAGTGTACGATCCGCCATGGTTTCGGTCCGTATAGGTGTTAACTTCGTGACTCTTGAGGTAGTCGAAAACTAACTGGCCATCGACGGAGACCTGGTTAATGTACGAGCCTAGCGTGTGAACCACCTAGGGAACAACGAGGTACTTCTTATCGGAGATAAGGTCCAGGTTTGGTTGATAGTCCTGATTTCGGCGGCTTTTAAAGTCCGAGATCGCCCTTTCGTAGCCCTGCCAGCTGTCCAGAGTGGGAAACTGTGAGGCGTAGGCGAGGAGGACGTGTGCGAAGCCGCATGTGTAAGACGCCCGGGTTACGTCGTACATGTTGACTCTGATCGTGGTAGCTGCATCGCGGACTCGGTTACCGTAGCCCAAGTAATAATCGTTGCGCCCAACAGAATAGAAGAGGCCGTTGTCTCTATCCCTCTATACCAGCGTACAGTCCTTAGCGAAGTGGCCAGCGTTGCCATAGTAGTAGCATCTGACTGCCTGTTGGGAACCCGTCTAGTCACTGAGTTTAGGCATCGCGGGCACTAGCGTTTGGTCGGAGCGGTTGTCACGGTTGCCTTGGTAGCCTTAGTAGCCTCCGCGTGGACGGTAGCCTCCACCACCTCCACGGCCCTAACCGTACTGATTGTCCCTCTGAGCGTAGCCGAAGTTGGTCTCAAACTGAACCTAGCCGACGGATAAGCCTGTCTGGAATTCCCGGAAGCGCTGTTCCAGAGCGTGATCCAACTGCCGCTATAGGTTAACCTGAAGGCCTTAAAACATGGCTGTCAGGTCGTTAACTGAAGACTAGGCTATAGGCTTGCTCTGAACAGGGGGCGTCTGTGACCTGGCTAGCTTGTCGTCCCTTCCGGAATAGGTGGTTGCCTCGGGGATCTCAATGCGAACCGTCTTGTGAGCCGCCCTACCACTAACGGAGAGTCTACGAGGGACCATCGTGTTGGTGCTGCTCTTGAGGAACACTGATCCCGCGTTAAACCCTTTGCGGAGACTACTCTGAACAAAGGTACGGAACTGCTTGAAGTCCATAGCCTTTAGCTCCGTCTCGTCACGGTTGTAGGCGCGCAGTCCCGCCTGGACCTCGTTAGGCAGATGAGTCCAGATCTTTCGCACGGCGGATTTGCGGGCTTCCTACACACTCTCCTTCGGGATACGGGCAATCAGAGCCTCGACCTTTTCCAAATGTAGGAAGATGGTGTCCGCGTGGGATGGAAGGGTCAACTCCACAAGGTGGTCAAGCTCGTCGTCGTCAATGAACTGCTCTGAGTCCCGGTCGTACCAATACTCCTTGAGAGCCTTCTTAAAGCTGTCCCAGGTGGCCTTGTCAGCATCGTCAAAACGCTTAATAATGCGGCGTTGTTCCGGTTTACACCAGCGGTTGAAACGGGCTATCTTGTCGACGTCTTTAATAGCATAGTCCACGCAGGCCTCCTCAAAGTACTCGATAAACTCGCTAATATCGTCTCCTTTGAACAGACCGGGGAGATCGTACTTTCCCGGATCGGGAAAGGATACTCGCATAATAGACTCGACCTCGGCGTCAGTCATAATGATCTTGGTCCTGGGTCTTGGCGGCTACGGTTCAACTGGCGAAGGCGTACGTTCCTCTAAAGGTATGCGAAGCGGCGTATCTGCGTCCGACTGTCCAGACGGCGAGTGAAAGGTAGAGCTGAGTTCTGGAGCCGGGAAGGGGGGAAAGTTGAACGATCTGGTGGTCGGTACTGTCAGACGGGGTAGGAGTCCTTCGGCCGAAGACTAGCTCTATGGTACCTCAGGGTACGGGCTAGTCAAATCGTCGAGCAATCTCTTTCTAGTTGACTGGTCCTGGCTGCTGGAATCGGGGCGGTCGTCCATAGACCGGTGGGTCGACTGAAAATAAAACTGATATTGTTGCTGAAGCTGACACTGAGACTGACGGTCCCTTCTATATAGCCAACTCTCTACCTCAACATACGAAAGAAACGTGCTCTTAAACTCGTCGCCCCTCTAGACAGACCGCTAGTCACGCTCTTGCATCATCTCTCTTCCGATTGCGTGTATCGTCGACAACCATGTTATGACAGGGGCCGCATACCGTCTCAGCACTCGCAACTAGCGGTCGGCTCGGATGCTACACCCTACCACGAAGGCGGCGGTCAACATCAGCAACCCCAGCAATGCTCTGATTAGGTCATTAAAGACCTCGCCCGCCGTTGAATGAGGAATGATTTCCCTGCGATCCCTGCCGAATCTTCGGGGGGACGTTGGATTTGTCCTTGGCGTAATCTTGATTGTGTGCGCGTGCCCTCTGGCACCGCTCTTTCGCACCGATGCCGTACCTCTCCTCTGTTCAGAGAGCCGGCCATCGTGCCGTTGTCGTTTCCGGCCTTGGTTTGCCGTTGTCGTTCGTGTCGGTGTCGTGCATGTCGTCGTCGGACACTCTGCTTCCTGAACCTGCTTCTCGGCTTCTTGACCCAGTTTGAGCCCAGAGCTGTGCTCCATCCCCGATTGAGCCCCCATTTAAACAGGAGTGTGCTGTGCTGCCTGCAAAACTGCCAGACCAGCCACCAAAACACAAACCTACAGATCCGTAGACCTGCTTGATATGGGGACAGAACACAGGCTCGGCTGCATCAATGGGTAAACCGACAAGTGTCTCCCTCTGGTCAGAGAGAGGCGCATGCGCACATGCGCTGCAGGTTCTCACAGATGCGCGGGCACCTTGCGTTCCAAAAGTCGTGATCAAAGTGTCTGATTGTCTGCCCTCTGACCAAAAGGTTGAGCCGCCTCAGGGGCCCTTATGTACAATGAGAACACAACGCGGAAACGGAAAAACAAACACTCCCTACCCCTGAACAGGCCAAGAGGACCCAGTTCCACCTGCACTGGGGCACGCCCCAGTTCAATGGCATAGGCAACTATACCCTCTGACGTTGGTTTGTTTCTAATATGGCCTGACGACTCCTTCGGGCTTACGGAGGGGCTGGCAGGCTAATACTAAACCCCCTCTGGGTGTGGCGGACTTTCAGAGCAAAGGTAATATCTAGGTACCTAGGAACATGTCTCACCGATCAAGAAACACAGCGAACAACAGACTCGTACATCGGGTATTCGTGCCGCGGATTCCCGGAGATGTCAACCAACAGGAGACAGCGAAGAGCGCATATTCATAACTGTATGTAAGTGATCGATCTCCCGCGAGTGTCTCGTAACTCAAAGTTAGAACAGTAAGAGTCGTAATGCAGCGCTGAAGGTGGGTTTTCAGGAAGGGTGACAAGCCTTTGTTCTTCCATGCATCAGGATATTTTGAGAACACAGGGGGGTAGATTAAAATGCAAACTACGGCGGGAAATACATAGATAGCATGGCTACTTAAGTATGTGCAAGTACTAGTTCTCCGCTACAAGGGGCGAGGAATGACCACAACATTACTACCAGTAATCTCCACCAAAATAGCGTTCCTCTACTTCGTATGTTGCTTGCTGGGAGGTTCCTGCGTTAAGGCACTTTTGCCGTCACCATTCTGTGCAGTCGCAGGTCCCTTGCCAGAACGCCTCGGTTGCTCGGGAAAGTTGTACGGCACGGCATCAACCGTGCCGGAATCAGTCGCATGTGTGGTGGCTAACAGCAGAAATCAGGCCGCAACAAGTTGTCAGATTTCCCCTCCCTGAAATATTGTTTGCCGTATCGCTTGTAAGAACAACATTTATAGCTCACCTGTAACGTTCATGAGAAGCATGAGGAACTTCCCGAGACCATCGACGGTCTTTTTCAACTACGTAGTGACTGATAAGACTGGGCCAGGGGGAATGAGGCTAGAACTTGGTTGCAACCCAAAACTTACAGCTGAAGCGAGGATACCCATATTGTGAGACAACTTCTTATGCTGTTGGAGAATAGGATTTTTTTTTTTTTTTTGGAGTGCTCGCAGAGAGAACAACGACAGTGGTGGGCGGGTGGTGGTCAGGCACTTCTTAAGGAGCAGTCCGAGTCGGTCTAGCTTGGTTAGGTTGGGTGGCGCAGCAAAGCGGAGAGGAGTTTGTCCGGCCATACTGGTTAGGCAGACCAAGAGGCAGACAGTGGTTTTTGGCTGCTGGCCCATCAGCTGACGAACCACGCACCCGATTTAACGAGAGAGTCCTGATTGAAACCTGGGACATCATAGCCTATTACGGACAACTTCTCCGTTCCAGCATATGTAGGTTGGTGGCGTCTCAAACCGTATATTCATTATTTGGCACATGGTGCTCCATCCGTCTCGCCCGTCCCTGTTGCTGGCCCCGGCCGGGCTGGTCTCAGGTTTGACACAAGCTTGGTTAATTAGGTTGGCATCGGACAAAAAAGGAAACGTTAAGAAGAATCAAACGACTGTTTCCAAACTCAAGGGTCCAATGTTAGAATAAGAGGCTAGGTTGACCACGGCGAGTCGGGTGCTGGTGCTTTCACAGTTATGGCGTTTAGACGGGGGTTAAAAGCTCGGAGGCCTGCATGGTTTTCTTGATGCAGGCTGTAATTGTGGTCATGGCCCTGACTAATGTAATAATTCCATGATTGTCGGAGCGTTGCTGCCCAGAGGAGGTCAGCACGCTCATCCAGTGGTATATGGGCGTGTTTCAAGTTGGGTACCTACCTATCTATACGATAGATGAGGGCTTGACAGCTCGGAATGCACTTGGTTGGGTATAAAAATAGTGTACTTTAGTGTCGCCCGGAACTGAGTACCTATTGTTGTACACATAGATGATAAAGTATTTTATATAATATAGCTCGCTAAACTAAAATAGATACCGTAGCTAAACAGGTATAGGCCTAGCTTACCGTAGGGCTATAACCATAGTCGCGGTACTCCTAATATGCGATAATCTTTACAATATTTATTATTATAATAACCGATACCTACTACTATTGGACTGTATAGGGGGCTACCATTCCTCCCATTCCATACGCCCTTAGCACTAGACGGGACACACGCTCATCGAGGCAAGTCTTGGTCATCCCACGGCTGGTATCTGCCCTAACGACAATGTGAACGACTCTCATGGTGGTCTGATCTGCCGTTCTCTCCTAGACATGCCATCTAACTCTGACATGCATGCGTTTGACAACGGTAGAGTTGTGGCAAGCTTTCTGAGCTGTCTGGACCGATATATGGCATCTGTAAGATTCCTACTACGTTATAGATAGTCTAACATAAACAGATCTCCCCTTCCACCCGCTCAAGAAACCAGTTTAACTTCTCAATGTAAACAAAGCCTAGACGGCTAAACTTGCCATCTGGTTTTCTTTCTAACACAAGTCCCAAGTCCGGCACAACTGGGAGACACCAGGCGTAGTCAACCCCATTTCTCTCCTCCTTAACATCGAAAAATGCCAGGCCGACGACCTGATCCCATGGCTCGCCCCCTACCGTAACATCACCCGGGATTGGCTTAGCAAGCAGTACCCCGTTTGCCGCCGCCCCCGGCCGCTTAATATTTTTGTAGCCCATTCTGGAGTCAAGGTAACCAATTACCGGCTCTGTAAGTACCCGAACCTTGGCTACATGACCTACCAGCTGCAGCTCACATGCCGGCATATGTAGGGCGTCAATACCACACTTATCATCGACAGACCACCTTGCGGGATTCAAATGCTTTGGGCGGATCTTTGGATACGTCGGGTCGCGCTGCCTTGCAACCAGGCCCGGGGTAAACCCGATTGACCCCAAAGGTAACGCTACAGGCCCTTCTACCGCGGCCCACGACCACGAAGGTGAGCGGATGACGAGGCCCGTTTCCGTGGTGAACTTGGACGGCTTGGGGCGTGTTGTCGGTGCTCTCATGGCAATTTCGGTTCTGAAATGATGGGCCGGTCTCCAGAGCAAGCCGCGCACGAGATCGCATTCCCATATCCCGGCGAGGTATCGCGAGTTGAGAAGGCGGGATGCCTGCTGCGTGACAGCGATGATGGCCGCAAAGACGTCGTGCGGGTTGGACAACTGGCACACGGAGAATTGTGTTAGGATTCCATACCAATCCCTGAGCACCTCGTCCTGGACACTAAGGTGGGCAGGCCGCTTCGCGGTTTTGCTGGTGGTAGCCGTCGACGACCCCGGCCGCTGGAGGAATCTTGGACGCCAGAGGTTTGGCTTGGTTACGCCGTTCTCCCACACTCCCTGCACCGCACAATAAAAACCAAGTTGCTGCTCTGCAAATACCACAGCCCGCCGAGAAAGCATCTTCTCCTGGAAACACCATCCCCGCCCGGATACGGGGCCATAGGAAACGGAGCGGCAGGCCCCGACAACCAGTACACCGGCATCGATCAAGCCACCCACCGGCAGCACGCAAGGGCTTGGCCGGCGCTGCGCGCTGAAAGAGTCGTTGGCGACGAAGCCGTCCTTTGTCGCCGCGGACCGCCCCGCGATGACGGTTAGGGTCGCGTTGCCGTACACCTCGGCCATGGCCTTGGATTCCCGTTCCCAGTCCTTGGCGTCGCCCTGGATGATGCACAGCGCATCCACCCATACATACCGGATGCCGAGCGCACGAGCCAGAGACACGATCTCCCTGTGCGTCTTTGCCAGCTGCGTTTCCGGTACGCCCTGGGCCAGTGCCGCGTGGGTGCTGGCGTTCAAAGTGAGAACACCAGAGGTGTCTGGCCCCCAGCAGTAGGACAATGCTATGTAGCGCTTGCGCAGCCCGTCCGTGGTCACCAGACACACAGGTGTAGTCGGGGCGCCATGGTTGCCCACATCGATGACCCTTGTGGGCATATCAAGGGGGGTATTGCCCCCGCAAAGTTGGTGATGCGTGCAGCAGTAGGACATCCAGTCTCGAATCAAGGGGACATACAGCTCCGGGTTGCAATCGGCGGTGCTGCGGCGCCCGCGGAGTCGAAACCTGGAGGGTCGGCCTGGAAGTCTTTTAACAGGAACGTCAGTTTTCAAGTTAAACACTAGGTACGATGTGTGGCACTGATCATACTCATATACCTCGAGACTCCCTCGTACCGCTGGTATTGGATTGTGCTCCGACCCCGGTTGGCGCTCCCCAACTCCTCCGTCGATGAGCTTTCCGCAGGTGACCTCAACCCTCGCCCCGTCCACGCCGCGGTCGAAAAAGTTGACGCCGCGGAGCCAGACGGTCGGAGTCCACGGCTCCCCTTCCATCCAGGCAGATTCGCCACGAACGAGCTTGGCCACTCGGGGTTCGTGCGCGGTGTGCACAGCGTCCCAGCACAGTAAGCAGAATTCGCAGCCTCGCTCTGCGCTTGCTTTCAGGGCGCTCATGTCGGCGTGGAAGAGGACGTCATCCTCGACTAGCTCGTTAACTGTAAGAGGAGCGCAGCGTTGGCAGAGCGGCATGGCTAAGATGCGGTCCCGTGGCTGGTTCCCTTGCGTTAACTTTGGTGCTCAAGTGGCCATCTCCCGGCTCAAATACGGCCATCTCGGAGATACCAAACCTCATGCAGGCTCTCGGCCCACCTCAGAACGGCGAAACACTTTTCCGACAGATATCGTTGTGCGCTGGCCGCTCGCTAACCACCGCTACCCAATCAGTTTTATCCGCACCCGGTTCATCACAACAATGGCGGCATCGATTCCCGCAGTCAATGCGGGCCGTATCCTAGAAAAACCGATCCGCGGCCGTGTCCACATCCACTACGAGAGTGATGACGACTACGTTGTCTTCATTCGCTGCAATGGTGGAGAAATATCACGTAGAGTTGCCATCTTTCTTCCTTTGCAATTCACCTCACCTCACGTCCCAATACCGCAAGTTCATCGCCGAGGTCAGAGATAGGGGTGGGACGGACGCAGGGGAAGGTGACCCTGACGAGGAAGACCACCCGGAAGAGATCCAAGACCGCTTCCATAATTAGATCATTACTATGTTTGACCCAATTTTCTCAACAGTAGCCCCAAATGTCCCGCTGTCTTTTGATCCCGAGATGATTCGAACCGGGGAAGCGAAGCCGCTGTTATCCATCCAAGTATCTTTCCCTGAGACGCATCGGTGCCGCCAGGAATCAGAAAAATGAGAAGCCCTTCCCTTTTCATATGCCGGACGAAGAGAGTGGGTTTATGAAGCCCCTCTATCATATCCATCCCGACCTCGCGAGAGAAATCGAGGAATATGCCAAGTTCTTCGATCCCTCCGCGGTGGAAGTCTCGTTTCGGCGTCCTAAGCAGACACTCGATGACACCCCTACTCAAGTGTTGGTCAACCTGGATGGTCTGGGAGAGATTTTCCTCGGTGTCTGGGGGGGGGGGGGGGGGGCTCGATCCCACGTACGTGTGAATGTCTTGCACCACAGCGAGGAGAGGCAGATGCAAAAGAAGAAGGCTTACCACTCAATCGGACAGGGGTTCCCCTTGAACCAGTCAGGCATAAAGACTTTATACTGATGGTTCTCGTCGCCGTAGGCCAAGATATCGGCGCCCTGAACTGTCTAGTCCGCGTAGCCAAAGATGTCATATACTGAAACGATGCGTTTAGTCGCAGTTGCGGCACTGGTCACATCGTCGGCGGTATGAGCAAACCGCCCAGAGAATATGCAACCGTTATAGCGAGAGGCTTACAAGTCTTCAGTCCTCCCAGTTGCTAATATGAACCCTTTGGAACATATCCCGATGCCACAACAGGAGGGATGTTGCGGCAAGCCTCATTGTGGCCGTGGCAAGGAGGCAAAGCGCTGGAAGACATAACGGCGGTTTGCTAAAATGATGGAGCCCGGCGGCAAGAGATGAGAAGCCGTCCTTCAAGGGTCTCGGGGTGCTGATGTCGAAAACATGAGGAGCGCGTGGAGGTAGACGGGGCGGTGGGCGTGGTGGCGCAAATAGTTGACATTCCGAGTGCCGAAATGCGTGGAAGTGAGGCATGATGCAACCGGCCGGTACATGTCGTCAAGGACTCGGGTTGAACAGCACGTGCTGGGAATCGTAGCTTGGAGGTCATGTATGGTACGCATGTAGCGTCTTCGGCGTGTTTCCGTGTAATTGGGTACTGGCCCATCGGACTATCAGCGTGTGAAATGGTCTTGCACTGAATACAAAACGTCGTCATGTATGCCGAGGGTCGGGGGATCGGGGATAGACGTGGATATGCCGGAGACGCTACACCACCCAGGCAACGTTTTCAGCCCTGCCTCCCGGATTATAGAAGTGTTGGAGTGTGAAGACAAACTTTCCCGCAGACCCATGGATACTGGCCAAGTCGGAAGACCCAATCTCGAACTAATCCTGGACGCCTCCGGATGTAGTGCTAAGGGCAAGTGCACTTCTCCAATTTCCGGTTGTGTAGGTACGGGAAAGCCAGTCACAGGAAAGACCTCGCTGATGTTTAAGATCATGGTTAGGTAGCTGTTTGGCTGTTATGTACACAATGAGAAACGAGAGACATGGGAGAAAAGAGTACTTAACATCCGGGTTAGGTCCCTTGTATTTTCGACATACATACAAACATCCCCCACCGTCAGTTTGCAACCATATCGGATTATTTTCCCCAGGCGGCCCCGCCGGCGGCTCTCGTCTCAAGCCACCTTTTCAGCGCAACTGTACACTTCGGCCGATTTTTAGGAGCCATCCCTCTATTAGAAGGCGGCCAACGGCTCGTGGAGCCGATCACCGGTGTCACCATTGCGGGGCCGGCCTTCAACGCCACCCTTGGAGGCATCGCAGCCACAATTCTCGTTGACGACTTGGCAGGAAACGGTACCAAGGCACTGATGGCATGTACCTGGGCCCTACGGCACTGCCAGTGACGGATCAGCCTTTTTCATAGAGGCATCTGGCGTTGGGACCCCCGGAAGCCAGAACACCAGGTGGTGGGAGGGCAGTACTGGGACCTGCAGACTCAGTATATGCTCGCACAGCCGCGTGTTTTGAACGAGGAGAGAACTTTGGCCAAGGTGGAGTGTTTTGGTGTGTGACTTTCGGGTTAGTACTCAGCAGGAAAGGTTTGTCTGTGGGATGAAACAAAGGGAGGCAATGGAGACAGATTGTGTTGGGGAATTGAACCGTGGTTGGGTTAACATTCTTCCCTTCTTATTTGCCATGTGATCCGCAGCCTTTGAGTCCTGCGGGGTGTTCTGTTATTACCAGCACACTTTAACGCTTCAATACAACCTCTGGTGAGGGATCCCTTTATGATGAAGGCTGTATCCATTTCCACTTAGACGGGCAGCAGCTTGTTTAGGTCGCTTCGGGGCATGAATCATCTTTGAACCCGCACGTTCAAATTTCGAAGTTGCCCGCTTTTATTTAAATAAGTAACTACATAGTTACTCAAAAATGTACATACGTGTACCTCCTCACACAAATCCTAAGAGATGCCTCACCATCAACCAAACATAGCTAGCCACCGCATTCACAAGCTGAAACCACAGTTCCATCCCTGTCAAACCGATAAACCGACTCAACAAAATGAACCGCTTAGCATACAACGCAGCCTCCCGGTCCCGTTCCTCCTGTGTAATCTCCCCCCGCCAAACCCGATCCATCTGCCAGCAGTGGCGGGCCGCCTGTTCCGATGCCATACCTAAATGCGACCGGAAGGCGTTATACGCGTCTCCAACGAGGACCACGCGACCGTCGAAGAAGCTTGAGAGGTGGTCGGTGCCATCCAAGTCAGCGACCTTGGAAATAAACGGATGCGGCGTCTTGTCAATGATCTCAGCAGGCGGGGGGATCATCTGTTCCAAATAACGGTCCTTCTGACGGGCCCAGAGATCTGGCTTGACAAGGCCCTGGGGCAGAGTGCTGGAGTGCATCTTGCCGTTGGCGTCGGTGAAGATGTCGTCCATCTCGGGCGAGCCATCCGCCACTCGGAAGTACCACACCCAGTTGAGAAGCCGTTTGCCGGGTTCGACGTGTCCGGTTTCGGTGGGGATAATGTAGCTTATTGTGGAGATATCAGTTACGGAACGCGGATGGCCATGGCTATTTTCGGAAGAGGAAACATGACCGACTCACCTAATACAATATGTCTTCTTCATGAGAGAGAAGTTCAGGCGGTTGGAGGAGCACTCAACCGTCTCGGGCGACAGTAGGCGTTCCAGTACCGTACCACGCCAACCAATGTACCCGGAGTACCTCTTCTCCGACGGAACGTGCAGGATCTTCCTGACGGTGGAGTGCACACCGTCAGCAGCGATGACCATATCAGCACTGATGGTACCCCTCTCGCCGGTTTCTACGTCCTCAAACCCAACATGAACAATACCATCCTGTTTGCTGTAAGTGAGCCCCACGGCGCGCTTTCCGGCGCGATACGCCACTCTCCCATCTCCCTTACGCGACGGGGGCGAGTTTGGCACCATCTCCGACGTCTTTCCGTCAAAGTTTGCTCGCAAAATGAGATACAGGGTGCCCCAGTTGCTCATATGGCGCGGAGCGGGGTGGTTGATGATGCGAAGGCGCTTGCGCCAGGCGACGCTGAGGAAGCGAGATGGGATGGCGGATGGCCGGCCGGTTGCGTCGTACTTGTCGAGCAGGGCAACCACACTGGGCCCAATCTGGACGCCGGATCCATGGCTGCAGCGGTCTTCGGAAGGGTCTTGCTCGAGGATCGTGACATTGACTCCGTTGCGCTTGAGTTGGAGTCCCTGGAGAAGGCCAGCAATCGACCCGCCAATCTAAACCGCTAAGATCCTACTGCGTCAGCAATGGATGACAGTAAAATAGTGTTCCTATCGGGAGAAAAGGGTAGCCCATGGCGGCCATGACTTACGACGACGGCGGTCTTGGGGTATTGAACTGGGGTATACGCCTTGCAGTGGCTAGAGGGGTAGGGTTATCTATTTTCCGTTTTTCCACCTTGGCACTTCTCATGTATTTAGGAGAGACAGCTCCCGCCCTCTCAGGGGTTAAGGAGGCAGACAATTCTCACTCTTTTCTTTCAACACTTGCAGAAGTGACATTTCTTTCGCGGCAGGTGTGACCGCGGCCCTCTGACCAGAGGGCCACACGCGTAGGCGTATCGATACCGCGATCGTAGGATCCGCGGCATCACTTTGTTGTTCTTGAGCCATCTCCTCCCTCATACGACATTGACATCACACGCGTGAGGCACGTGACCCAGCGTTGGTGGTGTGTGTGGTTTTGAGGTGTATCACCACTTCAGTATGGCATCTTTCGTTTCGGGGTGCAACGGAGACGTTTCTCTGGGCACAGTTCCGGAAGCCTATTCCAAAAAAAAAGAAGATCTAGGTTTTTAAAGTATCGTGTAGGGCCTGCTTATAGCGGCTAGGCAAGCTCAAGAAAGCCAGCCAGCGGCATTGCCCTTTGCTACCACTGATCTTTATTCAAGATTTCGGTGCTGGGGGCACAAATGTGCTGGCCATCGAGGTGCTAATCTATAACATGATGCCCTCACGGAGATCCTGTAACACTTCCATCGTTTGGGTAATGGGTTGGTTACATGGACATGTTTCTTTGTCCGCATCCGGAAGAGCAATGCTTCTGAGATGAGTTAAAACGGAATGCTTGTTTGGGTTGTCATTGGAGCCGAACTCCGTGTGCGGCAACTACCGGTCCCCTTTGCTACCTACCTATGTACACACTGTTCCGAATGATTGGAGCGATCAGGCCCCAGGGGGAGACTGGAACTTCGGTTTGTTCTTTCGGGAATTCCTTCAATATCAGACGACAGGGGTACCTGATGTAGAGAACGAATTTCATGAATTCTTACATTGGCTTGCTTCCGATTCCTTCCGTGATTTCGACGGAGGGGATTTGTAACGCCGCCTTGACAGGCCCCAGGGACCGTGTCAAGTTAGAAAGATTATGGCTTGTTTCTACTTTGCGTATCATGTATTTCAAAGGCGTCTTATCTCCCTTCTTCCTTAACTTCCATTACTTGTCCCTACATACAGTGCAGCCGCACAGGGTTAACTAAACCAGTTTAATCACCGTTGGCTAACAACCCATGTTTATTGAGTTTTCTTTAAGGAAAACTGCGTCGTTTTATTGGTCTGCAAGCTAACACTTAACACGTAACTTCTCAACCATTATTGATCCCAAGTGTTTTAGGTTCGATTATGCGTGTCTGAGCACAATTTCCCAATCCGATCCCAGGCCCTCGAGTCGAATACCCAAGTAAATACATAAGAACATTAAAGTTCACCCTTTTACTACCCTCACAATTGTTTTGGCCCCCTCATCAGACTTTAACAAGAGTTTTGGCACGAAGCCATTCCCCGTACTTGTAAAGCAAGATTGGGAACGGCATGCAACTCAGTGCGAGGAAACCGAGAAGCGAGTTGCCCCAGCCGTAGTGCAAGGTCTGGTACATCTTGGGCCCAGCGAGGGGCAGGAAAGTGCCAGAGATGTAGCGCAGCAAAAGGTTGGCGCCCAATGCAGAAGCAGCGCCTTCGGAGCCGAACAAGTTCACGAGGTAGAGTTGGGCGGACATCAAGACGAAAAATGCGCCGTACCCAATGAAGGCGGTGCCGATGATGGGGACAATCCAATGCACCTTGTACTCGGCCGTCCAGCCATAGATGAATAGGCCCACTGCCACTAACGGGCTGAACCATATCATGGGCAGCAAACGTTGTTCGAGCCGCGGCGCGGGTAAACCCTCTGCCATTGCCTGCACAATCATGCGCTTGTTTAGGCTGTTGAAGACGGGCACAGCGAAAATCATGGAGATGCCCAAGCCCAGGTACACTAATCCAGAGGTGGATGTGGTGAAACCGTATTGATCCTCAAAGACGGTGGTAAAAGTCGTGAATAGCAGGTACATGATACCAAATACGAGACCGACGTAGAGCGACAAGACCAACACGATCGGAGAGCGGATCAGCAACATGGTCGGGCGGACCAATGCCCTGACAAGGACCTGACTTGGTGTGTATGGCAGAGCCAGCTTTGACCGGAGTTGGGCGTTGCCAGACTCGACGCGGAGCCGGGCCGTCTTGCGCTCTAGAAGGATTCTTGGGTGCGTCTCGCGCAGCAGTGCGAGGGCAGCAACACCGGCAGCGCCACCCACAATAGCCAGCACCCAGAACGTCCAGCGCCAGCCCCTGTTCGCGGCAATAAACCCGCCGATGAGCGGGCCGATGACGGGCCCCGTCAATGGCCCAAGGCTGAACAAGGTCATCGCCACCCCTCTCTTTGGAAGCAGAGTGAGGTCGGCGATGGAGCCGCCGCCAAGGGCCATTGGCACGCCGCCTGCGCAGCCCGAGATGAAGCGGAAGACGATGAACTGAGCGACGTTTGTGCTAAGGGCGTTGCCGATGACACAAGCCACAAAGACAAGGTTGGCAATGTGGTAGACGGGGAGGCGGCCATAGACTTCGCCCAGGGGGGATATGACCATTGGGCCAACGGCGATGCCAAGGACATAGAGCGTGATGGTGAGAGTGCTGACCGTCTCGGTGGTGATGTTGAAATCAGCGATGATACCGCTAATTCCGGGGGCGCAGATGGTGGGGGCGAGGTTCCTAAAGAAACGTTAGCACACACGACTCCTCCACCACCAGCATCAAGCAATAGGCAGCAAGGCATACGTAATAAAACCAAGTATTGAGATCATGACGATTTGAGCCCATCGTTTGGCGGCAGGCCAGTTGACGGGGTTCTCAGCATCATCGGGCCCGTCCCAATCTACGGTGCAACTCTCTAAGCCAAGCTCGAGGTTGTTGCCGCTGGCCGGGCTCGACTTGAGTGCGGCCGGGTGGTTTTCCTCCAAGGACTCCTCCTTCGACATTGTTGTCGTTATGGCTTATGCGGGTGATCGGATGCTGCTAAGATAGTGAGTAGGTGGACGAAGATGAACCGGCACGAGGGGGGTTTGCAAAGTTGTTCCTGGCCAAGATCGGGGACGGATGCTCGAGCAGCGGAGTCCCAATGTAATAAGCACTTTGGAGGGTGGAATCCCATGGCGTAATTCGGAGCAGTCCGTGGCTCCGCGGGTAACGGGCGGAGCTAAGGAGCGCAGGCGCAATCTATCGAGACTTTTGGTATTCATCTATCGACATCACATCCGATGCTCCGGGCCAACATGCGGCCATAGAAAGCAGTAAGGAACACCTGGGCCACAGGCTAAGCGAGCGGCCATCTCCGTGCCGCGCCCGGGGGGATCGGACCGGCGTGGCTCTGCGATCTTGGTTGCGGGACGGAGAGATGGACGATGCAGTCAGCATCCATTGACTACGGCTCTGCGCTTTGGTTACTACGTACTGACCTCCGCTTGACACAGACCGAAGCTCATTCAATGATTAAGCCCGTTATCCATGCAACATTTCCTCCCTCCATGCAAATTTCCTCCCGCCACACATACCTACCTAAGCAAGACCGTTTAGATAATTGGATTTTGCGGTCTCATCATCTTTCATGCGAAAGATCACCGAGGCGAGGCAGATTCGGTTGATTCTAGGCTGATCATTGATGTGGTGATACTACAACAGTCCACCGTCCTGGTGCTGATTGTTGAAATTAGAACATGTCCAACTCAGGTACATCCAAGGAGAGAGAGCAGCAGTACCTAAGGTACCTAGGTAGGTACATACGGTAAGTATCGCATACTGTGTAGGCTCGGTAGGGTACCTTAGCCGGGAAGGACCGAACCTGCCTGCCTGCCAACTCCGAATCCTTCCATCATTCCTTCGCATCTCCAAAAGCGGATGGTCCGAAGTGGGGGCACGGACGGTCGGATGGTTATGCGCGACAGAAAGGTGGGGCATCCTTCATGTACGTAATTGTAATTTTCCGTTACTCCGTTACCGTACCAGGAGACACCACCTTGACAATTCTTGCCATCCCGTTATCGTTCCTTCTTTCCAGCCCAAGTCGAACACCGAGTGGTTTTTCGCTGGAGTACGTTTATTTCAGGACTGTCAAACCTTAACAAAAGCAGCCGGTGCCAATCCAATGTCGTTACTGAATGACCCTGGGGCCGGCGAAGTTGTCCAAGACGTCCCCCGAGCACGTCCCAGCCCCAGCGCCAGTCGGCGCCGGGAAAAACCACAACTATCATGCAATCTCTGTCGACGTCGCAAGTAAGGCTTACGCCCCGCCGGCCCCTTTTGGAAATCTAGAAATTTACCAACTTTACTTTCTGATTCCGCTCCTCCGAGACTGGCCCGCTAACCCCTTGCTGACACCACCAGGTTACGTTGCGACCGCCAGCAACCATGTTCCACCTGCTCGTCGCGGGGACTCGCCTGCACCTACGCCGAGAATTACGCCACCACATATTCCCTGCCGAAGCCGGCAGCTATGCACGACCGCATCGTTCACCTTGAGCGACTCGTCATGTCTCTCATCCCTGGGCCCGTGCTCGCCTCCATGTCCGGCCGCCCTCCGGACCCCGGCCCCACTCCGGAACTGGGCCCCGCTCTCAGTCCGACACCCGGCCCCGGCACCGGTTCAGTGCCTCCCGCCATCGCCACCCCCGCCGAGACCGCGCCATCGACCGCCGAAATTAACCCGCCAATGGAGGTGGGCTCTGAATGTGGGAGCATGCGGATGACTTCCTCGGAGCTTCGCTACGTCAGCGGCGACCATTGGACAGCCATTCTGGACGGCATTGCTGATCTTAAGGATCACTTCGATCAAGAGGAACGGTTCCGGTTGGCCCAGGACGATCACGACCCTGGTGCTGGCGAAGGAACCAGCATTATGTTGGGACCTCGCTCCAGCCATGCTCTCCTCCTCTACGGCTGTCGCTTGTCCGTTTCGCGCGCCGAGATCCTTGCCGCCTTGCCACCAAAAAGCGCCGTAGACCGATACATCTCTCGCTACTTCAACCGCTTAGACTTGGTTCATTGTTAGTACACCCCAAATCTTTTCGTCATCCCTTTGCTTCCGAGGCCAACAAAAAAAACAATGAAGCATGACTTCGTAACTGACGGGCCTGCGATGAAACAGCCATTATCCATGGCCCCAGCTTTCTTCGAGAGGTTAGTCTTCGCAGTCCCCTGATTTGCTCGTCGACTCATGGCTAGAAGCTTTACTGAAGTCATCGATCCAGTACGAGGCATTCTGGACCGACACATCAAGCGTCCCAGTTGTTTGGGTTGGGCTCCTTTTTAGCATGATCTGCTTGGCCCTGCTCTCGTCCGATGCTTCCGACACTGCGCATGGCGACCCGGAACACCGGTCACTCCAAATCGACCTCTACCGCGAAAAGACGGTGCAATGTCTCATAATTGGCGAATACACCAAATCCGGCCCCTACGTCCTAGAAACGATGATACATTACGTTTACATCGAATTGATCCTTCGAGGCGACGCGGACAAAGATATCTGGTTTCTGTTTGCTCTTGAAGTGAATCTAGCCATGCGCATGGGTTATCATCGTGACCCCAGCAATTTCCCGGGCATCACCACACTTCAAAGTGAGATGCGGCGAAGGCTCTGGGCTACCGTGCTCCAGGGCGATATGCTCATTTCGACTCAGATGGGAATGCCTCGCATGATCTCGGACTTGAAATGGGACACAGCGGAGCCACGCAATCTTAGTGATAATGATTTCGACGGCAACACAACCGAGTTGCCCCCGCCCCGCCCCGAGACTGAACTGACGCCAGCCCTCAGCATGATTGCGAGGCGGAGAATGTTCCTGGCTCTCGGCGCAATAGGCGATATCACTTCCGCTGCCCAACCGTGTGGCTATCCTGAGGTGATGCGGGTAGATGGCATTCTACATCAGGCAGCGGCCAGCATCCCCCCGCCGTTCAAACCCAAGCCCTTGGCAATCAGCGTGACTGATACTCCGGAAGTTATCATGTCACGCCTATTCATTATGCACCTGTTTTACAAGGGACAGATCCTCCTTCACCGGCGCTTTCTCTACGTAGAGTCCACCTCGCCGGACGAGGACGTCTTCGCCTACTCTCGCACTACCTGTCTGGACGCCTCGCTGAGTGCCCTTGATATCCAACACATTCTTGACGAAGAAACCGGCCCGGGGGGACAGCTGTACACGATGCGCTGGCGTGTGTCTTCCATCATGAACCACACTTTTCTAACCGCCACTATGGTGTTGTGCTCGATGCTACACCGCGGCCGCACGCTACAGAGAGAAGATGAGATTTTGAGGGCGCTCAGAAGAACAAGGACTATCTGGATGCGCGCTAGTTCCGGCTCTCTCGAAGCAAAAAAAGCAGCCGAGACGGTGAGCATTGTGCTCGCGAGGGTGGGGGAAGGCCGCGGCGCCCAAGGGCATCGATATGACAAAGAGGAAGACGACAAACATGTTGGTAGGGCCCTGTCTTTGCATCAAGGGACCCTAGGTACGGCCATGGCAGATCATGTTTCTGTCGACGGCAGCCTTGCTGGCGGGGCGGGTATTCATGGCCACGACGTGCTGCTGCAGGACAACAAAGGTTTGGGCAGTACTGCTTTTGATCGTGAGTATACTCTCAGCTACCCCTTCTGCCCCTACGATCCGAAAGCTGAGCGTGCCGTAGCGGATAGATTCGTTATCCCAGGTCTCCTCGGGACTTTCACGCCCCCGGACGCTGAGGGACAGACGATCAACTTCAACTACAACCCTGAGTTGGACAACATGGGCATTTTATTGGATAAATGGATTCAAACAAACAATCGGTTTGAAGGACCACCTTCGTAAGACCAGGTAGGTGACGAAGGAAACGCCTCCGATTCTCCAACACCCAGCAACTTGCAACAAGAGCGTAGTCCCTGAGATGCTAGCTCGGTTCATATGAGACTCATCATCCTGGGTGCAATGATTAGAACAGAAAACATCTGGTCATGCTCAGGAGGATGAAAAGGCCACCCTGGAAATTGGGTCGTAGCCAGGGCTTCGGGCGAAGTTTCGCACCCCGTCCGTCTCCACGAACACGATTTCTGGATCCTCGTCCAGAGTTACGGAATACACTAGGACGACACCCCGGCACGCCGAGATACGGCCATCCTATCAGCGCATGGCTACCTGGCCGCGGCCTTCCGACCAGACCACCCTAACGCGTGGCTAGCCCACTGCCGTGTCGCTCTGTATGCCAGTCAAGGCTCGTCGCTGGAGTTCGTTGAACGGGAGGGTTTCAGTTCCGCTAAGGGGCAAGGTTGGAAGGTGTTTGGAGACTTTCAAGGTGTTCGATGTGGACGCGTCAGATTGGAGGACCGCCGTTTCCATAGCTTGATTCGGGGATTAGGGCGAAGGCCAGTTTACAAGCTTCGCCACATTTCCCGGCTTAATACGGGCTCATAGGTAGAAAGTAGATACTCCCAATACGTCGAATACCTTCTCCTTCATTGAATGCTCCTAATCATCAATCAATGCCTGGGAAGGTTGAACTCACAGGGAACATTCACCCGCTGCCACTCCTCGCTTCTCTCCAACGGGGCACGACAGAATGAGGAATTGCATCCGAGTTGTGATTAACCCGGTCTCATCGGTTGCCGGCCAATACTGAAGCAAGGAAAACAACTACCCGCCGCAGACAAGTTTGTTTGGGTCACCCCTGATTCACAGCATTGACGCCGTCAGCGAGCAATCCCCTCTCGCCAGTCAACTGGTAACCGGCGGTGAGACAGAGACTCACTGGCGGCCTCGAAGGTTGGATTAGGCTGCTTTGAAGCGCTCGGTAAATCCCGAGCTCGCCTCCTCGCCTGTTGAAGTTGTTCGAGGACCACTCTTGATTCGGCTGGTTCACAGGACCAGCCCGCGTGTGCAGGGCCAAGATTCATCGTGCTTACTGAAATCGTGTTTGGGCCAACCATTGGCTGGAGAAATTACCGATCCTGGCAGCTTGGGCCCCAGCTCGTTCTGGACCAACCCACTACTGTCTCACTGAACAACAACCGCTTTAGGTAACGGGCGTTTAAGCGGGCGTTCCAGTTGGAGTGAGCTAGAACGAGGCCCACCCAGGAGTCTCTGTGCTAGCCATATCGACGACGCATTTTGGCTAGTCAGTAAGGCGCAGCTTGGATGCGACTTCCCGAGCCCTGTATCCCTAATGCGCGCTCTGTGGGCTGGTGATCTACTAGGAGGTCGTCAGCTAATGATCCACCCAGAACCTACCTGAAGCGGAGTAGAGTTGCTTCAGTCTCGGTACGAGTCTCCCAAGGGCATATGGATGGATATCGACGGGTGCTTCTCGTTCATGAGAAACAGTATAAAGACCGCCATGTCTCCCCGTCAAGTCGAGTTTGGGGCACCACGCTCTTCCACACATCTCCACCTCATCACCAAACACCAAGCAGCAAACCACCACCACGATGAAGTGCCAAACCCTCCTCCTCGTCGCCGCGGCCCTTGTGCCCTCCGTCCTGGCCGATAAGCCCAAGCTGAACCAGTACCGCACAATGGACGACTGGTATGTGGCAACCCGCCCACCCCCCTAGACCCAATCCAGTCAGCATACTAACTCAGATGTTGAACAGTAACAATGACGCCAATATTCTGTACCACGCCGCCCCGGTCTCCGGCCGCTGCTACAACCTTGATGATGCTACGGGCGCCTTCTTTTGGAACACGGGCGGCATGCTCAACCCCAGAGGTAGGGCTTTCTTTGCGCCTTGCTGGTCACTTTGCTTTGCTGCTCCTCCCCCCCCCCCCCCCCCTCCTTCAAAACAAGGCACGCAGGAAAGCTGACTGTTATGTTATTAAAAGTGTACACCGGCAAGGACTGCCACGGCACTGAAGACCCCCTTTCTACCCGCGGACGCTGCTACCCCAAGGGTATTTATCGCTCTTACAAGTGCTGGTAAATGCAGTTTGCCTCCCTTGCAGCTGGCAACTAGTCTGGCAGGTCCTGAGATGCTGTTTCGACGGTCTGCAGCGGGAGCTGGTGGCTAGATGGTGGCTGTGACAGCACTTCGAAATACTCGGTGGGCGGGTGGCGCTATCAATTCATCGGGTGATATTAGCCACAACCGCGCGAAGATTAGGTACATACCTAGGCAGTTTTATGTGATGGAGTTATGTACATGTACATTCGAAAGCTATTGTCAGGCGTGTCATCTTGTCGAGAAAGTACATAACTTGCGCTTGATCACTCGTCATGGGTAGATGAAGAGCGTGATGAAGCAGCACTGGCCAAACCTATTCTTGGGTGTGTCCCTACCTTGTGGCGTGCATGCGTGCCAATGATTTCCAGGTCAACTGCCTACAGATCTGTACGTCGTCTTGTTTGCTTATATGCCCTGAGAAATGATACTATCCCTAGAAATCAGCTTGCACAGCTAAAAAAAAAAAAAAAAAAAAACATCCCCCCTCTCCCCTCTCCCTCTTCAAATCCCACCCCCATCTTCCCAACCCTACCAAGCCAAAATGCACACCACCAATACCACAAACATATTATGCCCCGCCAAGACCAACCACCGACAGCAGCGCAGCATCACCGACATGGTCCACCAGGCCCCCATTGTCGGGTGAGTCGGAGCCATGCCCGCGATGGTGCCATATTCCCGCCGGAGCATCGGTGCACGTGTACCTTGGTTGGGCGTGCCTCGGAAAGGTTTTGTACATGATTGAATTCGGGAAAAGTGGTGATGTGACCTGGTATGGCTGACCATGGATGAGTTGGCTCACCCGGTTGTTGTGCTTAAGCCGACCACCGCGCTCACTGTGGCCATCGTATCTCCCTCTTCACGGACTTCTCGTCTTCGGCCAAGGTAAATTCTAAAAGCCCAGTGAAAGGTTGGAGATCTGGACGGTCGTCGTCCTCGAGGATGGTGGCGAGGTAATCTTCAACGCTACGGCCTTGTTTGTTCTTCCGGTGAACATCGACGCCTCTGCTCAGGGGCTGCAGCCAATGGCCGATTTCCCAGAAGGCATCGTCTTCCTCGTTCTCCATTTCTCTCACGGCCCTCGACAGCGGGGTGTCGTCGTTGCTGTCAAGCTGAGCGGGGTCGGCGCCGGCCACGAGGAGAGCGCGGGCCAAAGTCGTCGCTATGTTGCCAATACCCCCCCCATCTCGGCCGCCCTACCCACCACCAGGATACGGCCCCCAATAAGGCTAAGCTGCCAGCAGAGCAGGCAACAGACACCGTTTCCAATGTAATGACTTATTGGAACATGATTTTCCCTTCTGCCCTTGAGAGGCTCAAAGAAGGCCGCAGGGCGACCAAGACTGCACAGTCCGTCGATGATATTGGCAACCTCCAAACGTGGACCCAAGTCTATGACAAGCTCAAACTCGCCCGCGATAGCTATACGGAGCTTACAGGCATCTCCGGGGGGCTACATCGCGCCTGGCGATGGGCAGCAGACAATGCCGTCGAGCCTGCGCGCCTAGCTACCAAACTCGTCCCCCAGATGGACATCGTCACGCCCGTGCTTGGCGCAGTGCAGATTGTTCTCGAGGCCGTGAAGCGAGGGGCCGAGGTCCGCAACGAGGCACTACGCGCGTTTGATGATTTGAAGGATATCTTTTCAGATGTTGAGATATTCTTGGCAACCTTTCAGCAAGAGAACTCAGTGATAGAACAAGCCGTGACTCTTGTCGTGGCGGTACTTAAAGCGGTCGAGAGGGGTATCAGATTCTTTACGTGGCCAGGATGTAAGTACCTGCCCGATCCCTCCCGGAGACACTGTGGTAGCCCGCCTTCTGACAAGCAGTGGGCAGTGGCTCGGGGACTCAAATCGATCGCAAAGGGCAAGGACTACGAGGCCTCTCTCCTCGAAAGCCTTTCCGCCATTACGAGCCGCAGCAAGACCCTGATGGCCTGGGCCGTCAAGACCCATATTCGAGACTTTGCACGGTGTACGTCCACAAATAGGATATTACCGCTTTCCCACCTCATCTCTGACGACCCATTATCCAGATTCCCATGCAACACAGCGAATTCACCAACTAATACTCAACAACCAAGAACACATCGCCGTCAGGGTAGACCTCGTTTATTCGAGGGTGGATGAAGTGTCAAGCCAAAATAGGTTCATCATTACCCAAAACGAGCGGAGTAAGAACATGCAGAATGGCATGAATGCCACTCTAGCCCTCCTCATGGACAAACATGATGAAACCAAACGGGAACTTCAGTTCCTCCGAAGCCAGACCAGAGCGCAGCAGAGTAAGACGCCTGTCCCCATTACATTCTGGCCTATGGCTTGGTTATTGACCTCGGCCTTTTAGACCTCCTTGCGGCGGGCCAGCGTGAGATATCCCGGCTCGGAGACATCATCGTTAGAAGTGTGTCGCCACTCCCGGGGAGCTCAATGCATAACGGCCCCGATCAATCACAGCAGGCCCTCGAATACCTCCCTCCTTATCTCCAAGGAGGGCCAACAGGTATTTATCAAGAGGACCTATGGACGCTGTTACAAATACACTACGACATCGAGGACGCCGACATCGACGACATCGAGGAGAACCACGAGCAACTCGCCACCCAGGACCGGGTCCGGACCGAGCAAATCATCCACACCCATATGTTCCAAGAATGGATCATTTCACCCAAATCGACCAAACTCCTGATCCACGGTAACCTCAACCCAACACGCGCCATGCAAACGTCGGCCTTGTCCCTCTTCTGCGCAACACTATCAAAACCCTTCCGCTCCCGCCCGCAATATCTCTGCCTCGTCTGGTTCTGCGGCCGCCACCTCGGGGACGCTGGAAGCAGCGACGATGAGTCTGATGACGGCAGCTACGACAGCGATAGCTCGGACGAACACCACCACCGCTACTACCCCTACGGCGACCGACTTCCGCGCCAAGGGGCGGGCACGAAGACGGGGACCGTCAGGCGCATGGTGCGGAGCCTGATCGCCCAGCTGCTGAGCGACTACGACTTTGGCTTACCGCACCCCGTGCTTCGTCCCGGCGTCGACTTGGCGTTGATCGAGGACGGCGACCTGGCCGAGTTGACGGGTTTGCTGGGCTGGTTGGTGCGGCAGCTTCCCGAAGAGGTGACGCTTGTGATTATCGTTGATGGTATTGCGTTTTATGAGCGGAAAGAGTTTGAAAGCCCCATGTTGGACGTGATGGGTGATCTTGTGGGGCTCACGGCCGCGAGCGATGTGCAAGCTACTGTCAAGGTTCTCCTGACTAGTCCATGGCCGACCGCCACTGTGCGCGCAGCGTTCGAGTCTGGGGATTGTGATGATGATGTGAATAGTAGGCATGGGGAAAAGACATGTATGTTATCCCTGGAAGCGCTGCAGCCATCTCAGTCGGATTCTAGTACGGACAGGATCAATAGAGAATTGCAGGAGTTGGGTGGTTGAAAGGCGATATCTTATTCAAGAACCATACCTTATCACTACACCTTAGAGTACAGCGCAGCAGCACTCAAAAGCTCATGATACCGGCATTAGTAGGGCTCAAATCTTGCGAGTATCTCTCACACCCACGCCCAACGGCATCCCACCGGTCCGGTGACAGGAAACGCATAAAGTCCGATTCTCCTTCTATTAGATCTAGCACGCTCCTTTTCCAACCCCGACGCTGAATTCCAGGTACGAGTCCGTCTTCCCTCGACGACGTCCGTATATGGCTGTTACTCGGTACGTCATCGCGACCGGGATTTCGCTGCTTCGGCTTCCAGCATATTCGGCCCGCCTACTGACCCCGAGCGTTCGGTCCTGGCCAGTGCCCGTATCCCACTGGCATAGTCGCCTGGGAGGGATCGTGTCCGGGCTGAGCTTGTCCGTAGTACCCCGGAGAGCCGGGCGCCTCGTACGGGCCCCGCTCGGCGCTCAGCTGATGGGCAACAGGATCGCCAGACGAGAGCTCTACCGCCGGTTCAAAAGCGGGCTGCTGATGCGGATGTTGCTGTGCCCATGTAGCTTGTTGTGCTGCGTCGTATGCGTAGGAGTGATGTCCACCACCGCCCGCCCCCATCCCATCCAGTTCCGGTTTCCCGCCGTCGTACGTTAGTTGGGAGATCTGTGGCGCTGGATCGGTTCTCCTCTTGGCAGCGTATCGCCGGCCCAAAAAAAACGCGAGCGCGAGAAGACCGACGCCCCCAACGGACCCCACGACAGCGCCTATGATGACGGGGGTACTGGAAGAGCCGCCATTGGTGCCGTCAACGGGAGGGTCATTACGGTCACTGGAACTAGGGGACGCTGTCTTGGTTGAACTGCTTGAACTCTGGCTTGAAGGAGATGTGTTGGGAGATGAATGAGGCACGCTGGGTGTCGAGCTAGGCGAAGCGGAGGTTTTTGTGGATATATCGCGATACACCGTCCGTGCTCCAGGAGGTAGACCCAGCTGCTCGGGACAGCCTATGAAGGAAACTGAAGGTAAGACGGAGGGCGACGCCTCATATACTGTGATCGTGGCACATGCTTCGTTGCTGGCCGCAGATTAACATAAATGCTCGGCACCGCTCCCGTCGATCCATCCTTCTACGAATCTACCGAGACAAATTCGGCCTAACTTACCACTCAAAGTTCAGAGGCACTGTGGCAGACCGAGAGTCGGCGCTGGCGATATAGTGCCCCAAGGCTGACGTGCCGTCGCAGGTAGCGCCGAGGTAGTAGTACGTCGTCGACATCGTCCTCGACGGCGTGCTGGTACCGGTTGGGGAGCTGCTGCCTGTGACCACGCATACCCCTATGCTGTCAACTGTGCTCCATAATTCTTGCGATGCCTCGGTGTCCACTCGGCAAGACGCGGCTACCATGCCAACTACTATATACCTCAACGTTAGCAAATTGATCGCAGCGGACGCACATCCCGCACTTACCGCCACTGCCGCTGGAGATATAGTACCCAATGTGATCGCCCGCACGCACCAAGGTAAAGACGCTGGCCAAGAGCAGCAGCAGCAAAGGCGACATCGAGCGCCGCAGCCGAGGACTCCTGTCCATGATGGCAGGAGACCGATATTGACTGACAAGAGCGTGCCCCGCGAGATTCCCAGAAATTTCCCAAGACGCCAGACAGACCCAGGAACACCATCGCGGCGCGGGGTTACCCCGAGCTGACCAGCAGGGGTCTGGGGACTCGAAGCGCCGAAATGGAAAGGGATGAGCTGTGTTGCGGACGGCCAATGAGAGATAAGCTCCGACCAACACCGCGAACCTGTTCTTATATATGTAGCAGCGGCGCGCTAAGTAGGACAACGGAAGCCAAGTCCTTCAGCTGTTCCACTTCTCGTCCGCCTCTAACCACGCTTCAAGACTGCTCAGGTATCTAACTCATGCCCCATAACGCGAAACGTTCTACTTTCTCTCTTATCCTTCTTCAAGCTTAGTTTAGTCAGAGAAGATACTTCTGAGACCGTTACAGTAGCAGCGTGCCGCCAATGAGAAAGTCGCTCCGGATTCCTTTAGCGGGCCGCGAGGTAGCACGCAGTCCTTGTAGAAAAGATGAGAATTAGAAGCCAGAGAGGTAAGCAGCTGAAGTGACAGAGCACAGGCGATGCACCTCTAGTATTCATGTAGCGAAGCCGTAGTTGAAGGGTAGGGGCCAAAATAAGAATATCAAACCCCACGCTTCTGAACTTGTCAACTATTTTATGACCTCTTTCTTTCTCTCCTATGGTAGAAACACCAAGTCGCTGGGTAATCGGGGCTAGAGGACGTGCCGAGGGCGAGTCAAAGGCAGGTTACTGTGTACGCAACTCACAAACTTAGGTTGTGATCATGGATGCCAAGAGTAGAGTTGTTGTTATGGATCGCTACCGGCAAGCTACCGTCGTGTGAGTGGAGTGATTCCTAACTTATCAGCTACCCGTTTAGCTGTCATGACCTCGCCGGCGCGCCGGCTCATCGGCTCCGCGAGCAAAGGTTTCGGCTACCCCGGCAAAAGGATTGGCCAGCGCTGACATTTTTCGGATTCGACAGGCCGAGATAGTGTCTAGGTATTCCTTGGTCAATAGTCTAATTAACGTCGGGAGCGAAGGAACATATTCGTACTTGCGAGCCCGATGCGGTCGAGCGATCGGAAAATGTTGCAGATGGCGACGAGGTATCGCGCTGCAGGGTGGTCAAGTCTTCCAGCAAGTTAGTTTCGCGTTCCATTCTGGCGATGATAGATGATACGGTGATACCCCCAACCGAGGGACCTTGACTCTCCCCGGACAATTCGAAGCCCCGCGGAATTGCGAAAGAAAGAATAAGGGAAAAAGTAGACCCTCGCATCGAATTCTTATAGAAAAGGTTATCATTACACTCAAGTTGACGTGGGAACCTCAAAGATGAGATGCTGAGCTTCAGCAGCTGAAGTGACAGGGCATAAATACATGTGCATGCATACATAAGGTACCTCCCTACCTAGACAGTATTATGCACAAAAGATGTAGTTCAGGTAAACAACTGACTGTTGCCAGGGATGCCATGAAAAGTGGAGTTATCCCTAACCTACAATACAAGCTGCCGTTGAGCAGAGTGTTATTAGCTCCGGAGTCTCGAGACCTTTGTTTCATCCTCACCATAGTCCGACCGAGAATTCAACCCAGCCCTGACCGTCGCCCCATCCCGTTCCGCCCGCCCAGCTTCCAGAAGTTCTAGTGACCTTGCTCCTCCGTATCTATTCTACCCCAAGTATCCGGGGCCGTGCAGAGGACGAAACGGGTTGCGATATGAGATAGTTGAGGAATTAGGCCGCGGTGTTCTCATCCATGACCAATGTACCAGTCGAGCAAAGATTGGCGAACGTCCAGATGCGGCGGGTCCTGCCCCAGCAGCCTGCCGAAGGCCGACCGGGTCAGGCTCTGGATCAGGGCAATCATCGTGTTCGTCCGCGTTTCCAATAAAAGGTATATAGTTTGAGCCTTGGAGTCGATGGCGGCCGCTTCTACTCTATACCCAGGGCTAGCACTCTGCACCCGCGCAGCAGAGATGGCTCGGTACCTGGCATACATGGCTGCGCGCTCAGCGCGATCTTCGGCACACTCGATTGCAAGCTTGGCCTGCGACTCGGCACACATGGCCGCCATCTTGGCCCGCGTCCAGCGATAACAGACCACGCAGCCCGTGACGGTGAGCACAACGGCGCATTCTTCTCCATGCAGCAACACCGCAATGTAAGTGGCGATGACAACACATCTTCTCACTCTGGCCCAAGCGGTCTTGGCCTTATCGACGAGCTTGTGGACGAGACGGGAGAGAAATGATATGGCTGACTGACCATGCGAAAGGTTCTGGCCAGGTAGCGCAGCAAGACGTGATCTGTCGGGAGGCAGACACGGCATCTGTTTCTTCGTCAGTAATCTCCAAACACGGTTGAAAATAACAGGAACAGAGATCCTACCTGGGAGCGCAACTCGGCCGAGCGATCGGGAAATGGAGTAAAAGTCTGCCATGTACCGCGCAGTCCAAGGGCGATGGTGCGTCGCAACAGGTAGGAAGATTGGGGCTCCATCCTAATGATTTGGCGAAAAGGACGGCCGGGCAGGCACGGGAGCGACAGTGCCGAAGCTGTTGAGAATGGAGAATAAATTTAAATTAAAAGACTTAGAGTCTTTCGGCCTTCTTTTGGCTTGTTACTGCTAATGTTTTGTAAAACGTGTGGGCCGGGGTGCAAAGCAGAACAAGATGGGATGAGCAATAGATATCTGTTCGCTGACCAAGAAGAGCCACTCAGAGAACCAATGTTGCCCCGACACTAGAAGTACTTTGGAGGTATGCTTGTGCTAACTTCACCCAAAGGGCCAGTTCCCCATTCAGTCATGCCACCAGCACCAACTTCAAGTCTTGAGCCTAATGCTAGCCAGACTTTCCTGGCCAAAGGTCGCAAGCAACCGACCTTCAAAAGCCAACTCAAAAATACGGCAGCAAACTCGGCAAAACTTTGGAATATCCCGCGCCACTGGGGGGCTCCCTAGAAACATCGAAACCGGTTAGTAACACAGCACACTATAGAACAACATGGAAGTTGGACTATTGGAAGCAACCGTAACGCTCCTTGAGAGATACCTTGGGCTTCCGACTTGACCCTCCCCGGGAAACATGAAGGAAAAGAAATCGGAAACAACGAAGGGAAATCAAAAAGAAAAGGAAAAAAAAACAAAAAGAATACTCACATCGAATACATATACGTCCCCACCACGGTCCACCCCCCCACCACAACCAACCCGTCCACACATCCGCGTTATCCGCCATGTACGAGAGCATGCCCGTCAGCGCCGAGATGCACTGGGAGTTGGCGCCGCCCGCCGTCTCGCCCAGGATGGCGCGCTTGCCGCTAGCCTTGAGCCACGCCGTCGCCTCGCGCAGCCGCTCCTGCCCGATCGTGCCCGACACGCACGCCTCCGACGTGCCGGACCCGTCGCTGTCTAGGTACTGGTGCATTTCGTACACTAGCTTGTCGTCGCCCGCGGGGTCTTTGAGGTTGATGAGGGACGCGCCGTTGCCCGAGGAGACCTAAAATTGGGAAGGGGTGGGGTGGGTTAGCTGATGGTCACACACTGGCTGGTGGGTAGGGACAGGTGTGTGTGATTATGTAGTGTAGTGTAATTCTGGTAGGAAGAACCCACCCATGTCCATGCGCCCGTCCACGAGTTGCCCTCGACAAAGATCAGCTGCGAGGTGGCCCCCGCGCCCCGGATGCCGTCGATGGCGGCCTGGTTGAGATCAAAGACCAGCTTGTCGTCCATGTCGTGGTATTCGTTATTGGTGTCGAAGATAACCTTGTCATTGCTGGAGAAGATCTTGGCCGTCGTAGCCCACCATGCCTTGAACCCGGCGACGTCGGTGATGATCTGTTCGTAGTACCGGCCTATAAGAGATGGTCAGTATAGAACTTGAACACGTCGGATGGGAGGTCGGGTGAGTACCGAAGTTGTGCGGGTCGATGACCGCGTAGGCTCCCTTTCCAGTGACATATGACACGATCTGGGAGCCTGGTCAGCCATTTTCACTTCCCCAGTCGACCATCTCTTCCATACATCGGTGAGCCCCTGCGAATATGTGGTGTTGACAGTGCCCGTCATCTTTGTGGGGATAAGGCGTTCCCTGTGTCCTCTTGTCAATGACTTTCTTTCTTTTCTCTGATGACACAGCTCATCCTACATCATGATCGGAATGCGGAAAGTGTTCATGCCCTGGCCGATGAGTGTCTATTCGTCATGTCAGTGGCCCCGTCCGAGACTCCGAACCACATAGCTCACTCCCAAGAGCAACACAGCAGCAGGACAAAACTCACATCAATGCTCGCCTTGGCTGGCCAGGTGTAATGCTTGCCGAGCTGCCCCGGCAGCGTGTCCTTGCCAAACTCGGCACCAGACTGGTTGACGCCGACAAACTTAAACTTGCCGGCTCGCTTCTCCTTGGTTGTTGGAGTTGGCACATCAGATGCCGGTGCCGCCAGCGCCGAGCTAGCAGCCACCGCACCGAGAAGGATGTTGAGCAATTTCATGTTGACGATGCAGTGTTAAACAACCCACTGATTTGGTGTCAAAGGGCCATTCTTCTTTCTTCATCGACCTTCTTATGTATGCACACGATACCGCCATTGTACTGCGGACATCAGGGCCAACTCGGAAACCCTTGCTCCGCCCTCGAAGCCTGGTCAACGCAGATCTTTATTAACTCGCTCACCACTTGGATCCAGGAAACTTCTCGGGAAACTGTAGACGCGTGCCTTTGGCTGCTGGGCCTTGCAGCATCATCTACGGTAATAACCACCCCCGGCGTGTTTGTTGCATTTACCGATCCCCGGGTCGTTGCCGGCGCGCGTTCCATACACCCGGGACCTACAAAAGCCGGCACATGCGGGGTGATCTTTACAACGATCCCTAAAAGGGGCTGCTTCTTCCGCCCTCTTGAAATCAGCCGGATGCGGGAGGCATGCCACCGTATGGGAGGCACAAGGAAACCGATATTCCTCCACTCAAAAATAACGGATTAACGGTTTGCAAAGGGTTGGGATCCGTAAAGCACCTTTAGAATACACCGACCTGCAATACTAAACATATCTCAATACCAGGACGGTGACGATGACCTACTATACCGAGAGATTAATGGCGCGAGCGCCATGGATCCCCCAAAGCCAAAGAAGTCAAACGTGAGGCGGAAGCCCACGTTTACTACCTAGTTAACGGCGCCTTGGGCTCGGAACACATTGCTTGCTTATATCGACGTCTACCAGGTAAGCTTCAAGGAGTTGTTGGTATTGGTTATTCGTCACTAAATATTGAAAATCGACGACCAACTCTTGCATCACCTCATCCAGGGATAACCGGCCATGGGCAATAGTCTACTATGTTGGTATTTTGAAGGTAAAGTCATCGGGCTTACTACTGGCATCGAAGGTGCTTGGACTGGGGATTAGGTAGTTGTGATTATTGAGAGTACCAAATTGACGACATGGCTGACGCTGCTTGCTAAATATATCCCCCATGATCACCTGTAAGCCTCGTATGGTTGATGTTGACCCGCAGATAACAGGGCATCATATGAGCCCCATATTGCTTTTATCTTCTCATGTTGTAGAAACACCAAGCTTAGACCGATGCTGCATTGTGATCTACCCTACGAGATACACGTGGTGAGCTTGTGCCGTGTCACCGTTGACGTGACGACGGGCTGGCGACGTTGTGACTGTATTGTCTGCAGACACCAAGTCGACAAGATGGAAGACGCAAGGGAGGCGCCAACAAGACGCCGATAGAATGATTATATTCATGTATACATGTATGCAACACGTCCTTGGTGTACACGAGCCCGCCACATACAGCTCTCCATCTATCTGTGTGTATACGAACAGGGAAATGCAATCGTCATGACCCCTGGTCTATACCCAGTACAGGGCCTGACATATCGTTAGACATCAAATTCCTTAAACGCCAAATACACCGTCCCAATACTCGCGGGGTGCTCCATACCCAACAACAGAGACCGCCGGTCGTCAAGCGGGCGCCGGTGTAATGTATGATGCAATTGTGTTACCCCCCAACACCGAAACCCAACTCGCTGCCCTGACCCGTTACGCCCACCTACCACCCCCCTTGCGAATGGGCCACATTATCATCCACCCATCCACCTCCCGCAAACCGGTCTCACCCATTAACGACATCCAAAAGCGACGGGGTGGTTACCCCATCCCTTAGTTAGGTCTTGACATTGGGCCACTTGACATCATCCGAGCACGCAGGCTGCTCGCTGACCCAAGCCTTGATCTTGTCCATGTCCCAGCCGCTCATGGTGCGGTCCTTGTCGTTGTCGGCCGGTTTGACGGGCTTGCCCATGATGAAGGCGTTGCTGATGCTGCAGGCGCCGTCGACGTACTTGTAGCGGAAGCACTCGTCCGACCCGAGGCTCTTGCACGCGGCCGCGCAGTCGGCGAAGGACTTATGCGCCTTCTTTTCCTGCTCGTTGTAGTCCTCCGGCTTCTTCATCCGTTTGAGCTGCCAGTCGGACCAGTTGTGCCCGGATTCGGTGTCGAGGTAGAAGCGGTTGTCGGCCATGTTGTCCCAGTCGGCGCGCGTCTCGTTGAGGTGCGGGGCTAGGAACTCGTCGTAGATGTCCCGGAGGAGAAGGGGGCGTGTGGTTTGCTTGCGTGCTTGCCGCCGCTCGAAGTGCCAGAAGCTGTTGATCTCTTCGGCGTTCATGTGGTGCATCGTCACGACCGGGTGGCACCAGTGGGAGGGGCCGAAAGGGAGCGTCGCTGGCTTCTCGCCGTTAATGGTCGGCCACTGTGAGGGAGGAGTGGTTAGCATGTATTCTTCGAGGGGTCGGACTCTGGAACGGGAATCCGAGGTCGTTCGTTTGGCTGTGCGCGCCTGCTGATCTGCGTCTCCTGCACGGGGGTGGATAAAAAGAGACTCACCATCTGCTGGACCCCCACATCGGTCTTATCCTTCAGGGCGCGCGCGAAGATGTAGTCGCCGCAGCACTCCTTTTGTGCCTGCAGATCGTACTCGTTGGCGACGCCCGGGTGGGCGCCCACAAAGTCCTTCATGGCGGCCTGGCTGACCAGGTAGCCCGAACCGCCGTGGCCGAAGCTGAAGTTGTGGATCAGGGTCACGCTGCCGAGGTACAGCTTCTTCTTCGCGTCCAGCTTCTTGACCCACTGCATCAGGTTCGGCCACAGCACGTAGGTGTCGGCGTCGACGAAGATGTACCAGTCGTAGTTCGGGCGCATCTTGTAGGCCTTTTCGGCGATGTGCACGTTCTTGTACTTGTCCAGGTTCCACCCCTCTTTGGCCGGGTCGCCCAGCTTGTTACAGACCTCTTGGTCGACCAGACACCACTTCTGGCGCCGGTACAGGTCGAAGTCCGAGTTGCCCTCCTGTGCCTCGGGCAGCACCGTGTCGAGACTGTCGTGGATCCGCTGCCCGCCGATGTTCTGGTCCATATCGCCGAAGATAAGGAAGTCGGGCAGGCACCGGAGCATCGTCATCAGTTGGGTGGGGATGCGGGCGTAGGCCTCGGATGCGCCTGTCTTCATGACCAGCAGCACCTTGCTGGTGTCCGGGAAGCCGTCGCATCCCGGGTCGGACGGTGGCGGCGGAGGGGGCGGAGGGGGCGGAGGGGGAGGGGGAGGACGGGAGGTGTCGTGGGGGCTCCCCTGGGGCGCATGTTGGCTCTTGTGCGGGTCGTGGTGGTCATGGTCGGGGCGGTAATAGGGCTCGTCCAGGCCGGACCAGCCGCCTATCCTCGAAGTGTAAAGGAGGATGAGGAGGGTGATGGTCGCGATGGAGAGAAGGAGGGAAGATTTCCGGGTGATCATCTTGTTGAAGGGCGTCCACACGCGGTCTGGGCCATGGAGGGACTTGGACAAAATCATGGGGTCGCAGCGGGTCCAACGGCATGCGCCAGCATTCCCCCCAGAAATATGTTGAAACTGAACCACCCGCAGAGTGCAACGACGGAGTTGGTGCAGAAAATGGAGGCACGAGAAAAAAGTCAAGAGGGTCAAGATTGGGCGTGTCAGCGAAACAGCCTTCACAGTCAGGAAATGAGCGACAGAAATACGAGATCCAGGCCCTTTTCAACCCCCAGCTTCCTGGCTTTCCCTCCCTCCTTTTTCTGGACAGCCCCCCAAAAAGAGTGAGCATGGTGGTAGGCATTGATTGGATGATTCCGGGACTTTGCTGGAGAGGCACAGCTGCCGCATATCGGACGGCTGCAGTGCTGCCTCCACTGCCACATGCCAACTGCAGGGTTCGGCCTTCGTCTGGTCTGTTCAATTCCCTTTGCGGCGACGATTGTCCTCTCAGACCCGGGATAAGCGTTCTCGTGTGGAGCGGGATTGACACGGTGCCTTGGCTGAGTTGGGGGTTCCCGTCCCACAGGGCTGCTGAAAATCTTGACTGCGTTTCAGGGCGCCGCATTCAGGCCTGGAAAGCTGATCGTTCCCAAGGGGATCCAGGCCCTTCAACATCACGAAATCTCGCTGGAGGCTGTCACTGCCTGTCAAGGAGTCAAGTTATCTGTTGTCGAAGGCATCCCCCCCTCAGGCAGCCAAGACGGATGGATTTCCAATGATCCCCTATTCGCATTGGTCGGAGCCTTCAGCCCGAGGGAAATCCTGCAGCTTCTTGGGCCTTTGCCGTTTCTGGACAACAAGATATGTAACGAGCGAAAACCGCGATCCTCACGCCAGCCGTAGCATAGTGCGTGCACTGTGTGCGAAAGGGGCGATCAGCCCCTGAAAGCGTCAGAAAAAAGCATTGGTCCGAAAAGATTGCTGACTGAGGTTCCTGATCACGCTGGTCCTCAGCGGCGAAAACCCAGTCGGCATGTCGGGGTGTCACAGCGTCCGGTTTAGACCCCCATTTTGCAGACAAGCAAGACGGGCGGACAGGGTACCCAAGGACCAAGAAAAGGCTGTTCCCGACAACGGCACCTCATCAATCTTCCCGTCCCATCCATCGTGTCCCGCCTCGAGCTTGTGACTTTAGGCCCTGTGCACACGGGCTTGGCCGCCAGCCAGTTATTTTTAGCCTCGCCTGCAATGGATTTCTTTAAAGTTTCCGGCGTCGCTCTGAGACTTCAACTGAACTGCGACCTCACATCGCGACAGACGAACATGCAAAATGCATTTCCCCCCGACCGTCATCCGGTGACCCGAGGTAGAGCAGTCTTAACTACTCTGAATCGACTTTCGTCATCAGACCGTTGTTACATCCCTTGACTCGCGCCGAAGTTAGAATACGGAGGTGGTGGCGGCGAGAACAAAGGCTTGGACTTTGAAGCCTCGGTCCGAGCAGCGGAACTGGTCGGCGAGCGTTCGGTGATTCAGGCGACCCGGTTCCTGGGATGACGTCGGTTTTGGTGTTCCGCATCGGGACAGAAGAGACAGCCGAAAGGGCGTTTGGCGGAAGCGGTGCGGAATGTGGGTTGAACACTGGTTTCGGCGGGACAAAGGACGGAAGCAGATGACCGATGATCCGAGGTCAGGAAGTCGGTATCCGTCTATCCAGCGTTAGGATAAAGAGCCCACGTTGAGAGCGTCGGACAGATCGCGGAGCGACGCCGGAAGATGGCCGACGAAAGACGGGACGACGTCGATGCCTTCAAAAGCAAGCAAGTTTTTGAAGCGGCCGAGAGGTTAACAAAACCAACTGTGAACGTTGTGGTGATGGACACTCTGCAAGGTAACTCGCAGATAATGCCTCGCACCCCGAAGGTTGTCGGCGGACGGCTGGGGGTGGGTGAGACAGGCGGAAAGGGGAGCGGGCAGACTTGTTTCGTGATATTCACGCCTTTGATGTCCACGCTTCCGCCAAGAGATCGACATACTTGCACTACCGGGCTTCTGAGCCCGGGAAGAAAGGTAGGGTCATGAGATGTCCATGCCATGACATAGCAACGACGACCGGAGAGCGGAATGCGCCCTACATGGGTCCCATCAGCTCACCCTCAACGCACGGCCAGCAGCTTCAGCTCCCACCCAGCTGTGACCATCACCGCCGTTCCAATAGCCTAACTGGAACGAGTGTTTCGTCAACACTGCCAAGTAGTACTGACAACGGGACCGGTATACCCCACGAACCCCAGACGGCGGGTAGTAAATAGCCACCACGAGGAAACCCCGGACAGGACCTGCACCAGCCTCACGTGTTAACTGGACGCCGTTCACCACAACGGCGTCCGTCTCCGCCCACTCACCCCCCTACGTCGCCCCGCTTCAGCCGGGCCGCCATGATGCGGCCCGCGGGCAGGCCTCTGGCTAGGCCGGGTCGGCTGTGAAACCCGTGGCACACACACACGCATTTTGGTCGACGTGACAGGGGTGCATGATATGGCGGGGCCACGGGTGCGCAGGAGCTAAGATCGGGTCGCACAAACGGATCGGACGTTGTGCATGGCTACGCTACATGGAGCTGCTTGGGATGCAGGCAGCTCTGGGTGTGTGTCTGAATGCATGTGATTGGGATGTGAATGGCTGCGGTGTGTTGCATGTTCGTTCTGTGGTCCTTGTTTGGGTTGTGTTGCTGCCGAGACGGACGGACTGGTTCAAGGTATTTGTAGACGGATGTTTCTACATCCCAAGTTCGGCAGTTCCACCGCGGCGGAGGGACATTACTCCTTCTCAGGCGCCTTGGATCTCAACGATGCCCATCAGGCTGCATGACGGACATGTCTCGGGAGCTGGCTGAGCAACCCAAGGCCGCAGGTCGAGCTAGCCATCCAAGATGCAAAAGCGCCAGACGCAACCCACACAATCTTGCACTGCAGCCACGCAGGTTGGTTCTCGGTGTTGGTTGCGGCGTCTTCGCGTTTATTCCCTCGCTTGACGCATAGAGGTTGACGAGGTTGGCGCGGTGCTATTGGTGCGCCCGTCACATCGCGGTTCCCAGGAGGACGGTCGAAGCGCCGTGCGAGGGCTTGGCCACCAATCCGGCCAATATTGGGGGCCGTCCGCTGGCTGTTGGTTCGAGTAAGCGCTTCGACGTGCATCTCGACGACTCAATTTGCCCAGCCGTGCACAAGCTCCCAGTGTCGGTCTGCGACCCGATCGGCCGCCGCCTGCAATGGGTTTCCTTGAAGGGATGCATCGGCGAGAAAGCTGCAGCGTCAGCAGAAGAGCTGGGAAAAGTCAGAGGTGCCAGGGTAGCTGCCCGAAAAGATAAACTCTCCAAAATGTCCACTTTGAGTCTTCCATTGTGATCCAAACTTGGTGCAACTTGACTGTCTCGGCGGTTTGCAACACATTCGGTGCATCAACATCCCGTTGTCCCAAATCCCAACATGGCGATATGGGGGCGGCTAGTTGGCCACCGGGCTACACGTCTGGTCCGAAAAGAGGAGAAGGCGGATGATGCCCGAAGGCAATATCTGTGGAACACGCCGGCTGGGGACAAACCCGACTTTGCCGAGACCTACACGCATGGCGACGAGGTGGTCTTCTCGTGGAACGCCCTCAACAACAGCATTTACGACTTATGGCTCACAAGTTGGAAGCCCGGACCCGACCCCGTCGCGGTGTGCTTGGCAAGTAAGTCCGGAGGCAGACGCAAAACCTAGCATCCCATCACATCACGGGCAGGGCCGCTAACATGGCCAACAAGGGTCCGTGAACCTCGCCCACGATGGCAACCTCAAGCTCGTCACATCCGACCCTCCCACAGCGCAGCTCGCCAACGAGACGAGATATGTGCTCCGCTTCAAGCCCCCGACAGGCCGAGGGGACTTCGTCGAGTCGGACCCTGACCTGTCCAGCCCGGGCTTCTTGCTCGTCGAGCCGGCGTTTCATCAGCAAGATGTCCCCAGCACCACGGCGCCTGGCCTGCCCACAATATCCCGAGTGACACCGGCGAGGGAAACAGGTACAACAGTGGCGGACTCGGAGTCGAACCAACCATTTTCGAATATATCCCCCGCGGCGGCGGCCGGGTTGACAATCGGCTTGATACTGATGGTGGCGTTATTGGTGGCGGGTGAGGTGTGGTATCTCATGTGGCGGCGGAAACGGCGGCGCGGGGGCGGAGAGGACGGGGCAACACCGGCGTCAAGCCGGAGGAAGATGAAGCGGTTCGGGAAAGGCGACCGGGGAGTGTTTGTCCAGGTGGAGAAGACGGAGATGATCATAGATGACTCGATTTGGTTGTCACCGGAGTTGCCGGGGGACTCGACCTGGGGCCAGAGACTGGTGCATGAATTACAGGGGTCGCGGTTAGGGAGGGGGAATCCTCTTGGTCGGCCGTTGACGATTAACAGTTCGGTGGTGGAGCTTGACGTCGGGAGGCCGTGAGGCAGCGGGAATGCCATTGAAGGATAACTAAATATATCATTCATCGGCATGCGTTCGAGGGATTCTTGTCTCTAACAACCGAGATGTCATATGTCATCACGTCAGTGTATCTAATCGGTCCGGCCCTAGTACCTAACGAAGAAGTGTTGTTGCGTCTGCACAGCGACGACGGCGACAAGATGGTCCGTGAATCAACTTCTGCAAACGGACGGGCCAGGAGAGACATGGATGTCTCGTAACGCTCTGATCTTGTTCGGCTTGGCCGACGTGGCTGCCTTGAGCCGAGAACAAAGTGTTGTTTTGGAGTTGGAGAGACTTCGTCACACGACCCGAAATTGCAGGGCGAGCTCAGCTGGTTGACAGGCCATTGTCTCAGGGGTGTCTGGTTTGTTTGGTTTGGGTTAGCAGAAAGCTTAGTCCCTCACACGAGAAATTGTTAGTGTATGGGATAAACGAACTCGCCTCAAGCCGGTGCCCAGCGTGCCCAGCACCCCAGGTGCTTCTTGACACCTGCCCCACCTGCCCGCACTGCAACCAAATGCAGCTTACCACTGAGTGGGAGCTCTGCTGCCGTCATCATGGTTCCCCAGCCTTCCATTCTGTCGTTCTTGTTTTGCCTTCGAGGTCATCCTCCTGCTCTGTCAGCAAAACAATAAGATCCGGCCCTGTCGGCGCGCTAGTTTTCATCCATCCTGCTTCTTCTTCTTCTTCCGTAACATTCTTTAACCAGATATTTTTTTCTCTCTTCCTCTCTTTCGAAAGTTTCGACTCCTGCTCGTGGGGTCGCCCTAGTTGGTTCACTGCCACTGTCGGTTGTCCGCCAAAGCGTGTCGAAGTGTTTCGTCATTCAGACGTGCTTGCTTCTGCGTACGACTCTGCAGCTGCCTTCCCGAGCCCCACTGATTGCCGCTTGCATCTAAGCCCATGAGAAAGACGCCCATCTCCACTCAACACCGATCCGATATCGATTCGAGACTCCCGCCCTGAAATTTCGAGCAAACACACGATCCGCCTCGACCGAACCCCGCAGCGAACGTCGATCACGATGCGGCGCCCGTCGCTGGACCTGACCGAACCCGCCCGCAACATCGAAGAGTCTAATGGGCAACCGGCCACAGACATGACCATGGCGAACGCCGACCGCTCGCTTTCGCCGCCTGCGGAGGAGATGGAACTAGTTGATGGGGAGGTGGAGGACGGCAGGGTGTACACGCCGCCGCCGCATATCGCAGCCAGACTGTTCTACCGTCCATTGAATCAGACCCGGCGCAAAGACAGCGCCGCCTCGTCGCGACGGAACAGCATATCCTCTGCCCACTCGCGCTCCTCGCATGGGCATGGCCTCAGTGGAGGCCCCCAAAGCAAATACATTGCTCAGCACCTCCGTCGGGCGTCGATTCTAGAGGACCGTAAGGCACGGCTCGCCGACCGTGCCGCGCACGCCGAAAAGGTGCGCCTCCGGGCGGCACTTGCCAAGGCGGTACCCAGAGACTCCAGTGCTAGCGAGGAGAGGGCGCTTGCCGCCGCCCAGGCGCGGGAGCGTAATCTGGCCGAGATTACTGCTGCCTGTGCAGAGGAAGTCAGGCGGGCGAAGGCCGTCGCCGAGAGCATGAAGGAGAAGCGCGAACAGGAAATCCGCAAGATGAAGCTTCAGATGGAGGAGCGCCTTGCCGAGGCGGAAAGGCGGCGGGAGGAACTGCGCAGCCGAAACGCGGCCAAAGTCAAGGGAAGAGAACGCGGCCACAGCCTCGGGACGCGCAAGGCCCCTTCACCCGATGTGATGCTGCCTGAAGTTGTAGAAGAGAAAGAAAGCGAGCCAACCCCCTTGACCGAAGAAGCCGCTGCTTCGAGGATACAGTCCTGTTGGAAGGCCGGCAAGAGGAAACAGTCCGTGGCCGAGTTTTCGGCGCTGGGTTTGTCTTTGGATGCGGTCCGAGAGGCGTCATTTGACGAGGTCACTCTGCTGCTCTCACAGGAGAACGTGCTGGCATTGACCGCGCGCATCCTGCGCATCTGCGGGCTCAACGAGGGCGAGCCTGGCTCGGTGGAGGAGATGGCCGCAGTGCGGTCCTTCTTGAGCGCCTTTCTCATCCTGGGCCACCCATCGCAAGTGCTCAGCAACAAGGAAGAGACGGAAGTCCTGGATGAGACTGGGCCGGGCCAAGCCCACCCTATGCCCAAGGACAACCTCGCCAACCCCCAGTCTCAGGAACTGGTAGGCAAGGCGAGAGATTTGCTCGTCCTATTTGAGAACATCCTTGGGCGATTGACGGCGTTCAATAACTACACCCCACCACCGGCGCTGCTCGGAGAATTCCCCGAAGTTTATGCTACCTTCTACAACGCCTTGATCGCATGGAAGGCTCGCGACTCAAGTTCGCTCGTCGGCCTGATGGTCATGCAGTTCGTCGAGTTGGACGCCATCTGGGAGTCTGTCAAGGACACGACAGACGGCTCGGTGGACCAGGTGTACAAGGAAAGTATCCGTAACAATCAGCTGCTGCTGCTTGTAAGGATCAAGAAGCTAGCAGGCGCATCCAATGGGAAGAAGTTGGTCGCGGACGCCGTAAAGGCTGCGCGCAAGACGAGGATCAAGAAGCCGGTGGGCGACACGAAACCGCGTGTGGCGGATCCCTCCGTCACAGAGACGGCCATGGGGGTTCTCGGCGTTGAGGATAACCACGAGACACAAACACAGACTCCGACACCACCTGCAACTCCATCAAAGAAGCCCGAGCCATTCCGCGTCAGCGTTGTGGTCCCCAACGCGAAGAGCTTGTTACCTGACAACCGGATTGTTGTTCACGAGCTAGCCATCAACAAAGAGTTCCGCACCGAACCACACGAGTACCACGAACAACAGGAGCATCTGCTTGCCCCCCTCTTTCGGGAAATGCGTGCAACTATGGAGGCTCACAACCAGGAAGCCCATTTTTACCTCTTGCTGAAGGTTGCCGACCTGACTCGGGAGAAGCTACAGCGGCTTGTCAAGCCCGGCAACTCGATGCATACGTTCATTGGCGAGTTGCTGGATACTGATATCGCACAGCGCCAGTTTAGCATGGGGAGCTTCTCGTACGAGAAGTTCTTCCAGGCGATGGGGACGTTGCTCCCGAAACTCTGTGCTCCCGTCAGAGACGATGAGGTCAAGGAACTCGTGGAGAACAAGTTGAACCAGGGCAGCTACGTCGACCGCTTGGAGGCGCTCAATGGCTTCATCGACGTCATGCTCAGTGATTACGCCAATTACCTATTGCAGCTTGCGGCGCCCCGTCTCATTGAGCAAGCCCCGACATACGAGGCAAAGACCTTCGCTGACGACCTCGAAGCCGGCAAACACGACCTCTCTGCCGCCACCAAGTCCTGGCGCGCAGCACGGCAGAAGTGCTTGGCAGAAGCGGCACGCCGCGACCCTGAGGGCATCAACCATCCAGCCTCACGACTCACCGCGAACCGGATCTACGCGCAGCTCCTCGTCGACCTCTTCACGCAGGTGGCGCCCGTCCCCCCAAACGAAACCCCCGAGATGCTCCTCCTCGACCACAAGCGCATCCTCGAAGCAGGGCAGCTCACGCGGCGCATCATCACGGCCGGCGCCATCCTGCTGCAGTGCAAGAACCTCCTCAAGCGCGACGTGCGCGCCCCCTGGCGCAGCGAGGCGCAGCGCATCTTGACCGTCCTCGAGAAGCCGGGCCTGTCCCCGGAGGTGGCTGCCGACGGCATCATGGCCGCCCTAGAAACGGGGCGCTCCATGCCTACAGCCACGAAACAGCACCTGCGCGCACTGGTCAACAAATTCCTCGCCGCGAGCGCGGAGGCGGCTGCGCAGCGGGATGCGGCCGGGTCCGGGCCCAGGGAGCCGGTGCTGCGGTTGTTGCTGGGCAGGCTGCGCGGGCATGTGCTGGCCAGGCTGGCGGCGGCGTCGGCGAGCGAGAAGGTAAAGGCTACGAGCACGGCAGGCGAGAAGCTGGCGGGGCTGGGGCTAGCAGAGTTTGTGGACAAGGTTAGGGATATGGTGGATATGATGGGGCGGGTGTCGGCGGTGGATCGCGATGCGCATGGGCTGTGGTGGGATCGGGTTGCGGAGGCGGTTGAGGGGGAGGGTGCTGCTGCGCCGTGAGGTGGTGGTGGTTGTTGCAACGTCTGCGGTGTGGGGCTGGCTCTAAAGGCTGGCTGGACTGGGATGGGATGGGATGGGATGGCGTGCATCTTCTTGGGCAACGGTATCAATCATTGGGGGATTTGACGGGCTACATTGATGGACAGGAGGAAGGGTCTTGGTCTTGCATTGTTTCATTGCTCCGACGGTTTCTTGTCCCTGGCATGAGCTTGTCTCTTTTTTTTTCTCCACGGCGTTGGTGGGTTGGGAAAGGACGGGTTCCAGCTTCCATTGTTTTGTTGCTCGCACATTCAGTTGCTCTGATAGCCTAGTCCCGCATCCACGTATATAGGGCGCTCTGTCGGATGGCAGATTCCAGCGTCTTTTTTTCGTCAGGATCATCCAATAGTTGTTGTTGTCAACTTCAGTAGTTTATTATTGTTTCCCACTTTACTTCGTCATGGGCGGATAGCGCCGGGTCTCGGCCAGCTTCAGAAGTGCCCGGACAGGGGTGAGCTGTTAAGTTGCTCCACCATTCTGCAGCCCAGACCCGCTCAAGCACGAGGCCAGCGGGTCCCAAACGCGACTTCCACGACGTCTCATGAGCTCCTGCCCCATCTCTTCGTTGTTCTAACGAGAACTTCCTATCCCGAAATGGAAGCTGGGTTTTATGGATGTTTATTGCAGATGCCTGTTTGAGCATTGAAGTTTTTGTTACATACGTTTTCCCCACCATTTCATTCATCACTGATGATTCACCCCCAGCCACAAGTTGTTCGGACGGCTTCTCACAGACTCCCCGCCTTCCTTCCTGTCCCGCCGTTGCCGTCATTGGGGCTTTGAGCTGCAGGTTGAAGTGGAGTCGGGTTCGGCCAGAGCCCGACCCCAAATATAAGCTTCCCATGAGTTCCTTCCGGCTTCTTGCCAGAGCAAGGTTTTTAGCTCCGTCGCCGTCTCTCAAGTACGTGCTTCGGTCAAGCCGCCTCTCTCTCTCTGCTGCTACTGTTCACTTGCCTGTTCCTCATTCGAGACTCTTGTCCTCGCTACCACCGCTACCTTCGAATCCCCCACCGAGAACTCGCAAACTACCCCTCCGCCCCGCGTTTGCCTCTGCCCCCGCACCACTCATCATCGGTTCCCAGCGTTACTGCTCCCACGCATCGTTCAGACACAGACTCGCAAACATGACGGACAGAGATATTCTCCCAGATACCTTCAAGCCGGCCCACTATGACCTAGCGATTAAGGATATCGACTTCAAGAACTGGTCCTACAAGGGCAGCGTCCGGTGAGTTACCGTAATGGCTGGCCCGGGCTGAAGATCCGGCACCCTAACAACCTACCCTAGAATCGATGGCGAGCTGGCCAAGGCCACAAAGGATATTGTGCTAAACACCCTAGAGCTCAAGCTACTCAACTCCAAGATTGTCGTTACCCAGGGCAAGAGTGACCAGTCATGGGAGTCTACCACATTCACCGAGGATACCAAGACGCAGCGGTCCACCATCACCTTCCCCGAGGAACTGCCCGTGTCCGCCAATGTCTCGTTGACGATTGACTTTACCGGCGAGCTCAACCATGACATGGCCGGCTTCTACCGCAGCCAGTACAAGCCTGCTGCCCCGGCCGCCCCGAGCGTACCCCGCGACGACGAGTTCCACTACATGCTGAGCACCCAGTTCGAGGCATGCGATGCCCGCCGTGCGTTCCCCTGCTTTGACGAGCCGAATCTCAAGGCCACTTTTGACTTGGCCCTGGAGATTCCCGAGGACCAGGTGGCCCTGTCCAACATGCCCCAGAAGGAGACGAAGCCGGTAGACGGAGGCAAGAAGATCGTCTCCTTTGAGCGCAGCCCGGTCATGAGCACTTACCTCCTTGCGTGGGCCGTTGGAGACTTTGAGTACGTCGAGGCCTTCACCGACCGTGAGTACAACGGCAAGAAGTTGCCCGTTCGTGTCTACACTACGCGCGGACTGAAGGAGCAGGGCCGGTGGGCGCTAGAACATGCCCCCAAGATCATCGACTACTTCTCGGAGCAGTTTGAGATCGACTACCCTCTCCCCAAGAGTGACATTCTCGCCGTGCACGAATTCACCCACGGTGCCATGGAGAACTGGGGTCTGGTCACGTACCGGATGACGGCTATTCTGTTTGACGAGAAGCTTTCGGAAGCTCGGTTCCGCAACAGGATTGCTTACGTCGTAGCCCACGAACTTGCCCACCAGTGGTTTGGGAACCTCGTCACCATGGACTGGTGGGACGAGCTGTGGCTCAATGAAGGTTTCGCCACCTGGGCCGGTTGGCTGGCGACGGACCACCTGCACCCCGACTGGGAGGTTTGGCCGCAGTTCATCAACGAGGGCATGGACCAGGCCTTCTCGCTGGACAGCGTTCGGTCGTCTCACCCCATCCAAGTCGAGGTTCGCGATGCGCTCGACGTCAACCAGATCTTTGATAAGATCAGCTACCTCAAGGGCTGCTCCATGATCCGCATGTTGGCGTCCAACCTCGGCAACAAGACCTTCCTGAAGGGTATCGCCATTTATCTGAAGAAGAATGCCTATGGCAATGCCAAGACGGAGGCGCTGTGGGACTCGCTCAGCGAGGCGTCTGGTGTCGATGTCAACAGCATGATGAAGCCCTGGATCGAAAAGATTGGCTTCCCCGTGCTGAACATTACCGAAGGCAAGCAACAGATTTCTGTCAAACAGTCTCGCTTCCTCTCCACCGGCGATGTCAAGCCCGAGGACGACCAAACCACCTGGTGGGTACCGCTAGGCGTCAAGGGCAAGATTGGCTCCGAAGGCATCGAGCCCCTCACGCTTACAACAAAGGAGGCGAATTTCGACGGCATCAGCGAGGACTTCTATCAGTTAAACTCCAATGCCACCGGATTTTACCGAGTCAACTACCCGGAGTCACGCCTGAAGCTCCTCGGCACCCAGCTGGATCACCTCACCACCGAGGACAAGATCTTCATCACTGGCTCCGCCGCCGACCTTGCCTTCTCCGGCTATGCTACCACTGGTGCTCTGCTATCCTTCATCCAAGGCCTCAAGAGCGAGACCCACTACCGTGTCCTTAGCCAGGCTCTAGACTCCATTGGCACGCTCAAGTCCATCTTTGGTGACGATGAACAGATCAAGAATGGCTTGGCGAAGCTTACGCTTGAGTTGATCGACAAAGCGCTGAAGCAAGTCGGCTGGGAGAGCGCGAAGAACGAGGACTACAACACCAGCTTGCTGCGAAAGCGGCTACTCCTCACCGCTGTCGCAAACTCGCATGAGGAGTACGTCTCTCACTTGCACCCCACCCCTGATGCCCATGCTAAATTCTAACAGGGTCACCAACGCCGCACTCGAGCGCTGGTCTGCTTACCAATCCAACCCCTCTGCCTCCCCCATTGCTGCCGACCTCCGGGCTCCAGTTTACCGCGCCGCCATCCTCAAAGACCCCTCCGCCGCGGTCAAGGCTCTCAAGCATGAGTGGTTCACCACGCCCGCCATCGATGGCAAGGAGATCTGCCTCCAGGCACTCGGGCACACGGACGACGATTCAATCATCAAGACGGACCTCCTCCCCTTCCTGTTCAACACTTCGCCGCCCGCGGCCGCCACCGAGGCCATCCCCCCCGGCGACATGCACATCCTCGCAGGCGTGCTGTCCGCGAACCGCACCGGCCGCCCGCTGCTGTGGGCGTTCCTGCGCGACAACTGGGATCAGTTCAGCGCCAAGCTGGGCGGGAACCCGATTCTGGTCGACCGCATGGTGAACGTCAGCCTGCCGAGGTTTACGGATACCGAGAGCCTGGCCGATATCGAGCGCTTCTTTGGCCCTGGCGGCGTCAGCACCAAGGGCTTTGACCGCACCCTGGAGCAGGTCAAGGACAAGATTCGTGGGCGGGCTGCCTACAAGGGGAGGGATACCGAGGTCTTGAGGACCTGGCTTGTGGGGAATGGGTACGCATAAGGGGATAGGGATTGGAAAACGTCAACGTTTAAAACGAAGGTGCATGTGTTTGGGGCTGGTTGGGTTCGGTGCTGGTTGGGTTCGGTACTGGTTGAGTTCATTGCTAGGATAGAGTATGGGGAACATGGCTGTTGGGTAAGATAGCTTCCTTATGAAGATGGCCAAGGACTGGGGGCATCACACGTCGACCGGGCCATCCGTCTTCGGCCCCGGGTCATCGACCGTCCCGGCGTGGCCCACCCGATTGGTCCAATACATCAAAGTAGATTCCAATAGTGACCTGCTTAGGCCGTTTACAATACTAACAGAAACTGGAGAACAAGGTTGGAGAGTGTAGTACACCACACGAGATGCGTCCATGTCGCTATGTTCCTGCACAGTCGCCTGCCATACCAGTAGAAGTGTAATCCGCACTGGGCTGCCCTTCCACACAACCAAAACGCGTGGCTGCAGCAGCCTGTGTGACCACAGCACCAACGGACGACTGAGCTTCGGTCCAATCACTTCGTCAACCTCTTCTGCCTGACTATACCTGACGTCCTGCACAGCTCATGGCACCGACAGGAATCCTTCCCACAATTCTCCCGCACAGCTCATTCATGTCCACAACAAAATCCATCCGACAACTCAATAAATCTGACCAGCATTATCATGACTTATCAAGAGCTCAAAAAACCGGGCAAAACAACGTCCCGAGGTGTATGCCATTTCTACGCCCGTGGGTTGTGCGCCAAGGGTAGTACCTGCCAGTTCACACACGAGGGAATTAATGAGCCGTCACCGACTCGGCCAAGTTCGATTGGGAAGTTACCCTGTAGGTTCTTTGCCGCTGGACATTGCTTGAGAGGAGACTCTTGTTTTTACGCCCACGAGGCGCTTCCAAAGCCATCAACATGGCGTAATCCTCTGCCGCCGCCTCCTCCTCTACCTCAACAACCTCAGCTTCAGCATCAGCCTCTCCTCCAACCTCTTACCGACTCGCGAGCCCAGGCCCCCTGTCAATTCTTTGCCAGAGGTGCCTGCAGAAACGGCGCCGCTTGTCCGTTTGCACATTCCGCGGCGGGTTCCAAGCCCGAGGGTGGAAACGATGAGCACGCAGCAGAAGATTGCGAATTCAAGGTATGCCGTCCCCCTTAAATGCCCACATGGAGCTAACCGCTTTGCACAGGAGGAGCCCTCCCACGACGACTGGACTCGCGAACTCGCGGGCGCGTTGGCCCACTTTGAAGACGGCGCGGCTGTATCCAAGGTGTCCTGCCCTTCTGACTTTTCGGCTATCCGTCTGAGCAACCTCCCGGCGGCGAGCTCCCCCGCTTCCGTGGCCGCTTTATTGTCGGGGGTGGAAGTGGTGATTGCGGTGGAGAATGTGCGGGTTATTGCGCACCCCGAGACAGCCATCTGCAGCGCCGATATCACCGTCGAAGACCCGGCGTTTGCGAAGACAGCCTGCACCAAGCTGGGCCCTTTGGCAGCTGATCTACGGATCGAAGTTGTCCCCATCCCCGTTCCGACGCCGCGAGGATCCAGTCTGCACAGGGTCGACCGCAGGAGACTTCACTGCTCTTGGCACCGGCCGACTCGTGCCGTGTGGCTTAACTTTGGAACTGAACGCAAAGCGCAAAAGGTCTACGACAAGTTCAAGGCTGGGTCGTACAAGGTGCTTGACCGCGTTGTCAAGGCTAATCCGCCGACGGGAAAAGCGGATCGACGGAACCCCTTGGCTTGGACGGTGATGTTGACGGACGTGCCCGGGACAGCCAAGAAGGAAAACATTGACCAAGCCATCCCCGAGTTCAACCGCCCGCACTGTGTGGTGATGGGAAAACCAACCTATGACGCCGATTTCGACTACGTCACCGCCACTGTCAACTCGATGTTGACCCAGTTCGGCCCCTTGGAGTGGTGGGAGGTGTCCACCAACGGCAAGGGTAAACGCATCAAGGCCCAGGCACGCTTCTTCGAGGAATCACACGCCAGAGAGGCGGCGTCCTCGCTCAACGGCAAGCTGTTGTCGTTTAGCGATACGACGAAGCTGACAACCCAGCTCATGACAACCGCCAAGTTCAAAGTATCGACTCGGATATACGATGCTTTGAGTGGGCGAATCAGCTCGCAAACGCCCATCTGGGAGAGCCAACGCCTCCATTTCGTTGCCTATCCTCCTTATCGGGGATACCGCGTCTTGAAGCTTGAGGGCGAGGACAGTGCCACGCTGGCACAAGCCAAGAAAACTCTCGACCGCATCGTCGACGGGGAGGTGGCAAGCAAGGACGGTAAAGATCTATGGCATGTCAACCTCGAAAGGAATGGTGACGAATACCAGAAGCTCAAGCAAGTGGAGCAAGATCATGGCATCGTGATCGTACGCGACAAGCGCAACTCCCAACTCAGGCTGTATGGTTCGGACGAATCCAATAGGCGGGCTACGAAGGCTCTCGAGTCCCTGCTACAAAACGCCGTCTCTTACAGCCACGTCATTGAACTCGACTTGGAAGGATTCCGATGGGCCTGTAAGGGCGGGTTCCAGGCACTGGTATCGCACCTGGGGAGCAACAAAGCGACTTTTGATATTGTGTCCACCAACAAACGCATTCTCATCCAAGGGTCCAAGGCAGACCATGCCGCGGCCCTCGCCATCGTTGCGGCCAGGCAAGCCGGGTCCATCGCCACAACCTCCGACGCAGACACTAACTGCTCAGTCTGTTGGACGGAAGCAGAGGAGCCACTCCGCACCTCCTGCAACCACATCTACTGTGCCGACTGCTTTTCCAACTTCTGCCATGCCCCCGCCTCGGGGTCCATCGACTTCCGTATTACCTGCGTCGGCGACCTAGGCCGGTGCGAGAAGACCCTCCCCCTTGCAGAACTCCAAGATCTCCTCTCCTCCGCCACCTTCGAAGGCATCCTCGCAGCCTCCTTCACCTCCCACATCCGCCGCCACCCCACCATCTTCAGCTACTGCCCAACCGCCGACTGCGACCAAATCTACCGGACTACCGCCACCTCCAACCCCTCTGCCTTCACCTGCACCCGGTGTCTCATCACGATCTGCACGGCTTGCGGTGCTCCACACCCGAAGATAACATGCGCCGAGCACAAGTACATCACGTCAGGCGGGTATGAGGAGTTCGAGCGGGCTAAGAAGAAGCTGGGCATCAAGGACTGCCCCAAGTGCAAGACGCCTATGGAGAAGATCGATGGGTGTAATCATATGACGTGTGAGGGGTGCAAGACACATATTTGTTGGGTTTGTATGAAGACTTTTAATAGTGGTGGGTTGTGCTATGATCATATGAATAGGGTGCATGGGGGGATTGGGCTTGGGGATGGACGAGGGGTGTGGAATTGGGAGGAATAGGGTTTGATGGAGCACTCGGCTGAGATAGGATTTAGCTGTTTGGTGTTGTTGTTAATTTCTTAGGTGGATTTGTTATTGCTGTGCTTGAGGACAGCGAACGCAATCAAGGTTACGGTAAGTTCATGGCAACTGAAAAGGATGTATCAAGGTAAATAGGAATAACATAATATACATCCCCGAAAAGCCAATTTACCACTACTTACGCCGGCTCACATCCTACGATGCCTGGGTAGCTGTGAAAAAACTTGAATCGGGAGACATCGGGGGGGGCGAGACAGCGCCCCAAGGCCTGGCCCCTTTTAAGCGCAACACGGAAACCTAACGACCACATACGACCATACGGCATAGAGTTATGTACCACCAGGACTCCCTACGCAGCCTACGCCTCCAGCTCCGGTGTTGCAATTCTAACTCTGAGGGACTTCACACGTTGGAGAGAGTAGGTCCAGGTGAGTGCCTTGAGGTTTGAAGGGGATGGTGAATCCGAATAGGGCTGTCTTTGTGGAACGAAGAGAGATAAGGGTAGAGGCTTAGAGCGCGGCGATGAAATCACTTGTAGAATTGCTGTTGCAGTTTACAACACAATAGAAAGGTTATTCAATCTATGAAGACTATTGCTCTACTTGAAGATCCAAAATCATCAAGTCTCGCTGGGCATGAGGCCCCTAGATACTAGTAATGACCGTGAAGTACCCTCGTACCTTGAACGAGGACTCGGGACCCGAGCGATCCTGCTCGGCACACGGGTCCTTCATCATTGGTTCCACCCGGACCCGATCCCTTATGAACCCGGCTACAGCGGTGAAGCTGACCCGTTCAGCCAACGATTGTCCCCGCGCCAAGCCCTCTCCTGGTCAGGTCGTGGCATCCGGCCCGCTTGGTTACCACTAGCAGATCAGCGCCGTATCGCCCGGCCGGCGGGCGGAGTTCGGGCCGGAATGGACCCAGTCCAAATGCGGCTGGGTCCTGAGCGACGGGGTGACGGCGCGGTCATCGTTAGTGTCGGGCGGCTCCTGCTGGCTGCTCAGCCCCACCGTCTTGATTTCCAGTACGAAGGATTTGCCGGTCTCCAGTACATAGCGGACGGCATCGCCCACGGCCGGTTGGACCTCGGCCGGGTGCTCGATGCGTTTGCCCTCGATGCCGGCCATGGCCTTGGCGATTCCGACAAAGTCGGGCTGGGGGCCACGGATGGTGAGATAGCCGGGGTCCATAGTGCGCGGCTTCCAGTCGTAGCCCAGCGCCTCGCCATAGACCTGGACGATAGTCCCGAGTCCCACCTGCAGGGTGTGGTATTCGGAGTTGTTGGTAATGATATAGAGGATACCCAGATTGCGGTGCGCCGCCGTCCACCAGGCCTGCGGATAGAACAGCGAGGAGCCGTCGCCGGTGACGGCCACCACCAGTTTGGTGCCGATTCCCTGTACCCCACGCTTTTCCTCCTTGATGCCGATGGTGGCGCCGAACGACTAGCCGAGTGAGCCGCCGCCGACGCAATAGTAGCTGGTCGGTTCGGCGTAGGGCAGCAGATACTGGAAGGGAGAGGGATCAGAAATGGCCTCGTGGACATAAACGAAATCGCGATGAAGGTTATGCTGCTCGATCTGCCGGCGCAATGCGTCGGTAATCACCACCGCCCACACATTTATCCTGAGTCATCGCCTGGTCCAGATACCGCTCCCACTACACCCTTCGTTCGACCGCCCGGCTGGCTAGTGTATCGTTGCGCTGTGTGACGAATAATGGGGCGATCACCTCCTTCACCCGGGCGGTGATCTGCGGCAGGGCGACCTTGATGTCGGCGAACAGAGCGGTGTCGCCGTAATAGTTCTTGCCGATATCCCAGATACAGTTGCTAAGATAGAGCTTGCTGACCGAGTCGGGGATTAGCGGGCCGTTGGACGGTTTGTAGATCAGCACCTGCGCCTGGTTGGAGAAGCCGCACAGAAAAGCGACATCGTGCCCTTCGAATGCCGACTACATGCCGGCCTAATTGTTAGGCAGCTCGCCCTGCCAATGGGAATCATTATTGGGATAATTGGCGACGGCGCTCAAGGCCTGCTGCAGGACCGGCGCGCCGGTGGTGTGAGCGAGATCGCGAAGTTCCGCCCAGGCACCGGCCAATCCGACCGCGTCGCCGGCGACGATTAGGGGATTCTTCGCCGCCGCCAACCGGTCGGCGAGGTCGCGCACGCTTTCCGGATCGGGTCCGAAATGGGGTGAAATCCGGGTAATGCCCTTAAGGCGATCGCCTTCGGGAATCCGGCGTATGGTGAATTCCCACGGCATGGAGAGGAACACCACGCCGTTCGGCGGCGCCATCGCCTCCTTGAAGGCGCGCTGCAGCACCAGCTTCATATCGTCCTCGGACTTCATCTCATACGCCCATTTGCAGTAGTTGCGGGCGAGAGGGACGGTGTCGGACGATAGCAAAGGCTCCTGCACCACCAGCGCGTTCTGCTGCTGCGCGCACAGGATGATTAGCGGAAACTGCGAGCGCGACGCGTTGAACAGGTTGGTGATGGCGTGGGCGATGCCAGGGGTGACGTGGACGATCAGGATGGCCGGTTTGCCGGTTATGCGGGCCGAGCCTATGGCCGTGCCTATGGCGATGTTCTCGTGAAGGTATTCGACATATTCGACGCCGTTCTCGGGATAGGAGGTGCCGTCGATCCAAGGGATTTCATTGACCCCGGGAACGCCGAAGATTCGCGTGATTCCCAATTCGCGGCAGATATCGAAAAGATAGTCGCGCGCCCAACGGTGGGTCGGAACGAAGATTCTCTCCATCGCAAGGGATAACCTTACGCGATTAAGATCTCTTAAGGGGAGCCTTTCAAGATAGATACTCATTAAAATTGTGTTTCCCGCTCAATGGTCGCAAAGCTGGGAAACAAAAGTTTTACGATAAAATATTTCTAATAACTATACTAGCGAATAGTTACTTTACAAAAAGCAGGGTTAATTGTACAAGTTTCTCCAGAGACTTTAAGTAGACGTCTACATTCTACATGTACAACTTCAGAACGGCCTACTCTTCTAGCTTTCCTGTTCCGTAAAATACTGCCTCACGGGTAAGGCCACTACACCCGATAAATAGAGGTAGTAGTCCTCCCCCGCTCTTGATTTTCCTGCAGAACTAATAATGCATTATGTCTCACACCCATACCGTCCAACGGACTGCGGTGCAACTGACCGCGTATGGCATAGAATAAGGATGATTGGTTAAATCTACTATCACGGAGTGTGATATGGCATTAGGAAATGGAACGTTAGATAGCAGTAAGGGTGGGAAGATACGCACTCGGTGTGCCAGCAACTCTTGCTATTGGGCGCTCCCGCAGCACGTCATTTTTGCGGCTGATGCTCTGGGAGGTAAGATATGGATAGACAATCAGGAACTTGAGAGTGCTTGGCCGGCTGATAGGTAGCGAGGTGCTTGAAGCTCTCTCTGTAGTCGTTATGTGAGCCACGTCGTACCGGGTCTAGACTCGGCAACTTTCTGACATGGCTATAAGACTCGCGCGTCAAGCGCAATTGAGGAGTCTACTGGGTCTAGACTCGGGAACTTTCTGACATGGCTGTAAGGCTCGCGCGTCAAGCGCAACTGAGGAGTCAACATTAGAGGGCTAGCCAAGGCTTAGGTAGAATCACAACTTTCACATCTCGACCGGTCTAGCCGCCTTTACCAATGACATCTCTTGCCGCCCCCCCCCCTCCCCATTGAATAAAATAGCCCCGAGCCTCTCACTGTACGTCGATTTGTCGACTACGGTGCGGGATGGTAAATAGACCAATTAAGAGAGGAAAACCCTCTGCACGCCGTAAATACAAGTGCCCAACCCCCACAACCCTTCGGCGAAAGAAACTCCCTTAGGTGGTCTAGAACGGGGGCGGGGTTGATACCGCCCGGGCTTCCTGCGGCGACGTCGTGCAAAGCGGGGTTCGTCTCTCGATTGTCCTTCGAGGATTCATTCTGAGGAGGCAGTGGGACCTAGAGCTGAGAAAGCCGGATATCTACAAAGTTGCCGGTCGACGACCCCAGAAAGACGCAGGATCTCAGCGATCTCCAGCTCCTCCTCCCCAAAGTCTTCTACACACACTACTGTTGTAGATTTCTACTGCATCCAGACAACACCACCTCTCATGTCGACTCAACTTCGCTGGGGTCATTCTCTGACCATCAGGCAGCAGTACGCGCTTGCCACTGCCGAGCAGGAGATCGCGCGAGTTATTGACAACGAGAGAGTTCCCCTCGATAATTTGCCCCCCGGGTTGGGTGGCGGACTCCACGAATTGCCTGATATAGCCCCCTCCAACGATATTCAAGAGGCCCTAGAGAAGCTGAGTCTTGAACGTATCCAATGTCCGTCTACTCCGCCGAAGGTGGCTATTGTCGGCGCCGGTGTCGCTGGGCTGTTCCTCGGCATGATGCTCGACTATCTGAACGACCATATCCCCGAGTTCAACGTCGGCTACGAAATCTTCGAAGCCAACGACCCCTCTCGGGTGGGCGGACGGATGTTTACCTACAACTTTAAGCTAGATCCGCCCCAGAACCCACAGGGCCCGCACGACTACTACGATGTGGGCGCCATGCGGTTCCCCTAGAATCCTATCATGTAGCGCGTGTTTGAACTGTTTGATTGGCTGGAGATGCCTATGGGCCTACTGAAGAAGGATACGGATAATGGATCGCTTGTCCCCTACAGTATGACCAACCCCACGGGAGAGGATTAAAACAAGCCCTTCCGCTATAACGACCAGATAAGGTGGGGATCTTATGTTAATATTGCTGCTACTGCCGTGGGCAATGATGCTTTTGGTTTCAATGAGGATCACAGAGACCCCCCGATCCCATCAGCGTACGTTCACCCTTCCCCTCTTGTATGTTTCGATATATAACTATGTACGTACTAGGAAAATCAAGGCTGACGCGCTAGGGTGTCTAGCGTCCTCACCATGAGTCCCGGCAAGGTTGTTGACGATACTATTAAAGACCTGCGCCAGGCTCTGAAGGAAGATGCGGAAAAAGGGGGCCAGCGGGGTTGGGAACTGCTAATGAAGTTTAACCAATACACCACGCGTACCTGGATGGCTACGAACCAGCAGAAGCCACCGGACACCACCACACCCGACCCCACACGGCCACCCTTTAACGCTAGCACCATCAACTTCCTCGAGACCATGAATAGGTAGGCATTCCACCGTCCCCACTACAACCTTGACCCTTACCGCTAGCTAGCAACCACCTCGCTAACAAAGATGTACAGCGGCACCGACTGGTACGACCAAGCGTTCAGTGAGACGGTGCTCGAGTCGCTCGACTTTGACTATGACAAGTCCACCAAGTGGTGGTACATCATGGGCGGGGCACAGCAGCTCCCGATGCTGATGGAGAAGCGGCTCAGGACCAAGCCCATCTACTCCTCGCCCGTCTCCGCCCTTCGTACTATCCTCAAGTACGAGCAGCTTAAGAAGCTCACGTTTGCGATGGAAGTCTCGCTCCAGGGTGACCCGCCCTCCAAGCGCCGCGTCTATAACGGCGTCTTCAACACCACCACGCTCGGCTGCCTCCGGCGTATCGACACGACGCGATGCCTCGTACCCAATAGCACTAAGATGGCCCTCCGTATGCTCGCTTACGGCGAGTCGTGCAAGGTGGGTATCAAGTTCTCGAGCGCCTGGTGGCGCTAGACGATGCCCGGCGGCCAGCGGATCGAGAAGGGCGGGCTAGGCCACTCGGACTTGCATATCCGCACGCTTGTGTACCCCTCATACAACGTGCTCGACGACCCCTCGGAGCCAGCCGTGCTGCTCGTCTCGTACACGTGGCAGCAGGACGCGGAGCGCATCGGCGCCCTGATCTCGCCGGCCTCGCCCGCCGGCGAGGACGAGCTTAAGGCGCTGCTGCTGCGCGAGCTGGCGCGGCTGCACACGACGACACGCAACGACGAGGCGCAGCTGTTCGCCACCATCTCGGCGTCCTACCTCGACTACTACGCCCACGACTGGTCGGACGACGCCACGACCGCCGGCGCCTTCGCCTTCTTCCGCGCCCAGCAGTTCAGTACGCTGTGGCCCAAGGTCGTGCAGCCAGCCGGCAACCTTGTGCTGATCGGCGAGGCGTCGAGCCCGCACCACGCGTGGGTCGTCGGCGCCATCGAGAGCGCCGTCGCCGGCCTGTACGTGTGGCTCTACAGCCGCATGGACATCCCCGGCGCCAGGGAGGCCGTCTGGCTAATCGACGGCACCACGCCCTGCCCAAGGGACGCCAAGCAAAAGCATAAGCATCCGCCCTTCCTGGGCCTGCCGAGCTATCTGCCCAAGAAGCACGCGCGCTGGCTGGGATGGATTTCGGCCTTGAGAGCCGAGAGGGCGGCGCAGAGGGAGTAGGGAATCATCTCAACTCTAGTTGAATGGGCCCAGACTTGGTCGTATATATAAAAATGTTCAACTGTTGGAAACCAAGCCTCCGGGAAACAACCAGAACAGGTGGAATGGTGATAGTAGCCGCGGAACACGTAATCTTTGCCACTCTTCACGAGCTGGAAGAATAGGTGTTTTGGCAAAGCCAGACTACGAGAAAGAGAAGCATTACATTGAGTTAAGCAGTTGCAGAGACTGTCCAACAAGCACTGTCGGTGGCACTTAAAACATACCAGTAAATGGCGTCCTAGCCTAAAGTATACTCGTGACGCTTCCTTTATTTTCCGGTTACCGGCCTGCAGGCCTCATTCCCGACCTAGGCAAGCCAAATCACCGGTGGGTGGTCGGCTCCGGCTGCCGCCAACATAGCGTTATCGCTGTGGAGCTTGTCCATTACACCATGGACATTGGCCTCCCTTCCCCAATCAGAATGCGCACCTCTTCCTCCAGCCCTCAGCCGTCGTCCCCTTTGAACATGTTGACCGGGCGAAACACATACGGCGCCCAGGCTATATTTATTGATGTCAGGGGTAACGCGGCAAACTAGTTTAGATAATAGTGAAGCCGGTTGTTCCATTAGACTATTGACAACCGGCTCAATCCAAAGATAAAACTGATCATTCCCCGGTTGCGGTTTTGATGATATTTGGGTGTTTTATCTCTCCTCTGCATCCCTGATGGGTGATGCCAGGAGATTAAAGGAAGTCACAAACATCTGCGAGGGCTAGTGGTCCATAGGCCACTTTCTCGCATCATGATGTGCACACTAGTACTTTCTTTGGCTACAGGATGATAAGCATGTCTCCGGATCGTGTTGGGTTAGTTCCGCGAGCGGAGCTTAGCTTCATACCGGCATGCTGGAGACTTTCACATGGTCTTTGAATCTTCATGGTCTGATATTCCCTCCTTCCTTTTTTGCCTACGGGATAGCTCTACAGCGCAAGACCATGTTTGGCATCATGTCCGTAAATGTGCGTCACGAGGCAACCTACTGGATAGAACACTGCAGTAGCTGCTGGAGTCGTCCGCAAGGCGGTACCAAGGTATCAACTCCACTGGCTTGTATTGAGAAAACTGCAGACTACGTTGTTCGCCGGCTAGGATAAAGATTACGTGGGAAAAAAAGCTTCGCTTGCAGCAATGTTGCACTGCTGTTGGATAAGCGGCCACTTCCCTCGAGAGGGTAGAGCCCTTGGTCCGACGCGGCGGATTGGGCACAAGATAAGCGAATAGCACCCAACACACTTGTCGACAATGAAGCAGCCCTCCGTCTTTACAACCCATGGCGCGTTGGCACGTCTCGGGCCCCAACAATAAACAACTATTCGGCCAAGAGGCGGTCAGCTATTTTTGACCCGGGGGAAGTTTCCAGCGTCGCAACCCCATGGCATATGGGTGGTACGGACTACAGCAAGAAACGGACGGTTCTCGCAAAGCTACGGGTGTAATAACAACGGTAAATAATCTCGGCAAACGTGGTTCGCTGCTGCTGCTGGGCACACGGGAGTCCGAGACCCACGAACCGGGACACCGCGGAACCTAACACCCGCGAGGACGCAACCGGGTCAAGCCACCTACGGGACGCAGAGAAAGGATCCGACTCTCTGAGGTAGGACCCGAGTTAATCCAGATTCGGCCGTTGTCGCCCGCAGGTGTGACCTCTCGTCCGTGGGGGGAGAGAGGAAAAAGGGGACTACGGGTGACGGCCCAAAAGCGAAACCAAGGGCTCGTCATGGTACACTCGGCTGCAAGGCACACCTGACGATGGCACGACAAACGTTGGTTTACAGTCTACGAAGTATGGGTTGGAAGCCTTGGCCCTGCCCTGCTCTGCTCTGCCGCGCCTGCCCCGGCTGGCGGCGCGGGCGGAACAAAAGACAAGCGAGTTTCTGACCAACCCCGGGTTTTCCTCCAAGCTTATCCAGGCGAGGAGGAGCTTGCAGATCGATGTCACCATCTCCGACACAGAGCACGCGGGGTCACGGGGCGATCCGGGCGGGTTGACGTGGAGGAGGTGGTGGTGGTGGTGGTGGTGCGTGCCGCGGGTTGGGTTTTGAAGCGGTGCGCGGGATGTGCTGTGCTAGTGAGGAGCGGTTTGGTGGAAGCCACATGCTCCTATCTCGACACTAGCTCTGTCTCTAGCTGTCTGCTCCGGTGAGAGAATAAGGGATGGGGGAGATGAGAGTGCATATTCCGCACCAATCGAGGTCTCTGCTTAAGTTTGAGGCGCCTGCGCGCAGTGGGGAGTGGCTTCGCTTACTGCGCCAGTTGAGCAGTGAAGATAGATGATGAGACGAGATGCCGAAGGGGTGACTCGACTTGCTCGGTAGAGTGTTTAGTCCTCCGAGAGTTTGATGGCGGTTTTGGGAATAGCCTGTGGCTCCAGGCGGGAAAGGCCGAATGGTGTCTCACATATCGGAGCCGCAACGGCCGTTACGAAGTGTGTTATTTGCATCACGGGGGATGTACGAAGTAATCTTAGTTGTTGACATGGGTGAAGGGAGGCAAAATGGAGGCAGGAAGGAAGGAAAGAAAAAATAATCAATAGAAAAAGTCTTCAGCCTCATGACGCATGGCGGCTCTCGGGACGATCAAGAAATGTTGAAGTGTGTCCTCCTCTCTGTCTTGCCAGGCCCAGACCAACATGACGTCCGTCGGCCCACTGGCCGCTTGAAACGTTTCATCGGAGTCGTGGGTCCTAATCCCGGGCAGCAGCACGGCAAGCACGCACCTCAGATCTCGGTCCCGACCCCTGTCGAGTCTTTTTTTTTTTTTTCCCTTCTCTTCTTTCCTCATCAAGCCGGCACGCAGGCACTGGCAGGGGCATGTGACATCTCCCGGTTTCTTCGTGGTCGTTGGTGGCCGTTCGTGGCTGCCTTCCCGGAAGCGAGTGGTGGGTACGGCTAAACTTCGGAAATATGCCGAGCACGATTAGGCGGCCCTGACCGAAGCGGTGGAAGGAGCAATCCGGGGGTGGTCACTGCCAAGGCCGGGGTTGATGCAGGACCCTGGGAAGGACCTGCCAGTGATTGTGCTGATCGCAGCGAGGGGGACGCTGGAGGGACAGGCAAAATCTGAAGCGGCTCAGCGGCTGAAGCTCACTTTTTGGGCCCGGGCAGGCGGCGAAACCAGTTTTTTTTTGGTTTTTTGATCGCTGCATCCATACATGTACCTCTGCAAGACAAGCGGCAAGTGCGGGCGGTATCAGCCTGTTGGGATCGACGCGGATTTATTGCGGCCCTGGCTGGCCTGGGATCGCGGGCATCTCGACCTCGACACTTTCTCGGCGCTAGGATTTGTTCGATGAGGCTGTTCTGCTGCTGTGCGTCCCCGGGAAGCGCTAAAACGATAGGCGAATCACGGCGAATTTGCAGGTGCGGGCGAGCCAGTGGCAAGTCGTTCTCGGAGTCCCACCCGAGCCTTGGAATCGCGGGCCGCAACGCGGCTGGCGGGTGCCACTTCTTTCAGGAGTTGCGGAGTTGTGGTTCCGACGAACGACCCACTGGGAGAGATCGGGACCAATTGGGCCAGTGGGAGGGTCTCTCGCATGGTCCAGATTCCCAAATTGCGCCGGATGGGCGTCCCTTGACAGCCCTGGGCGGGCCCCGGAACCAGCCAGAGGCTAGCCGCATTCTCCGCCGAGACTGTGGGATTGACGTCGAAGGTGCAAAGACTGACTGGAACACACAATCCAATGCATCCAATGTCTTGCGCCCCAGCGCGAGGAACCCCCTCGAAGGCCCCCGCAAATACCGAACCTTTCCCGGCAGCGAACACCAGCGCATGACACAAGCAGGGTGCGCCCTGCTGGGTCCTGATCATCCTGGTGCACCCTGGTTAGATGTCATCGGGTGCCCGCGATTCGCTGTGTGGTGGGGGTGGGGAGGGTTCTTTTGGCGCGGTTTTGGAGTCGGTGTTGCGTGATACGGGCTGGTTGTTGATGCTGAGCTGCTGATGCGGGATGCGGGATGCTGATGCTGGATGCTGGGCCGAGCTCCCACGTTTCCGTCTGCCGTTTGCCGCCGCCTCAATGGCAAGGTATGGCATGGTATGGCATGGCATGGCCTGGCATGACAGAGCCGTGGGCCACGGACGGTTCAGCGGCCCTTACGGGCAGCCGTTTCCAAGCAGCCATAGCCAGAACCAGGGTCTGGCCGTGACCTGTTTCTCGGATCCCGCAGCCACCCGCCGCGCTGTCCACAGTAATCCCGAGATAGGCCAGAGGGAGAAAGGAATATCCCGTGGCGCTGCCGTTGCTGGAGCATGAAGCGCGAGGCCCACCCCCCGCGTCCCAGCTGCTAACGGTTGCGACTGGGGCCTGCCGCGCGGAGACTGATGCGCCGAGCCCTTGCTCGCCCTCCCTTCGTCGCCCCCTTCGTCTAGACCTCGACCCTCCCGTCGGAGAAACTGCGGGCATCGTTGGCGAGAAGGCTTAGCGGTTCCGGTGCAGCGCGCGGGCAGCTGTCTCGCATTCTGCCTAAAAGAGATGATAGCTCGGGACACCCTTTATATTGATGCCCTTCGCCGTTCCGACGCCTTGGCTGGGCCGACATCCAAAGGCCTGGACTATCTCTGATCTCTGCTGTGTGTGGTATGTGAGGTGCTGTGCCAGTAGTTGCTGCTCGGTTCTACTATTTGGGGCCATTGGGTCACACCCACACCAAGTCATCTTATCAAGGGCGCGTGCCCATTCCCATCTTCACCAAACTTCCGCAAGAAGGAGGACCGCCGAGCAACTTTAACACCACCGACTAGGAAAGAGGAGGACATACCACCAGCACTCACTGCACCACCACCAACAGGGGGGAAATACAGGAGGGGGGAACTAGATCGACTGCAGTGGGGGATCCGGGCCGAGGTTCTGCCTTTGGAGCTCTGGCCGGCCTGTAAAAGCGCAGTGCACCCATCCAGGCTTTCACCGAGACGCACACCAACCCCGATGCGGTACGACCAAGCCGGCTTTCAGAGGTCTCGATGGTTACAGGGTCAGGATGACAGGCTCAACAAGCGGCGGCGCCGTCACGGTTTCGACGAGGGCGTCCTCAGCAGCAGCGGCAGCGGCAGCGGCAGCAGCGATAGACGTGGTGATGGGAGGAACTTCTTCAACAGCAGGGACAGCGACAGGGATAAAACAAACACCGACTTCGCATATACATCATCACCATCTTTACCAACCACCACAACTTCAACATCAACACCAACATCAACCTCAACATCAACATCAACACCAGCATCATTTGCATCAACCTCCTCATCACACAGCAACCGCAGCAGCAGCAACAGCAGCAGCGGCAGTGACCACCATTGTCAGCGCCAACCTGTTGGCAACAGTTGGCAGCAACCATAGCGCGAACAGTCTTAATGACAGGGGTCTCGAGCCACGGGCACGGTGCAGCCAATGCGGGCGACGGCGCACAGCCTGCCACCACCTTCCGTACCAGCAGGGCCTACAGCAGCCCACCTCCACCTCAGGCTCTTCCTCTTCGGGTTCCGGCTCCCAGTCCCAGTCCCAATCTGCCTCCGCAAATTCAATTCCCGGCCCAGGTCCTGCCAACGGAAGCCTCAGCGCCGCTCCGTCGCCCTTGCAGCCACGACCCCGCAGGATCTCCAAGCTAAGGCACCGTGCTGCTGCTGCTTTAACTGGCAGCACCGCCCAACAACAACCAAATGCCGCCACCGTTAACTCTGTTACCTTTTCCCCACACCCCACCACCAGCTCGACGCCGCCCGCCCTGTCGTCGGCCTCGGACCCTGCCGACACCACTGGCAGCAGCAGCGCCGCCATGGAACCTCCCGTGCTTTCCTTTTATGGCAAGGAGCCCGTGCCGCTGCCCTCGCGATTCGGCCAGATCAAGCGCAGTCTTGTTGCCGGCCACGAGAAAGAGCTCGAGGCGTCGTGGGCGCGCCTGATCAAAGCCCTGCGCGACGATGTTGACGACATTGCCTCCCGCGGCTCCAGCCTCACGCCAAGTATCGATTTCGCCGATATCCACAATCCGGACGCCCGGGCCGCCTTCTCACGCGACCTGAAGCGCTACGGCCTGGGCCTGGTGCGTGGGGTCGTACCCCGCGCTGATGCACAGGTCGCCATCGACGAGACGGTCAAGTACCTCGAAAAACAGACCGACTTCAAGCAGCCGTCGCCCCAGGATCCCACATGTTTCGACTTTTTCTGGACCCCTGCCCAGGTGCGCACGCGCGCCCACCCCCGGGTTTTGGAGGCCCAGCGCTTCGCCATGTCCCTGTGGGATAACAAGGTCGACGACCGCATGGCCCTTCGCTTCCCCATCGCATACGGCGATCGTCTGCGCATTCACGGCGCCGATATCGGCAACGTGGGCCCCGATGCCGCCGCCGCGAATAAAGCGAAGGAAGCCGACGAGTTGCCGGAGGACATTGAGCTGGACGAGGAATTGGACGCGCAAAAGGCGGCTGCCGATTTGCTGGGCGACTTTACCTCGTCCACAATCATTGCGCAGGTGGACAATGGCAGCCTTGAGCGTTGGGAGCCGGATGGGTACGGCCGCGACGGCACCTACGATGCCGTGTTTAGGGGCGAGTGGGAGAAGTACGATCCCTGGGATCCTACTCACCGCGTGACCGCCACGTCCGATCTCTACAACGGCTACGGCGCGTGCAGCATCTTCCGCATGTACCAGGGCGTGGTAGCCCTGAGCACCATCGAGCCGGGCCTGATCCGCCTGCTCCCGAGCCCCAAGCTCGCCACCGCCTACTTCCTCCTCCGTCCCTTCTTCGCCCCCAAGACCAAGGCCCCCGAGCGCCGCGACGGCCCGGAATGGGACGCGTTCTTGGACCCTTCGAACTGGGAATTGGAGAAGGAACAATCCACCATCATCCACGGCGCCGTTCCGGGCCACGCCCAGCGCCTCACCGAGACGTGGCACCCCCACCTACACCTCCGCCGTACCCTACAAACCATCCCCACCCTCCAGACGGGCGACTACATCGTCTGGCACCCGGACCTCGCCTACCACATGACGTCCAACCCCAACGTCATGGCCAGCCGCGCCCCGACCCCGCCCCCGATGGCCGAGGGCGACGAGAACCAACCCTCCAGCGGCAAGCCCGTCTCCATCCTCGTCTACGTGCCCGCCGCCCCGCTCACCCAGACCAACGCCCTGTACCTCGCCCGCCAGCGCAAGACCTTCCAGCGCGGCCACCCGGGCCCGGACTTTGACTCCACGGGCAGCGGCCTCGGCAGCGAAGCCACCCACATCGGCCGCCCCACCGATAACGATATTGCCGAGGTCGGCGGGCCCGCTGGCCTGCAGGCCATGGGCCTCGCGCCGTTCGATGTCGCGCCCACCCCGCCCGCTACCGCGTCCGCCGATCAGTCGCCTGCCCCTGGTGGCGGCGCGCTGAATGGTGACGGTCGCGGTGGAGAGGGCGAGGACGGTGCGGCGGGCGGCAGTGGGAGCATGTCGCGCGCTGAGGCAGAGGTTGCTCGTCTGGCGAATATCATCCTGTTTCCGGACAGGTATGACTTTTACATGGCGAAGCGGAATAGCAATGGCAGCAAGCGCAGCAAGGTGAAAGTGGAGAGGCTGTTGAACCCCGTGGATCCGCCTACGCCGCCGAGGGAGGTCAAGGGGAAAGGGAGGGGGTGAACTGAGCTTAGAGTTGAGATGGGCTGGGGTGGGATGGTATGGCGGTGACTACGGAAGCCGAACCGAGCAGAGTTGTTGTTGTTGTTCTTCAAGTCGGGTTTGAAGGGAAGCGATGGAAGGAATTCTTCGTTTTGGTTTTGGATCGTGTTTACAGGGTGTTATAGAGGCGATGTCATACCCCTGGGTGCCTTATTTTTGGAAAGAGAGAGGGAGAGAGAGGAGGGATCTTGGTATTGGATTGGAGTGCGCATCATTCCCCGGCCATCAGAGGTCACATTCTACACGGGCTAGTTATGCCCCAGGGCATATTGCGGCGGTTTTCGAGTTGGATTTGTTGAGCATGTTGCAGCAGCTTGCGTTTGTTTGAGCATCGGATTGTAGAATCGACGAGTGCGTTTGTCTGTCTTGGCGGCAGACGCTCAAAGAAACACTTCAGTCTGCAAGGTGATGGTTGTGGTGTTGGTTGTGCCCCTGAATGAGACCCTAACCCTGTCTACCCCTCGATGATCTCAACCTGCAACAACTCAGGCTGAATGCCGAGGTTGGTTGATCTGGACATGAGCGTGACAACACAAATTAATAACCAATTTGTGTGATATGGTTCCAGTGAGCAGCCCTTGGGGGTTCCAGGTCAAAGAACACCTGGCCGATCTCCTTTCCCCGGATCGAGTACCTAAGCGACTACTACTAGTACTAACCCCTTTTCACCCATGTGACGCCGCAAACTATCCTTCCGTTCTCTTTCTCTTTCCTTTCGGCCGGTGGTACCATCCAGGTCGCCGACCTGGGTTTGAACCAGTTTGGGCGCGCTCACTCGGCAACACCCGGCCAATCCCACACACGCCCGGCCCGAAGCGCCTCACCCCGGCCAACCGTTGTTTGTGATCGACATCCGACAACGCTCTGTTGGGGAGGAGGCTCGCCGAGATCCGAGGGGCCGCGTTCGGCTTAGCGGGTTGCGCAACGTTTCCTTATCGGTATTGACTCCGGATGCTCCCTGAGAAGCTTGTTGTTCCTCGGAACTTTAAAATTTGAAGAGGGCGAAAAGAAGTCTGCCCGGACGCAGCCGGATCTTCACTACATTACCCTGACCCGGCTGGGGTTGACGTGGTTGTCTGCCCAAGGCCGATTCGGCTTGACGGGCCTGAGGAGTGTCACGAACGAAGGAATCGGCGGATGCCGAGAATCTTGGGCGTCCACTCGCGGAAATCTGATTCCGATAAATAACTCAAGACTCGGTCATGAGAAACGAGGATCCGCATGCGCAGCTGCAGCCAGACAACACCTAACTTGGCGGCTGGGCAATACCAACAGCTCGAGCGGTCGTCGTTCAAGATTTCGTACACCTGGTTTCGTTGAGGTGTCAATATCAGATCAACAACCCTTGGAGCGTGGTGGCACCATATCTCAGAGCCCAAGTTCCACGGGACCGTTTTCGGGAGGACTCCGTTACGAAACCTGTCGCGTTCTAGGCGGTTGACGACGGGTAGGGTGGCTATCCTCGTGGAGTCGAGGCAAGCAGCGCCCGAGAGGTTCATATCTTATAACAACACACGCGCGACTAGGGTTGAGCTGAGACCTTGGAATCAAGCCGAGATACATTAAACATTCTGCCTCGGTGCTGGTCGCTGGGGTTTGCTGTCCACGTTATTAAAGACTTGCGGGACAGCCGAAGATCCAACTCGGTTGTGAAGACGCCTCCCAGTGTACGGTCATATTCTGACGGAACTGAAGCTCAAGCAAGTAGTTTGCTCGGGTTGATCGGTGCCTGCTACTCATTTTGTGGCATTAGAGGGTCACGCCCGACGAGTGCTGTGATCACGGTTATGGTTTTGGATGGTGCTTGCTTGAACTTCTCATCACTGCCTAGCAACTGACCCGGGTGAGCTTTGTCGATACCAAATTCAACGCCCAGGGAAAGCCACTCGGAGTGTCTCGAGCACCAAAAAACAATGCCGGCTGACAATCACTCTGGAGGGGACGGGTCGTTGCCGGCACAACGCCGAAGTCATGTGGCAATATCTCAACTGGCATCACGGGGTACCAGAAATGAGCACGAGATCCTTCACCCTCTATGGACAGCGGCACGTCTGGCGTACAAGACTAAGGATTTCTTTTCTCGCAATACGGTTACCCCACTAACGACCATCGGCGACCCCGACCTTCTCAGCCACCCTTCATCCCTGGCGTTGTTCCCTGCCGCCATGGCCTGCCCGAGCCCATCCATAACCACGATCACCGCCCTCTTTCGCCAGGCCCTCCCTCTCCTCCCGAGATCAGTTCGCAGTTTCTATCACATCCACATCTATTCGCACCTTACCGCCACCCCCTTGACCACAACTCCAACCCCGACTCCCAATTCACGATCCTTAAACACCACCTCAACTAATCCCATCATCGCCCCCCGCAACCACAACACCACCACCCCGCCCCATTACCGTTATCTGCAAACAGCCCTCCTCCCCCTTACTCCTCGAGCAGCCCTCGCCCACCTCCTCATCGCCGCCACCCTCAACCACATCCGCCGCACCCTCGCCCCACAGCTAGGCGGCTACCTGTGGCATGTCCACCCGCTCGATGGCCTGCGGCTGGCGGTGTCAAATCCGGAGGTGTTTGTGGCGGAGATGCTGGGGGGTGTAATGCCTGCGATGGATATGCCTGGAGGGGCTGGCGGGGTTATGGGCGTGCGGGGGGTCAGGAGGGCTGTTGTGAGGGCTGCTCTGGCGGCTGGGAGGGTTATGGGGGGTTGTTGGTGAAGGGGGGGTTGGATCTTGCGGCGGCGTGGGCGGGTGCCGTGTTGGTGGAGGGTTGTCGTGATGGTGAAGGCGTGGATGGCATGGGGGGTTTGGACGGGAGGGTGGTGGACGGTAACAAGGAGTGGGAGAAAAGGGGGGCGGAGAGAGAAAAGAGAAGGATGAAGGCCTGGTTGCAAGTGTTGGCCGTGGGATATTTTCTCTGGGTATTGCTTACGGTGGAATATGTCTTTGCAAGGGGGATGAACACGGCCGCGTGGCTCGTGGCGTGTTACAGACTGCTTGTTGGTGGTAGGGTGGGACGTATCGCGCTGGTAAGGACTCTGGAGAGCAACTGGGCGCAACTACCGTTCGTTGTTTGGCAGTTGGTTCATTATTTGGGCCATGGTGTTGGGCCGCTGCTTTGGCGGAGTGTATGGTGTGCGGTTCGGGGGCGGCCGGCGCTGTTGTTGGCCGTTGTGGGCGTTGTGGGAGGTGTTAAGATGCTACTGAAGTACCGCAGCACCTTCTACATTGCGCTGGAGGTCAGTGGTGTGTTTATCTTTCTTGGATATTTGTTGATTGCTTTCGTTGTGCTGGGGTTGGGGCTCCTTGGGCAGTCCGAGTTGACCGGCACGACGCCTGCTAAAGCACAAAAGAGCAACGCAGGTGGTCTTTTATATCAAGGAGGGTTAAAGGTAAAGATCGCCGCCATTAAAGCGTCGTTTAACCGCACGAGAATGCCGCAATCAACAAAACGGCCCGGTAAGCAGGGAGTATCCGGAAAGAGAGTTTAGAGGCAATGACATAAAAACAAAGATATAGTTATTCACATCTTTACCAGCCTTTATTTGTCTTTGCTAGTCAGAAACCAGCCAATATCAGTGTATTTTTTGTCTAATCTGGTCAATGCTGCTTCTGCCTAAAAAATCGCCTCATGGCCCCTTTACACCTCGTGCCCCGTGGGTATCGCTTTCCAAGCCATGGTTTCAGGGGTGATAGCCAAGTAGAGGCCTGCATCCCTCCCACTATTTCCCCTCCATTCGCACACACGGAAATTAATCTTCAAGTCGCCTTTGATTGTAAGACGTATTTGATTCGACGTTTCCCTTCACAGGTAGGACTGAACATGCAGAAATGGACCTCACGTACCATGGGCCCGGGCTTGCGGTCAGACAGTCAACCTCGAGAGGCCCTACTTCCCATACTACTGGGTTCCCATTTGACCTTGTCTATACCACTACGATCGATTTACGCGCGCAGCGGCACATATTCCTGGCACATTCTTTCGGTCCGATCCACTAAATCACCAAAGTTCCATACCGATGCGTGATCCTCACTGACTCGGGGAGCGTTAGTTAGGCCTCGACTGCCTCTCACGTCGATTCTTCGACGCTAACAAACAGTTTAGGAGTACACGTGCTTCGTTCTAATCAAAACAGCAACCGGGGAGGTAGCACATCTAACACGGTTGTAACCTGTGCCGCGCCTAATGTTGAACGAAAAAGGAAGGTCGGTTTTGGTTGCGTTTCACGGGTTTAGCGGCTGCCTACCCAGTAATTCCCGCATGAGGGCATATGATGGAATTGGGAATCATCGGACGGATGGTAGGGAGGTAGCTATCTAGTCAGTTTTGTCGGGCGGACATGTTGCTACGCCGCTGGCGCGCTGAAATCACCCGTTGGGGAGCGGCTTGGGGCGGCGACACTACTGCAAGATAAGTCCGAGATATCACATATACGAGTGCGGCGAAGAAGCCGGCTGGTCAGTCAGCATCTCCCAAAACAGCTGTTAATGATCACCATAGGTACTCGTAGCGCGTACGCGCACCTGGGGCAAGGCAGCGCGCAACGCCGCTGCCGCAAAAAGTGGGATGGCAAGATTCCACATCAGGTCTGCGGAGGAAACTGGGCGCAGTTAATATTCCGGATACACCGGGAGGAATTCAGTCCCCTTAGCTTGTCAGATACAACCCTTTGAGGCATCATGGTGGAGCCTGGAGGCCGTTGGGCCTTCTCTGAGCATCCCACGGGGAACCCGAATGCTTCCCCCAACATACAGCGTGGTATTAACGTGATGCAGATGCAGAACCGTCCGCATGTATATGCTCCTTTGCGACGTGCATGTCATTTCGCGGGTGAATCCTTCGTGAAGTTTAAGCGACGAGTTTGCCGACCACTAGTTATCGCTTGCAGCCGTTTAAGCGCGACTGGGGACGGAGGCGTCAGGGACTTGGTAAACAAGCATTCCGGCGGCGCGGCTGTTACATGTGCTAGTCGACGCGGCGCCATCGGTGAGTTCGAACCGATCCCTGCTGGAGGGCCTCGTTGAATGCCTGTTGTGAAGAGGGCAGCGCAGTAAATCACCAGCTCCGGTGTCTTTGTGCATGCTGTGCCTCAAACATACATGCACGTGGGGTGGCATCTGATCTTACACACGACAGGGCTCTCAGACGCAGTCAGAACGTTAATTTGTACCGAACTAAGGGGTCTACGTATCATCGTTGCGATGGCACGAAAAGAAAGGAATTAATCGGTTTAGACAGTCTGGGCCAGCCTGCCAACCATGAACTCATCCAGGTACTCCAAACTCTGGTCCATATCTTCCTTGAGCAGTGATTTTCCAGCCGTCATAGGCAGTCGCTCAGGGGCAGGCTGTGACAAATATGCTTTTGCCCGGGACCTGTGGGCTGTCCGAAACAACTAAACAGCAGAATTAGCTCGACTCATCCAGTGATAAACAAAGTAGATTAAAGTAAACACTCACCCTCAATCTCTTCACAATCTCACCCAGCTCCCCCCTGATCTGCCCCTCTACCCCATCCGTCCCAAGACGGCTGCGGAACGAATGCCTCTCCACCGCCCTGCAAAACACCCTCTGCTTCTCTGGCACGTTCCTGTTCAGATTCTCCTCCGACAAGTATGGCTCAATCCCCAAAAACGCATCCAGCACCTGAAACAATAACACCTGGTTCCCACTCAACCCATCGAATTTGACCATCTCCTTCCCCCCCTGCCTCTCCTCCCCACCCCCCTCCTCCAACCCCAAGCCCCACGCGTAGAAACCCTGCACATGCGACAACCATGCCGACCGCGCAATCTTGGCATCATGTACCCGGTCATAGTAGCTACTCAGCAACGGCCGCAGCTGCGCCGCAACCCGCCGCGCCTGTACCAGGCAGCCCACCATGTCCCCGCGCGCGTGCGCCAGCACGGCTGACACCACCGCGTGGTACACCGGTAGGCCTAGCACCTCCACCTCGTGGAACACACGGGCAAAGGCCTCTTCCGAGCTGGTGATGCGCTGCGGGAGGCCGGTGTTGATCTGTAGAGCGTAGGTTCCTGACGGGGTGAAGTTGAGGACCAGGTTGGAGGTGTTGTTGCCGGATTCAGAGCAGAGACCGAAGTGGGACTGGAGGTAAGCCCAAGGGAGGCTGAGCTCGCGGGGGAGCGGGAGGGCTTTTTCGAGTTGGGCGACGCGGACGACGGGGATAGTGGCCCATCTGTGGAGGGGGTCGTGTTAGTGGTTGGGTTTTCAGGGGTAAGTAAAGTTTTGGGGGTTGGCTTACCGGTAGGCATGGCGGCACCAGGCGACGCAGGAGTAGAAAGCGTTGTAAGTGTCTCGTGGGAATACGTCCCAGCGTCCGGCATCCGCTGCTGCAAGGAGTGCTTCCACTTGAGCAAGATCAACCCGTTCACGAAGCAGCTGTTGAAGACGTGTCCGGAAGCTGGTGATGCGTGCTTTGTTGACTTCATCATCAAGGGAAACATGCTCTGTGGGTAGAAGAGGGGCCACTTCTTCGTAAATCTCACGATATGGACGGAGTGCTGCTGGCCATGCCGTGTGGTCATGCTCAGCTCGTGGTGGCCAGTAGCCAGCGCCGTCCTTGCGAATCAAGTCTGCTAAGAGGGCGGCCGTCTCATGACAGTCTGCCATGTTGTTGATCTCGCGGAGGAGTTTGGCATCGTCACGCTTCTGGTCTGTTTCATGAGCCGAGAAGGACTCCGGTTCGTCATAAATAGTCTTTGACGCAAGAAACCAGAGCTTCCATTGCTTCTTGGGGGAGGGAGCAAGAGCGGTGAAGAAGCTCCCAAGAGCGGAAAGGATGATGAAACCGACGAGGTCAAACATGATGAATACAAACTGACCGAGTCAGGAGTAAAACAACAATGGAAGTTCGGCGACTCCGTGTTGGGATTCGCGGCCCTGCGTCAGTCTGGGAGGACCAAGCAATGCTGGGATGTCTATATACCGCCCAACTGACAAGCCACTCCCGAGAAACCCGGTGCATCCCCAAGCAAAGTGGATCACACATTGTCAGTGTCGGTTAAGAATCTCCACGCCGCGTTCATAATGCGGGTATTTTTAGTCCTGAACGGGCATGGTTTGAGCTATTGGTCGGGAGCCAGCCGGGACTTTGAGTTCGGCCCATCTGTTACCGTTCGAGGTCATCAGGGGTAGTTTCCTACGAGTGCGAAGGGAGTTGGGACTTATCCCTCCGTGCCCTACGCTACGGCGGGAATCTCTAGTAGCTCGACACCCTGATTCCCGAGTGCCGTATGTACAGACATGACACTAGAGGGTGTGTGTGTAGTTCAATATTGGCGACTGGCATCGCTACGGGCAGCTTCGTTCCGGGTGAGGGGGTAAAAGGGAGGAAGAATATCACCGACGAATGTCACCCACCCTGCCAAAGACAAGGGCAGACTGGGCGCGGGTGGCACATGAGGCTTCGTAAACATTCAAAGGGACGCAGCGGCGGGTGGCCCGGAAAGGTTGAGATGGGTCAGTGATCTCAAGAAGATAGAGAACGGCACAGATTCGCACCGATTGGGTCGATATGAAAGGTGCCCAGGCTGCTATCCCGCTTTCAGTGATTCAGCCGTCCGATCTTGTTTAGGGCTGCGTCGTTACACGGATCCCCCAAGCTTGCCTGAACCACGCACCCGGTGATGTTCTTGTCTTATCGATGCGACCCCTCCAGATGAGACAAACCCCGCTCATCGGCCGGCGGCACAGGCAGCGTCAGTCCACGAGGCTACCGACAAAAGCTAGTTTTGAATCCAGGGAGAACGGGTGACCTAACCTGGCGCGGCTTACTGATCGTTTCGTACCCAGATTTCCCACCCATGCTCTGTGCCACCTTCAACGTCAGACCACTCGCATCGAGTCCCGGTTCTGGCAGCCAAGGCACCAATTGGGGAAGAGTGTCTGCCGAGCGAATAAGATACGCTCAATGTTCCATGGTTCCCGATGATGCAGGTACAATAACTAGACGCATCAAGGAAACCCACTGATATTCAGAATGATACACACGGGGTTGCAGCACGTGAATTGCGTTATGGCGAGAACATATCGATATCCCATGGAAGGAATGCTGTGCCGTCGGCGAAGGCCGCCGTCGTCGAGAGTCGACGAGAGTGTTGTAAGATAAAGTGTGCCCCTGGCCATAGCTGTCGCTTGGAAGCAGGCGTGCGGCGGTGCTGGGAAAGAAACTTGGCGATCTTTCCGAACTTCTCTGGCTCAGGGGGACCTGCATTTGATACCACCTTCCCGACGGGGGTTTTACTGTGGCACGTTTTAACCCATTGGTATAATCTGAGGCACGCGCCCGTGGCGCATATCCCGCCGTTACGGCGCAGGCTTCCCTTCAGGAACAGTAACACCCTCCATGATCGACCACACCAATTCACCGAGATCCGGTGTTGCCAGATGTCGCGTTTAATAACGACCGTCGTTGAAGCCCGCATCCCCAGATTCCGGCAGCATGCATGCCTTCCCGACCGCCACTTGAGCCAAGTCACCCCCTTTTTTTCGTGTCCCTTCTGCTTCTTATCCACACCTTGGTGATTTGTAGCCCGCTTTCATCCACTATTGTTCCTCTCTTCAGCTGAGCTGTTTCTTTGGCCGGGCCTTTGACTTGAACTTCCCAACGTAGAGACAACCCGCGGCCCAACACAATGTCTTCCTCAGGAGATTGGGGTCCGGCACCACCGGGGGTGGACCTCACGGAACACCAGAACAGGGACCTCATCGGCTCTGTCGTGGCTGTTATGGTGCTTGGCCTGTTTGCGGTGGCTATGAGACTGTTCGTCCGGATCACGCACAGAGGTCCTGGTCTGGCTGAGGATGACTACGTCATCGTGTTTGCAGCGGTATGCACTTACCCATCTCCCCTTCTGAGATATCAAACAGAGCTCCTTGACTAATTAACATATCGGGACAGATTTGTGGCGTCGGTACGGCCGTGTGCTGCCTCATTACCATCCCGTGGGGTGGTGGAAAGCACCTCTGGGTCGTCACCTTTGACGAGTTCACCAAGTTGTACCAAACGACATATGCCTTCGTCATCGTCTACATCACTTGCATATCAGCCACGAAAGTATCGATCATGCTGTTCTACCGCCGCATGTTCGGCAAAGGCATCATCTGGAACATCGTCTTCGGACTGGCCATATGCCACTGGTTGGAGGTCACCATCACCTGGCTGTCTGGCTGCCGGCCGGTGAACTACTACTGGAAGCAGTACACGGACCCGACGGCAGTCGGGTCCTGCATCGACGCGTCTCTGTTTTACTTCATCAACGGCATCATCGGCCTATTCATTGATGTGTCCATCCTGCTCGTCCCTGTTCCGACTAGTTAGTCACCTATTCCCTGCTATAGTTTTTCAAAAACCCTCCGACTAACTAACCTCCCACGCCAGTTCTCAAACTAAAAATGCCCCCCACCAAGAAGCTCTTCGTCGGCGGTATCCTCCTCCTCGGCGGTTTGTAAGTCACTCCCTAAGCCCCACTCTGATATCAATCTCTCCTACCCTCACACCAACCAACCCCCACGCACGCCCACGCACCAAGATCCCACCACTAACCCTCCCCCTTCATAGCGTCTGCATCGCCTCAGCCGTCCGCATCGTCATGATGGACCAGCTGGTCAAGTCGCCCGACTTCACCTGGGCCATGTCCAAGGTCTTCATCTGGTCCTGCTGCGAGCCCTTCATCGGCATCGTGTGCGCCTGCCTGCCCACCTACGCGCCCCTCGTGCGCAAGCTGTGGTCGGCGGCTACCTCGGCTGTGTCGCACGGGAACTCAGACGGGAGTGGCGGGAGTGGTGTGCCGCATAAGGGGCATGGATATTATAGGGAGGGGCCTGATGGGGGGTTTGCGGTTGGGCAGGTGGGGAAGAAGGGGGCGTTGGTGCACGTGGCGGATGTGAAGCCGGGGAGGCGGGAGTGGGGGTTGCATGGGTTGGGGAGCGCGGAGACGACGCTGAGGGGGGAGGATGAGATTGAGTTGACGGTAGATATCTCCGGCAGGGAGGTGAGCACCAGTGGGTCAGGGGAGAAGGGAAGCGCGGAGGAGAGGGCGGCGTATCGGAATGAGATTATGGTGAGGAAGGACTTTTCTTGGGTGAGCACGGGGACTGTATGAGCTGGTGGATGGAGTTTCTTTTATCTTTGTCTTTACATACATACACGAGTGTACGTTGGGAGGATGTGTTTTGTGTATGACTGTACGGAAGGTATCGGGGCGCTGGTGTAAGTTTGGAGATGTATATGTATCATACAGTGGCTTATTCATGCCTTGTTTTCCGTATTTTTGCGGTCTACACAGTATCTTGTGTTCTTAGCAGTACTTCCTAGACTGATTATCGTACATATGTGTTAAGTAGCATATGCCAAGCGTCTGGGGAGGCTGATAGAGACCTGGTCCGGCTTATTGTTGTCCATTCTTGGCTACATTACCCGGCTTGGCTCTACACTGGAGGTGGATAATGGAGTTCCAGTCGAGTATATCATTGCCTCTTATATCATAGCATACACGGGGTATCGGTCCTATAGCGGTCGGGGGGGTTACCTCAAGCGGGTGTATGTACCGATTCGTCAAGCGAAATCATTATTTAACCGCAAGTCTGCCTCGGAAGACTCTAACCTGGGTTTTTTTTAAACTTGATCCTCCAAGAGGAACTAGACAGCCAAGATGCATTGGCGCACAGCAACTCTAACGGTGACGCTGGGCGTCTTAGGCTCAGGTATGTACCGCCGACACACCACCAAAAGTCCCTCGAGACTAGTAGTTTCAGTAGCTGACTCCTCATGAATGTGACAGTACTTGCCGGCCCTTCACGTCGCCAGGACGCCACACCAATTCCTAGCTCGTGCCCCGGCGTGACGGCCACATCGCCGTATACCCTTGCCGCCGCTGAAGGATGGAAGTACACCCTGCTGGCTACGGGCCTATCCAAGCCACGCAGTCTTCTATTTGACACTGAGGGCCATCTGCTCGTGCTCGAGGCCGGCAAGGGTCTCACAGCACACACGATTGACGGCAACGGATGCATCACCGAGAGCACAAGTGTGATCGAGAATGTACAGCTGAACCACGGGCTCGCGCTGAGCCCGGACGGCAAGACGGTGTACGTCAGCGCTGCGCCGACGGCATGGTCCTACAGCTACGATGCCAAGACCATGACGGCGACGGATCAGACGGTGGTAGTCCGGGGTATGAATCCCGGCGGTCACAGTTCGCGGACGCTCGCTGTCCCACCCAACAACCCCAACCTACTGATTGTGTCGCTGGGATCGGAGAGTAATATCGACGAGGCGTCGGTCCACAAGGAGACGGGACGGGCCATTGTCAAGGTCTTTGACCTGTCGAAAGCGCCAGAGGGCGGGTACACGTACAACACCGAGGGGTGGTATCTCGGCTATGGGCTGCGGAATGAAGTTGGCATCGTTTTTGACGGAAATAACATGTGAGGATAGGTATCCATGTTTTTTGGTGCTAGAACCGCTAACTGATGTGATGCAAAGGGTTTGGGGGGTTGAGAACAGCGGAGACGAGCTTGCCCGGAACACCACCGACGGCACCTCAGTTGACGTGCACGTGGACAACCCAGCCGAGGAACTGAACTACCGTAAGGGCTTTCTTTCGTTCTCTTTTTTTTTTTTTTTTTTTTCTTTTTACATTGCTAATGGATTATTTGCTGACATATGTGCTGCCAGTGGGCGACCCAGCCGAGTCCAACGAGCAATGGTACGGATACCCGACATGCTGGACAGTTGGCGACCCCTCGGTAATCCCCGACACATCCTTCAAAGTCGGGGAGCAGTTCGTGATGGCGCCCAACGAGACCTTCGACGACAGCTCGTGTGCTGAAAGGTCGAGGCCACCGCGGCTGTCCATGCAGGCTCACAGTGCGCCGATAGACGGCAAGTTTGACAAGGAGTCGGCTAACTTGTATGTGTCGCTGCACGGGTCGTGGAACCGGGAACCCGCGACCGGCTACAAGGTCATCAACATTCCGTTTCAGAAGCTTGATGACAATAGCTATGATCCCGTGGCGCCGCCAGATAGTGTCAAGGGTTATTCCGATATCCTCTGGACAGAGAACGAGGAGGCTTGCTCTTCGAGTACATGCCTGCGGCCGACGGGTATTACCTGGCACCCGGACCACTCGAGGATGTATGTCGCCAGTGACGGAGTAGTTGGGGAGATCTATATTTTGTACAAGGCTTAGCTACCTACCTACCGAGGTAACTAACTGCCCCTCCCCAATAGCTTTCATCATTTGCCTCGCGGATAGTTCTCTAGCTTTTCTCATGGCAGTTGGTAGAGCGGGCATCCCCTCTTGGCTTGGAGCGGCCAATATTTGTAGATGAAGGGACGGTGCTCGTTGCTCAATACGGTTGAATCGAGTTCGCGCCCGGTTTTTATGTGGGTAATGTACCTGGATACGTACATGTACATACATACTTATGTTAGGGAACAAGCTTTATCCAGGGGTGCAAAGTCCGTCATTGAGCTGGCGCTGACGTCAAGGACCTATCCAGCCAAGCCATTGTTAGAGCGTCGCTAAGTGCCTAATGAGTCGAAAGCATCCTTGGTAAAGTTTCTGCCTTGAGGAAAGAATTTGGAGATAGTATAGACTGGCATCTTTCGCGAACCCGCCAGCATGACGACCGACACACTTGCCGCCTCACAGGGTAAAAGCCTCGGCGAATCCAACGAAGTCCACTTCCCCGTTGACCCTAAGCTGCCGGGCAAGTCATTCGAGCCTCGCCAGGCCTCCACAGCGGGCGATTACACGCCCAACCCGAGCAAATCGCTTCCCCTATCACCCGCCCGCCGAGCGCTAGTCAATGACATTATTTCCCTCTACGAGATGGGCGCCACGGTGGAGCGCATTCGGCGATACACACCCGACGCCGTGTACCACGACGAGCTCGGCTACGCGGACGGCCGCTACAAGATCGCGGGCCAGTGGTTCGGCCTGCCCTACATCTTCCGCGAGGCCAAGAGCCGCGGCCACGAGGTCGTCACCAACGACAGAGACCTCATCCAGTTCCGGCACGAGATCGAATGGCTCCCGAAACTTGTCCCCAAGACAATCAGCCTGCGCTCGCTTGTTTCGCTTGCGCTCGACCCGGCCACCGTCGATGATGACTTCATCCGTGTGAAATACCACAAGGACCAGGCCAGTGCTGAGGACTACAGCAACGAGGGGGTCAGCGCAATGCTTAAAAGGTGGCAGGCTGAGGCCACGGCAAGGGTGCTGAGCACTGTAGACTCAAACCTCGCGGTGTTTGTCTCTGACAAGGGTGCAGGTGGCGCATAGATGGTAGATGGCTAGACCGATGGCTGTTATATTGGCCTTATGCCTTTACTGTTCCCGCAACCCGTTTTCCGTCCCGATCGTAGTAGACCGGGCATTCCCCCGCCCGCCATTTATTCGTTCCATGAGCTCCGTGCCGATGCGCCATTGCGATCCACAAAAGAGTCTTGAGAAGGAAATATTCGCAACAAGCATCAATTTGGGACTTCAAGCGACCTATCATGAAAAGAAACCCAGCAACCCGCCACCCCCTACTCAAACTTCTTTAGATAACCACCTCAAACTCCGTCCCCTGCTCAAACCACTTCCACGTCTGCTCCGCAATATTCGTCGGGTTCCGCACCGGATCCTCGGGCGAGACCGGACCGGCGACGTTGATAACGCCCACATGAACGCCCTCGGGCGCGTAGGTTAGGTTTAGGCTTTGCACCAGGTTCCGCTGGGCGGCTTTCACCAGCGACAGGGCAAACAGCTGCGGGATCGGATGTTGCGGCAGCGCCGAGCTGGTGACGAGCAGGGCGGGCTTGTTGTCGCCCTCCTTGGCGAGGGAGACGAGGTGGGGGATGTACCGCGCTGCGAGGAGGTACAGAGCAGAGACGTTGATCTGGTGGTGGTTAGTTGGTTTTCGTTGAATTAGGGAGGGTGGGGATAAGAAAAGGGGAACGCACCTTGAGATCGTATTCAATCTCCTTGACGTCGTGTTCAAAGAAAGCCGAGGGGAGCACGCGCGCAGCGTTGAAGAAGACAGTCTCAGGCTTGCCGAAGGCAGCGTCGGCGTCGTCCAGTGCCTTGGCCACGGCAACCGGGTCGGTCACGTCGACGGCATAGACCTTAACGTTGACACCGGGGCTGCTGGCCTCAACGGCAGCCTTTTCGGTAGCCAGAGACTCAGCGCGGCGGGCGAGCAGCACGACGTTGGTGTAGCGCTTGGAGGCAAAGAGAGCGGTCACGGCGCGGCCGATGCCGGGGCCGGAGCCGACGACGAGGAGGGTCTTGCTGGGGGCCATGGTTGAAGTGTGTGTGTTTGTGTGTGTGTGAAAAGGTTTGTTGATGTTGGGGTACGCAGTAAGCGAGGGTGATGTAAGCTGATGATTGAGAGGATTGAGTTGAGATGATGGGGACGCTTATAAGTGAGAAACGGACTGGATTGTGATGAGATCTTCGACACCATAAATAGGAATGAATGGTGGGGTAAGGCCGCAGGGACGATGGTCGTGAGTAACGGATCAGTCTTCTTTCATTGCAGGAACCTCGCCTGACTGTGCTTCTGCGGCGGTTGGCTGACTTGGGGTGATACTTGCAGCACCGTGCCTGTTGGTTTTCACCCGGCCGTTGAGGTGCATACAGCGTCCCATCCAGCGTCCCATCCAGCGTCTGGGCCACACCCCGCACCATGCCCGCACCATGCCCAGTATGCTGCGCCGTCACGGCACGGATAAGGCCGACCAAGCCCCGCCGAATTGCAAGGGGGGTGGCACAGCAACGGTCGGCGCATATCGCATATTGGCACGGGATGACGACGGGCGATTGTGCCCCATGAATTACCAGACTATTGGCGGCGATGCGGCGAAGGTGCCATGCTTTTGCTACCAGCGGTTGCCGTCGGCCTTGATACTACTCAGACCTGTTCTTCCGCCGACAGGTAGCCGAGATCCCCACTCTCGTCCTCCTGCTCGGGGTTTGGGACAACGGCTTTCGGTTTAGGTGCCCGCAAGAAGACGAGTGAGAGAAGCGCTACGAGCACAAGGCCGGCTACGTAGAACCACGGCAGGCCGATCCAAAGCCCCTTTTTAGACAGTCCAATATTGAAACACCATGCCAGGACAGGACCCCCAAGCATTGCTCCCCCCGTCTCCAACATGCTGATTAAAGCGTAAAGCCGTGACGTTTGCTGGGGTTCGACATAGCTTGTAGCGATGGCGCGACACAGTGGCCCATGGGACGAGCCGATGCTGCCGACTGCGAGGCCAACAAGGAATAAGACAATGTCGCGGCTGAACCCCTCGATGATGGCTCCAGCGATGAGAAGTAACAACGATATCCTCGTCAGTAAGAGATCCTTGGAGAAAATGGACAACCGGAACCGCCCTGTTTCCTTTGTTAAGAACCCGGATATGAATGGGAGCAGAACGATGATAACGAGTTGCAAGATGCCTAGGGGAGAAAGGAGGTAGCTCGTTTGCGCTAGGCTCCAGCCAAAGTATGTGCTAATGTGCTGAGCCAGGGTCGATGAATAAGCTGCGAACAGCGCGGGCTGAATCAAGAAGGCCGGAAGAGACAAGGCAATGTTACGGTTCTTCAGAAGCGTGAATGACACGCCGAGCTCCTTGACTTCTTCGCGGACCTTTTGGGCCAGCGGCCGCGGTTCTTCCTGTTGGCTGGCAGCTTGCAGCTTTATGGGCAGCGTCTCGGGGAGGAACAGAACCAAGGCGAAGACGAATGGAGTGATGCAGAATACCAGGCCCACGGGAAACCACGGTCCCATGTGTTCCATCAACAGACCGGCGGTGATGGGCCCGATGAGGCCCCCTAGAACGGCGCCGAACGAAAGAGTCAAAAAGCCGGTTGCCCTTCACTGCGGTCAGCAGGGTCGTCAAGATTGTATGCGAGTACCTTTTCTTACCTGTCACTGTCTGAACTGATATCAGAAGCCATGGCGTTCAACGTGTTCAGAGCGACCGGGATCCCACCCCCGATCAAGAAGAACAGAGAGCCAAATATCCCGAGACGGATGTGAGGTGTTTCGCTGCGAAGGATGATCGGCCCCCAGGCGAAACATAGAAAAATGCCAAAGTAGGCGAGAATAAAGGTAGGTTTGCGGCCGATGCTAAACAACGAGGTTAGTACACCTGACGAATCTTGATGAGCAGGGTTGTCGGATTCCCTGCGCTTACCGGTCGGCTAGCACCCCGTATGGGAGTGTCGAGAGAAGACCAACGACGGAATTGAGCATGGCACCAATGCCACCCAAAAAGGCCAACTCCTTCTGAACCCCATCCACCTTGCACAACTGCTCCTCGATGGGCTCGGACCTGGGCTTGTCGTAGTGGAGATGACAGACGGCGTCTTCCATTAAACGGAATATGGGAATCAGAATGAGCATGCCGCTGGTGGTGATGGAGAACATGAGGACGGCCAGCAACGCTATGACGGTCTTGCGTTTCCGCGCTTGAAAGCGGGCAAGGAATCCGCGCCGGCCAGGTTTCTGGTAAGCATGGGCCTGATGCGCCCCATCTGTCTCGCTGGCAGTAGGCGAGGTAGCTGCAGTGGTGGCAGCGGTGGAAGTTGGTGTCTCATCGAAGTCAAAGGAGTCGCGTTCTTCGCCGGCAAGAAGCGGCTCTCCTTCGATCATGTCGTCGTCTTCGTACGCGTTCATGGTGGTGGTTTGTGGGCTATGACTGAGCTAGTGAACGACGAAGTGATTGAATCAACCATGGGCCATGATGGTGGATGTGGACAAAGATTGAGAGAAATTGAAAAGAAAGAAAAACACGCCCAATGGCCCTTGCGTGCCCTGATATATGCTATACGCGGATTTGACCGAGCTTCGAGGCTTTGAAGATAAAACCTTTAATTTTAGGGCGACGCGATGACGAAGCCTCGGGGCTGAATCGACGTAGATCCAATCAGGGGCAAATACGAAGTACGAAGCCAAGAACGAGAGCGAAGAGCTGAATCTGTTGTGCTAACAGATTCATAGCGAAATATTGCCAGAGCCTTGTTAGTGTGCCCGATCTTGTGAACCAGCGAGCCAGCATTGGCTGTCTCGTCGTTTTCCCCGTTTTCGGGCAGCCACCTTTCCGTTTTTGAGAAACACGCCAAGACCTTCAGGTTGACTCGCTGGTCGGTTCATCCAGTTGCCCTGGTGCGTGCCCGGAAAGAACCGCCCCTCCACTACACCGATCATGCCGCACCACCACGAGGGGGTGCGATGAGTCGCTAAGGTGGTCATGCCGCCCGCCGTGTCGCACAAGTTTCCCTGAAAGCCTAGGGAAAACGGCGCTGAGTCACTTTACCACTGGGATGGACTGGGAGACATTTGTATGAGACTAGCCGCCCCAAGTGCCACAAAATACACCAAGGTGAGAATCGTGGACGGTCACGAGGAGAGTTTGACCAGTTTCGTACCGTGTCAAGCCTGACCGAAAAGATGCACATTGTTACTGGTTGCAACCCATTTGACGGCCGCCTGCTTTTTTGCGTTTCTTGGCTGCGCCATGGCGTCTTTTAAATGGACAAGAACCCCCTTCGACTTCGTCATATTCTTCATGACGATTTTCACCACCTAAAGATTTCTCGGATTTAACCTCAACAGGCCGTCTCCGAAAGTCTCCGACTGTGTCTTTACCGGAGAAAATGCTACCCACGATTGAGTCTCGCCTCGCCCAAGACCGAGCAGATGCGCCCGATGTCGAAAGGGACCCAACTACCGAGGATGGAAACTCTCGCGACTTGCAACTACAACCCTATACAACGTCGTTTGCTGCTGATAGTGGCTCAAGTAGAGACGTGGGCCGTGGTTTGACCGTCGTTGCGGCCATGCCGAGTTCTCCCAACTTTCTCCACTGGGGGGTCTTCGAAGAAACTACTCTCCGACCAAGAAAAAACGCACGAAGATCTCGCCTCGACAGGATATTTTTGCCGCTTAGGTCTGTCGGCGCTGGATTACCAGGGATCAGCGTTGACGGTCTCGGCGGTATTATCGAATCCGCTCATGGCGTCTTTCACTCTGTCCGTCGCCTCGACTTCATGGAGTCGGAGCGCACCATGTACTTCATGCCGAGTCCCGGTGTCGAGATGCCTCAAGCATTACATCAGCGCGATTTCGAACGGTACGAGAACGAGCTCTTTGACCTGAGCAAGTACACGGGGACATCCGGCTATCTTACAGCCATGGCTTGGACCGAAGAATCCCTGTCGGGGTCCATCATCCTGTACCGGGTACTATTTGGGGATGCAGGCGAGACGGTGGGCATCCGCCCTGTTGTCGCGATGCGCGATGTTCCGAGCCCGGTTCTCGCCCGGATGCGGACTGACGAGCGGATCAAGCGCAAGGCCGTTGTGACCTTGATCGATGATGATGACCGGACGTTCGACTGGAAGGCAAATCCAAGCACAAAACCAAAATATATCAGGCTTCCGTCTTCTTTCCAGCCACCCAGTCGCAGTCACAGCAGGAATGGAGGAGGACGTTTGGCGGATGGCGATGGTGTCTGTGCTACTATCCCGCAATTCTTTGCCCTCCTACACGCCCGCGGGTCCATTCTTGAGCACGTCGGCTCCGCTCAGATCACCGAAACTGAGACTGAGGACGGTGACATCAAACCGATGGTCTTCTTAGCTCAACCACCGAGGTCAAGTCCCCACGAGGGCAACCGGGTGCACGTGGCTATCTTGGTGCCGAATGATGCGCTTTGGGCAGAGGAAGAGATCATTTGGACTGGCCAAAACGGATTAGCTGAATTTCGGCAGAGGCAGTACTGGGACTTGATCAAGCGGGTGCGTCGGCGAGCAACGAGCAGAAACAGAAGCCTTAGCGAGGCTAGCGATGAAAATATGCGCATCAGCTTTGAAGGCAGGCGTAGAAGCCGGGAAAGAGGGCGCAGTCAAAGTCACAATCGGTGGTGAGAATCGGTGGTGATCAAGGGTTTCTCAGGAATACGACCTACATAAGTAAGCTGTCAGAGCCTTAACGCTGTTCGTTGGGAATTCGGTGAGACATGACAAGCAGCGAAGAGAATCGGCCGTCGAAGTCTCCAATAGTCTTCGTTGAGTCGACTTAGTGCAACAAGCAACCACGACTGCCCACTCTCGTATTCAAGGTCAGTTACGCCCCAAGACCAAAGCCCATCCGAAAAACCACCTATTCCGAATCCTTGCCCCAAACATCCAGCCGCAGGAACATTCCCGGCCATTTGTCCTCATTAGGCTTCTCAACCAGAAACTCGTCCACCTTCTCAAAGCCCTGTGCTTCATAAAATCTGTCTTCGAGTTAGCACATCACATCACTATCCCACACACCAGGAAATCACATACTTGACCAACTTCCCCTCATTTCCCGCCCAGCAATCCACATACATCACCCCCATCCCCAACCCCCTCACCCACTCCCTCGCATACTCAACCAGCGCCGCCCCGGCCCCCTTCCGATACGCCTTGGTCGCCTCACTAAAGTCCGTCACCAAAATCTCCAGAAACATAAACGGCCCCTCCTCCCCCGCCATCAGCCTGCCCGTAACCCCCTCCAAGTGCTTCTGCTCCAGCACATACTTGGGCAGATACCCCCCGCGCAGCGTCGCCGCACCGACAGGGAGGTACCGCCCATCCGGCAACTCCGCCTCGGCAATCAACACGCGCACCACAGGCGCGCCGGAATCTGGCTCGGGCTGGTAGTTGCCGAGACGAGATTTCTCAGCCTCGGTGATGGCGGTGGCGTGGCGGGTGGTGAATTCGGGCCGGGCCGCCGAGAGCGGGGTGGTGCCCCATTGGGTGGCGCTGCCGATGGTCGAGAGGTGGGGGATGCAGGAGTCGAAGGCGGCTGTGATGAAGTGGGCGTCGGTGTTGGACGGGGAAGGGACGGCGTCGCGGATGTGGAAGGTTGTGGTCATTGTTGCGGTTGCGGTTTGTGGGTTGGGTGGTTTGGGCGCGTTGGTGGGCTGGTTGCTGGTTGCTGGTTGGGTTGTGAAGGAGGATGGTCAGTTGGTCCAAGTTCGATGGCTCAAGTTGGACGTGGCTTCGAGATGGAGATGTTTTACTACGAAAGGACGAATCTAGCGGTGTCGAGTCATACGGCGAGTGCTGACGCGTTTTGGAACCTCGGCAGGACAAGGTTGGCCCGCTTTTGTAACATCTTGCGATGCCCCTTTTAGGCAGGTGAGAAAATAGCTGAGTTGGCAGCTTGAGCGTCACAAAGGGTAGAGCCACGCACCGTTTGGTGTGGCGTTACTACTCTCTTGTCGTTGTGCCATTCGAGCCAACTAGGGAGGGAGTAAAGGATGTTATACATACCATCACAGGTACAGAGCGTGGTTGGCCACTCCTATTTTGAACAAAACTACCAATGGAATAAATGCGTTTGCACACGAGCATATATACCCCCATGATTCCTCTTTCCCAATCTCAACTCGACTTACCTTATCCTAAAAACTCCCGTATCTTCACTATGATACTCTCTCGTTTTTCCAACGCACCCACTATGTCACGCGACATGCCCATCAACATGCTCTGTCTTGCCATCTTTGGCCTCATCATTGGGGTTTGCGCTACGCCACCCTATATGAGCTTGACCACGAGCTCGGCCACAGCATTGGCCACATTTACAACTACTTGGCGGAATGGTACTGACGTGTATTGCCCTTGGTGCTCTCAGATCAAAAGATCGGCAAGGATGACAGACTGTCAGTTGCTTTACCAGGTTCCCACAACCACAAGCACGACGATGGACCACTTTGTTTTCGTCTTCAACCACGATGCGTCATATTTGGTGCATACGGCCATGGTCACGAGCTCCCGTCCATTTGACTTGTGGTTCATCAACCCAAACAAGGTAGACCGCTTAGACGACGGATACCACATGGTGTTCATGCCGCCCCAAATAGCAAACAACACAATGACACCGTAGGTTCAATCTTTCCTTGAGTCGCTGCTAGTTTGTAAACTTCTAACCTCGCTCTCGTTTACAGACCGAAGCTAGCTTATAGCGCAACTAACATGCAGCACGACAGTAAGGACTGGACTATTCTTGAGCACGGGGGGGAATTGGCGCCTGGGCTACAGTCAACTCTTTTCATGACCACGTTCCAGTGCAGTATTGCACAATGAGGCGCGATGGAAGTGGATAGTTGGATTCGCCGTTGCTGGCGAGGGCACATAATACAATGTTAGGTTTTACTTTTAGCGGAAGCACGCGATGTATTGAATAGGTAGCATCAATGAACTTGCGGTACTTTCATGAAACTCATGTCAAATGACGTTGCCCATCAATTGGACCCTCCATACCTTCTGTGTCCCTCCCGGCCCGAGCCCTTCGTCACCACCGGCCGCGTCAGCACTGTCAGTCTCCACATCAACCTTTCCAACGTCAACTGTACGAATTGCGACGGTGTCCTCTGCCTCTGATACACCCATTAGACGCGTGCTAAGTAGGCTTATTGCCCTCACCGGCACGTCCTCCGCCTCATCATAGCTCAGCTTGAAGTGCACATCTCCCTGCACCCGCATCCGCGCCCCAGTGGCGATGGTTGCCCCAGGCGCATAGCGCTACGCGGCGAGATACCAAAGTCCTGTCCCCTTAGCGGCATTGCTGTGTCCTGCGTCCATCGTCGGGTAGGTCACTGATGCGTACGTGGTCCCCAAAATAAACGAACAGTAAGGAATAAGCTGTTGGCGGCGGCACCTGTTCGACTCAGGGCGCTTGGCACGATACTGCCCAGTGATGATTCCGAAGTCCGAACCAACGCCTTGTTCCTGGCGTTCATGATTTTGGGCTGATTGCCTTTTTCGTGAATAGTCGGGACGTGACGTTACTTGAGTACCTAACCAACTGCATATAAAACCAACCAATAGTTCCCATCACCGACGCCAGGCGCCGCGCGGCCCCCATGTGTCGGCCGGGGTGCCTCAGCGTAAGCTTAGGCAAACATCCTAGATCGGTCGTGGTTTCCGCTCTCCTTACACGAGATACCGAGCGTGCGACCGTTCTTCACCGCCCCCACCTTCTAATCTCGGAAGTGAAGGTTGCAGCTGGCTAACTCTGAGGGTTCAGCGACCGTAGGCGGAAACTGGGTGTGGGCAGAATGGGGGAACGTTCAAATTATTCCGGGTTTGAAGGACGGCGAGGAGCTCCGAGTCGACGGGAATGATTCGGTAAACTCACCTCAAAATACCTTGCCTAGCGAACCACTCGACCACGGTTAAAGTCAAGGGTTTGCAGTTCTCTATAATCCTTTGGGTTGGCTCCTTCAATGCACTCGGGGAACAACGTAGATCTTCGTTGACAGCAACCCCGCTGCTCAATCGCCGCGTGGATATTACCCTACAGTCCAACACCGTGCATATTTCACAAAGAACCGACAGGGCTCTCCTGTAAACGGAAGGAGGCGAGGGATGGTACAGGTGTCATGGTATTTCCGCACATATTCCCACCATCGGCAGCACGCGGAACACTCTTTCTGGCTACGGAATGCATCCGATTTGTCTCAACGCGAGAAACGCGGCCTGTGTGCGCCGCACGCCATCTTGTCGATGTATGCATGCAGCGCACCAACTCAGCCTGAGGGCGTGCGGGCTACGCAGTAGATAGGTAAGTCGGGCCCAATGTTGGCTTGCCGGGTTCCCGTAACCTTTTTGTCTTGAGACATTCTGGAACGCTTCAGACTCCCACAGTCCACTTCTTCCTGTCGACGATTTCCCGCTCTTGTATGCCATTGCTAGGATGAGGATAGCGCGACAGCTAAACCCGCTTCGGCGAGGCAAAGTGCCGGAGGTCCCAACGGAGCGCCGCGTCTCTCGAGAGCAAGATGCCAGTTTGTGGTCGTTGCTGAGTTTTGCGTGGCTCAGTCCTTTGATGAGTGTATGTCGTTGACAAGGTTTCTTGTGTGACTGATATCGTGAATATCACTCACCGCATGGATGCTAATCATTTAAACCGTCTATCTCACAGACGGGTTACAGACGACCGCTGGAGCGCAACGATGTCTGGCGCGTCCCAGAGGCGCGAGGCGCTGCGGTGTTGCATGAGAAACTCGACAAAGCCTTCAAGCGCCGGGTGACTTCGGGCGGGCGCTTCCCTCTCGCGTGGGCTCTTTACGACACTTTCAAGTTTGACTTTTGGTTTGGAGGAATTTGCCAACTGGTTACTGCGCTCACCGAGGTCATGGCACCTTTAGTGTTGCGCTATCTCGTTGCGTACGCAAAGGACACATACAACGCGGGCCTTGAAGGCCAGCATGCCGTTCCGCCGGTGTCCGAGGGCATGGGATACGTGATCGGCATTTTCGTAATGCAGGTTATTCAAAGTTTTGCACTGAGCCACTTTTACTACCGTGGTATGATGATGGGCGGCGCAGGTCGCAGTGCCATCATTGCGCTTGCCTTCGAGAAATCTCTGAGGCTTTCTCCGAGGGCAAAGGCCGGTCGGCGTAACTTGGCAAAAGAGCAGGATACCAAGGAAGGCAAGATCGAAGCTGAAGGCTGGTCCAACGGGCGTATCATGAACCTCATCGCAACCGACGCCGCGCGGGTCGAGCAAGCTTGTGGCGTCGTGCACCTGGTCTGGACCTCACCTCTACAGATAGCCCTAACAGTGGCGCTTCTACTTGTTAACCTGGGCTACAGTTCTTTAGCAGGCGTGGCTGTGCTGGTCTGCGGCCTGTTTGTTCTAACCAAGATGATGAAACCCCTGACAAAGGGGCGTGCAGCAATCAACCAGATCACGGACCGTCGCGTCGGCTTAACGCAAGAGATGCTCCAGGGCATCCGTTTCGTCAAGTATTTCGGCTGGGAAACTTTCTTTCTGCATCGCCTCAAGCCCATCCGAGCGGACGAGACAAAGGTGCTGCAGGCGTGGCATGCCACCAAAAGCGCGATAGGGGCCGTCTCCATGGCGTTACCCATCTTTTCCAATATGACGGCCTTCATCGTGTACTCAGTTACCTCACACGATCTGGAGCCCGCGACAATCTTTTCGTCCCTGGCGCTATTCAACGGTCTGCGGACACCCATGAACTGGCTCCCTGTCGCCATCGGCTATACCATTGACGCATACACGGCGCTCAAGCGGATCGAGGATTTCTTGCTTGCCGAAGAGGCCTCGGCGCCACCGGTGCCGGAGCCTGAGCTCGAGGATGCGGTGCAACTTGACGACGCAACATTTACATGGGAAGAGGTGGCGGGGGCATCAGAAGAGTCTTCCGCAAGCACTCCAGTAAAGGCTGCTAAGAAAGGAGGCTCGCTGTTATCCCCACTGCGATGGAATGGCCGTCGCAAACGGTCTGCGGGCAAGGAAAAGGCGGCCGTCGAACTGGAAACGAGTAATCCAATCACGCCAGGGATGGAGGACAAAGCACCATTCCAATTAGAGAACATCACTTTCCGAGCTGGGAGGGATGAACTGATTGGGGTAATCGGAAGTGTGGGATGCGGCAAGACATCGTTCCTCAGTGCGCTTGCGAGCGAGATGCGACAAACCGGAGGCAGCAGGCGCTTCTCAGCGGATCGAGCATACTGTCCGCAACATGCGTGGATCCAGAACGCCACTATCCGTGACAATATCCTCTTCGGCAAGCCCTACGATGCTCAGCGATATAACGAGGTTGTTAGGGCCTGCGCGCTCCTACCAGACTTTGCGGCGCTTTCGGGGGGGGATCTCACTGAGATCGGTGAGCGAGGCATCACATTGTCGGGTGGCCAGAAGCAACGCATAAACATCGCACGGGCTATCTACTCAGACGCCGGCATCGTGCTGCTTGACGATCCCCTATCGGCCGTTGATGCACATGTTGGCTCGCATATTTTCAACGAGGCCATATGTGGGCTGCTCCGAAACAGGTGCAGAATTCTGGCAACGCACCAGCTGCACTTCATCTCGCGCTGTGACAAGATTGTCTGGATAATGGATGGCCGCGTCACAGCTACAGGCAAATACCAGCACTTGATGGATACGAATCCTGCCTTTGCAAAGCTGCTCGCCGCCACCGGATCTCAGCAGGAAAAGGAGGAAGGGGACTCGGAACAGAATCAACCTTCTCGAAGCCAGCCCGTCTTAGCCGGGCCAACGGAAGCGGAACCCCTGCCAGGAGAAGGGAAGAAAACCAAGACGGAAACTCAGCCGCAGCTCATGCAAGAGGACGTCAAGGTTGTCGACAGCGTGCCCTGGTCCGTGTATGTTGCGTGGATTCGCGCATCTGGGAGCATATTGAACATATTTGCGGTGCTGTTTATGCTGGTGCTATTCCGAGCCGCCAATATCCTTACCGGCTTGTGGCTCTCTTGGTGGGTGTCCAACACTTACGATCTCTCTCGGGGCCAGAATGTAAGTGCGCATAAGATATCCATGGTGGCGCGATGGAAGCTAGCCACGTATTAACTTTGACTTGCAGATTGCGATATATGCTGCCCTAGGCGCGATTCAGGGACTCCTCCTATTCTCCTTCTCTTTTGTAGCCACCAGCGTCGGCACGGCTGCCAGCCGAACGATGTCCAATAACGCCATGTGGCAGATCCTTCGAGCCCCCATGGCGTTCTTTGACACGACTCCCTTGGGACGTATTCTCCACCGCTTTACCAAGGATGTGGATACTATGGACAACAACCTGACCGATGCGTTCCGACAATACCTAATCGTCCTGAGCACGCTTCTTGGCGTCTTCGGCCTTATCATAGCATACTTCTACTACGTAGGTTGTTCCAAGGCAAGCCATCGGAGTCGAATCCACCAGCTAACCCTATCGGTTTCTTCTAGTTTGCCGTGGCCCTCGTGGTCTGCACGATTGCGCTCGTGCTCTGCGTCTCGTACTACCGGCGCAGCGCACGGGAACTCAAACGCCACCACGCCATCCTGGACGGTGCCGTGTTTGCGGGCTTTAGCGAGGCCCTCATGGGCACTGCTTGCATCCGCGCCTACGGTCGTGAGCACCAGTTTATCAGCGTCGTGCATAAAGCGCTTGACGACATGGACAGCGCCTATTTCTTGACTTTTGCCAGCCAGCGCTGGTTGTCGGTCCGCCTTGACAATATTGGCAGCTTGCTAACCCTCGCCACCGGCGTGCTCGTCGTTACCAACAGCCTATCCGTGTCGCCCAGTATTGCCGGCCTTGTCCTCAGTTATAGCTTGAGCGTCGCCGGCATCATCCAGATCACGGTGAAGTACCTCGCCGAACTCGACAACTCCATGTGCAGCACCGAACGCCTTTACCAATACACGTCTTCCCTTGACCAGGAAGCGCCATTGGTGTGCGAACCGCGGGTGCGGCCCTCGTGGCCTGAAAGGGGAGAAATCGTGTACGAGGCGGTGCAAATGCGGTATCGCCCGGGGCTGCCCCTCGTCGTCGATAACTTCTCTCTGCAGATCCACGCCGGTGAGCGGATAGGCATCGTTGGGCGCACGGGGGCTGGCAAAAGCACCATCTTATCCACCCTGTTCCGGCTCACCGAGCTTGCCGGCGGGCGTATCCTAATCGACGGTATCGACATCAGTCGCGTCGGCCTGCACGAGCTGCGCGAGCAGCTGGCCATCATCCCGCAGGACCCAACCCTCTTCCGCGGCACTATCCGCTCCAACATCGACCCCTTCAACAAACACAACGATCTTGAGCTCTGGGATGCCCTGCGTCAAGCCCACCTCCTCCCCCCGCGGGCATCCAACAATAACAAGGAAGAAACGGATTCCGATTCCGACCCAGACTCAGACCGTGACGACGCCCAAAACGAAAATAACAACACCGACCAGTCCCCCTCGCACATCACGCTCGACGCCCCCATCTCGGAAGAAGGCCTCAATCTCTCGCTGGGCCAGCGCCAGCTCCTGGCCCTCGCGCGCGCCCTCCTCCGCAACACACGCATCGTGCTGGTCGACGAAGGCACCAGCAGCGTCGACCCGGCTACCGACGCGCGCGTGCAGGCGACGCTGGCGGGCGGGCTGCTGCGCGGCAAGACGCTGATTGCGATTGCGCACCGCCTGAGGACGGTGGTAAGGTATGATCGGGTGTGTGTGATGGATTCCGGGAGGATTGTGGAGTTGGGGGCGCCGGGGGAGTTGTGGGAGAGGGGTGGGGTGTTTAGGGGGATGTGTGATGCGGCGGGGATTACGAGGGAGGTGTTTGGGTTGGGGGTGGGGGAGGGTGGTGGCTCTGCTAGGCGTGCCTAGGTATGTCCATATATACACAATCACCTCAGGTGGTTGGGACGAAGCTTGTTAGGCAGATGTTACATGATGATCTGAAGAATTCGGATGTTAGATTCCAATGAAGCGGCCACCAGGTAAACACGAGCCATGTATAACCTTACGTTGCTCGCCACCCCGACATCAATGTTCGCCCCAAGACTTGCCCTGAGAAACAAGCCTGCCGTCGGGGGGGAATCTGACGAGGCGACTCGGACTCGCCTGTCGTGGTGGTGGAAAGGGGACGGGATATCGATGTTGGGTTGGGGTCCCCGAAAGAGTCAGAATTTGTTGCCACCGTTACCTGCCCAGTTGGATTGGATAGATAGACCAGCAATTCCAAGTTCTGTACATACTTTCTCACATTCGATTCTCAATATTTCATCCCAACGCCACAGGTAACGACAACTAATCCAGACAGTGTGGGCGTGTGTTTGTGTGTACGAATCGACGCTTGTTCTTGGCAATGGAAACCTCCCGTTCGTCCCCCTGTTCCCTTGTTGCCGCGCAATGTCCGGAACCAAGACCGACCCCTGAACGGATGATTATTGGAAGCGCAAGGAAGGGTCCGTGGTACTCCCCTCGACTGCCCTTGACCGCGAACTTTTGGTTGAAATCGCACTCGATAACCGCGTCAACAGTGAACGGTGGGGATGAAAAGGTCACTCCACAGGGGCAGGTCGGATCTGTAAGTTAATCTGTAACTAAATCGTGGGGAAACGGGTCGTCCCGGCGGAACTAAGTTTATCGTGGTGGACAGGTGGACACAATCCACTGCTTGATTCCACTCTGGCTCCATGTTGTGTTGCGTTCGTCTTGAACTGAGTGGATTCACGGTGACACTGGACGGCCCGGGGGTGAAACTGAAGATGCTAACGCCCGACGGGAGAGTGTTTCTCGAAGACCCGAGCAGGCACGGGATCCAGAATTATGGACTGATGAAACGAGACATCTGCATCCAACGCAGTGCATTGCATGAAATAGCCGGGTGCATTTGTGTGGTCCAGCAGCCCCCAAACACCCCGAGAGCCGAGAGCCGGAGACCCCTGACATCTGTGCAGCCACCACGCGGGACTTCTGGAGGGCCCCTGACCCTTGTTCTTCTTGGCTGGCCGCGCTGCCCATTGGCGGACACGAACTACCGACCGATCGAGGACGATTCGACCAAGCGTGTGCTGTGCAATGCTGACCACCCAGCCAGCTAACTCTTCATGTGGTAGCCATCTCGCGTTGCAGGAGCGGCCACAGTCGCCCCCCTTACACAATAAAGTGAGCAAATTACCCAGGAGCTTCTCCCAAGGTCGATGGTTCGGTGGGATAATCTTCCATGAATCCATCGTTCGCCACGGCCTTCAAATCCCGGCTACCCTTACCCCTGAACAACCTCTCACGGCACAGTTGCAACGTCTGGAAAGGCTTAGCCGTCGAACTAATGCGTCTCCGCGCGCATTTCAGTCGTCAAACTCCCTGCAACCCCAACACCCCGGCCATCGGGACCTGGGCCATGTCTGACTGTCTCCGCCATGGACCTTCCGGGGAAGCTGAAGGAAGAGAAACCAAAGCTACGCTACCCCGACAAGTGCGGTCGTGCAACATCACCAAAGTGACCGTGTGGTTGGTTTAGTGTTCCGGGACCCGATCTTTCTCCTCACGGACTTCATCTTCCTCAGGACCATGGGGTTGCCGTGTGTTCCTGTGTTCCGTACATAAACAAAGTCCCCCCCACACAGATCTACATTGCCTGATCCTTCGTCGAAAACCTTTTTTTTTTTTTCGACAATTCTTTGTATTCCTAGATTGGACTTTTCCGGATTCCCCCATTGCAGTCGCCCACGATGCCTTTCGGAATCTTGGAGTGCAAGAAGATGCAAGTCGTGCCAGGCACGGGTAAGCAGTTCCCTCAGCCCCCAACCCCATGGCTCGCTCCCACTCCGCACCACCGCCAGGAGATCCAATTGCGATCTGCGATCGGCGCACTCCGCACCGCTCGCCCGCCTCTCCACACTGTCACGACACCATCCTGGACGAGTAACGAGACGCGTGCTGACGATGATGGCTTCAACCCCCAGCTTTCATGGCCGACCAGGATGACCTCCCGCCCGAGTACTCTGAAATTCCGCGCGAGCAACTCAAGCACGGAACAGGGCGGTACGCAGATGTCATCCTCGTGCCGCAACCGTCCGACGACCCGAACGATCCCTTGAACGTACGTCTCAAGCCCACTTGGGCACTTAATTCCCCGATGCTGCAACCAGTAATGTTAACGGCGCCCTTCCCCAGTGGCCGCAATGGCGCAAGGAACTAATCCTCTTCATCTGCGGGCTTTCGGCGGCGGTGGTGGGCGCGTACGGGCCCATGCTGTCGCCGGGGTTCCTGGAGATCGCGGCGAACCTGGACATCTCGGTCGACGTGCTGGCACAGTCGACAGCGTGGCTAATCCTGTGCATCGGTTTGGGGCTCTTCATCACCAACCCGCTCGCTAAGATCATCGGCCGCCGCCCTGTGTATTTGGTGGCGATTATTATCATGTTTGCGACGAGTATCTGGGGCGCAACTGTGCAGCGGTATGATTCGTTTTTGGGGAGTCGGATTGTGGCTGGGTTGGGCATGGCGCCGTTCGAGGTGCTGGTTCAGTCCACTATTGGGGATATGTACTTTGTGCATGAGCGTGCGACGAGGATTGCGGCGTGGAGTTTGTTTCTGCTCACCGGCATCAGTGGTGGCGGTCTGGTGGCCGGGTACATCATTGAGCGGGACGGGTATCAGTGGACGTTTGGTGTGTGCGCCATATTCTTTGGAGTGCTGATGTTGGCTGTGTTCTTCCTCGTACCGGAGACGGCGTACAGGAGGAATGCGGTGACAATTGTCCCATCGGGCGAGACGGAGGCTGGTGCGGATGGCAGTGTCCGGCACATGAAGCTTGGGCATGAGCACGAGGTTACTGGTGTCAGCGATGAGAAGGAAGGGTCAGCTGGGTCTGAATCGGCCCTGATCCCGAAGAAGCAAACCTATCTGCAATCTCTGCGCGTCTACAACGGTCGTTACTCACGCGCCCCGGGCTGGAAACCTTTTGCTCGGCCCGTGGTGATGCTGTTCTACCCGGCCGTCATGTGGGGGTTTCTGGTTTATGGTAGGACAACAAAGTACCCCTGGCTCCCTTACCTCCCGCCGCTGACACTTTCAAGGTACCGTCATCACTTGGATTGTCGTCTTCTCCGTTGTCAACGCCGCCATCTTCAACGTGGCGCCTTACAACTTTAGCGTTAGCCAGACCGGTCTGATCAGTCTCTCGCCCTTTATCATGACCATCATCGGCGAGGTTGTGTCGGGCCCGCTCAACGATTGGATCTGCGTCTACCTCACCAAGAAGAACAAGGGCATCTACGAGCCTGAGTTCCGACTACCGCTCATGGCCGTCGCCATGGTCCTCGGCGTCGTCGGCTTTTACGGTTTCGGTGCCACCGTCCACTACCAGACCCACTGGACTGGCCCTGTCCTGTGCTTTGGTTTTGCCAATATGAGCTTGGTGTTTGCTGCGACTTGCGTGTTCGGCTACATTATGGACAGCTACAAGGACCACAACGAAGAGGCGCTCGTGGCTATTAACGCTAGGAACCTGCTCACCTTTGGGTTGACCTACTTTGTCAACTCGTGGTTGGAGGCACAGGGTGCCTTGATCGTTTTTACCATTCTGGGGTCATTGTTTCTGTTTGTCACATTGTTGACCATCCCTATGTGGTAAGTTGCTGCGATTCGGTATCTAGATGCTCTAGTAATGCTAACGATTGATAGGATCTTTGGTAAAAAGTTCCGCAGCTTCACCGGCCGCAACCCCTGGCTGCAGCGGTTCATGAACGATAACCACTGAAAGAAAGCTCATAATATCGGTTGTGAAAGGCTGGAGGTGTCATTGTAGCGTTTCTGTATGGTACCTTGATTTGCTGCACGTTTGTATTTCTTTAGCCTCAGCGTACTACTAGATATCTTTAAGTCATGGAGTTGGTCGAGCGCATATCATAACCGCCGACCGCTCGACGTGAGGCCATGACTACCTCCTACAGCAAGTGAGTGAAACGTGTAATCTGAGTAACATTGCCGAGAACGATATTGGGGAATAGGGGGGGATTATAATGAGGTGGGTATCAAGACTTTCCTCTCCGTTCAACTTCAAGTGCAACGATTTCCTGCCTTCGTATGAATCCATGCGAATCGACTTCTCAAACTGCAACCAGTGCCTACAAGTACTCGACGTTGGTCAAGGCACCAGTGCCTACAAGTACTCGACTTTGGTCGAGGCATCGGGTTTCCTCATATAAAGCTTCAGAGCCTCTTTGCTTGCCGTCTCCCCCATCAGCTCACCCGGGAGCTCCCCTGGAAGCTCCGGTAGCTCAAACCCATCATAATCCTCGATCAACTTCCTGACTCTCGGAGAATCGGGGTCAACTATGATGCTGTACAGGGCAATCGCCCTAGACCTGACCACAGGCACCCTTATCGTTTCTTCGTCATCCGTGTCCCCGTCCTGTTCATCCTCCCATGCAAAGTCTTGCTCTGGGCCGTCCGACACGGGCCGGCAGATTAGCATCGCGGGCTTTGCAATATCGGCCACCACCTGCTTGACAGGGTTCCAGTTCCGGTACGACATCACCACGGTCCGCTCATCTACCTTGAGGAAGAGCTCGCCGTTGGACTCGACGAACTCAACCGCATTACCCCGGAGGAATTCCTGCTCGGCCGCATTCCACCGGCGCATAATGCCGAACGCTGGCATATAAATGGGTATTGCCTTCCGCCCCGGGCTTGTTTCTCCGCGCAGTTCCGCCAGCAACTCCCTCAGACACACCACCATAGCCAACACATACGTGGCCCTCTTAGAATAATCATCATTACCACTCATCCCTGTGTCATAGAAGAACACCACCCTCTCCACCGCCCGCAACACGCCGCCATCAAGTTCAGCTCCCCACCTCTCCCTCACCACCCCTTCTATCAGCCCCCATTCTTTCTCCCCCCTCACCTTCACACAATACTCATCCAACCTCCCCCTCAACCCCTCCACCGCCAACTGCGCCGCCTCATCCCCAAAGAAATCCACCATATCCTCCGGTGCCGTCGGGCGCATACGCACCGCCACGGGCTGATACCCGACCGCGGCCATCCAGCTATCCGGCGCGAACTGCTCCTCAACGTTCCCCGGGTCGGGCTGCGTCAGCTCCTGGATGGTGCGGAACTCGATCTGCGAGCGGCCCGGGCGGTAGACCGCCGCCGGCGCGGCGGTGGCGTCGTCGGTGTCCGAGTCGGACTCGGAATCCGAAGAGGGGTTGGCGTAGGCGAGCTCGGCGCCGGGAGACCAGGTGGAGACGTGGGTGGTGACGCCGTCGTAGGCCGGGAAGGAGAGAAAGGCGGTTTGCGGGGCTTCGCAGTGCGAGAAGAGCTTGTGGCGGAGGCCGCGGCTGAGGCGTTTGAGCGGGTTGCGGCGCCGGTGGTGGTGGTCTTTGCGGCGGCGGGCGAGGGTCGCGCCGGCGGCGGTGAGTTGGGCTTCGATCCGCGCGATGGTGGAGCGTGGGTAGAGGGCTTTTCCATCGGCGTAGGCAGCGAGGGTGGACTCGATTACGAAGGCGTTGCGCTGTTCGCGCTGAGCGGGGGTCATTTCCTCGTAGGGGCGTGTGATGGGGGCGACGTCGATGTACGGGAGCTTTTCGTAGATGCGCCGAATGAGGGGGATGGCGAGCATGCGGCGGATGTCTAGGAGAGCCATGTCGGAGGGGTCTTCGTCGTCGTTGTCGTTGGTGTAACCCGTGAAGGCGCCTTCTTGGTACCGCTCACCGCGCGGAATGCGTGGGGTCCAAAAGCGCCACCAGAGGCCCGAGTACGGGATCCAGCGGTCCTCCATGTCGCTGAGACATCGTGAGGCGTAGATCAAAGGTGATTTCATAGCGCTGTGTGTGCTACCTCGCGGGAATTATGACCTCGTTCCACTCTCACCGCCGTGAGGGGTGCTGGATTGAGTGGTTGCCAAGTGCGAGTGAACCTGAGGATGCTTTTGGGATAGTTATTCTGTAGGCAATCTAAAAAGATAATCCATGCCTCTCTGACCGCGAGTTCCGGCGAGAAATTTGCGGTGATCGAGGATAGGCGTCGTCTGACTCAAATCACCGATTGTGGTGGTCCAAGGCCTCCTGCAGCTTACCTGCACTGTGCAGATGCAGACTCGTATCAGACGCAACCATTCAGCGAGCGGGCCCCAGGCAACCCATCAGCGCCTCACGTTCGGGGCTGAGGCACAGCAAGGGGAAGACGTGGCGTGCCCGGTCAACGGGCCGCCGACCACATGCACCCGCCCAAGGCCGCAGGCAACTTGACCTCGGTGACCTATCAGCTTTTTGCCTCCGTGTGGTGCAAAGGCCTTGATTTCTTGGCGCGCGGGACGGGGTGCAGTGGGTGCGTGGCCGGCGGACCGTTGACCAGGCACCCCACGTTCCTTGTAAGTGAGTTGAGCGAAGACATGAGGTGGGCAAAGAGAAACTCGGCGCCTCAAAACTTAAACGTGACTGTTCGTGGCAGTTTACGCTCCTTAATATCGTCTAGTCTGATCGCCGGCGGACGGCGCCAGCCCCAATATATGGGGCAGTGTCGGGGACAGCCAGAATGATCCATTGCATGGCCATTCTGACCCCCCAACATCAAAACGCATTCAATATGATATGAGCTTGTGGTGGATGCTAGGTATAATTGTTAATCGGATAACTCTAAGAGTTCTCCAGAACGAGCAACCCAATACTATCTCCATCTCAAGGTACCTCCGTACTCCAAGCCCCTGAATCGTTTGGATCGTTCAAAGTTCCTCACGATACAGTCGTTGACCCCTTCAACTATCAGTTCGTGATTGACTATTCCTGCACCGTGGGTTCCCTCTCATGATGCCTATCTCAGGGGTTCGGGGTGGTCCCAGCGCGGCCCAATGTTGGCCCTTTGCTTGCGGCCAGGTCCATGACAACCCCTTAGAACAAGGACCTCTATAACATGATAATATTCAAGGCAGATTTACGTCCCCTTTCGGCGATAATAGGAAATCTGAGTTAGTTCAACGGCAGCGATGTACACGGCTTGGCAACGGCAGATTTCGGATCCTGGAGGAGTTTAGCATAGCGTGAAATCATTTGGAGCTCTCCTATCTCCACACGGCTGTCAAAATGAGCGTGTGCCTCACCCCAGACACGACGATCACCTTGCCAGGTGGGGCATCGCACTATTAAGACCCTGTCGGGACCATAGCTATAGATAGAATTGTTGTCGGGAACATGGCTTGTCACGACAAGTATGGATGCTTGTCGTGAGGTTCTCCTCTTCTGGCAACCTCCTCATTTTGGCTGCGATGTTAACGTTCTCGTAAGCCATGCCCCACCCGCCGTTTGGTTTGAGAGGAAGCCCTTGTATGTGAATCCACGCACATGCACATCGGCTTCCAATCTTTCAGCACAGGGGGTACACGCGGGCCCCTTACTCTAACCCTTTCGATCTTCTTCACACCGAACCCCGGAGGATCTGAGAGCTAACTACCAAGGCTTAACCAATCGCCAGTGAAGAAGTTATACTCTCCTGTACCCAAGTCATCAATCCTCCCGATCCTCATTCCGAACACCTGTGAGGCTGGAGGCTGAGTGGCCTGCGTGAGAACCCATACGGGTTCTCACAGCATCCATTCGTCAATGTACGGGTTTGCCTCTCAGACCGAAGTGGTTAACAGGTAATACCATCAAACGGCAAAACCCGCCAACCGAGTGTGCGGGTTTCTCTCAAGCCGGAGAAACGGGCTTGAGGGTAGGTTACGGTGAGGACTCGGATGCCATCCCTTGTCCCATTATGGGTAATAGACAGTAAGCCAATCAGGTAAGGTCGAACACGCGTGTTTTATCCCCGCTGACGCGGGGGCCCCGGGCATCGCAGTCGTCCTGATTCAGTGGGAATTGACAACTCTGCCCGACGAGCAACCCATTCTGCAGGCAAAAGGATGCCGATCTGTCCCTACGGCCACAACCAAATTTAGTATACTACGTCCTGTTCGTGTACATATCAGGTAATAAACACTTATTCTGCTTCCTGTGCCCCGGTCCCACCATCCCGGCCACAGCACGTTAAGCTGAGCTGTCCCTGGGCCTCCATGCCCAGCACCCCGTGGCCCACAAAACACCAAGACGGGAACCTCTCACACGCCGTCAAACCCGCGTGTCTGTACGATTATGTAACGGGCCAAGAAAGCCGTGAATGAAGACGCGATTGGTTGACAAGAGCAATCAAGTTCAGGATAGGCCTCTTTTAGGATGGGATCATCAAATTAACGTTGAACGGACCGTGCTCCATGGATTACCGTACATGTACATACATACCTAGCGTGGCACGCAAAGAGATCATCAGCTGGATGGTTACTTAAGAGTATCATGGTCATGTCTTCATGACTGTACGGGGTGCCCTTCTGGGAAATCAGGAGCATATATAGCTTTCCGGCATTGATCATGTTTTGGATCGGTCTTGTCTGTCACGAAAGCAAGTCCTATCATCGCTTAAGCCCGCCACCATGATCTCCCGCATCGTCTCCCTCTCCTTGACATCCCTCGCCCTAACCGGCCTTGCGGCCTCGGCGGCAACACCCAAAGTTGACTGGGCTCCATGTCCCCCCGGCGAGTTTAACACGACCCTCGAGCTTCAATGCGGAATCCTGACGGTCCCGCTGGACTATACCGGCACTGCCGAGTCCGCCAAAGACAAGACGGTCGACCTACGGCTCGTTAAAGTTCTGGCCCCTACCCAGCCGTCCCGCGGCGGGATCCAGATGAACTTTGGAGGGCCGGGCTCACCTGCGCGGGGTGGAACCGTTTTGTATGGGGAGCTGTTGCACGCGTAGGTGTTTTCGTTAGAGGCGGAGAGTTCGCATCGTTGATGGTAAAAACGATGGTATTAACGGCCTTGGTGAATATAGACTCAGCGGCGGTGACTACGATCTTATCGGTTTTGACCCTCGGTATGTTATCCCTACTCCCTGACGACACAGTGAAGCAGCAAGCTGATACGACCTGAACAGAGGAACCGGCACCACCATTCCCTTCGTCTGCACCAACAATACCTTCACCATGGGCCAAATCCTCAACGAGATCGGGTCGACACTCGAGTCAAACAATGCGGGGCGACGATCCTGGGAGCGCGGCGCGATCGATGCAAATATTTGCAAAGAAGACGGGAATGCAGACGAGATTGGCGAGTTTATCGGCACCGCCTTTGTCGCGAGGGATATCCTTCGCGTCGCCGAGGCCATCTCGGAGGATGGGTTGATACGATACTGGGGTGAGTGTTGTCCTGGATCGTGGTCTGGTTTTGATCTGGGCTTGGATCATTCCTGTGATCAGGGAAAGAACAAAAGATCTGACGCGAACAACAAGGGATCTCATACGGAACCACGCTCGGGGCTACCATTGCAGCCATGTTCCCCGACAAGATCGAAAAAATGATTATCGATGGCGTGTCCAACACCCGCCAGTACTATCACGCACACGCGTACGTCCTTTTCCGCCCATTTATACCCCTATCTCCCCATCTCTCCCTGGCCTTTCCTCCCCAGCTCCTAACATTCCATTCCAGTGACTACGAGCAATGGTCCGACGCAGACCTCGTCTTCCGCTACTTCTTCGAAAGCTGCATGACCGCGGCGCCCGGCGAATGCGCGCTAGCGGCCTTCAACAAGACGGCTTCGGAACTCCACGACGACGCGTGGGCTTTTATCGAGGACTTGCGGGCCTCACCGGTTGCCGCGAACACCACGCTCGTCGACATGGGAACCTTTAAAAGCATCGTACTAGGAGAGCTGAAGAGCGTGGGTGGATGGCCGGCCATGTCTACCGCGCTAGCCACGATACTCTACGGAAACAAAACCGAAAACAGGGCCGCACTGCAATCCTTCGTGCAGCCTGCCACCGCAACGCCGCTTGCCATTGCCAGTTTTCCGGTTGTGTTCGGCCTGTACGGCATCCACTGCAGCGATCGTACCGTCAGGCTCGATTCGTTCGAGGCTCAAGAACAAGAGGGTGCCTTTAAAAAAAGCTTTACGAGGTTAGCAGGTTTGCGGGGGATACGGTTAGCCCCATCACAGCGCATTGTGCACAGTGGCCGTGGAAGGCGAGGGAGATTTACCAGGGGGACTTCCAGGTCAAGACCAAGAACCCGATCCTCTTGGCGAGCAATACCCGCGATGCGCATACCGCCTTGAGGAGCGCATTCAATGTTAGCTCGGGCTTCGAAGGGAGTGCGGTGCTAGAGGTGAACAGTACTGGGGTAAGTGTTTTCTCCCTTCCCTTCCTTGGGAACGAACCAATACTAATAACAACGCACCGGAAAGCACGCCACATTCGGCGCCCCTTCTGTTTGCGGGTTTCTGGCCACCAGGGCATACTGGCACAACGGCACGCTCCCCAGGCCGGGAAGTGTTTGTGATGCCCCTCATCCGTTCTCCGGTTACACCTGGGACGACGTGCTGGAAGAGGTGGCTGTCCAGAGAAGGGGCAGCACGTCGGCGGAAAAGCGGATGGTGCAGTTGAGATGGGGGATCTAAAACACCCTCCCCTGTCAAAACTTTCCATCACATACCCCTTGGCCGTCCGTTTGAACTTTTGTCGCGATGCTTGTCTTTTTGTTTGAGTTTGTCCGGTTGGGTTTGATAGAACGTGATAGAAGATAAAGAAATCTGCGAAGAGATAAGGGTTTGAGAAAACGGAATTTAGGTGGAACACCAGGTTGTTCATGTGTGTTTCTTTCTTTTTTTTCTCTTTTAACTTTCTCAGGTTAATATATCGTTCAACATCAAGTGAATCCCGTTTGGGTGTTGCCATACATCCGTACCTCTCCCCATTAACACAACGTGGTATGTATAATGCTTGCTAGCTATCACTCTGACATCGTCTTTCATAATTCCTGTTCTGATACATTCAATCCTGTTACCGAGCCTTCTATCGCGTCAATGTTCACTCCCGCCACGATTCCCGTCTCTGTCAGCATGGGAGGCAGGACACATCCAGGAAGCTCAGGTAGTCCAGCCTGAAAGCGTGTCCACGCAATACCCTCCCGCACCCCCGGAACGTCTACAATTTCCGAGAAAAGCACCAGCGACGAGCTCTCAGCTACGATATTGTGTCCTTCCGGCACCAGGACCCAAAGGGACGGATCCCGCTTTCCCCGGTGGACGAGAACGCCCCAGTACATGAGGATAAAAAGGGCCATGGGTTCCCGGTTCCGGACGGCTGCCGAAAAGGTGGCTCCTGCAACGGCAAGCATGGTATGGAAGTAGGCCTTGCGCTTGTCCCGGAGGTCCTCTGCATAACAATACTTTGTCTGGCCGATGGCAAGTTGGTAAACATGAAGTTCGTGAGCCAATGGGCCCTGCCCGTCCTGCGACAAAGCCGGCATTTCCCCAGTAAGAGTAGCGCTGCCCTGTATGGTCGGACTCGTCGGGGGCACCCGGACTTGGCGGGAGACGGACGACATGAATTCCAACGCGACGCGGGTCTTCTGGTCCAACTTGTTCATCAACGTCAAGTCCACCGTGTACTGCTGCAGCACGGTGGGGAGGGGACTCGGGCCGGCCAGGATCCACGCCATGTTCTCCACAACGATGTGGCCCGACTTGAGCGTCACGTCGGCGTGCTCGCACACGCGGTCGATGATGCTCGCGTCTTTGTCGGCCGGCGGCACGGAGAAATGCACCACGCCCACCAGGCTCGAGAAGTAAAAGACTAGGTCGACGTTTTCGGGTGTCACGGCGGTCACCTGTGCGCGGAAGTCGGTCATGGCTTTGCTCCCGTACTCCAGAGCTGCCTGGAAGTAGGACGCCGAGTCGCTGGGGGAGTCGCTGGCTTTGTATGACACTGCCAGGTCTACGGCTGCGGTGGCGAGGATGGCGTGGAGGAGGTACCCGTTTCGGAGAGCGGCGCGAGGGAGATGGTCCACCAGATAGGGACGGCACACCGGGGTGGACTCGGCGCAAGTCCATGACCGGGTGGACCAGCGGTGCATGAGTTCGAGTTCGAGAATGCGGTTGCTCTCCGTCGAGGGCGCGGAAGAGGAACTTGAAGAAAAGGCGCTTGGCGGAAGTGTGGGCAGCACTGTCGGGGCGGGAACCACCAAAGCGGACGGCGGCGACCGGCCGGACGACGCGGGTTGTCGCAGAAACGGATATGTACACGTCTCGGGCTCTTTTCGCATGATGCAGTGTAGGCATGGCGGGCCTTGTTCGTCACACTGGTTCCGGGTTTTGCTTGCTCAGCATCGCTTTGCTAACAGCCCCATCTAGAGAGGCAGTGAGCCACCGGCATTTACCTTGACGTGGCGCTTCTTGCAGCTTTGGCACCCATTTCGGGATTTGGTATGGGATTTTCTCTTGAGCATGGATGCAGATTGTACCCGATGGCGGAGCGATAACTGTTCGCGTCTATGCTGTCACAACGGCTTGTGTGGTTCCCTGCAAAAGAAAATTGTCGGTGACCCGACCGCTGACCGGAGTTAACTGCGCGAGAGTGTAGTGAAACCACCAATGGGGACGAGGTGAGCCGGGTAAGCTGGGGGTGAGTCTAGAACGACGCTGAACGGAGGCAACAACCTACGAAGTCTGACGATTCCGGACAATTAGCAGTATTGAAGATGATTAAAATAGAACGGTCCCAAGTTCTCTATATGCTTCAGAGAACAGTCTTATTATCTCTAACCAAAGATGGCCTACGTTACGACATTTAGAGTCCCTATTAGTCAATAAACAAGCCGGCACCAATGCTCCTCACAACACAAATCTCGTTAAATCAAGTCAACGTAAATCGAACCAAATAAGCTGTTCGACTTGCGTTGTTGGATTGGTTCTGTATCTTGGTGTTGAGTTCTAATCCATGGGCGGGGAAAGTGGCTCAAGGAAAAACCTTAGGTGGTGAGAGTGCACGAATTAAGCCAAAAGGTCTCGACAGGCCTTGGGCCACGAACCACTCAGCAAAAATATGCGGCAGTGCTGCAAAAGCTTGAACTTTTATGTTCCCTATACCTCCTTTATCCATTATAGTGTACATACAGTATCAAAATACATCTCCTCCTTGGTGTCCTCCCGCGCCTAGACAACCTCTCCAAGCCGCATGTTTGCGGTATTCCGTTTTACCACAGCAACCAGGTTTTTAAATGCCATCAACATCGACTCGGCCACGGCATCTGGACGGGAGAGAAACGTATCCGCCGCTGTTAAAGTGCTGCTTCTAGCCTGAACGTTCAGACCATTCAGGTCATGATCCGCGAGAATGTTCATTGTCATGGCATCGCCACAGGTGCCCGCATGCAGCAGCAGGTTCCAGTTTTCTTGCGTGGAGAGTAGGTACCTAGTCGGCTTCGGTTTCAAATAACAGCATCCGCGGACAGCGATGCGCATTATATCCAGTCGCGACCAAGAGCGGCACAAAGCCCCGCGCGTTGACGGTGTTGACATCTGCTCCTAGCGTACACAGGTACCAGGCGATGTAATCGTGATCGTACGCGACGACGATGCAAAGCCAGGTCCTGCCCTTGCCGTCTCAGATGTCTGGGTCGACACTCCGGTCGATTTGTTTCTAAGCCACGGCGAAACCCCCAATGTAGCACGCCAAGGGAAGGCATTATAACCATCGCGGTTGTGCTGCGCCGGGTCTGCGCCGTTGTCAAGGAGCCAGTTAAGTAGCTCGCAGACCTGATTCTGCAGAGCGAACGAGCATATCAGGGGCGTGTTGCCCGTGCTAATAGTCGCCAACCGCCCCGCCAACCGCCCCGACGGGAATTCGTGTGCGGCCGAGGGTATACCTAAGTCCTTCGATAGCCCTCTCGCCTTATCGTTCGGTTCTTGTTGAACGGAGTCCCGTCAGGCTACCCCCAATTCTGCGGTGTACCTCCGAGACCTTTTGGGGCCGCTATCCGATTCGTTTAAAGTGCTTCCTGCGTTACATGAGGATTGGGTGCCAGCCGTCCGGAATCTCTGGATCCTTCAGCCACTCGTAAGCCCTAGTGTCATGCTCTTCCCTCTTCACACCATCTTTTCGGAACCCTACACCACGTGACAGCCGAAACAGCGTGATGGGGGGTGAGCCTTATCATCTTATGGTGGATAATAGTAGCACACTTCCATCCGCAATCTAGCGTCTGGAGGGTTGCCTCGGATTTTCCATAGCTCTCCGTCACCCTTCGCGGTCGCAATCAATATGACTCTGTTCTCTTGCCTAGCATCCTGTTTCCGGTGGATCTTCAAGCAAAAGGCACCATTCTCTCCGCTGCATACATCCCTGGTTGCCATTTGCGGAGAGAGCGATGTTGCCATTCCTGGCCATGCGTCGTATGGTGAGTGGGCACGGCCGTACAACCGCGACGAATCGGTGGCGGTCGCACCGGCGGCCATCACTCGACCCGCCAACGCGCTCGAAGTTGCCGAGATTGTCAGATATGCCAGGGAAAATAACTACAAGATCCAGGCAAAATCCGGCGGGCATTCATATGCGTAAGTGAACGATGTACCTACCATCATGCAGCGCGCCAATCTTCCAGATGCTGACACAGCGTAGAAACTTTGGTAGGATTTGCCCCACGGCCGATTAAGGAGAGACACCTCGCAATTCTAACGGTTACAACCAGGTCTCGGTGGCCCAGGCGCCAGAAACGTCATCGTAGTAGACCTTACCCTACTTCGCTCCGTACATGTCGACAAGGCGACGTGGAATGCCCACCTCGGCTCGGGCTGCCTCCTCGGGGATGTCACCACCCAACTGCACGAGCTGGGAGGACGTGCCTTCGCCCATGGAGTTTGCCCTGGCGTAGGTATCGGCGGCCACGCCACAATTGTAAGACCATTCAACCTCGCTCGAAGCACCACCGCTCAATCGAGACTAACGCCGATGGTCGAGAAAGGGGGGATTGGGTCCCATGTCGCGGATGTGGGGATCGTGTCTGGACCATATCGTTGAGGTGGAGGCCGTTACGGCAGACGGGACCATCTGTCGAGCCAACGAGAAGCAGAACGCAGACCTTTTTTGGGTAGGCCTCTGATGGTGGGCCACGCGAGACTCGGAATGTTCTGACATTTAAACAGGGAATCCGGGGCGCCGGGGCTAGTCTAGCAATCGTGACCGAATTCGTCGTACTTACACATCCGGAACCGGCTACTATCGTCCAGTACTCCTATACTTTTGCCTTTGGAGAGCACGACATAGCGCACGTCTTCAAGGCATGGCTGGACCTCGCCTACGACCCCGAGCTGGATCGCCGGCTGGGCACCCTCTTTATTATCACCGGGCTCGGAGTCGTTATCGAGGCGATCTACTACGGCACTAGTGGAGAATACGAGGAGAGCGGTATCTCTAAACGCCTACCACAACCGTCAGCCACAACCATCGTCCTCGAGGGGTGGTTGGGCCATCTGGTACAAGCCGCTGCCACCGAGGGCCTCAAGGCGAGCAATCTCTCGATACCTTTCTATGGCAAGAGTCTTGGCTTTCGCCAGCAGGACAGAATCACCGACGAGGCGGTGGACAAGATGTTCCAGTTTATCTCTGATGCGCCGAAGGGCCACCCAGAGGCATACTTCATCATCTTCTCAGCCCAAGGCGGGGCCACCAATGACGTGCCCTCCGATGCGACGGCCTACGCCCACCGTGACAAGATCATGTTCTACGAGAGCTACGCTATCAACATACCCTCGATCAACGCGGATAACCGGACATTTATCTCAGGGTTCCATAGCCTCATGATGGAGTCGCTAACTACGCCGACGCTGGTCTCGACCACGTATCCCGGGTATGTCGACCTTGATCTAGGGACCGGAGTAGTTTCCGGGCCTGCGTATTGGGGTGACAACTATCCTGCGCTGCGACTCACAAAATCCAAATGGGATCCGAGCGAGCTCTTTTACAATTCGCAGAGTGTTCGTCCCGTCGATCCGTATGTTTAATGTTATGAACACCAACTCGATCCGATGGGATGGTTTCCTATAGGCGTATCTCAGGCAACCCGAAATCTCGGTGCGGACCAGGAAACCTCGGACTGCAACTGGGAGTTGTAGCGACCGTTGAGCGCCGTTCTACTCCACCATAGTTCCCTGTCTATTCCCTTTTAATCTAAAGCTACTTCAATGGGTGACATTATGGCATTGCGGCATTACGACATTATCGACGAAGATATTTTAAGAGTATGCTTCTAAGCTTAAAGCGAACTGGGATTAATACTATCATTTTTCTGGGCTCCCTAGCACGAGCGTCTCTATACTCCTAGCACTTGTTAGTAAAGGTCAAATTGAAGGGTATAGCGGCGGCTCAAGTAGATGGGATACAATAATAAAATCGGTACCTTACCGCCCGCGCCCGAGCTCGCACGACCGATAGAGTGTTGAGCTACTTTAGCTTACCCCTGAGTGGCTCACCCGCCCTGCTTGAAGCGGCCGGAGCCTGGCTGGGGCCAACCGCGCGAGAGCGAACTATTCTGACGGGGATAACGACCGAACAGAAGCCTTCAATCCGTATTGGGAACCCGAAAGAATGAGACCTCCAATGACGGGCGTAATGATGTCTTCAATCTACATCCCATCCCATGGTTCCAATCGACGGACTGCGCTTGCTGCACCTCTGCGGCCCAAACCATTATCGCTCTTTACATACCTAAAATTAGTTGCGGGACTTTGTTAAAGTTTCTCGGATTAACACCAATAAAGCAAAGTTCCAGGCGAGGAACCAACGCTAAATACGTAGAATCCTCCCAAGTCTCCGTACACAGTGTTGAAAAGGAGATGGCGTCATACAGAACCCTTTTCCTTGGTTGCATTTTCTGTCAATTTGATGAAAACATCGTGTGAATCTCAAAATCCTCTACAACTTTATATTTTGCGCATTGATTTTACAACCATATTACCTAGAAACTAGTCGACGTCAGATAATTCATGTGTCGCCATGGCGCCACTGATCACCGGCCGGGGTTTGGCGACTAGTTTAAGAACTGTGGACGCTGCTTTGACCACGAGAGCGAATTTGATGAACATGGGCTTCACAGCTCTCCAGATGGATGGCATAGCGTGTGAAGGTTGTGGAGGAATAGGAGGAGGATGTTAAGGTTAGGTGTGTTGAAACTGAGATGGCAGGTATGCATCAATCTGTGCCAGGCAGGCTCTCTGCTGCATATATCAATCGGTCAAGGGACATGCCTGCGGTCCCCTACCTATGTACATAGCTAGGTCATTGAGGCTAACTCCAGTACTTATACAGTATTTCCATACCAGCTCTGTCGCCCCTTTTTCCAGCCTTCCATCAGCAAATGTGCCCATCGTCACAGACCCGGAGACAGCTAAAAGACTTGAACATCGCAACGAGGATCCGGGGCCACTCATACCACCTAAAATTGAATCTACCCCTTTGCCACCCGCTTCCACCATATCTCCGACCTGAACGTAGGGTCATCCGACGTGACGGAGACCAACAAATACGTGACCTCTTCGCGTTCGTACACAACATAGTTGCGCTTCGATGTCGTCCCCACCATGACCGGCACACTTGCAGCGATCAGAGGGCCATGCAGGAGCTGGCCGCTATACTTTGTCGCCGGCACCGATGTGTTGATGCTGAAGAACCCTGCGTATGACATGGCGTGCTTGCCAACCAACATCCAATCCTCATCGGCGTCGGTGTCTTTCGGAGGCCAGCGGATGTTTGTAGGGCGCACCTCCTCCTCCGTGGCTGCCATGTTCGCTGACATGTAACCGTAGCGGGTGTAGGTTAAGAGGCCGGCTGGGTTGCTGCCCCAGGGGCTGGGTAGTTGGGTACCATTTTGCCAGCTGATTCGCCGTTAGTATCCAGTCTGGGGGCGTGACTCGTGAGGAGGAAGATGTGAGGTGGTGCAACTTACGCGGTGCTGTTTATCAAGGAATATGTCCCCGCAAGCGCGGCGATGATATGATCGGCCTTCATTGTGGTGGTATAGGGGCAAAGCGGCCGCGTTCCTTCTCGAGATATTGGATGCCGCGCAGCGAGGAGGAAGACGTGGAGAAAAGGAAGAGTCCCACGCAGCGGCCGCCAACGAAGAGCATGCCAATTTTGTTTATGTAACTGACAATGCCACCTCTGCTATACACTCTTGACCTTGGACGCTGGCTGCACAGGTCGTGTGGGAAAACGCCGAGGCGCAATGCAGGCCATGCAAGTGAGATTCAACTTATGCGGGTGAGCGGGTGATAGTCCATTTGGGCTCGACGCTTATTGTCGATGGCAGTCCGCTTCTTCTTCTTCTTTTGCGTCGTCTCCATTTGGTAAACAGATCGAGGTGACATATCCGAGCTCGGACTAGTGGTGTAACGTCTTTGCGCAGGACCCGAGCTTGAATTTGTGATTGGAGCTGATATGTCGCCGCCCGGAATCGTTTTGGTGGTCAGCCGCCACATTGCAGTCCCTTGGGTTTACTAAGCCCATTGCAGCAGAACGGGACGGCTTTCATTCGTTAATCAAACATAAAATATAGTATCAATCCATGCTTTGCGTGTTCTTCGGTCCTTCGATGGTGGTGTCAGGGGACTGAGGCATCGGCCTCTCCTCATTTGCCAAAGAATTTTTGGTCAGGTTCAAGTTCGGCGCCGTACTTCAGCACTGTTAAGACTCCGAAGGTAAGGACGGAAGTGCTAGCATTAGAGGTGATGAATGGACCGGCAACCTAGCCGTAATCGTAATTATACCCGTCTGGATAGATGGTTACAGTTACGATCGCTACGGAAAATAATTACTTCTTTGTATAGAATTAGAAAAAGAATGGAATCGCCCGCTTACCACCAACGGCTGAGAGGTCTAGAGCCTCTAACTAAACATAAGGACTGTGAACTTGGGAAAATGTCATAGAAGAACGGGGAAATAGCCCCCCCCGGGCTGGTCAAAAGGCCAGCGGTGTACATACCAGATCACTGATACTATAGTAATCCAAACCATGCTGCAAGACAGGGAAACAAAATCAGCCCAATTTATAGTCTATACTAAATACAATACACGCTTCTACTCTGCCCTCGGCATTCATAAGAATGGTTTTTCCAAATTAAATTACTACGGGTTATCTTCTACCTACGAGATGAAATCCCCGGATGCTTGTAATATCCTTTTGTCCAGGATGATGTCCCCTTTGTTAAATTGCTTTGTTGTCAGGCCACTCTTCGATCCGCCACACACAGGGCTTTGTCGGTTTACATTGTTATGTATTATCACGGGTGGAATCGCCGTGGTAAGGGATCCCTAGTATATTGTGTGGTTGCACGAGGAGCTAAATGTGGGAGGCACGGCGCCCCCAGGGAAATGCCCTGTTGTGTGCCGCGCACGGACCCCAATTCTACAACCCTAACCCTTACATGGAACGGGCTGTGCCCGTGACAGTTATCTGTGAACTAAACGCTTCTGGATCAATGAACCTGGTTTGCTGGTGGCTCGATACTGCCTATTAATGACATATTTAAACTAGTGGCCATGCTTCGAATATAATCAATTCAACTCACTAATGCCAGACACATACCGATCGAATCAGTCCTATTTACAACAAACCAACAGGACAAAATTGACGGTGCCTCTGACAGCCCCGTGTAACTACCCAACGGACCAGAGTTCCAACCGAAAAACATGGCCGCCCCCCATTTCGAAACCACCGTGTCCAGCGCCTCAACCGAGGACCTCAAACTCGTCGACATGACCCAACCCATGAAGCCCAAGCTCGCCGACAGAGCGAAGCGGCTCGTCAAAATCTACTTCCACCTCACCGACGACGACGACACCAGCAAGGACGGCGATGTCGTCAACGGTGATCTGGATCTTATCAATGCTTTTGCGGTGAGAGAAACGCCAGGGCATCTGAGGAAGGACCTGGAAACGCCGAGTGCGCATTGGGAATGGCTGAGGGAGGATAGCGCCAAGTCCCTCAACACTCCGCAGGACTTGCTCGCCACAAACCGCGAGTACCTCCAAATTGCGAAAGAAACCCTCAGGATCCAGTCCGACCGTGCCAGGCAGAGTCAGACCGACAAAGAGGTACAGTTTCGCCAATTGTTTCGCCTGACAGCAGGGAGCAGGGATGTCTCGTACGAGTGGTACAAAAATTGCGTGGAAGTCAGAGTGGAAGACACCTGCCAGTGGTTCCTCGAACACGAGAACTTCAAGCAGTGGCTCGAACAAGACTCGGGGCCGCTGTTGGTTTCGGCGGACCCCGGTTGCGGCAAGTCAGTCCTGGCGAAATATCTAATCGACCAGGTGCTGCCTCGACGTCCCAACGAGGTCAGCATCTGCTACTTCTTTTTCAAGGACCAGGACCAAAACACTGTCAGACAAGCGCTCTGTGCGCTACTATTTCAGCTCTTCGGTCATAAGCCTTTTTTGCTCCGCCACGCCACCTCGAAGCATGCGCGGGACGGTCCGGCTCTAACCACGAATACCGCAACGTTGTGGAGCATTTTGGAAGACGCTCTACAGGATGCACAGACGGGACCCGTTATCTTGGTCCTGGATGCGCTGGACGAATGCCTCGAACCCGAGTTGCTGGATCTAGCCCAGAAGCTCAAACAACTCCACCGAAACATGCGGCAGGCCCAGCGATCTCACGGCAAGCTCCGGACTTTCCTAACTTGTCGACCATACGCGAGTGTCCTCGACAAGTTCCGGAATCTTGTCGACGATTTTCCATTTATTCGCATTCCAGGCGAAAATAAGTCAGATGCCATCGCCAAAGAAGTGAATCTTGTCATCGCCCATCGAGTCGAGAAACTTGCTCGGGACAAGGGGCTGCAAGATGACCTCAAGGGCCACCTCAAAGACCGACTCCTCAACGTCCCACACCGCACGTACCCTTGGGTGTACCTTGTGTTCGACTTCTTGGAGGGATCTGATTTCAAGAGGACTAAGAAGGGCATTGATGCCAGCATTCAAACGCTGCCTGAGAACGTCAACGAAGCATACGAAATGCTGAAACGGGGGCAGAGGCCACAAGACAAGGAAGCCCTGTAGCCGTTCCTCTCTCCAGAGGGCATTCCCCCCTCCTCAGGACTCTACAATAATACAAGCAAGCAATTCACCCATAACCGTGTTTTTCAGCACGAAAAGATTCCCAGCAAATCCCGCCAGACACCTATGGTTGGTAAAGCGTGGAGCATTATCTTGGGGGCAAACCGGCCTCTAACACTATCGGAAATGAATATCGCTGTCAAGACAAACACCGATGCCAGCAGCCCAAAGGCTCTCGATTTGGAATCAGAAACGCATTTCCAAGCTAATCTAAGGTCTTTGTGCGGACTGTTTGTCTCGGTGTACCACGGCGGGATTCATTTCCTCCACCAGACGGCCAGGGAATTTTTGTTCGCCCCTCCGTCGCCCCCGGCGACGCTCATGCCGGATTCAGCCTGGCACCACACCATCACAACTCTCAGCGCCCACCAAGTCCTTGCTGAGGTCTGTGTCACATACCTCGATCTCTTCAATGCAACTGAGACTTTCACTTCTCCGACTGGGGAATGTCTCAATTGCGTGGATTACTCAGCCAAGTACTGGGCTGGCCGTTTCCGTGAAGCTTCGTTCAACGGCCCCATTAACAATATCCGTCGCGCAACCAGGACCTGCAATCCGCATTGATAAGTAAGAAAGTAGATGCCGGGGCACTTCTGGGTATATTTTCCTAGCTTGATTGTTCCTTGTTGAAGGACAATTTAATAGCACGTTTGCGGAGTTGGACAATCTAACAGCCAACGAATGGCAATACAACAAGCGATCAACAAGAAGAGCGCCGCATTCCTCGAATGTGACTACCTAGGTACTCTAGCATCTTAGAGAGGATCGTGACCTCGTGGGGCACCACCCCTAGCCTACTATCAGCTCCGGGCCAATGCAAGCATGTGCTTAACGGAGAAGACAGGTGGACTCGAAACACAAAGAGGATCAAGTTGTGTTTCATATAATGACCTAAACCTAATACACGTAGATGAAATCCTCGTTTTGGAGATCCGTCATGTCTTGCAGTGCATTGTCCTCCTCGAGTGCCTTCTGTTGTCTGCCACTCTCCCCGGCCTCGACCCCTTTGCTATCCTCCATCTTTTTCTTGGCCATCATCGACTCATCAACTAACACCGCGCTTTTTCCTAGTTCCTCGCGACGCTTAGCGTGCTGGCGGTTAAGGAACATGAGGTACAGTGGGATAAGTCTGCCGGTCCGTCAACAATTTCAACAACTCAATCGTAGAAAGTTAGGATAACCTACGCTGAAACACCCCCAACGAGGGCGAACATGATGAGAGTCGCGATAAGCCCCGACCGGTAGAGCGGTGCCTGACTCTCGTCATAAAGTAAGGGTCCGATAACATTTCCCGTGCACATGCCGATGAAGACCATGGCCGAGGTGCACTTCTTTTTGGTGTCGCCGCCGGTGTTTTGAGCTTGCCATGCGTAAATCAGGGGCGTGATGGCGGCTAAGCAAGACACCTAATCATACGACATCAGCTCAAATCTGGGAGAGAGCTAATATCAGTAACTGTAACGCGAAGTGTAACTCACCAGATAATACCCAAACAACAAGACACCCTTGTTGTGGTCGGATCGCGGGACGGTGAGCATGAGAATGGTCCCAACAATAGGCAACACGCTGACGGCGGCGATAGTCAAACCCTTTTTTTGCCAGTGCGTTGCAGCCCAGGCGGACCCGATAATCATGAAGAATTGGATGGCGCCAAACGGGATGTTGAAGAGAATGGCGTCGAAGTTAGTGTAGCCAAAGTCCCTGACGATCAAACTGCCAAATGTGCTAATGCCGCCGCTCGAAATCCTAGGCTAAGTCAATACACGCTGACACTTAGACTACGTAGTGAAAGTTGGAAAGGGACCTACGAAATGGCCACAATGGCCACAAACCAGCACCAAGTCTTGAGATCCCACAAGGTCTCCCAGACATGGTCCCACCGCCACTCCCGCGACGCAACCCCCATCTGGTTGGCTCTCAGTCTCTCCACCGCAATCACCTTCTCCCGCTCCTTCAGGTACTTGGCCTCCATGGGCGAGTCAGGCATTAGCACCAGCACCACCGCGGCATAGCACACCGTCAGCAGACCACAAAACAAGAAAATAATTTGGTACTTGAACATCACGCGGCTCTCGATATGGCCCAATCCATAAGTAAACAAACTCCCAACAATGGCCGTAATACCATTCATGGCGTTCCAGTAACTCGTACGCAGCGTCTGCTCGCCGCGACGCCACCACATCTGGGTCACGGCAACGCAGCTCGGCGCGATCATGGCCTCGAACGAGCCGAGCAGGAAGCGCAGCCCTAGCAGCGAGGGGAAGGTCGTACACGCCGACATGATGCACAGGGACGCGCCCCACAGCAGGATGGCACCGCCGATCACCTTGCCCGTGGGCAGCTTGACCAGCAAGTAAGCTGCCAGCGGCTGCATGACGAGTTGGGCCAGGTACAGGATGGAGCCCAGCCATGAGTATTGCTTGCCGACGAGGTTGGCGTCGTGCGAGATGCCGAAGATGGAGACGTAACTTTGTTTGATGCGTTAGGAGTTGGATGCGCGGGTATGGAGTGGGGGGGTACCTACCTCAGCGAGCTCTTGTCGAGTTGCTGGAAGAAGTATGCCCCGAGGAGAAGGGGCAGGATGCGGTAGTCGATTCGACGGAGGACATTGCGTTCCTCTTCGTACGTAAACGAGTTGTCACCGCCGTGAGTTTCGAGGAATTCAGTGGCCTTGTCTCGCAGTTCGTTTCTCGGGGCCGTGTTAGGGTCAGGGGCAGCGGTGATCTCGTCACCTCCTGCCACCGGGGCTTGTGTCTCCTTACCACTCGCCATCTCAGAAGATCTTTACGAAGCAGCAAATGTAAGAAGAGATTTAGCTCGCGATACCGATACCACGGACGTGGGTCCTGTCAAATAACTATCGAAAGGAATGGAGGGACTGCTACCTAGAACCGGGCAATTGCACCCGGATCAACAACATGCTAGTCGCTGCTCTTTAGCCCGAGGTGTCAATGCTTTCTTGTTTGTCACCGTGTCAGAAACAGCCCGCCAGCCCGGTAACATGGCAACATTGCAGTAACCCCAACGTTCATCTCGCCCTCCTTTAGGGTGCCATCTCGGCCATCCTTTTGACTGCCGTCTCGCGGAGTGTCTGCCGGCAGGTTTTCCCCTTTATCCATGTCCCCTCGAGACAAGTTATTGGAGGATTAATTCTGGCTAAATCCACAACCGTATTCTGAAGGAAGGTGTTGAGGTTCTCACGTGGTTCTCCTCACTGCACTAGGGGCGATCTGCCTCGTGGCCAAGAGTTGGGGAACCCAACAACGGCATCTCGAATGCATCCCCGCAGACAGAGCCACTTCCCCGCATGTTGGAGGTGAGAAGACTTGGCTGGACCCTGTTGCGTTCAGCCTAAGGTTCGGGAAATGGGGCATCTTCGGCCGAAATGGGGGTTGGTCCGACACACTGCGTGTCACTCCACGATATCGGGGAAACGGCATCATACTTTCTTTGACCGGTGGATGGATCTCCTTTATTACTCAGACCGAACTTACTATTCTTACAATGTGACTTAAGTTGTCCATAAATCGCCGGGCTTGGCTCCAGCCACAACAAACCCGAACTTCCATGTCAGCCCTACATCCTTCCGTTGAAACGCATCACACCACCAGCGGCTACCCAGATCAGAAATCAACCCGGAAACTATCAACATGGCCACCAAGAAGCGCTATGCCCTCGTGGGCACCGGCGGACGGTCGAGCTTCTTCTACACAGCCATCGCAACCGACTACCAAGCCACTTCTTGCATCGTCGCCCTCTGCGACACCAACCAAACACGCATGGACTACGCCAACAATAAATTAACCTCCCTCGGGCACGACGCCGTCCCCACCTTCCTCGCCGCCGACTTCGACAAGATGATCGCCACCACCAAGCCTGACGAGGTCATCGTCACGACCATCGACCGCACCCACCACATCTACATCGTGCGCGCGCTCGAGCTCGGCTGCAACGTGGTGACCGAGAAGCCCATGACCATTGACGCGCCGCGCTGCCTGGATATCTTCTCAGCCGTCGACCGCACCCAGCGCAACGTGCGCGTCACCTTCAACTACCGCTACGCGCCGCACAACACCAAGGTCTTTGAGCTGCTGCGGGCGGGCGCGATTGGGCAGGTCACGTCGGTGCATTTCGAGTGGATGCTCAACACGTCGCATGGGGCGGATTACTTCCGGCGCTGGCATCGGGATAAACGGAATAGTGGTGGGTTGTTGGTGCACAAGTCGACGCATCATTTTGATTTGGTGAATTTTTGGTTGCAGACAAGGCCGCTGTCGGTGTATGCGCAGGGGGATCTGAAGTTTTATGGGAAGGAGAATGCGGAGAAGAGGGGGGTCAAGGGGTTTTATAACCGCGCTCGGGGGAGTGAGGTGGCTAAGGAGGATCCGTTTGCGCTTCACCTGGAGACGATACCCACGCTGAAGGCGCTGTATTTGGATGCGGAGCACGAAGATGGGTATTATCGTGACCAGAGTGTGTTTGGGGATGGGATCAGCATCGAGGATACCATGAACCTGCTGGTGAGGTACAGAAACGGGGCAGTCATGACGTATTCGCTGACAGCGTATGCGCCGTGGGAGGGGTTCAGGGTAACTTTCAACGGGACGGGTGGCAGACTGGAGATGGAGGTTGTCGAGAACAGCTATGTCAACTCGGGTGGTGACCAGTCGCTAGAGGGGTCGATTGAGAAGAGGACGATATTGTTGCGACCGTTGTTTGAGCCTCCGAGGGAGATCGAGATCGAGACGAGCAAGGGGGCGCATGGTGGCGGCGACAGCGTCTTGCTGCAGGATCTGTTTGGAGAGCCAGTCACGGACGAGTACATGCGGGCCGCGAGCCACATTGACGGGGCGGCCTCGATTCTGACAGGCATTGCGGCGAACAAGTCGATCGCTACGGGCCAGGTTGTGTTGGTCGATGACATCCTCAAGGTCCCCGAATGAGTTTGGGTAGGATACGTGTGTGGAACTGGTCGTGATATAATACCCTTTCCAATCCAAAATCTCATCACTAATTATTGCATTCGTTAACCCATTCGTGGCTTACCCAAGCATCATATCAGATCCTAAAACCACCTCGTTTTGCTCGACATCTCGCACCATCACCACGTCACACCCCCACGTCACACCCCCTTACTCGAGCTTCTTCCTCTTGCTCCCATCCGTCCCATGCAGCCAGTCCATCCACCCATACGCCCCATAATGCACACTGAACTTCTCATGATGCGCATCATGGGCCTTAGCAATGCCCATCAAAAAGTCGTACCCGCTATGCACCGTAGCCGTCTCGACCAGCATAGCCGCCAGGAATGCCCACATAGTCAAAATATGAGTCCCAAGCAGCAACGGTGGCAGGGCAATCGGCAGTGTGTTCGCAACAAGCTGCTCGATGGGGTGGGCGTACTGGGCCGTCAGCGCCACGGGGGCTGTGAACTCGTGGTGCACTTTGTGGATGACCTTGTATAGCCGGCGCGTGTGCAGCAGCCGGTGCGCGTAGTAAAACATGACCTCGCGCATCACCCAACAAATGAAAAGGTCGCGCGCGAGCTCGGTGCCCGAGGGGAGGGTTGTTGTAATGCGGAAGCGGGAGGGCTCATCGCGTGCAACCGAGAGGGCCACTAGGAGGAGGGCGAGTATGATGGATTGCAGCTGGTTGCGGAGAACGACGAGGAAGCAATGCTTGATCTCGGCTGTGGTGGGTTGCTTGGGCGCCGGTTGGATCTTGTGCCGGGCTGAGAAAGAAGGGAAAGTGTAGTCGAGCGCTGTGTAGGCGAGGGCCGGGATCCAGAAGAAGACGATCTGGACGGCTAGTGTACCCCAGAACTCAAGTTGACGAGGGCTATAAGTGCGGACCGTCAGGGCCCATAGGGCGGAGAAGCTATGTTCTAAGAGTATCATGTTCGTTGATTCCAGGGGTAAGTACCTAAGGATCAAGCCTGGCTAACACGGTGGAACAGAGTTCGTTCCTAGAAATGGAAGATGTTACGCCGCGGGTCTTAGGTTTTTCTCGAGGGGAGGATCGATAACTCTAACGTCCCATCAAGGGTTCGAATATAGGTGTTATTATGTAGTGGTCGCGTTCATGTGCGCCGTGGCGTTAAAGTTCGATCGGAATCGCTCCGGTCCCGAAGATCTTTGTGCAGACCTCGGCATTGAATCAACCCCGCAAAATTCTCAACAGACCCCAAGTTGATCGACTGCTCTAACCTCTTTGGGCGAGAAATTAAAAGCTATCAGGTTATTTATTGGACAAGCCTTCAGTTTGACAGGGAGAATTCCGGTTAGGAGCCGTGGGTTTAACAGGGACACCGTGGATGTAATCGGGTCCGCAGCAAACTCACATGCTTCCACGACCCCGAGCCAGGGGATTATGGGATGGAAAGGGGCAATGTTTAGCTACGTCTTACCATAACAGCGCAAGCCGCACCAAGTTCAGTTTACTTATGTATGTGCTGCCGCACCCCAGACGCAGCGAAACACCAAGCGTGGAAGCACGAGGGGTGGCAATGCTGGAAATCAGATATTTAAATTATCGACTTGAATCGAACCGTATTAGATATTTCTGGTTCATGTATGTTGTCACGATTCGACAAAATCCGGTTTGATGTTGTGCATTAAGTGATCCCCAAGAGATATCGACATCGATGTTAATGTCGAACTGGATGTTGCCAGCGTGATTTACGATGTCTGATACACGGGGCAGCACGATGCTCTCGCCCTTCCCGAGCACCTTGCTGCAGATCTTGATGTCGGAGAACTTACAGAAGTTACACCTCGAAACATCGGAAGCCACCATCATGGACATCACTGTTGCTAGAGTTGAGTTGAATTCAAGAACCGGAAAGCACTATCCACGGCTGTGCTTACCGGCGTCCCGCCCCGCCGCCGCAACGGCTCCCGCCATGGTAACACTTGCGGCATCTTCCCCTTGAATCGCATGTTGACTACCAGGCTGGACAATAGGACCTCTATCCCTATCATATATCCTTGCGCCACACATTGTCCATGCACAAGCAGGCATCAAACATGGTTCCCAGACACGAACCCGCCACACCTCGCACCCGCGACCCCAACGGTCGGCATCAAGACCGACCCAATCTTTCTTCCGATGAAGAGGAGTACGAGCTGGCCTCAGACACGGCTCCCTACGAAACCGTCCCCAGCGACCCACCACCGTCCTATTACTCTCACAAGGACAGCACCAGCCAACTAAACCTCGACGCACCCATCCCTCCGCCATTCTCCGTCGCAGATACCACCATCACCCGCCCCGCGGACGCTGCACGTCCGGCATCACCACCGCCCAGCCCCCCGCCCTACCCCCCGCCGATGCGATCCCCGCTCCGGCCCGCCCCAGTACGCGCGAACAATACCAACAATAACTGGAGCATCCGCAAGTGGCCGTGGACGGGCGACATCGTCTGTGCCACGGTCTTGCTGCTCGTCGCGATCTTCTTTGGGCTGGCGGGCCTGTTCGCGTGCACGGTGGCGGTGCTGAGCATCGCACGCCCGCGGCGCGTGACGTACGAGAACGCGGGGGCGTTCTTTGCGCTGGCTGGGTATGCGGTGGTGGTGGAGGTTGGGGTGTTGTGTTTTGCTGGGGGGGTGTATTGGTGTTGTTGGAAGAGGAGGAGGTGTTTCTGATGGTGAGGGCGTTGTCAGGGCGTTGTTTGGGGGGTGTGAAAGGGGGTGGGGAGCGTGGGAGCGTTGGGGGGGAGGGGGGGGGGGGTTTGTTTGTACGGTTTGACCCCAGGAGGAAATGGGCAAAGGTGGCGGGAAGGTATGCCGTGGGTTGGAGTGCGCAGCACTATGAATGTATAACTTCTATTTACAGGCAGCGAATATCGCTTAGCGCATAGCCCCAGCGTAAAAAGTTATGACTACACTCATTCTCACAAATGCTATCCCCTATTAGGAGACGCAACGAAGACAACATCGTACACGGACTCATGCTTACGGGCGTTCTCACCGATACCATACTCTGAAATATCACGGACCGAACCGAAAGACTTCCTTTCATCGCGGGGTCTTGGGACACCATGTCCGGACCTCCCGCCCAACTTGTGATTTCTTGTCCAAACACATTTACGTCCGCATAATACGCTTTAACCCAGCATACGACCGGTATAAATAAAAACTCGGGCAGCCGTTTCTGTCTTTCATCCTCACACTCACTCCAATCCACCGCGCAGCTTCATTATTTTGCCCACCCCCGCTTTGGAAGAAAACTAACCCCAGCCGTGCGCCATGACCCAAGATTCATCGCTGGTACGAGAGACTCCCGAGGGGCAGCAAGAGACGGTCGTCGCCGAGTCCTCGACCAACCCCAGGACGACCGGCCCACGAGCCCCCCCGCCGCGCAATCTGGGCAGCGACGGAGTCTGCGACGAATACGACGGCGGCGGCCCGGACGACGACGAGGTCAGCTTAGCGACTCAAGCCCACGGACTTGCGGGCGGTAAGCCCTTTTCATTCCTATGTTTCTCGTCAAGTAAGCAGACACGCTGCTGGCCTAACCTCTGCGTATCCCTAGCCGATATTGCCGTGGCGTGCTTGGCTCTGCGCCGTTGTGCTCCCCCGCCCCGCCAAATGCAAGCATTGCTCGGCCTGTGGTATCGCCGGTGGTCTCAGGTCTTGTGGAAGAGGGTGGGTGCGGATTGGGCAGGGGATGTTGTATTGTATATCGTCTGGTGATGTCTTTCAGCTCTGGGGATAAGGATGGCACGCCAGCCTTCTACACAAGTTGCCATCGCCACCTAGGCAGTGCTTTGCCATTTGGATTGATCTGAAGGTGTTGGTCCCCCCAAACGGCGTAATGCCGCATGACAATGTTCCTGCTTTGTTGTGAGATTACAGCATGGCCCCAACCTCGTGTGACTAGATCCGTCCAATCTTTCGACAGCAAATGGTTCCATGCCTTCGAGTCCCGGGTTGCAGCATGGTTGGTGGCGCATGAAGGGTTATAACTTCGCTTGCCACGGGGTATGCGGGACTCGATGTGCAGCAGGTGAGTTACTACAAAGACCGGGTAGTCACTCTTTCTTGCAAGGTTACTTGTAGCAAGGTATTTTGCCTTATCTCGGAAGGCAACAATTACACAATGAACCCTAGTGGTCATGTGAAATGGTTGTAGCAGCGTAGGTTGCCTCAGTCTTTCCCGATGGCGAGTCACTTGATTCCATTGCACATCCGATCCCAACGTGGTTAACTGACGTGAGTAAAACGCTCCTCGATCTGATTATGTTGACTGACCAGTGGCTAACATCGCTATATCACAATACGTCGGGCAAAAGGAAACACTAGGGGCCAGAGTGCAAAGCGGGTCCCAGACAGTAGGTACCTGTACCTTCCTTAAGTCAGTAACCCTACCTAAACCGGATTTCAAACTGTATTCCTTACCCATCTCGCCATACCTATTGCAAGACCGTCTAACATAACATCTCCAAGGCAAGGCTATCTTGATTTAAACCCTGACACAGTTGATTTCTCCGCCTGACGGGGAAGCTAACAGAAGACTTTTGGGTTGCATACAATGCCTCCCAAGCCCCCGATGACGCCAGAGCGCAGAAGAGCCGCCGAGGACATGATCCTGAAAAGATATGAAGACCAAGGGCTCTACAACAAATCACTTTTAAAAAAGGCATCAGAAGCCTACGATGCACTACAAAAACCTGGAGACGCGTCACGATGGCTTGTGACCTGGGAAGGGGAGTACGACGAGTGGCCCCAAGAACGGCCAACGGGTCATTATGCCACGGTGATGTTTTCAATCATTCAGAATCTACTGTGGAGAAACGTCCACTGTTTGCATGACCTGGAGGGCTAGGCTTTAATTTGGAAGGAATACATTCCTACGCTACCCCTTCCTATCCTCTATTTGAACCTTACGGAGGCCGCACAAAAGTTCGACGAAGACAGCATAGATTGGCCCAACGACCGATACCACGCCGACCTATGCGAAGCTCTGCACCATCGGGGTATCCCCACTGTTAGAAAGATCGTTGGGTTTGGCTTAGGCGGTTTCTTTTCTCAACAGCAGGAAATAGGCAATAAGAGGAGCACGATGCAGCACAGGCTAGTCAAGTTTCTCCGCGATATTCTTCGGAACCACCAAGAAACGACAAGTATTCAAGTCCTCGTTCAGGACCCGAGATATGGCAGATTGGAGAAGAACATTCTTGACACGGTGGCAATCCACGCCGTCGATCACCCCTTCCAGGGGTTTCTCGAGGTGGATGAGCAGACAGCGGTTGTCTCCATCGCACCCCAAATTCCGGTGAAACAGATCATCACAGATATCAGCAGGCCAGCTTTGATTATATGGGACGCAGTTTCGCCGAGGTTCGAAGACTCGACTGGACCTGAAAACGAGAGGTGGAGACTGAGCGGGAACAGTGCGTAAGTTGAGACACCCAGCTTGCTCCCCGAGGACTACTATGTACCGAACGGTATTCCAATTCTGACGTGTTTTATGCTACTAGGAGTGATTATAGTTCTTCGAGAGTCGAGGAAATTCTCAAAACCGAGTACGATTCCTATCAATTAGACGGCGATTGGAGTGCTGTCCTAAGCAGTCAGTTGCGGCTACAGATCCTCGTCAGGAAGTCCTAGTACAAAATACAGTCATGCGGAGGTACCTAACAACCTCGGGGGGGAGGACACACAGCTCACGGTCGGCTAAGGTGCAGGCAGAGGACACTGGCGGCTTTCCTAATTCACGGGCACTAGAAGTCTTGCCACGGCCAGGACACTCAGCTGGACTGGGAGTCCTGTTTGTCTTCTGGTGGTTCACAATCAAATACCATCAGTGCAGTGGAATAATATCGCAATGTGAGTCCCATTGATAGATAGAGCCTTCCTCCCAATTGGCATTGTTGCAGCCGAATACCATGCACCCAGACAGAGCTGTACTCTGTCGCAAAAGGGATATATACCCGCAGTTCTAAAAATATAACCCAACTCAAGGTGGGTTGACCAAACCCACAAACCCTGCGCCCAACCGTTCCATGGTCGATGTGATGCCCGGGATATATGCTCAACAAGAAAGAAACCCAGTGACATCGAGTCGAACATGTAAAGTCAAGGTGGTATCATGCAACAAACGACAACGATAGAAGCCAAATGCAGCCCGATAAGAGAAGGGAGTAGTAGCCCGGCAATGCAAGTGATGTTTGCCTTCCCAGAACCGACAAATGCAAAAGAAAAAAGAAATTAAGTGGCCGCCGAAAAGTGGGTGGGTGATGGTGGTGGTGGCGGAAAGATGGATTGAGGTAAACGAAAATGAAGTGAAGGGTATCCGATTAACACCGAAAGGCCCAAAGGAATACCGAAAGGAGACGCGTGGATGCCGTGTAACCCGTCGCGACGTGGTTCCGGCTGATGGGTGGGACGCCACCGACAGCGCGATCTCAGCCGGGCCAAAGTGATGGTGCCACCAAGGCTCTCCTTGGAGGGCGTCTCATTGGCGACGATGACGGCTGACATCAGCCATCCAGTCTTCGTTGTTATCGGCGGTGGCGATTGAGCAAAAGGTGAGACGTGTCCGGTTGGGCGGCCACGTCACGTGATGACCCGGATTGAGGCCTCGGGCCGATCACTGTTTTGGCTCGGTGGACTTCTTGCTGTGGTGGCGGTGATGTTGGTGTTGGAGTTGATGTTGATGCTGGGGCTGCTGGTGCGATTGCTGGTGGTGGTGGCTGTCGCCCCGAGACCGCTCGCGCGGCCGTCCCCTCGGCTCCTCGTCGTCCATGGCTGAGCTCAGCATCCTCCGGTCCTCCTCGTACCATGCGCACAGCGGCTTGCCCCCGAACATTAGGTCATCATCATCAATGACGGTAGCCATCATCCATGGCTGGTTGGCCCAGTCGATCTCGTCGGCAGCGGCATCGGGAATGTAAAGATTTTGCACAACCATGCGCGGTTGTGGCGTGTGGTTTGGTGTGGAGCTATCGGACGAAGACATGATGTTGATGGTTCGTGCGAGGGGTGATGGCGGTTGCGAAATTAATGTGTTGTTTGTGTGTGGAATCGAGATGGTACCCTCGGGGAAGCAAAGAAGGCGGCTCTTGGTTGTGGATGAAGGGGAGCCTCCTTTGTTTGGGGCAAGGGGGTGGGTGCCTGATAAAGGCAGCCGGACCGTTTTCGGTGAATGCGCAGGATCATGCAACAAGTGCCTTGTCGTGGCTTCGCAGCTCCGTCTGACCAGTCGCCGAGACACAAGTCAGCAAAGGCTTGGCCAGGGCGCAATACAGCGGTCAAGGGGTCGATCTGGGGCGAAAACACGTTGGTCCGTCGGGCGTGTCGTGTGTTGGTTCAGCCCGAAGAAAACTCTGCGCGGGACGAGGTGGAAGGCTGCCTCGTATATATCGCAAATGGTGAATCGCTGGCGGTTGGTCGAGATGTGTCGCGCTGATGGAAGTTTCCCGTCTTGTGACAAAAACGCGCGGCAATGCGGAGGAGGGGTTCACGGAGAGGGTCTTGCCGGGTTGGCGGTAGAAAACGGAGCGGCGTGGGGGGTGGGCACGGGCAGTCGGTGGCTTCTGATCCTTGCTTCAGCTCCTGCTCCGCTGCAAATTTGCAAATGTACAGAATACACGAAGGTAATGTACGTTGTTGAAACTGGCTGGTCGTCGATATGGAGATAATGTGACCTTCAACTTCACCCAGATGATCTGTGATATCGGAACGCGCACAAAGTTGGGTTGTTTTGACGCGCTGTGCCGGTGACTCGGTCGTTTCTCGTGATGCGTGGGTTGGAGGTAACTTGGGGGAATCGACGGACACCGGAGCTGCTGACCGGTGCCGTTCCCAATGGTGGGGCACGCTAGACTGTCAGGTGGAGGCGGACGAGCTGGGTGGAGGTTGGCACCGTGTAAAAATACCGCGGGCTGGCCGCCAGTTTTTCGCGCTGAATGGCCACCATCCGAGCCACCGCCTTGTCTTGTGTTGTCAGTATCGCCGCGTCGGGCGGATTTTAGCCAAGGGGCTAACAGGAAAGAATCTTGGTTTAATGACGTTTTGTGAGGGGCGAGGTTTGGATTCCGATTCCGGTGAACTTGGTTTTGCATCCTGCCTACCTGCTTGACGAACGGCAGCACCTCAGTTCATTTTAACAAGTTTCCAGGTATGTACATCGCCACGGGAAAATGAATCAGAAGCCGCCTCCCGAAAATTTGATTCCGATGCGATCGCTCTGCAGCGGTGATTAGATCAATACCGAGATGGCGGAACCGCACCTGCGGCACCCCGCGATCTGGCGGCTAATATCGCTCAGAGCAGCCCCTCCTTCACTCCTCTGTGGGGACACGATTTTTCATGAAAGCCTCTTTCATCAGATGTGAGCGCCAGAGGGCGGGAAACCTGACTGCCCGAAGATCGCCGTCAGATGTCCGCCCCCCGATGTCCCGCTCAATGTCTACCGCTCGATGTCCGCCGTCCGTCCGATGCAAAAGGCGGGAAAGGCACCGCCTGGCAGCCGCGAATCCCGCTTTACCAGCGACATATGACGCAACCGCGCGTTCCGATGCTTGGAAGTTTTTATTGTCACAATTCAAGTAACTTTACGGCCCATTTCCTTGAAAGGTCTCCTGATGATCGCGATGCGCAGCGTCGGGATGACGGACAGACAGATGAGGTGCAGTAGCGTAAAAGCCAAAACACCACAGCCAGCATCGTATGGGCGGCCCTCACGCGGCGACAAGCCAATCGCCAAAACCAACCGCGTGAGGACGACGAGACAAGCTCACTGTTCGAGTGCTGTCGCGTGCCCTTCACCTTGTTTGGCTAATGTTTGTTTATGTGCCTGAACTAGGCATTTTCCAAATCCGAGCGGACAGCTCACTGGGCCCAGCAGTTCGGCATCGTGGGCCATCTCTGCACAGCTCATGCGCTGGCGGCTTGTTGTCCGTGACAGCGACTTCGTCGGGTCTCGTTCCGGTTGCCACGATAGTTAGGCGCCAGGTGGCTCCGTTTCGGTGGCCGTTCCGTCACCGGCCGTCTCTTGCGGCGGCAGTAGGGCTGGGACCCCCACATTAGGCGCCGAGATTGGGAGCCACATGGCAGAACTTTAAGACAAGCACTTTCCGAGTCTCCCCCGCAGCCAGGAATAGCAAATGAGAGGGGCTATTGAGGCTGTTCACATGCTTCAGACTGCGTCAACATCAACATCAATTTCCCCAATCACGAACACCCCATGCACCCCATGGTTGGATGCGAGAAGCGTCGGCCAGAGCGAGCAGACACCTGGACGGGGAGGTAATTATTTGGAAGCGTTCGGGTAATGTCCTTCCCGAAACGGCGATCCCGATAATAATGCTTTGCGGTACAGATCTGTAGCTATCATGGATGTGCATCGGGGGAGGGAGGGGGCCGGCCCATCCGACCGCGACCCTCCTCCTTCCGTTTTAGTCATGCCCAAGCACGCGATGCCAATGCATTGTTGAAGTTCATTTATCGAAGCTCATTTATTAATCCGTCTCGATTCTTCGGACGGGACGACGCTCTCGTTGTATCCCCCACCAACTGTTCTGGGAACAATGGCGCAGCAAGATATCAAACACGCGCAGCCTCTCGGAGCTGCCAAATCAAGTAAGAAGATCCTTGCATACCCGAAGCGAAGGCTTAGACACCAACGGCCTTTGCATAAGATATGGCATATAATGTACTATCATGATTATGCATATGTGGAATACAGGTGACAAAAACACACCCGGCTGCGGGCCGTGAGCTTGTTGACGGGAGAATCACCCCATGTGATCGATCGGCGCGATCCCGGAGGGGCTCAGGGGCCTTACCCGGAAGTCCGTCCTTTTCTTCAAACGGACGTTGCGCGTGACGTCACCGGGTGTCCTCGACACACCAGAAGCACAGTTCGCGGTCGACCATCGATAGCAGATGACATAAAAATGGGGCTTTAGAACTGTGAATTCCATCAAGGAAGGGCGAATGAGGTGATTCAGGATTTGACGAGTCTGGGGTATCTGAGCCAAAATAGTAGCCACCCAAGACGACAACCGAGGAATATTTGACGCGAATAAATAAAACTCACTATGATAATTATGATATGATCTGGGGTTCGAAGTGCGCTTATATTATGTCCACAGCTAGTATGATCTTTGTCCCACCCACAATGTCCAGACATATCACCGCCGGGTTTAGATAATGATATGCATGGTAGTGAAACGAACCACAACGTCGTCCCATCAGTCAACAATAGACACTCGTCACTTCCCTCCGGACAGTGATCGAGGTCAAATCAATGGCGTAGGTTACCAATCCTTCTCGACCTGCCACGCATCCTCACATTTCCAACCAGCGGCTGACATCAAAGGCGCAGTCCCAGTGCCCCCATTTGCGCCGATACACCTCCCAGCCGGCTTCGGTGAGAAGGTCGATTGCCTCAGCAAGGCCGCTGGGTGGTAGTAGAAAAGTTCGTCCTCACCGCCGTGCTGGCCGAGTTGCCATGTGTTGTGCTCGCGGCCGGCGTGTTTGTGGCCTGCATTGGGACATCCGCCGTTAGTATTTGGTCAAAACGCACGAAACGGGGACAAAGATAACAGATTCAGGGAATATACGAAACATCTGGTCGGCCATCGCCCGTAGAGCATTACACTTTGCCAGATTCGGATCATCCTTTTTCTCCCCATCCCCCGCAGGCGCATCATCCCTTTCCGTTTCCCCCATTTCCACCTTTGCCCCCTTCTTCTTCTTCTCCTCCTCCTCATTCTTCGGCGGAAGCGGATTCGAATCCACCCACCCAACCGGCACGCCCTCCACCCGGTACAGCGCACTCAGATCCTCCAGCGCCGACACCACGGCGGTAATCATCCCCGCCTTCGCGTCCCCAATCCCCCACCCCCTTCTCGCCAGCCTTGCATGCATATCACACTCCGTCATACAATACGGAATCAGGGTATCCCACCCGCCAACATCCTCATACGCCGCCGGATTGACCAGCGCCAAATGATCATACGAAACAAGCCGCAGCGCCCGCTTCCGCTTCTTCTCCTCGGCCCCCTCGGCCGCCGCCTCCTTCCGCGCCTTCCGCAGCGCCGCCATCCCCAGCTCGTACAGCGACCGGTACATACCCCGGCTGATCGTAGCGCGGCGTCAGCCCTTCGCACCCGTCCTCGTACGGCAGCGCGAGCACGTCCATCCATGTGGCTCCAGAAGAAGTAGGGCCAGTCGTGGGCGTAGGTCTGGGCGAGGAAGAAGTTTTGGAGCTGGGCGAAGGCGAGGAGGGTCGGGGTCTGGATGATATTGATGCTGAGCGTGGTCAGGACGGTGTGGTTGAGGAAAAGCGGGTTTTGGAGGGTCAGCTGGCTGCGCGCGTTGGCTTGCTGGGTGCTGCTGTTTTCGATGGGGTAGATCTGGGAGGGGGGCCGGCCTGCTGTGATGTAACTGCCGACGGCTTGGAGGAGGACCGGCCAGGTGCGGGTGAAGCCGGTCAGAGTGGTGGAGGGGCCTGGGGGTCGTAGCCTTTGCAGGCGTTCTCGCGCAATTGCCATTCGGGAACTGGCCGGGAGAGCGATCGAGGTGGCGAGGAGGGGGCAGTTGCCTTTTATCGGGCGCGGGAGGTAGGTCGGGGTGGGTTTGTATTTCTTTTGCGGCGGAGAGGGTCTCTCATCTTTTGGAGGTGGAGGTGGAGGCGGGATAAACTTTTGGGTGACCAAATCTCGAGGGTAACTCAGGATGACGGTAGCACTACACCGATAATGAGGATACCGGCGACGGCGATAACCGCTAGATTTACCATCACGCGCCAGTTTGGCACTCCGAGGAGCATTTTGGCGCGTTGCCGGTGTGAGTTGGGACGTCGGCTGAGCCGCTCGAATTAATGATTCTGAGAGCGCAGGGCCAAATTAGCTTATCACAGGCGCTTTGCCATGGTCCAATAAATACCTGTCGTTTGGTGTTGAGATGCTGTGATTGCGAAAAGGAGGGAAGCATGACAGACCTCAGGGGAAAGAAACCCTTGAAAACGCAGATATGTTAGGTAACTAATGGGGCTACGGTACCTCGGACTTGATATGCCACTGTCAAACTCAACCAGAAGAGCAACGAATTACATAACTATGGGAACTACCCGTAAGATGAGCAAGAAGTTCCGGATCTCGTGGTTGCGTAGCCCCCGCCTGAATCCACGTCCCTCGATTCCTTCAGGTGGTTCCCTCCGCGTAGTCAACTCTGTTGAAGTATCTAGTTGTTGTGGCATCATTGACAGTAGGCGCTGCCATGGTTAAGTTGTTGCAATCCGGTTAGTCGGCATCGGGCTTTACATGAAAGTCGCCTGTCTAATGACATGGGCCAAGAAGAAGCTACAAGTATTTACGAGCTAGCAACACCTGGGTCACTACCTACGATGCCGTAATTTGCTGGGTTGTTTATTCCAGTCAGTGGGAGCCTTCGAAACACTCACGACTCAAGTCTCTAGTCGGGCTACTGTATGTATGTACATAGAGAGCGAACGGCGGGCATGGGTTGGAGTTTTAGAGGCTGTGGACCCTCCCGCGAGTCCCCACAGCGTAACACACACAACCGAGGGAGGTAGCTAACTACACATCAACACCCGGATAAGCCCAAACATTGACTGTCGATATTTGGTTTATAATAGTGTATATAAGCTAAACTGATGATTATGTTCACTTCATCAACAGGCCGCACCAACCTCCCACCGTGGTTTGTTGACTCTCCGGAATAGTTCAGGGGCTACGACAACATCCCCCTTGGCATAAGCGGAATGCAACCCTGAACGTGCGCTCGCTGAGACATGGGAGCTTGAGTGGGTCTAATACGAGAGGCGATTGACAGGGGATTGTGGTTAAGCTTCTAGTGTGGGAAGTATTTAAAATATGATCTAGGCTTGTCTGTAAGTGGTTCATTTACCCTACCTGGGCGGTACATACATATACATGGGCATGCAAAGGTCCTGAACGAGGTGCTGGCCTGGCGGCGGTGTTGGGAGCAAAGCGCTGAGGATGCGCGCGCAGTTGACCGAGCAAGGACCGGAACTCAAGCTTCGACGTGGACAAGCTTTTGCCGGGGTTCTCGATCCAGGGTCTCACATCGCCGATCCCCCGCTCCCCCCAGCCTTGATGGCCAAGGCGGAACGAGGAGTTATAACTTCATAAGCACAATTACACTACGCTTTGAACATTGAGGTGCAACGGAATCGGGGACGCTCAGGCGGTGCTCAGGGCTCAAGCTATTTGGCGGTCACCATCTCGCCGGGGGAATCGAAGATGATGAGCGGATTGCACAAGTAATCCATTGACGTGTCAAGCTCTGTCTCACTTCTTGTCAGCTCTTCTCCCTAACAGGCCGATATCACAGGAGGGGCTTTTCGTTGATTCGACGACAAATCGCGCCACACAGCCGGGCCCATCATCTCAGCCCACATAAGTGATTGGGGGAATGCCACTAGCGAGATGCTTATAGTTTTCCCGGGATAGGATCGTCGAGGCAGAGGTTGCTGAAGCGAGTCAAGAACGTGATGATAACCCGCGTGGTGGAGGATCATCGGACTCTCGCAACTGGCTGTGTGCGGCTGGCGTTCTTGGTAAACGCGTCTGGTAGGCCAGAGTCTAAGGTTGAGTCGGAAGTGCTGGAGCTTTTGCGTGGACTGCCGCCCGTAGCGGTGAAGCGTCCTCTAACTATATATACGCGGGATGGATGCAGCGCCTCGCTCACGTCCGGAATGAACTTGAGCGTGATGACTGATATATCAGCACGCTCAGGACAATCATCTCCCACCCAACTCCCACCACACACACGACTCACGTGCAAGTACTAATACTTCGCTTATTCATTACTTAGTCCACCCCCCATTCAATATTCCCTCCACCACTCGGACCCTGCCACGGGGCACTGGCTCTCCCATACCATCAAGCACCAACGACCACCCACCAAAAAGGAACCATGGCACCGCCCCCCCTCCGCGTGCTCATCTCGGGCGCCGGCATCGCGGGCCCCGCCCTCACCCTGCACCTCTCCCGCCTGCCCGCCCCGCTCACATGCGACATCACCATCGTCGAGCGCCACCCGGACCTGCGCGCCACCGGGCAGCAAGTCGACCTCCGCGGCCAGGGCGTCGTCGCGATGCGCGCACTGGGGCTCGAGGCGCAGGTGCGCGCCATCGTGGTGAACGAACCGGGCCTGCGTATTGTGGATCGTCGCCGGGGTGCGCTGCGGGCGTATTTTGGCAGTAACAAGTCTGGGAAGGGGGCGCAGGGATTTTCGGCGGAGTGGGAGCTGATGAGGGGGGATTTGTGCGGGGTGTTGTATGAGGCGACGAAGGGGCTGCCGCGGGTGCGGTATGTGTTTGGCACGACGGTGGAGAGGTTGGAGCATGTGCGGGATGGGACGGCGGCAAGGGTTTGGTTGTCGGATGGGACGGAGGCGGAGTATGATTTGGTGGTGGGCTGTGATGGGGTCGGTTCTCGGGTGAGGAGGACCATGTTCAGTGATGGTCGCCCGGATAAGTCGATTCCTACTGGCATGTGGTGCGCGTACTATTCGATCCCGGCCGAGGAGGGCGACACACCGGATGCCGAGTGGTGCTATCTCTCCGGGCGGCGGTTCTTCTTGACGCGGAAGGACAAGCCGGATTGTATGCGGGTGTTTCTGGGGTATGCGGGGGTTGATGACGAGTTTGTGAAGACGGCGAAGCACGGGACCATTCCGGAGCAGAAGCAGGCGTGGATCAACGCCTTCAAGCACGATCTGCTTGATTCGTTCAAGGTCTCACGTCTTCTGAAGGGCCTGGACTCGCCCGAGGCCAACGACTTCTACACACAGCAGTTCGCCCAGATTAAGCTCGACAACTGGTCCGAAGGGAGGATTGCGGTTCTCGGCGACTCCGCCTCCTGCCCGGCGCCACTTACCGGCCAGGGGACTTCGCTGGCACTCTGCGGAGCCTATGTCCTAGCTGGCGAGATTGCCCGGGCGTGTAATAGAGCCGCTGAGAAGGAGGACGCGAACCCGTGGGACAGCATCCCTGTCGCTTTGGCGGCATATGAGTCGACTTTGCGGCCGTTTGTGCGCAGTATCCAGGGCGACTCTGTCAAAACCACTGTCAACCTCATGTGCCCCGAGAGTGGCTGGTTTATCGATCTCCTGCAATTCGGTTGTTCGGTTTTCACGAAGCTGCGCCTCGATCGGCTTCTCGCCAGGCTCCAGTCCGACAACACGGGTTCATGGAGGCTGCCCAATTACCCTGAGATGGCGGTACCAAAGGCATAAGGGGATGGAGTGGGCAGAGCCAAGGGCAAGACGAACGAGAGCCTAAGGTATTCATCCCAGGCAGTAGCGGTGCTATTACTGTATACCTGGTTCTGTATATAAAGGCACAGCCATACAACTCCCATGATACCCAACAGAACCGCGCAGGCTCAGGATGGATCGGTGAAAGGACTTTTAGGATGATCGAAACTCGAACTCTAGGATCCCCCAAACCCTCCAGCTCAGCGCATCCCACACTGCGCCGCCAAATGCCCCGGCGCATGGTCGCCATGCTGCACTAGATGCACGCCATGGCCGGGTGCCCGACCCAACCCATCCCTCTTGCGCGGCAGACCAGTCGAGACCGGCGGCCTTGTCCCATGTATATCCTGACCCCGTTTCGGGCGCTTGGCTCTCTCAGCCTCCTCGTCCTGGTACACTGCCATCCCACTCATGACCGCCACATGCGTGAACGCCTCGCCCAGCTCGCCCGTGGCGCCGGAGCCCCAGAACTGGAAGTAGTACCACGCGCGATAGTCGCGCGACGCCGTGTAGGATGCCACAATCTCCTCGCCGTCGCGTGTGAATCCCAGCGGGCGGTCACGGCCCGGCGCGCACCTGGCACCTCCGCTCAGGCGCACGAGTACGGAACCCGATGGCGCGTACACGAACTTCTCTTCTGGCAGCCGGTCGTCGCCTGTCTCGAGCGGGGGGAGAGTCTTCTTGCGGATGCCGCGCGTTTCTTGGCAGGCTTGTGGCGCGCGCCGCCATTCGAACGTCTCGAGGGTGGTGGTGGGGGTTGTGTTGCCGTCGGTTGGCTGGGAGGGGACGGGGAAGGTAAATTGGAAGGTGACGGGCCGGCAGCGGGTGTGGTCCATGTCGATGGCCTGGTTGGCGGTTTCTGTTTCCGAAGCTCCCGTGTTGGCAACCTCAGGCTCAGCAGATTCTGGTTCGGCGTCTGGCTCAGTGGTTTCCGTTTCGACGGGTTCCGTGGTGGTGGCTTCGGGTTCGGCACCGCTATCGCCGTCCGGGATCGGGCTGGCTCTCTTTAGGTTGTTATGAACCGTGATGGTGAAGGTGGCGGATTCATCGTCCAGTGGGAAGAGCGACCACGACGGCCAGTTCTCGTTGACGGTGACGAGGGCAGGGCTGTGGTCCTTTTTGCGGGCACTCTCGTGGAGGATCTGGCGCCGTGTGTGCAGTTCGATGTACCGGCAAGGCTGCTTGGGATCGGAACCATAGATTTTAAAGCCCTTCAACCCGGCCAGGCGCACCCCGAAGCGCATTGGGTAGCCGTGAGGACCGGGTTGGGCTAGGGGAGAGTCGGGATTGGGTTGCTCCGCGGTCTGCCTTTGACCCATGGTAGAAATGTCTATGGAGATGCTGGGGGGTTGTCGTTTGTTCAAGGGTGAAAAGGGGTTCGAATAGGAGAGGTCGAGGTTTAAGAGCTAAGAGTGTATCAGTAATGATAATTGTTAGTCAAGTCAAGGTCCTAGCCGAAGAGTCCGCGGACGGCCAGAGGTAAATCGGATGCGGGTTTCGAAATGGCAAGGTGTTTAGGAGTTCGATTTGGCCATGAAAGGTAATACTTCGAGTTTGGGATATTCCTTCCTGCCAGGCACTCAGCCACTATTAGTTCCTTCCCCTGTTATTAACGCAATCAACGCAATGCTTGTTAGCAGTGGCATGATGTTTTTCGTCATTTCAGCTGCTAGCCGGAAGCTACTACCCTACCTAACCATTCGACTCGGCCGGTTTCTCAAAAGATAGGTATCGACCTTGGACTGTTGTCCCGTAATATCGAATATTAAGGAGTATGAAGTCCATTAGACTCTTTCCATCTGTACACCTCCAAGATAAATATTGTCTTGTGAATAGAAATCATTAGCGTTCATCACCTAAGGTATTAACTAAATTACCACATGGCCATCATCAAGATGCCTTAGACGGTGATCCTTCACTTGCAGGCTTTTGCTCTCCGTCCCCCACCCCGTCGCATTTTCCACCTGGCAAAGAAACTGGAGATGGCTGCTGTATGACTCTACGCCGAGGACAAACTGGTGCTTCCCACTCGGTTTGATCAGTCGTCTTATTGGGGTTAGTTCCCGCTTTCTTTCTCCTTCAGTCCTTTTTCTCTTTTTCGCCGTTTTGCTTTCCCTTCTCCCCTTTATCGCCCGCATTCTGGTCCTTCGTCTTCGGATCCCCCTTGGAACCCTCCTTCGAGTCGCCCTCTTTCTTCGCCTTCTCGTTGGCCTTCTTTTCCTCTTCCTTTCTCTTCTTCTCCTTCTCCTTCCTCTTCCTTTCCTCTTCCTCCTTCTGCTCCTTGTGAATTCTATCCCTTTCTTGCTCCTCCTCTTTTGCCAAATCGCGACTCTTATCCACGCGACCCGGCACGGCCCTGATGCTGTCGGCCAACTCGCCCGACGCGAGACGGTTGTGCCCCTCGCCGACCTTGGCGCGGCCGATCAGGCTGATGACGATCGCGGTGCCCACCACAGCGGTCAGCACGAACCGGTACGACGCATACCACGCCGGGGCCCAGCCCTTGACGGTCGCGCGCGAGTCAGTAAAGTAGAGCGCGCAGAAGGCGGCGAACTGGGTCGTCAGCGCCCACTCGATGGGCATGTAGATGGTCGGCCACGCCACCGCGGGCGCGAGCACGCCGATGCCGTACCGCAGGCGCGTGCGGTTCTCGACGGCCTGCCTCTCGCCGAATTCTAGCCCCCAGTGTATGGCGCCGAGGAAGGAGATTATGACGGCGCCGTAACCGACTTGGATCGGCTCGAGAATATGCAGCCACTGCGCCGCCACTTCGTGGTTGAAGAGGAAGGCGTTGAGGAAGCTCGATTGCGTGGGCCAGTCCATGTTTAGGTTCCAGGAGAGGATCACGGTGGACAGGGACGTGGCTAGGTATGGGAGGGTGCCTGCAAGACCGAGGCCGAATGCTTCTCGTGGGACCGAAGCGAGCGCGAACGTATCTTTCACTGTGTTCTGTTCGAAGGGTGAGATGAGGATGGGAGAAAAGCCGGGACAGGAACTAAGGGGGAACATACTAGGTCACTTTTTAACCCTACCATGATATCCGGGTTATTTTCTGGCGGCGCTTGGCTTTCCTCAAAGACGTGTCGGACGGTTGAAGAACTCGAAACCTCATCGGGGCGGGGCTCAAGCTTTCTTTGCGCCACCTCTTTCTCATGCTCCCTATCAATCTTGTTGGGCTGTAGCGGGGGCTTGGTGGACATGTGTGTGTGCAAGGCGGTCTGGAGAGGCCCCAATGGGGTGATTGCTCTCCGCCCAAGACGAGACAAGGAAGGAGTTCGTGTTGTGAATGGGAGGGATGGTTGTGTCCGACTGGTGATCGCAAGGGGCTGGGATTGTATCCTCAAGGGCCGAGCAACCCGTAGTGTAGCGGCAAGCATGATGGGTAGGTCCCAAGGAACTTTAACAATGAACAATGTTGGAGCTGGGGACAAAGTTCTGGATCTGAACCGTGGTGTCGACGCGTTTGGAAAATGGAAATGGCGATGGCGATGGTCAGGAATCAGGAGGAGGGGAGTACGCGACGGAACTTGCAGGGAAAAAACATGGGGATTTAGTCAATGGGAGTCGCACGAAGGTACGGCCGTTGGATACGAATATCGCAATTTGGAGAAAAACATCACATAAATGCATGATTGACACTACCACCAGCGACCTGACTGCTTCCATGTTTTTGATGCAGGTGCAAGGCAGGCACGCAGGCCAGAATGCTGCTTGGGATGGCCATGACGTAATGACTGGCGAAGGAAGAGCTCAGTTCCAGCTTGGAGCGCAGGCTGGCTGAAGTTGAAGTGGCATGGATGTTAAGACAGCCCCTACCGTGGACCGAACCATACTGTGTTAATGCTTGGCAAGAAAGAACCAGAGGGATCAATTGCGGTCTCAATCCGACATTTGGAGACCACCAATATCCCGTCGTTATCCTAATAAGATAAAATAAGTAGAGAACCAGATGATAAAATAAGAGCCGTGCTGCAATGTCCTTTTCCACGGTCAGGGTCGAGGGTGTACCAGGGACTCGAATGCCCCTCCTTGGCACATCCATGGCCCGATGGTCCGAGCTTCGGGTTTCGCGGCACCACAGCACCACTTGCGCGGCAGGGCAGGGCAGGGCAGCAACTGGGCAGGGGACGATCCGTCGTCATCAGCACCACGCGAGAGCCTGGAAAACAGCCACCAGCCCGTCAGTTCCCTCTGATTTCTCCAATCCAATGCATTTTGGCGTGGGCGTCGTCTTTGTACTCTAGGAATTCACCATTACAGTTTCTCCGTTTTTTTTTCTGGTTGGTAACTCAGGTTGTCTTGTGTTTTGGCCCCCATTCGGCCCCTCCCCCTCCTTTCCACCGGCTACCTCACCAGCCCGAAACTTCAACAACATCTCGCTGACAATTGAGGGTTCCATAGCTTCAGTACGCCCTGGCGTTGTTCTTCACGTCACCTTTCCGATGACCTAGGCCAAGGCGCCGGAACACTCCGAGACACCGAGAGAAACGACGAGCGCATCCGTGCCATTCCTACACCAAGTGCCCGACGGCAACGCCAGTAACGCCAGCAAATGACGCCTCCGAACACCAAAGCATAGACACCGATCCCCTTTCCCCTGCCCGGGTTACGGCACCCCACATTCAGGATGTTGGAAGGCCTGGTCGCGGGGCTGCTGAACCGCTTCCTGGGTATGTATGTTAAGAACTTCGATCCAACACAGCTCAAGGTTGGCATCTGGTCTGGCGATGTCAAACTGCGCGATCTCGAACTCCGCCGCGAAGCCCTCGACCAGCTGAAACTCCCCATAAACGTTGTCGAAGGCCATCTCGGCGCACTCACACTGGTCATTCCCTGGTCCAATCTGCGCGGCGCACCCGTCAAGGTCTTCATCGAGGATGTCTTCCTGCTTGCCTCCCCGAAGGAAGAGGCCGAGTACAATGAAGAGGAGGAAGACCGCCGGAAACAGAGAATAAAAATGGAAAAGCTGGACTCGGCCGAGTTGTTGAAGGAGAGATCGCAGGAGGGCCTCAGCCCGGAAGAGCAGAAGCGCACCCAGAGCTTCACCGAGAGCCTGGTCACTAAAATCGTCGACAACCTGCAGGTTACCGTGAAGAACATACACGTTCGGTACGAAGACGCCATCTCTGCGCCCGGCCATCCCTTCGCCCTGGGCATCACTCTCGAGGAGTTCAGCGCTGTCAGTACCGACGGCGAATGGACACCCACTTTCATTCAGGACTCGTCCAAGACGACCCATAAGCTCGCCACTTTGGAATCCCTGGCTGTCTACTGGAACACTGATACGAAACTCATGGGGCCCGGCCGTGAGGCACATACACCGGGGGCCGAGTTGACCCCGCATGACGAGATGTTACAGAACTTCAAGACAATGATCGTGAGGAGCAACAATGACGTCTCTGCCGGTCATCAGTTCATTTTGAAGCCCGTATCAGGCCAGGCCAAGATCGAACTCGACAAGACTGGAGATCCACAAGTTCCCAAGTTCAAGTCCAATCTCCTGTTCGACGAAATCGGCTTGGTCCTGGACGACCACCAGTACCGAGATGCCTTGATGATGGTGGACCTCTTCCACTACTTCATCCGCCACCAAGAGTACAAGAAGTACCAGCCGAAGGGGGTTACGCCCAAGGAGGACCCCCGCGCATGGCTCAAGTTCGCCGGGGATGCTGTGCTGGGCAAGATTCACGAGCGCAATCGACGGTGGTCCTGGGACTACTTCAGAGAACGAAGGGATGACAGGCATCGGTATATCGAGCTCTTCAAAAAGAAGAAGCAGAACCAGCCGTTGACGCCCGCCGAGAACGATGATATGAACAAGCTGGAGTGGAAGCTTGGCTACGAGGATCTTCGATTCTGGCGCTCCCTGGCCCGTAACCAGCTCAAGAAGGAAAATGCCGAAGCCCTCAAGAATCGCCCGCCAGCACAAGAAGAGCAACAACAAGGCTGGCTTTCCTGGGTGTGGGGCGCTAAGCCGCAGAACACGGAGAAACAGGATGAGATGGAGAACACACAGATCACAGAGGAGCAACGCAAAGAGCTCTACGAGGTCATTGACTGGGACGAGAAAACCGCCCTCGCCGCCGCCGTCGATGAGCCTCGGGACACCGTCAAGATGCAGATTGAGACTTCGTTGAGCACTGGCAGTTTCACTCTCAAGCAAAGTCCCCACGAAAACTCAAGAGACCTCATCAGCCTCCACTTCGATGTCTTCAAAGCCAAGGGCCTCAAACGCCCCGATTCCTTCCTGGTGGACCTCAGCCTGGGCGGTCTCCGCGTCAATGATGGCACCACGCCAAAGAGCGTGTATAAGGAGATTGTTCGCGTGAAAGATGCCCCTACGGAAAAGGCGCAGAAGCGCTTATCCATTGCCGAACTCGCACAGATCAACGACGAGGCCTTCTTTCAGTTCCAGCTCGAGCAGAACCCCTTGGATGACCAAGCTGACATTGCCGTGACCGCAAAGCTGAAGCCGCTCGAGATCGTGTGGAATCCGAATGTCGTCGTCGGAGTTGTCGACTTCTTCCGCCCCCCAGAGCGCCACATGGATTCGATCAACGCGCTCATGGAGACTGCGGGCGCAACCGTCGAAGGCCTCCGCGCCCAGACACGCGCGGGACTTCAGTTTGCCCTCGAGGAACACAAGACTGTCAATGCCAAGCTGGACCTACAGGCGCCACTTATCATTGTCCCCGAGATGATCACTAGCCAGAACACGGCTTGCGTGATTCTCGATGCCGGACACATCAGTGTCACGAGCGAACTAGTGGACAAGGAGACATCGAAGGAGGTTAGGTCTAAGCAAGCCCAGACACACACCGACCAGGATATTAAAGAACTCGAGTCTCTGATGTATGACCGGTTCCTTGTCAAGTTGACATCGACCCAAGTCCTCATCGGGCCATCCGTGGAAGAAACCAAACAGCAGCTGGTGGAGAAAGATGACCGGCTGATGCTTCACATTGTCGACAAGATCAATGTCGACTTTGTTGTCGAGGCATCGATCCTTCCCAAAGCCCCTAACCTTACAAAGATGAAGGTCTCTGGCCACATGCCCGTTCTTCAAGTCAGTGCGTCGGACGCCAAGTACAAGACGTTGATGCGCATCATCGATGTTGCGATACCCAAGCTTGGGGGGAACCAAGACCAGCTGTCGCGGACCAGCCCGCCACCTAAAAGACCGCGTCTTGAGAGCAACGCATCTTCCGAATCGCGTATGCGAAACGCGACAAGGATCTCTACGCAACTACTCCCGTTCACAACACAGCAAGAGGCCATCATTCTTGACGACGACGATCTGGATGACGATGACGAGTTTGAGGATGCCAAAGACGGCTCGCCGGATGAGCAACTGCGGGTACAGCAGCGCATCTTCGAGTTCAAATTCAGCGTCGACAAGCTTCGCGGCTCCCTTTATCGGAGCGATCCTCAGAGACAAAAGGCGGACCAGTTACTTGTTGAGCTCGTCGCCGAGCACTTTGGAGTCGAGTTTCACCTCAGGCCGTTTGACATGGGCGCGGACGTCACGCTAGGGTCTGTTACCGTCGACGACTTTGTCGAGAACCCGCCAGCCGAGTTCAAGTCGATTGTGTCATCAGGTGATGTCGAGGATCGCAAACAAGCAAGGGACCTTGTCCATGTCAAGTTTGTCAGAGTCAAAAAGGAGTCACCGGAGTTCATGACTGTTTACGAAGGGGTCGAGACCAATGTCGACGTTGCCATCTCTACCATCAACTTGGTGGTCACACGCAAGACGCTGCTCACGCTGCTGGATTTTATTCTCGTCACTTTCACCAATAACCAGTCTGCCGACATCGCCCGTCAGAAGGCTCTCACCGACCAGGAGTCGGAGACGGACATTGATGTTGAACCACCCTCGCCGGTTCAGCAGTCTGAGAGCGGTGCCATCAGAGTGAAGGTGGATCTCAAAACTATCAGGCTGATCCTTAATAACGACGGCATACGCCTGGCCACCTTGTCCTTCAACCACGCAGACGTTGGGGTATTCCTGCTTGGTCGGACGATGCGTGTTTCAACGAAGCTCGGTGACTTGAGTCTGGTGGATGACGTTAACCTGGGTGTTGCGGAGGCCTCGAGTTTACGCCAACTCGTTACCATCCAAGGCGACGAACTTGCTGACTTTCGCTACGAGACATTCGATCCGTCAAAGGTCGAGCAGTACCCGGGCTACGACTCATCTATCTTTTTACGAGCCGGATCAGTCAAACTGAATTTTGTTGAAGAGCCGTTCCGCAAGATCGTGGACTTCCTTGTTAAGTTTGGCAAAATGCAGGCCATCTACAACGCTGCCCGCCAGGCCGCTGCCAACCAAGCCAACCAGCTGCAGCAGAGCCAGAGCCGGATTAAGTTCGATGTCATTGTCAAGACCCCCATTGTCGTGTTCCCCCGCTCGGTGGTCCCGGGAAGACCTCAACGAGATGTCATCACGGCATACCTGGGAGAGATCTACGCTCAGAACAAGTTTGCGCCGCTTGACGACTCGGAGGATTCGGATATCGCCATGAAGCTCTCAGCCGGCATCCGCAATATCAGACTGACGTCCAACTTCCATTACAGCGACGACCGCGAAGAAGAGCTGGAACTTATTGACCATGTCGACCTCGGGTTTAATATCACATACGCCGAGCACAAGCCCGGCGTGAAGCGGCCAGACCTTGAAGTGCAAAGTTCAATGACGGACTTCAATCTCCGAATCACTCCCTACCAACTCAACTCCCTTCTTGAGATCTCCCAGTCGGTCCCTGCTGCTTTTGCTGGGGATCCGGACCAGCACACCGCGGATGCCGAACGAGATGTTGATAATGCTACGCTCGAGCGTGCTAGGACGTTGCCAGGGTATGGGGGTGGCAACACAAACGAACAGCTCATTGACATGAGCCCGGAGCTTGGGACCCACGGGGAAGCTTGGACTAAACTGGACCTCATCTTCACGGTCAACGAGATCGGTCTGGAGTTGATAAATGCCCCACAGGATGCCCCAGTTGGCGATATTGATGCCGCCAGTCTGTCGAAGTTCAGCCTCAACTCCAGTCGGTTGAAGTCGCGAATGGACTCCAACGGCAGCCTCGAAGCGGAGTTTGTTATCCAAGCCTTTACCATCCACGACACACGCCATCGTGAGACGAATAAGTTCCGGCGCATTATGACGAGCGGTAACACGAGCGTTGAGCAGCTGATGGCCAGCATTACCATGTCCGGGGGCGAGGAGAGGAACATCATCGCCATGATTGCTATTGATAGCCCTCGTGTCATCTTTGCCCTCGACTACCTTTTCGCTCTTCAGAAATTCGTCACGATTGGAACTCAGACCACCGAGCCAGACATTCCTGAGAAGAGCCCGCTCGAAAGTCCCGAGGACATGAGCGATGTGGATTCCGTGCAGGCTAACCTTTCTGGGAGGCGTTCGGAGAGTAGCAGCCGCCAGGTTGTGCAACCTGCCCCCAAGCAAACGCCACAGAAGAAGGCCGGGGTGAAGACGACGTTGGCTTACCGGGTCAACGTCGTAGATGCCCAAATCATCCTGATTGCCAACCCCTTGAGCACGAGCTCCGAGGCCATCGTTTTGGGGACCAAGCAAGTGGTATTTTCTCAGCAGCACGCCCTGACATTCCAGGTCTCCCAGTGCGGCATGTTCCTCTGCCGCATGGACCGGTTTGACGACTCTCGTCTGAGGATCATCGACGACTTCTCTGTTCAGGTCTCCATGGACAGCTCCCAACCGGCCACCACAAAGATCCATGCCGACATCGAGCCCTTGATTCTCCGGCTGTCGCTACGGGATATCCTTCTCGTGATGCAAACAATTACCAAGGCCTCCGAGCTATCAGGCGGCACTCCCGTCGACGCCGACCCCAAGGCATCCGGCCAAAAGGCGAAACAGCTGAAGGCGCCCAGCCTCAAACACAGAGCCGGAAGCGGCAAGGGTTCATCGACACTGGCAGGGAGAACGAGGCGGACAAGCAAGAGTGCCGGTCACGTATCTCAGAGAGGCGGAGTCCCACCTCCGCACGACATCGTTAAGCCGCCCCCTCGAAATGAGGAGCTTACCGTGGCAGTTGCCGGGGTCAGGGTCGTACTCCTCGGCGACGTCCACGAACTACCCATCCTCGATATGAGCGTCAAGAACTTCACAGCCAGCGCCGAGAACTGGTCGTCTAGTTTGAAGGCGGAAACTGCGCTCGAAATGTACATGAACATTTACAACTTCGCCAAGTCTGCGTGGGAGCCTCTAATCGAGCCTTGGCAGGTCGGCTTTGGGGGAGCGCGTGACCAGAAGACCGGTGCCATGTCGGTTGATGTAACGTCGAAACGCAATTTCGATGTCACTATCACTACCGCGAGCATTGCCCTGCTCTCCCAGTCCTTCGCCTTCTTCGCACAGGATCAAGACGTCCTCAGCAAGCCCCGCGGTGTTGAGGCCCCGTACCGCATCCGCAATTACACCGGCTTCGAGCTTATCGTGCATGCCAAGCGGCAGAGCAGCGAAGAGGTCACAACACTGCGTCTCACGGATGGACAGGAAGTTCCGTGGAGTTTCGAGGACTGGGAAAAGCTGCGTGAGAGCCTGATGCTCGCTGAAGGCGCCGGTGCTAGCAACGTCTCCGTGCAACTGGATGGCAGTGGTTTCGACATGGTCAAGAACATTCGTCTATCCCGAGAGGGCGAGTTCCTCTACGCCCTGAAGCCGAAAACGGATGGCGTTCTGCATAAGCTACTTGTTGAGGTCAAGCTGGGCACCGACAACGTTAAATATGTCACACTGCGCAGTCCTCTGTTGGTGGAGAACGAGACCGATCTCCCAGTCGAACTGGGCGTGTATGACGCTCACGAGGGCCACCTACTCAAGATCGAGAAGATTGCGCCTGGTGAGAGCAGGCCGGCACCCGTTGGCGCCGTCTACCAGAAGAGTCTGCTTGTCCGACCAGACCCGGGCTTCGGTTATGGATGGAGCACCGATACTTTGTGGTGGAAAGATCTTCTCAGGCGCCCAACCAAGACATTGGTGTGCAAAGGCGAGCATGGTGACCCCTTCTACTTCCAAATGTCTACACGCTGGGACAAGTCCAACCCGATGACTAGGTACGTAACGTATTCTTTGCGTCCGTGGTAGACGAATGAAACTAACAACAGCAGAAATTATCCGTACATGCGTCTGAAGATATCCGCGCCCGTGACACTGGAGAACCTGCTGCCCTACGACTTCAAGTACCGGATCTACGATAAGAGCACGAAGAAGGACTGGTCAAATTTCCTCCGCAAGGGTGGCGTCAGCCCCGTTCATGTGGTCGAGCTGTCGCACCTCCTGCTCCTCAGCATCGATATGCAGGACACCTTGTTTAAGCCAAGCGAGTTCGCTATCATCAATGCCGGTCCAACGGACGATTTCAAGAAGGAGACGCATCTCGTGTGCCGCGACGACAACAACATGACCTTGAACCTTAGACTGCATTACTTCCGGATTCCCGATGGCGGAGGCGCGTTCAAGGTCACGGTCTACAGCCCCTATGTCGTTCTCAACAAGACCGGACTGGATGTTAGCATCCGCTCCAAGGGCTTCATGCAGCATGCGAAGGCGGCGGCGGGGCAGGCACTCATCGACGTTGGAGACGGAAACGATAAGAAAGCACAGCCGCTCATGTTTTCGTTCAACAGTGACGACCACAGGAACCGCGCTATCCTCAAGGCAGGCGACTCGGAATGGAGCAAGCCGCAGAGTTTTGATGCTATCGGAAGCACTTCCGAGATTGTGCTCGATTCCACGGGCAAGAACGCCGAGATCCACGTCGGTGTCACCGTTGACTCGGGCCTGGGCAAGTACAAGATGGTCAAAACAGTGACACTGGCCCCAAGATACGTCATCCAAAACAAGCTTGGTGACGACATCAACATCCGCGAGCCCAGCTCCTCCAGCCTGATGTCGCTCAAAACAGGCTCGCTCAGACCGCTGCATTACCTGCACAGAGGTGCTGTCAAGCAGCTGTGCCTGTGCTACCCTGGATTTGACAACCAATGGACGGCGCCCTTTAACATTTCGGACCTCGGTATCACGCATCTCAAGATCGCTAAAGCAGGTCAACGCCAACGGCTGGTTCGGGTCGAGATTCTCATGGAGGACTCAACCATCTTCTTGAACCTGAGCATGGAACAGAGGAACTGGCCCTTCTCGATGCGCAACGAGAGTGACATGGAGTTCACCTTCTATCAAGTCAACCCCCGCCTCGACGAGGATGAGGAAGAGGATCGATCTGGATGGCGGGCCGTTAGGTACCGTCTCCCTCCGCGCAGCATCATGCCGTATGCGTGGGATTTCCCGGCCGCCAAGCACAGGGAGGTATGCATTAGTGCGTACAACAAGGAGCGGCATGTCAGGCTCGCGGAGATTGGTAATTTGATGCCCATGAAGTTCATCGGCACGAACGGCCAAGCAAAGATTATCGACATCAACGTGACCGCCGATGGGCCAACGCAGTCGCTGATCCTGTCCAACTTTAAACAATCCAAGAGTCTTTACCGGCAACGGTCCAATGCAGGGTCGACTAGCAGCCGAGAGGGCTTTGAGGCGAAGCAGCTGGATACCAACACCACCTTCAGTGCGCAACTGCGGCTGTCTGGGATTGGTGTCTCGCTCATCAACTCGCAGCTCAAGGAACTGGCGTACCTCACCTTCCGAGATGTCCAGCTTCGGTACAGCGACTCGCCCATGTACCAAACGGTGAGCCTGGCCGTGAAATGGATCCAAATCGATAACCAGCTCTATGGCGGTATCTTCCCTATGATTCTCTATCCTAGTGTGGTTCCGAAGAGGGCACAGGAGATCGAAGCACACCCATCGCTGCACGCCATGGTCACGCGGGTCAAGGATGAGTCGTACGGTGTCGAGTACATTAAGTACGCCACTGTCCTTCTCCAGGAGATGACAGTCGAGCTCGATGAGGATTTCATCTACGCCGTTTTGGAGTTCTCCAAGATTCCCGGCGCTTCCTGGTCGTCGACGGCCGAGGTGGACAAGCTATGTGATGACAACATCGACATTCCGCAGCCGAAACAGCAGCAAGCCGGTAGGGACATCTACTTTGAGGTCTTGAACATCCAGCCAATGCAGTTGGATCTCTCGTTTGTACGAACAGAGAGGGTCAATGTGGAGGACAAGACGTCGTCCAAGAACCCGGTCATGTTCTTCTTCAACGTCATGACGATGGCTCTCGGCAACATCAATGACGCGCCAGTCAGGTTCAATGCATTAATGCTAGAGAATGTGCGAGTCTCGATACCGGTGCTCGTGCAAAACATCTCCAACCACTACAGCCAGGAGGCGCTTTACCAGATTCACAAGATCCTGGGTAGCGCCGACTTCCTTGGCAACCCGGTCGGGCTCTTCAACAACATTAGCTCGGGTTTTGCCGACATCTTCTACGAGCCATACCAGGGCCTCATCATGTCCGACAAACCAGAAGACTTTGGCTTGGGCCTGGCCCGCGGCGCGGGATCTTTCTTCAAGAAATCAGTTTACGGTTTCAGCGACTCCTTCTCCAAAGTCACGGGGAGCTTCGCCAAGGGTCTAGCGGCGGCAACGATGGATAAGCAATTCCAAGACCGGCGGCGCATCACACGCGCGCGCAACCGACCAAAGCACGCCCTATTCGGGGTCACGGCGGGTGCAAACAGCCTCTTCACTTCAGTCGCGTCAGGCGTCGGCGGTCTCGCTCGCAAACCCCTCGAAGGCGCCGAGCAGGAGGGCGCCCTCGGCTTCTTCAAGGGCATCGGCAAGGGCGTGGTCGGGCTGGCCACCAAGCCGGCGATCGGCGTGCTCGACTTCGCATCCAACGTGTCGGAGGGTGTGCGCAACACAACCACCGTCTTCGACGGCTCGGAACTAGACCGCGTGCGCTTGCCGCGCTACATACCCGCCGACGGCGTCGTGCGCCCCTACTCGCAGCGCGAGGCGCTCGGCCAGAGCTGGCTCAAGCAGGTCGACAACGGAAAGTACTTTGACGAGGCCTACATCGCCCACCTCGAGCTGCCCACCGAGGACATGGTCGTCATGGTGACGTATGCGCGCATCCTCCTCATCCGCAGCCGCCGCCTCCAGACCGAGTGGGACGTGCCCCTGAAGGATGTTCAGACGATTGCGAAAGAGCGTACCGGGTTGAGTTTGACGTTGCGTGGGGGGGCGAATGGGCCGTTTATACCGATTGGCCAGGAGAGTGGGCGCACGTTTATTTACCGCATGGTGGCCGTGGCCGTGGAGGAGTTTAATCGGCGGTTTAAGGGGTTGGAGTAGGGCGCTGACCTTGTGGGGGCAGGGGAGCGCAGGGCGAGGTGGTGGAGGCGGGGTTGGAAAGGACGGGCAGGTTGAGGAGGTGGGTGGGTGGGTGGGTGGGGGGTTGTTTGATGTTGTTTGTGGGATGCGGTCGGGCTCTTTCGTCGCTTGTGAGCGCGTTCCTGAGATTCCTAGATTCCGTTTGCATGGCGTTGCGGGTATAAGAAATAAAATGCCTAATGATTCATTCCCTACGTCCGCGCTTTTCTTGTCCTCGTGAATACGCTCTAACTTAATTATCCCATTGGCCGAGGATGCATCTGGCTGACCCCCACCAAACACATCTCGCCATATCGGTTCGGCCATCTCCCGTGACCTGGCCGCCCTATCCGGCTCTGCTTATTGAGCTTGGGCGGCGCCATGTCCCCGTTCGATGTTCACGCCAGCAAGGCATCTGCTGCGCTAAGGTGCATATGGTTATCGTACTGTGTATTCTGCGGTCGACCTGGCAGCTATCCTCGGGATGTAACCAATGATTAGGCGGCGGTGCCAGGGTGTTTGCTCAACCTTCTACTAGTTCGAAAGGCCGAGAAGGGCTCGATCGCTGAGAGGCACGGCATGTTCGGGCCGGGGAAATATGGTTGGACGCCCGCCCCTGGTTCTCCGGATGTATCGAAATGCCCTGCCGTCAAGAACTTCCTCCGTACGCCTCGTCGAGGGTTCTGCGTTGGCAACGCCGTTGCTGCCGCCTGGATCCGCCTTGGCTGGCATGGGCATGTGCATATCCCCGCCCCTCTGTAGTATGTCGGATTTGTCCCTACTGGCTGGTGGTCGGTTGTTGGTTGACGGGCATGCTACGTCGCCGTGCAGTATCCCTGTTTCTCTCCCCGGCCCCGGCCCCATCCCTCCCACAGCGCCCGGCATCTCACCCACTTCCCGCGGCACTGGCCGTTACTTAGTGGGGGGCGCTCAAAATATTTGTCTGCTAGGTGACGCCACCAACTTCCTTGTCAGAAGGAACCGTCGTCGCTGCTTGCTCCTGACGCCGACCGAGCTGGACCAACTATCCTTCACCATGTCCTCTCCAGCGAACGGCCTATTCTCCTCCCCGCCGCCGTTCGAGGCCGGGCAGAGGAGCGTCGACGACATTCTCCCAGGGGAGCACTGGACACAACAGGTATGGGTGGCTCTTATCCACGCCAATGCCCTGATTCGGTGCCTGTCTGGGGAGCTAAAACAGTAACTGACGCTATCGTGGCTGCTCAGCCGATCACCCCAGCAGACGATACCGACACGGACTCGTCCTACGATTCGGATCTCGCTAGCTCCACCAACTCGCTGACGACGAGTATCTTGGCCTATCGGACTATTCAGGGCCGGACGTTCCATAGCGATCGGACCCCGGCCGAGTACTGGTTCGTGGTATTTGCTGGGATGGGGTCGTTGTGGGTAGAAGTGCTGACAAAGCCAGGGGTCCGAACGATGAGCGGCAGAATGTGTGCATGGATATCATGTGAGATTTCGTCACCACTGGGGGTGTAACTGAGGCGGGGATTGTGGCGGCTGATGTTTCGCTCAGTCACCATGGGTTGACGCTTGTGATGGACGGGGATCTTTACAGGGCGCCGTTGGATATGAAAAAGGTGAAAAGAGTGCTGGATATTGGGACGGGAACAGGTAATTATGCATCAAGGCTACACTAGTTGGGGGGCCCATGATGTCAGCGGCCCTAAAGTTTGCTGACACGGTGCCTCACCGGATAGGAATATGGGCAATGTGAGCCCGGCCGCCTGTCGCAAACACGGCGGCAACTATCCATTATCTCAGACTAACAACGATCACAGCGACTTCGCCGACGCACACCCCGGCGTCGAGGTGATCGGCACAGACATCTCTCCCATCCAACCCGGCTGGGTACCACCTAACCTGCAGTTCGAGATGGAGGACGCGACGCAGGCATGGACCTTCGCACCAGAGAGCTTCGATTTCGTGCACATCCGCTATATGTTCGGCTCGGTCACGGACTGGGACGCGCTCTTTGCCGAGGCGTATCGGGTACTCCGCCCCGGCGGCTACGTCGAGAGCTTTGAGGCCGACGCCCGCATGTACGCGCCCGATGGCACCGTGGTCGATGGCTCACCGTTGGATCAGTGGGGGAAGGTGTTTCGTGAAGGGGGGAAGAAGTTTGGGAGGACGTTTATGGTTGTGGGCGAGGATCTTCAGAGGAAGGGGTTGGAAGCAGCGGGGTTTGTCGACCTCGTGCAGCATGATTTCAAGGTGGGCGCGTTTCCTGTTGTCGTTCATTGGTGCCGCCGGCCTTATTGGGCGTCTGTGGATGAGAGCATATGGTGGGCATGTCGCGGCGCACTTTGCTAATTTTGGACAGGCCCCCATCACGGCCTGGGCTGCCGACAAGAAGAACCAGGAGATTGGCGCGTACAACCACCTCTCCCTTGAGCAGGATATGGAAGGTGAGTTTACTGAGAAGGGGTTGGCGTTGTCCCTAGCATGTTTAGAACTGACGATTAATATGCAGGCTTGATTCTGTACATGTTCCAGGAAGTTATGGGATGGTCGACAGTCGAAATTCACGCCTACATTGCACATTTGCGCCGCCAGCTTCGCGACAAGAGCGTGCATGCCGTCGCTGACTTGCGCCTCATTTACGCGCAAAAACCTTCAAACGCGACTGTCTCTTGATAGGGGCAAGTATGTACAAAATAATACAGGGTTGATGAGGGAATTCCATTAAGGGACGCAACCAAAGGAAATTGGCGAGGCAATGAACATGCCGGACCATGCTGTTTTTGTACGGCTGTCTTTAAGACTCTGGAGCTCGCGGTTAACGGGAGCCATTTATACATCTTCATACACAGGAGGCGATTGTGAAACGCGAGGGGGCGAGACGTTGTCAGATGTGCCGGCCAGGAACATCCACTCAAAAAGGTCGACGGCTGGGTGATTGGTTCTGTTTTATTGGACGTTAACATACCAATGGAAGATAAGGCTGGGGAAGGCGCGGAACCATTGAATTGTGGCTTGATGATGTCTGGGAACAACACAAGATTTGGGACTTCTCGTGCATGCGCCGAGTCTGCCCATAAACCCGGGCTAAGCTAAGACGTGGCGCGTTTCCACACGCCATGAACGGCCGAGAATTGGGCCACCAACGTCTTAGACAGGGGTTGTGACTGGCTTGATTCGGCAGTCGTCTCAAGTTTGGGGGTTTGGGGCTCTGTTGCAGCCGAGCTCAGCATCTGAGACAAGCTTTTTTCGATGCAGCCAATTGTATCAACCTGTCTCGCGTAAGATCACCCCCAGGGTTTCTGCAAGACTTTGTCCGGCTTTCCCATCCTGAGAACCCCATCATCTCGGCCGGGGCAGCAGGACCGGTTCAAGATGGTGTGATCCCCGTCTTCTTTCAGGTCTCCTTTCTGTTCGCCTTCTCGCTTTTTCCATTTCGGCCACCACCGTTTCTCCATAATATCGTCTGAATTGTTTGGGCAAGAGAGTGCTGGTCGCTGGTCGCTGGTCGCAGTCCCGTTCACTTCCATCCTGACATTCCTTCCGACAATCTTTTCTTTGCTTTTTGTCGTGGTTTCCTTCCTGTCGCTGGTCGATCCTTGGCTGCCGACCTTGGCCAGGCCTCTCGAGTCATTCATTCCCACAACGATCCATGATCATAATCCATCAAACACGAGCCATCGAAAACGATCCACGGCCGAGTACTACCTATCCAACCGACTACTCGATAACAATAACCTTTACTTAATACCGGCACCCATCCGACTACTCATCGACCAACACCATGGGCCAGAACCTCTCTCTCTCGGAACCCTTCGCCGACACCTCGGGCGCGACCCTGGCCCCCTGGGACCGCAACGCCGACATCATTGTCGGTGTGCTGTGGGGGTGCTCGCTGTACGCCATCGGCATGATCTGGTGCGCCATCGGCCTGCTGCGCCGCTGGTCTCGGGGAGACAGCGAGAAAGACGTCAATCTATTCTCGGTGCTCGCGGCCTTCTTACTGTCCAGCGGGTGGCCGGTCATATTGCTCTACTTTGCCATGTCGAGCCAGGGGTGATCCCGGGGGTAGTTGAAGACGGGAGGGGAGTTGTTTGATGATGGGGTAGCATCGCCATGAGGGTGGAGAGACGCCGAGGGGGCTGCTCGAAGGGGTAGGATGTTGAACGGTGAGCACTGGTTACATTTGCATATCGGCATGCGGGAAGGCGGGTTCCGTTCAAAGCACAGATTTTATCGACAAATACATATATCCTATTATTTCTGATGATGTTCATAACCTACGTGGGAGGCTGCGAGCGTAGCTCTATTCTGAATATAGTACCGATCAATTGTCTCCCGTATACTCTACCTAGGTAATGGAGCCAAGTGATGCTAGTAGCCATCTTGGTACTCGGCCAAAGCCATTCCCCTAGAGCTAATGGCCGCCTTAAGTAGGTCATTGGCCACCTGTAGAATCCCCACCGGAAACCGCTTCAATGGAAACCTCACCGGAAGCCCCGTCAATGGAAACCTCACCGGGAACCACGTCACTAGAATCCTCATCGGATTCCCTGCCAGTGGAATCCTCTTCGGAATCTGTGCCACTACCCCAGTAGCCACCCACGTGGAAGCATGCGACGAGGGCCTGCCCGGTCTTTTTCCGGTTACGCTTCACGGTTCCAACGTCTTGGCTCCTCCATTTGCGATATACATAACCAGCCTTGGCATTTTTCTTATTCCTATCCAACGATGCACAGTCATACACTTCAAAGCCGCTCCACGGACCTGGTATTGTAAGAACCCTACAAGCGCCCAGTCGGTGCCACTTTGTTACGCTCACTACCCAGCCCTTTGGGCCGCGGCTGTCGAGCGGGTGCCACTTGACGTTATACAGGTAGTCGGTGTAGCAGGTTTGGCAGGATCTGAGCATATCGGGGACAGAGAAGAACGACTCGTTGATACCTGGGCGGTGCCACACGCCGGGGAGGCTCCGCGGAGTTGGCCAGCAGCCCGACGCATGCAGACCGATGTGATCACACACCAGATGGGAGGTCCGGGGCTTCCCTTTGTCAAGGCATTTTATAAAGGGACGCTGTAGGCCTTGTTCTTGGTGTACTTGGATGCTTGCCTCGAGATAGAGCTCGTCGTTGATAACCCGGGCGCGCCAGCTTTGGTCAACCACCACCCCGTACTTCTCATCCGTAACTTCGTCTCGTTTCGCCGTGTAACACAACGCATTAAGAGACGGGCCATGCCCTTCTCCGTAGAAATGCCGGTTCATTATGAGGTGCAGGATATAGAAATCGAGCCCATATGCTTTGTAGGTCTTGCTGACTCCCCAATGGTCGTCCCCGCACTCACAACCTTTGTTGTACTGGGCGATTCCCCCGCCAGTACCATATTCCAGCCGAGCCCAGGTGTATAACTTGATACACCTGTGGCAGAGATAGAGATGCGGTGTGTCTTTCTCGAGCCACGAGAGGAAAGCAATCTTTCCCCTCTCGTACCACAGTCGCCGAAATTGCGGGTTCATAAACTGGACGTAGGACCACAGTGAGGTCAGCGCAAAGGAAAGCACGGATTCTACCCGGACGTGGGAAAGTATCATGAGACAGATCTCCGGGGGCAAAGCCATGAATGGGCTTTTCACGGTTTCGTTCTGGGCAGGGGACGAAGCGCTCTGCCGCCCGGGTCGTCGCCCGAGTGCGGAGCTCATGCTTGGCCCGATGGTTGTCTTGTTAATGGCAGTCGAAATGGGTTAGCAAACTGTATCCGGGAGCAGGCTTTTTGTGCGTTCTGTGACGGTGGTGGGCTGCTTTATATCGGGGTCGGTAATGTTTATATTATGTTGTCATGGTTCCCGCGCAATCGAGGAACAACAACTGCTATTCCAGCCATCACTCATGTTCTTCACCTTCTGCCAATCTCCACGCCTAAAGTGGCTCTGGTTGTCTCACATGGACATTTGTTCTAGCGAATTACAAATATAGGATATAATGTAAGAAAGTACGGCTTGTTCACATTACGATCGTACTAATATCGTTAGGTTTGAATCGGGGAGTCAGTTTGGCTCATGCTTCTAGGCCTGTACAACCGTTTATCCCAACAATTATACTCATAATCACACACACGATCACAAGCGCCGAAGCTCGGCCAAGTACCTGTCACTCATGTGCCAAAATTTGAGACATAGACAAGCTAGATAGGTGTCTCCCCGCCCCTACTATTTATGTTACAAAAAAGAACAAGGAGAACATGGAAAATACAAAAGAAAAAGGAAGAAAAACCCTTCAATGTTGTCTGTATCTCCCGTTTGTTACCTGTCCACGGCCTTTACCGAGCTTCCACTCCTCCCGATCACAATGTGAAACCTCTCGCTTGCACGTGCGCCCTCGATTATGCGGGTTAACTCAGATCCGAACAATGACACCAGCCTTGTGGCCATCACAAAGCCCTCGCCCCCACACAGCCCGTTATCACCACTGACTGTCACGCTGACATCCTGCCCTTGATTAACGATGACATTGAAGAACAGCTGATGTGGGCACAGATGATCCGTCTCAAGTTCTTCAATGGTAGTCACCGTGGATGGCGATGGCCTACTGACTGTGAAGTAATCCGAAGCAAGAGGCTCGCTGAGCCGATGCCTGCGCAGTACCACGTTCGCTGTCGGTTTGACCCCCTCGTCTTCGGCCGCTGCAGTCTTGTCTTGGGATCTGACAATGTTCAGGTAACAATTAAACCTGGGGCGATACCTTTGCCAACTGTCTGACTGCGCGAATTTGCTGAGCTGTGCCAGATGGTCTTGCACATAATCCAATAGATGCTCCTGCTCCTTCACTGAAGAAGACCCGGCGCGTTGATTGCTGCTACGCAGGTCTATGCAAATCGGCGTCACTGTCAGAGTCGGCACACTCACTGCGGTCAAGTCCAGAGTCTGCGCCCCATCCACCGACGAAAGTGAGCGTGAAGCATGGTTTAGGCCGAATGTGGGCCGAGAGCGCTTGGTGAAGTGTTCGAGCGTCCTCGCATAGGCAAGCACGATGGCGGCAGAGATGCGTGGACTGCCCCACGTCTCCCAGAGCGTGCCGATGGCGTTTTGTGGAACGACGGTAGAATAGCTGGTTTTGAAGTGGGAGCCGAGAGGGGACTCGTCATGCGTGGATGTCGAGTCGTGACTCTCAGTCTCAGTTCTCCCATGCAGAACTGTATCTTGAGCGTGTGACAGATGGTGTTTCCAATACAAGTCCTCGATATCGGGTTGCGTGAAGCCTCTGATTTGCTGGACCACCTGTCCGAATGGGGCGCGAGTTTCCAAGACCTTGCCAAAGATGAGGAGCTCGTTGAGATCCTTCACAACCATCCCGATGCTCCATGCGTCGTACAGGGCGTGATGGACTCGGAGCACAACCGCCTGTCCATCTTGAGCTTCTAGGAATGAAAGGCTCGCTGGGGGGACCTTCAAGTCAGATGTCCTTCTGTTTCCTTCTTCAACGTGCTCGTCGATTACGGGTTGGATGGACCTTGACAAGTCTTGAAGTACGGAGAATCGGTCTTTCCCAGTCCATTGATCGCCCAATGTGACTTGGACCACCCCTGTTGCTTTGCCCGCCCATACGAACGTGGTCCGGAGAACACCGTGAACTCGGCAGAGCTCAGTCCAGCAGCTCGCCACTTTCTGAGCGTCGAGGGGACCATCAATCACATGATACACCCATGGAGGCTCAAAGAACCTTTTGCCACTGTGCAACCACTGCTCCAAATGCGCCCGCTGGCCTGGCAATACCGGCAGGACAGACTTGATGTGGTCTTTTGGTAGGCCAAGACTGTCGGCCACTGAGTCCTTCAGCTCTTCTTCACCTTGAACCACCAATTCCTTTCTCGGTTTCGAGACCACGACATCCCGAGTCAAGATGCCCTTCTTGAGGATGTCATAAATGCTGGCGCCTTTGCTGATGTCAAACACGCTCACGGTGATGCCCATCTCCTTCTTCAACAGCATTGACAGCCGAATCGCCAAGATCGAGTCGAGGCCGACGTTGACCAGCTTTGTGTCGTAGCCGATCTCCTTGCCTCCCCACCTTGTGCCGAGCACTGTTTTGACCAGTTCCAAAACAGCATCGGTCATTGGATGAGAGCCGTTTCTCTCGGAATAACCACTTGCCTCGTCCGCGCCTTTTATTTTCAGAGCCACGTCCCCTTTTCCCACCGCATCCATCTGACCACGGGCAAGTACCGGATCTGATACTTCACACGAGAGGACCCATCTTAATGCTGCTTCTAGTCGACTCCCCAAAGTTTCCGTGTCTACTCTGGTCATTTTGGCTCTCAGCTTGCCGTGGAGGGCGTTGTTCTTGATCTGAAAGCTGACGATCAAAGGGGTATCGTCGTATGCGGGCCCACTGTCGGACTCTTCCTCTCCGGTTTGGGTCTGAGTCTGGATACCAGTCTTGAATAGTGGTTGTGTCGAACCGTCCCCGGCGGTGCTTGCAGAGTCAACAACCCCATCAAACACGAACAAGCTTTGAAACAGAGCCGCAGGCAGATGTTCTCGATCCCGACTTGACGACCTCCACAACGCCTGTATCTTCCTCAACGACCCCATCGTGACCGCTCCCCTCGCATCGTCGCTCAGCTCTTGCACCTGGGCCAGAGCATCTCTAGCGCTGATGGCGGCCCCACGGCTATCCGCCAACTTGACGCGCATGGGCACTGTGTTGATGGTAGGACCAACGACGACAACGTCACCGTTAGCGCCAGACCCGCCATCAGTCGAGACGACCTCGCCGTAAACGACGTCCGCTTGGCCGTAAAGAGACTCGCAGAGTACCTTCACCCAGGCCAGCTGAAGCGCTGCCTTGGTTGTTACGTTGAGGGACCTGCATCTCACCTGCAAAAGCAACAGGTCTTGTTCGTCCAAGGAAAAACGGAAAGAGGTCGATGCCTGGAGGGAGCTTTCGGGGAAGTGCAGTGGAGTATAGCTATAGTCCTGGATCAGGTTGGCCCAGAATGCTACCGAAGCCTTCTGTGCTAAGGCTACCGTCCTTGCAAACGGCCTGAATAGGTGATCGTGCACAGTGTCCCGGCTACCAATGTTGTTGTCATAGCCTTGAAGACGTATAGCGTAGTTGTCGCCCAGGATGCGCCACACGGTCCGAATAGAAGTCGCATCATACAGCGCATGATGGATCCTCAGCTGCACCGTCCCAGGAGGCCCCGAATTCACCACCTCCCAACCGACAAGGTCGCTCTGCTCAGCGGGGGATACAACACCCACCCACGGCGCCTCGTCGTCCTGAGTGAAGATGAAGCGCGTCCTCAAGATCTCACAGGTTTGGACCGTGTCCCTGACAGCGGCGAAGAATTTGTCGAATCTGGGGGTGTCGGCTGCCAGGGCGTCGTCGGAGAGCTGGATGGTGTGCACGTAGGTGTAGGCCTTGTCGGTGATGGCTAGCGACGCGCTCAGCATGCTCTCTTGTAGTGGGGTTGCGGCGAAAAGGAGGTCCTTGGCTAGTCGTTGCAGGGTCGCATCGTAGACATCCTCGTCGGCCATGCCATTGGAGCTTTGGCTATTTCTAGTGCTGCTGGAATATTTACTGGTGTTGCCGTTGGCTTTAGTGAGGCGCTTGGTCTTCATCTCCAGAACCAGTCTTGCGGTGCCTTCGATCGTTCGAGTTTTGATGACCGCGTCAGGGGCGAGCCAGATGTTTTCCAACTTGTTGATGAGCTTCACGAACGGAATGACAGTAATTGAATCGAGGCCCAGCTGGTACAGTGAAGTTGCCTTCGCATCGTTCGGAATGTCCGACGGCTTTAGACCGAGCAGGCGGGAAGCGGCTGTCCGTACACATGCCAGGGCTTGTTGATATCCCTCATCTGCCGAACCAAATTTTGGCGCAGTATCTATCGAGGTGTGATAACCGTTGGCAACAACAGCGTCTTCTGCGGCATTCCATTTGTGTGCTGGCAAGAAACGGTCGACTCGTGCAGACCCGTCGGCAGAACTGTACACAATATCCGCAAACAAACGGCCAACATCATCCAGCTGGGACTCGGTCAGGGCCCCGGCCGACGAAAGCGTTAAGACGATTTTACCGTCCGTGTGCAGGTCGACGTCAATGGCCAAGGCCATGTCGCTCTTGCTCTGGGTACGGAGGGCACTCATGCGGCCAGGTTCCGACTTGCCGCCTCCATTTTCCGTTTCATCATCAGCAGAGATGAGGTTGATGCTCAGCAGGCTGTCAAAAAGCCTGTCTTCAGACCCAGCCCAGCGTTGGACCTGCTCCACGCTAGCGAACGCTGACGTTCCCTGGCAGACAGTGGTGTGAGCTTCATGAGCTCGTTGGGCAACCTCAGGTAACGGCTCGTCCGCGCCTCGGAAGCTGAGGGTTTGGACAAGGGTGTTAATGCATGGCCCGATAAAATCCTCCGCGCCGTCAACGGCGGGGGCTACGAGTGGCCGGAGGGACATGACGAAGCCATAGACAACTGTTGTTTGTCCGGTGAGTTGGGCCAGACTGAGTGCGGTCGCTAGTTGGAAAGCAGCAGAGACTGAAATGGGCGAGCTAGATCGTTGCGACGAAACCCGCAACTTGGCTTTGAGATCGGAAGTGGTGTAGTCAAGACAGCGAGTCGAACGAACCATGGTGCCATTGTTGTTGTTATTTTCCGTCCCAACACGGCACGGCCGCACACCGTGCAACCTCGCTTGCCACAACCGTCTTGTGGATTCCAATTGCGCACCTGAGAGGTAACAGTAACCAGTCATGCCCGTCAGCAGGCTGAGACTTTTGCTGTTGCCAGCAACATAGACTGGGTCCCGTTCATCGTACGCCAGCTCCAACTTCTTTCTGAGCAGATCGATAGCCCCGCCATCAAACAACGCATGGTGTATCCTCAATGAAACAACGGCCTCGCCAGAAGACGTCGTGTCCTGAAGGTGCAACCGGACCGGCGGCCGTATGCTTATCTCAGCCACGATCCCCGCCGCATCCTCTTCGCAGTTGAATGGAGAGATAGGAGGGGACCGGAGGACGACTTGGAAGATGTGACCATCGTGCTCTCGTTGAACAAAGCACGTCCTCAACATGGCCTCGGATGCGACAACCGCCTCGGCCGCCTTCTTCCATCTGCGGACATCCGTGCCGCCAGAAAGACGGTAGTGAAACTGGGCTACATACGGGACATCGACCCGTGCTCCGTCCTCGTCACCGTCACCAGCACTCTTAGTCCTGAGCCACCACGATAAGGATCGAGCGACTAGGGCAGATTGCAGAGGCAGGCATGGTAAGACGGCTTCGATTTGTGACTCGCTGAGATGGGCGGGAAGTGGGCCGAGATCTGCAGCACTGAACGCCTCGACCTTCCGCTGTACCATGTTTGGCACTGGTTGATTTGGCGATGTGGATGTGGACGTGCCGTTTGCCGGGGCGCCCCGGTTCAAGTCTTGGTCGACCAATCGAGCTAAGGACCGTACTGTGCACGAGGAGGATAGGATGTCGACCATCTTAATCTTGGAGAAGCCTCGTCTTCTCAAGAGCGACAATAGATGAACAGCTGACAGACTGTCAATACCCAGACGGTGAATGCTGCTTGTCGCTGTAGCAGAGTGTATTTTGCTCCCCACGGCCTCCTCCACAGCCTTGACGACTGCCGACTCTCCGGCATCCAGAACGTTTCCCAACCTAGTAACGGATTCGGGATCTACCGGACCTTGTTGCGCCTTTTGGGAAGCGAAGAACGTATTTGCAAGCTTGGCTAGGAGCTTGGTATCAACCTTCCCCGACGCGGTCAGGTAGGGGATTCTCGAGACCGACAACATGGTGGGCACCATGAATGCCGGGAGCCCAGTCTCGCACTTTTGTTCAATCCTCTCTAGCAACGCCATCCACGCCTGGTCTTGATGTTGGAGCAACTGAACCTCAGAGCTGGCTGCGAGCTTCGGAGAAATCCTCGCTTTACGGGCCATGAAGCCAAAGAGCTGCTGCTGCTGCTGATTCGACTCACCATCACCACTGGAAACGACGGCGGCGGCAAAGTCCAGGTCAGCATCACACTCACCGGCCGCAGCTTCTTTCAGAAAATGCACCACCTCGTCGAGCTCAAGTCGCTGGCCCCGGATCTTGGCCTGCTGGTCTGCCCTACCCAGAAACTCGAGAGTGCCGTCGTGCATCATCCTCATCATGTCACCCGTCCTGTACATTCTCTTTGGGCCACCTCCCAGCAATAAGGTAGTCTGGAAGCTCTTGGCGTTTTCGGTTGGTCTATCCTGATAGCCCATGGAGACCTGCGGGCCGGCGATGCAAAGCTCGCCCGGCTGTCCTCTCCTGGCAACGAGTTGTTCGTCGCCGGTCCCAGGACACAGCAGCAAAGCCTCGAGACCATGGAGCGGCAACCCGAGATTGCGAGCGTTGGAGTGGGCATTCACGGCATGCCCCAGACAGCCGATGGTCACTTCAGTCGGCCCGTAGAAGTTGAAGAGAACAGCCCCCAAGTGGTCTAATTGTTGTCCCTGTTGCCCAGCAACCCGGCCACCGCCCTTCGTCCACATGTCCAACAACTCGCTCGACGCCTTCTCCCCACCCGTCGTCACCGCCTTGACCGAGGGCATATCCTCGGGCCGCAGGCCCAACTGTGTCAGGACCGAGGGGACGGACCCAAAATGCGTGATGCCCAGCTCATTGACGACCTGCTGCAGACTGCCGAGCACAGCCGTGCGGTCCCGGCCAATGACGACGCGGTAGCCCAGGTGCCAAGGCACAAACATTTGCGTGAGGTGGGGATCGAAGGCGCGGGAGGTGAGGTTGAGGTACTTTCCGGTGCCTCCCAGTGCGGCTGTGGCGGGTGATGATTCGATTAGGCGGGCGCTGAAGGCGGCGATGAAGTGGCTGAGGTTGCTCTGGGATACGCGGACGCCCTTGGGGCGGCCGGTTGAGCCGGAGGTGTAAAGGAGATAGCCGCCGTAGCCGGTTTTCGGTTGTCTTCGTTGATGAAAGATGGGCCAAGAAAGCATTACATCGATGTCATTGTCCCCGTCCGGAATGAGCAAAACCGGCGGGTCAGTGCCGAGGTTCAATTCCAAGTCTCCAGCGAGCTCTTGTGTGGTAATGATGAGCTTTGCCTTGGCGTCGCGGATCAGGAGTTGTTTCCGAGCTGGGGGTAGATCCTCGTCCACGGGGAGGTATACGTAGCCAGCCCTAAAAATGGCCAGTGTCGTTGCGAGGGACTTAATATCCCTGCTCAGATACATGGCAACAACATCATCTGGCTGGAGATGGGCCTGGTGTGATGCTAGTGTCGAGGCGATGGCGTTGGTCAGCCTGTCCAGCTGACCATATGTGATTGTTTTGGTGGTTATCTCATTGCCGTCGTCCCCATCCGATGGCTGAACAGTCAGTTCCTCGGCCGCGATCCATTCGGGATGCTCTAATGCATGCAGAGAGACTTGTTCAGATGGGTCAACTGCGCGAACCTCTTGAGGGGTACTAGCCGTGCCGCTGATGGAGACAAGACTCCGGCTCATCGTGTTCAAAAGAACGTGGAGAGGTAGCTGCGGTGACTCAAGCATGGCTCTCGCCTGGTCGATAATTTGGTCCAGCATCAAGTCCAACTGCGCCTGAGAGATGCGGCTCCCGTCGCCAGTGAGCTCCACAGCACCATCCAGCTCGAAGACATTCAAGGCGAGTGGATGCTCCACGTTAAGCGACAGCGCCTGCTCTTCCCCCCGGAACATTTTTTGAACGGTATTCTCCTCGGCGTCGTCATGACCATTCGAGGCTGGATGGTAGACAAAGAAACCCGGAAAGGGGGCGTTGCTGGTTTCGCTGCCCTGGTTAAGAATCCTTTTGATGTCCACGGGGTGCAAGTTGTGCATAGTTTGGGAGAGGCTGAAGGAGTCCCGAGCCATGTTACCCCAGAGCTCCTCGGCCGAAGGCGCATCGGCACGAACAAGTACAGGAAGAGTGGCCATTGCCGGGCCCATGACCCGGGCGAGGTCCGGGTGTAGAATACGCTGCGAGACGGTCTGGCCCAGCACGACGGCCTTGAGTTCCAAGTATGACGCTAGAACGCATCCAAACGCGGACTGGAACAGTGTCGGAAAGTCGGGGGACCTCGGCGCAGCCGCAGACCGTGGTGTCAGGAGGAAGGGAGGAATCTGCTTCCTTGACAGGAGAATTCTCCGCGCCTGTTTTTGTCGGGATTGTGTCAGGTCGGGGAATGGGCCGTTCAGGGCTCCCACTGCTTCCCTGGCACCCGCTAAACGACTGTCCCATAAAGAGGCGGCGTCGTCTCTCTGGGAAGCGGTGGGCAACAGACCCAGTTCCATGCCCTTTGCAAGAGACACCACCCCGTCATCGCCGTCGTCATCCCTGATTTGGCCCTGGTAGAACTTTTCAACCGTATCGAGGAGGATCTCCGACGAGACACTGTCGTACAGTGCGTGATGCATGCTCACCATCACTTTGCTATGTGTTTCGTCAAATGTCACGGCCCAAGGGGATCGGATTGTTGTTAGCGGTGCCAGTTCGATCTGTAGCTTCTCGGCCAACCTGGCTAAATCGCAGTCCTCGTCATTGGAAGTTAACCAAGCCCAACAAACCGCTGGCTCACCGCGGACCAGCTGAAGAATGCTAGACCGGACTCCTTGCTGCCGCGCCCATGCGACGACATTGCTGCCATGCTCTCCAATGTGGTCCGCATCGAGTTGTGTCAGGGGTAGGAAGGTAGTGCGAAGTATGTCGAATCTCCTGGCAGCCTCGGTCCAGGCCCCCTTCAAACGGTGACCATCGATCTGAGTCATGTGGCTCAAGTCAAACACGCGGTGCGCCCAATACGCCCGGGGCTCTAGCATCGTCTCCGTGATAAGCGATTCTTGGATTGGGGTCGCAGGCACCACGTAGAGTGTATCATGCGGCCTCATGTCGCCGAGGATCTTCTTCGTTAGGGCGTCTTTTACAGAAGCCAGCCATGTTGTCTCTACAGCCGGTTCCGGGTCCGACGAGACCGTGCCGTTGACCAGTCCGTGCGTGGCTTTTTGACCGGGCAGTTTGCTGACGATGACATCGACCAGCTCACCCAGAGACTGACACCGCATGAGGGCAAGCACCCCAACCGCGCACTTCAGTCTCCGCTTCAGTGACCACGCCAGTTTGGTGACCTGCAGAGAGCTGAAGCCAAGACCGGCCAAGCTGTCTCCCGGAGATAGGGGCTCGGCTGCCACCTTAAACTCGTCGGCGATGATGTGAAGCACAGAAAGCTGCTCTTCGGTCCACTGTAGTTCCGTTTGATCACCGTCGGGTGTGGACTGCTCGGGGCTGCTGCCCTCTCTTCCAGCCAGCACATTCAGATCCGACTTCTGGTAAATATGCTGCAGGGCTTTACGGTCAACCTTGTTCGACGCGGTCCTCGGCATCGTCGTGTCCAGAACGACGACATGTCCGGGAACCATGTACGTAGGTAGCAAGTCCCTAGCCCTCTGGAATATCTGTGCCCTTATCTTCCCCGCATCGATGATGGCCTTCTTGACAGAGACAAAGGTGACAATGACTCTGTTGTTGCTATCCGCGGCGGCTCCTGGCCGCGGAAGGTACAGCGTTTCCACGTGCTCGACGGCGGCGTTCTCATCCTTAACGCTTGCACATGCCGCGCTGATCTCGCTCAGCTCGATGCGAATGCCGGTGATCTTGACCAAATCGTCATTGCGGCCGAGAAACTCGAACCCGTGGTCGTTGAGGCGCGCCACATCTCCTGTCAGGTAGATGCGCTCATCGATTCCCGGGACGCCGCGAATGAAGGACTTGGTCGTCTTGGTTTCGTTGCTGAGATATCCTTTGGCTACCTGCGCGCCACCCAAGGCCAGCTCGCCAATTCCGTACCGCGGGACGAGCTCCCAGCGCTTCTGACCGGCGTGCGCTACCTCGACTTCGCGGACAACGTAAGCGGTACAAGGGCCCAGGGGGAAGCCCACGTTGGCGGCCTTGGCCCGGTCCCTGCTCTTGCCGTAGAACCGCCTCATCGTGGAGACGACCGCGTTCTCGGCCGGCCCGTATGTGTTGTATGCGCGGGTAGTGATGTCAGGCGCCGCCCAGGCCTCGGCGACACTTTCCGTCAACTTCTCGCCGATGAATGTTACATACTGCAGAGTTGAACCCCTGAGCTCGTCGACATGGATGCTCGCGCCGAAGGAGGGTGTGAGGTGAGCATGTGTCGGGCAGGACTTCCAAATGAACTCGACAAAAGTGCCCAAAACCAATTCTCTTGTGCCGCTGATGACGCTGCCTGCGATGCCCCATGTGTAAAAGAGGTCTTGCACAAAGACGTCAAAGCTGTATGCTGATAGCTGGAGTGTTCGGACCTGCCCGGTCTTCTCATCGTGCTCAACTCGGATCTGCAGGTCGCGCATGGCCTGTGCCGCGGCGCTGTGTTGGATCATGACGCCCTTTGGCTCACCCGTGGTTCCTGAGGTCCAGAGCAAGTAGGCCAGATCCTGCCCGCTCAGATGATGGGAAGGAGATAAGATGCCGTCGCGGGGAGAAGCTTTCACTGCCGACATCTGATCTACGTATTTGTCGAGAAGAATGACGCGCACACCTTCCAGGCTCTGGTGTGCAAGGCAGGGCTCGACCAGGTGCAACGACGCGGTGGTCGTCAGTAACACCTTGCTTTGCGTCCTGGCGATTAGGGAGGTCCGCCTCTGCACCGGTGATGTCTCGTCGATGGGACACCAGGCCGAACCCGCTTTCAAGATGGCCAGTACGGCAACGTAAAGCTCGACGCTCCGCTGCAGGCAGATGGGGATCACTTCAACGTTCTCCTGGCGTAGAATGTTTGCTAAGCCATTAGCCCTGGCATCAAGCTCTGCATAGGTCAACTCGATGGGAGGCGAGTCCAGCGAAGTGTAAAAGCTCAAGGCGAGAAGGTCAGGGGTCGAGGCGGCCTGGTCTTCAAACTGGGAGTGTAGGAGCTCAGTTCGGTCAGGGCACTGTTGATCAGCCTTTTGTTCGTTTTCAGCTGGAACCGGAATTGTCCCTTCTGCAGACAGCAAGCCCATAGGCAAACGTGCTGGTAACCCCTGAACCAGGGATTCTCGAGATGAATCAAGCATAACTTCGACCAGTGCTGCGAATTGCTTTATGATGCAGGTTGCCGACAACTCGGAGAGGGCGTCTTCACTGTACGTGACTTTGAACGTCATATTTCCAGTCTGCTCGTTATGGTTTGGAGAATGAGGATCTGCCGGAAAGATCTCGAGGAAAACAGGGAAGTCGTAACGTATGGCTGGATTCTGGATTTCCGACCACAGAGCAGGGACAGTCTCCGTAAGCCCGTCTTCAAGAGTGGTATCCGCCGTAGCATAGGCTTGCAGAGCCAGCGCAGTGTTGTAGGGCCGTGTCTTGAAGATGCCATACGATGTGTGCCGGTGACTCTGAGCAAATCTTGAGTGCGTTGTAAGACTATCAACAAGCTCACTGATGGTTTGGGCCTCGGGCAGGGCCACCCGACAGGGCACCACGGAGAAAGTCGGTGCGTGTGCAGAAAGATGATGGCCCGAGACGACACTCCCAAACACGACGTCTCCCGTGTCTGACTCGGAGAACAAATTTAAGAGAAGGGACCAAGAGGCTTGCAGGACTGACAACGGGGATGCGCCGAGTGCCCTGCTCTTGCCTTCTAGAGCCTGCCATGATAGATCACTCGCGTATTCGACCATCCCATGTCGGCGGTCTGTGTCAGTGGTGAATGGGTTGACATTATCACCGCTTAGGGAACCAAAAGTCTCGGTCTCCGAGCCGCTTAGTAACTCTTGCCAGAGCTCGTTGGTGTCGAGGTCCACGTTTGAGGCCCACTCAAACACTGCGTCGTAGATACCCTGTCGTTGGAGAGGTTCCAGACCAGCATATTGTCTAGCTATGTCGCTGATGAGCACCTCGACTGACGCACCATCGCATATGCAGTGAGCGATGCTGATAACTAGAAGTCCGGTACCAACTGTCGCGGACCCGGAATCAGACTCTGGCTCAATAATCTGCATCTGGTACAGCTTCTGGGAATCGAGAGAAATGTTCTCCTCGGCCAGGTCGACCCATGATTTTACATCACCGGCAAGTTGACTCGCACTTGCTTTCCTGTGCACAACCCGCCTCTCGTCATTGACGAACCCACGCCATGCCTCAGGCGTCAAGATGGCCTGGGCAAAAGGTGACAGAGCATCGCCGCATGGGAGGATTGCGCAGCGATAGATGGCCTGTTCGGAGATGACTTTGTCGACTGCCTCCTTCAGCCTCTCTGCAGAGACTTCCGGCCGCAGTTTCAAGACAGAATGGCTAATGTAGTTGCGGCTATCCATTGCGAAGCTCACAGCTAACTGGCTCTGCGTGCATGTTGTGGGAAGAACCATCTCGATATCGGCGGTGTTAGCAAGATTGAGTTTGTCGAGTGCCTCTGGGACGTATTTGGAGGAAAATTCAGCGAATTGGCGTTGTATGTCGGCTTTTTTGTCGTCTAATTTGACCGAGGCATCAACGGGTTGAGATGAGGGAAAGAAGACGGAGCGGATACTGGCTTCCGAGTGCAGCAGAAGAGCTAGTGACGGCTGTAGACGCGCATGTTGTTGTTGAGATTCCGTTGATCCGGAATCGGGCCATCGTTTCCGTATGTCGCGCAAAAGCCTCATTGCGCGGAGACTGTCGATACCAGCCTGGCCAAGTGGCGTGGTGGCCGTGATCTTGACTGTGGTACTGGAGGAGGTACCATCGCCGACAATCCTAGAAACGATATCCGTGAGATCTTCTTCTAGCTTGTCATCTTCGGGGTTAAGCAGACGCCCGAAATCCTCCAAGGTCCCGTTCTGAACAGTCCCTACCCTTGCCGGTTTGGTGCTTTTTTTCAAGGCCTTCCGCACGTATGCGGAAGCTGCTTTGCGATCGAGCTTGCTAGAAGTAGATCTCGGGAGGGTGTCAACCTGGAGGATCTTTAAGGGTCTCATGTAGTCCGGTAGGTGCTGTTGGACAACCTCTAAACACCTCTGATGCACAACCTCAAACTCTAAACCAGCACGAGGGTCCAGGACGACGAGACTCACAACCCTTTCTGAGCCGGTCTCAGACGTCTCCGCTTTCCAGACACAAGCCATCGTCTCTTGTATGCCGTGCACGCGGCTCGCCAGCACGCCCTCGATCTCGCCCAGCTCCACACGTCTCCCGCTCAGCTTGACCTGATCGTCGGACATTCTGCCCAAGAACTCAACCATAGGTTCACCGCTGGGGCTCCATACGATCCTAGCCCGGTCACCAGTTCGGTACATTCTGCCCCATTGCGCATCGTCGACAAAGGCAGCCGCTGTCTCATCGGGCCGGTTGAGGTAACCCGCTCGACTCACCTGCGGGCCAGTGATGACGAGCTCTCCCACCGCACCCATGGGCACGGGGTCCAAACTGTTTTCCTTCTGGGAGTCGACGATGAGGCAGCCGCACGTAGCCAGAGGCGTTCCTATCACGGAACCTCGTTGGGTTGCCGGGACGTGGGCCTGGGCGATGCAGTAGATGGCCGTCTCTGTGGGTCCGTATCCGTTGTAGATGCCGCTAGGTTTATTATGCCCACGGCATCCGTCACTGTCACTCGCAGCGGGGTTATGACGAGCAAAGTCTTGTAGCAGGCGCGTGTTTAGGGTCTCACCGCCAACCATCAGACCACGGATTGACGACGGGTCTATCAGGCTGGCAAAGCTGGGCGTAATATTGGTCATGTCGGCCTCCATTACCGTGAGTGCCTTGTCAATGTCCTGCAAGGTGTACTCACGCGGGGCGCAGCAGAGCGTTGAACCGGTGCTGAGTGTCCAGAAGATTTCGAAGAGCGAGATGTCGAAGGTGGGGGCCGCGCCTTGGTACCATCTGATGGGTTTGTTCAATGGAGAGGTTTGCGGGACAAGTCTGAAGTGAGTGCTTAAAGCAGATATGGTGCACGCCGCGGAAATATGGCTGACAGCTACACCCTTCGGCATGCCAGTGGTCCCTGACGTGTATAGAATGTAGGCCACATCCGTCTCAGCGGAGGCTCGTGGTGGTCCAAACCGCTGTCTTTCCGATTTGGAGTCACATTCTTCCAGGTACCGAGCCACGTTAACCTCAGGAATAGGGGGAAACAGTGAAGCCAAGGACGGCCAATCCTTCTGCGGTGATGTGGACACGAGAAAGGCAACTGGCCTCAGATCTGCTATAAGCGCCTCCTGTCTCTCCCTGGGGGCGTCCACGGGAATGGGACAGAATGCCATTCCGGCCTTGAGGGCAGCGAGATAGCTGATATAAAGCTCAGGGCAGGGTCCCATAAGGACAGCAACGGTCTTAACGGACGGTGGCGAGGGCGGTTGTGACTGTGTACAGATGCGAACCAGTTCCACCGCCAGCGCATTGGCGGCATTGTCGATATTCTGATATGTATACCGGGTCCGCTTCCCGCTCTCCGGCTCGACGAGAAAGTCCACGGCTATTCTGTCGGGGGTTTCCGCCACGCGTTGTTCGAACCACAGATGAAGTAGAGCGGGCCCATCCATATCATTCTCAGACTTATCATCCCGCGGCATGTTTGAGCAGAATGCCTCCGTGGGAAAAAGGGGAACGGGCCTTGGTTTGGGAGGAAGGTTGAGCACAGAAGGTTGCGTCCATCTAACACTTTCAGTTCTGCGTTGCTGCAGGCTGAGAATGAGGTCGTCTAGCATCTGACCCAGGGACTCGAGGGCAGCCGCTGGCACGACATCAGCCCTCGCCGTGAGTCGTGCCTGTTCGGTTACCCCATCGATATGAAGTTGCAATGCCTAAGTTGCGCGTTAACCACAGGAGCCACGACGTGTCATGGCTTCCCAGTGCCTCGTAATGCCAGACGTACCTTTCCGTCACCAATCGAAAAGTCAGTAGGGATGTCATGACCATCCGGGCAGTTAATGAAGACGAACGTCCGGTCTTCGTCCTTGTCCCCATCGTTGTTAACTTGGGTACTAGAATGGGCCAATATGTAACCACTGCGTTTGGCGTCTTGAATGCAGTAGGCCTCGCCGGGTTCCAAAACCACTATGCGGGCCACAAGGTTCACAAATGCTTTGATCGTTGTCGTCTTATCGGGCCTGGGTTCAAGTGGGCTCAACCAGTGGACCAGTTGAACGCCGTTCTCAAGAGGATCTTCTTCTGTCAACCGTGGTACTCCCAGCTTCTGATTTGAAGGTTGTTGGAGGGAATGTAGTGGCCGTAGCTGCGTGATTGGTGGCCACGCCATTGGTGCGGTGTTGTTCATTGTGTCGTGAACTCGCTGAACCGACACTGGAACTGGTTATTAACTCGATTCTGGTCTGCAACAACTCTGGGGGCATAACCGGCATACCTTGTCTAGATTGTCAGACCGAGTCGTGACTATCCTAAGAAGCTTCATTCACTAAGTTGTCGGGACGGACGTCCCCTATTCCATGAGCACAAAAGCATGCCATCATACCTGCCGTGATCGCTCCGGCTGTGGGACAGCGAAATCCTCCACCAGACCCAGAGGTGTGCGTGTAGTAACGTAACTAGACTCCATCCAGTCCTCAGCCGACATGCTCTCTCAGTGACCCCTGCCTGGGGCAACATGAGGGATTTTCCCGGTCTCACCATGGGCGGTCGCTTTCAGTCTGCCAAGAAGATCTACAATCAGATGATCGGATAAGATTATCAATTGATTTCCATCGTGCCATCGAACCCCTGAGCTTAACCAACCCCTGAACCCACCCCTTTAGCCTACCCCCATCCGCGTACCTGATGTGGACTCCGTGGGGCACGGGTAATGCCTCCGCCGCGACAACCTCGTCACTAAACAAGCTCCCAACTAAACCATATTGCACATAACTACACTGTTGCATCGGCTTAATAACATCACAGTTCGAGGACCTAAGATATTCATCGAAGAAAGCGACTACCCCAACAACAGCACATATTATTGGGCTCATTCTACCATCTACACAAAATATGCCTCCTGGAAGAAGCGATCCCGTTGCAGGGCGAAGAGAGCAGCCGTCTTGTGCGGGAGGTGGAACCGCTTCTTCTTCTCCTGAGGCAGGTACTTGTTTTGAATATGGACGTGGGCCAGGTCATACTGCGGCTCCGCAATCACCTGCTTAGTCCGAGGCTCTCGCAGGAAGCAGCAGTGCTTGATGGAAGTAGCCACGGCTTGGTATCTCTTGCCGCCCCGGAGATGCTCCTCGCCCACGAGGATGTGTGAGTTCTGGTCGTGCTCGCCCACCACAATGCCGCAGTTGGAGCTGAAGAAGCACGCCGCGTTGTCTTCCTTGACCCATCCTAGCTCCGTGTATCCAGCCAACTCGCCATCCCACTCGAACAGACAGGACATGCTGTGCGGGTCTGCTAGCTGGGAAGCGAGGTACGTGCGGTGGTGCTCGTCCGGTCCACGCTCCTTCCACGCGTTATTGACACGGTCTGAGTTCTGCCACCGCTTATACGCTTCGAAGTGTGCTGGATTCTCGGCGTCGATGTGCAAGATCCGCAGTTGCTGCCCAAGCTCGACAATGAAGCGAGAATAGATGACCGTTCCGGGCTTGGGCTTGGGCGGCCGCACCGGGTGGACGGTGCAGACGTTGCCCTTGCGCGTGAACCCCAGCTGGCTGGCAAAGACACCCAACGTCCCGTTAAAGCCCGGGAAACTGGTTACTTCCGGCCGGGCCCGGAGCCAATGCTGCGAGTCTGGCGCCCCGGCTCCCTGCCAGAACGCTTCCCGAGAAAGCCAGTAGATGTTATCTTCCGGCTTTGATGCCTCTGCTCTCGGCGTGTATGGCGATAGTACTCCCAAGCCGGTACACTGTATGTACTCACCCACCCGTTCGCCTTCCACCGAGACCGCAACCACATCGTCTTCTCTGTGGTCAGGATGCACCCAAAAGGCGTAAACCGAGGCCCATGCTAGCGCGAGGTCATGGTTCTCGTTGTCAGATCCAAATGGCAAACTAGAGCTGGGAACATGTGAACCTCGAAGCTCGAGCTGGAGAACGTTGCCGAATTGTGCAATGTCGTCGTTGACCAGCGGTAGGGAGAGCCTGGTTTGCGTTCCAATGTTCGTCCACCGAGCCAGCGCTGCGTCACCAGATCCGACGACGTAGTCTTTGCCAGGGGCATTGTTGGTTCCAGAAATCCACACTTCCGTCACCCCATCCGGAAGCTTGAAGCGTGTTGTGCTTGGTATTTGTAACGCCATCTCGCCGTCGTGTGGTGGCGTGTCAACAGCGACGAAACGACCCATTTTTTGATGCGGATGGAGTACTTCTACTCGGATCAGTTTCCAGTCAACGGCAAGATGCCAAAGCTCTACGTGACAATACTGCTAGGAAAAGCTTATTTATCAGATGAAGAATGCGCTTACATGGGAGTGTAAATGCCACGCTTGTTGTCAAATCTAGATGAGGTGGACTTCCCAGCCTCAGGAATGCTGACGTATGGAGAACGGCCTGGGTTGGAAATATGTGACAAAAGCGTTGTAACTACTTAGATTACTTGGTATCACAATTTGCAAGCTGCCTGGACCTCAGATATAATAAGGTAACGTCTAGACCACAGTGAGGGATGCAGGTAGGGTGCTGTTTTGTTAAATGTACCTGGTATGTGAAAAGCTTCTCCATTTCATACACAGTAAGCATGTTTCAAGCACGCATCACGCAAGGTACCTAGACGTCACATCGGTTCCCTAACAGGGAAGATCATGGGGAGATCGATCTGGCGTCGTTACTTCGCTGTCCAGATTCAGGAAAACGAGCTGCGCATCCGCCGTCCGGCCAAGATTCACAAAGAAGCAAAGAGAAAAGAGTTTTAGCCAAGGCAATTTGAGAATTTTTTCACGTTGCATTCGGGTGTGTGGGACGCAAATGATTTGTCCCTTGCCCGGCAGTATGCGCTACTTTCGTATCCAGTGGCGGGGGACCAGCAAGGCCTCGAGCGGAGCGGTGATGACAGGACGCGACAAATAATCAGATGATCTGATTGTTGATCCAGCCTCCTTGGCGAACAAAAGCCAAGATCCAAGAGCTCGGAGAAGCGAGGATTGAACATGGGTAAAGTCTCACAAGGGAAAAGGAAGCGCTGATCACTGTCTTGGCCCGGCGACAACTCCCGCGTTCAGCGCGGGAGGTCCGTCATCGGAAGGATTTTCAGCCTTGCCAAAAGGCCAAACATGGGTGCTCGTTTCGGCCAGTGAGACAGATGGATGCGTGCCACGCACGAGGCAAGACACTCGGCGAGAAACCAGGGGACTACGGCAAAAACACGTGCCCCTTATTCAACTTGACATTCCCCAAACAGCAACAGGTCTTCCCCGCCACCGACCTAATTCACGGCAGCTACCACTATGGCCAGCCATGACGGGGAATCCTTCCCAGCCCGGAAATGGTACAGAAAAGTGCCGTTCCTATCCACGAAACCGATCAAGACGCGACTGGCGGTGCGTGACTTGGATTCGACCTCAGGCCCGGGCGATGTGGGAAACGAAAATGGCGGCGCCGCTGGGATCGGGGAGAAGGCCCCGTTGCCAGAGTCGACAGCGAACTGGTTGTCCATCGTGGCATTCGCCTGGTTAAGTCCGGTAATAAGGACGGGCTACACCAGACCTCTTCAGGTCGACGATCTGTATAGCATGCCCAACGATAGGCTGGCCGAGGACCATGCGGATCGTCTCGAGAAGTACTGGTCAGAGAGCTTGGAGAAAAACAAAAACCGACTCCCTTCGTCAGGGCTCATGTCATGGAGACCATTCTGGGCGAGGCGCACAACTGACGCTACGGTCTTGACCCTTGCTCTCAACCGTGTCTGCTTCCGTTGGTTCTGGTTAGGGGGTCTGTTCAAGTTGGCTGGAGACCTGTCGCAGATATTCTCGCCGCTGCTCATTAGGTTCCTCATCAACACACTATCCGACCCGTCCCAACATGCCCTGCGCGCAGGCTTTGGCTACGCCGCGGGCCTGTTCGTCCTGCTCGTCTTCTCCGTTACGTCCAACGTCCACGGCTTCTACCGTTCGTACACCACTGGCATCCTTTTGCGAGGCGCCCTAATGCATGTCATCTATCGGCGGGTCACCACGCAGCTCACCGAGAAGGCCAAGCTGAAACATGGCCTCGGCACCGGCAAGCTGATGAGTCTGATGAGCGCCGACGTGACTCGCGTCGATTTCTGCTGCGGTTTCTTTCATGCCGCGTGGACCAGCATTCTCCAGATCCTGCTCTGTTTTGCCCTGACGGCATGGTCACTCGGTTACAGCGCTCTTCCCGGGTTCGGCCTGCTGGCGCTGCTGTACCCCTTACAGACTTTTATGGTGCGGCGGCTGTTGCGTCTGCGCCGAGCCAGCATGCCCTTTACCGACGCCCGGGTCAAGGCCGTCGTGGAAGCCGTGTCGACCATCCGCCTCGTTAAGGCCAACGCGTACGAGAAGAGCGTGCTGGAAAAGATTAGGAAGCTGCGGTCAGACGAGGTGGTGTACATCCGTAAACGGATGCTGCTCAGGGCGCTCAACACGGCTGTTTCGTACACGGCGCCCACGCTAGCCGCTGTTGCCAGCATCGTCTGCTATGGAGCAACAAATGCGGATGGCATGGAGGCTGGTGTTGTCTTCTCCGCCCTTGCCTTTTTTCTGTTACTGAGGACGCCGTTGCAAGCCCTGCCTACTGCGCTTTCGGCCATTGCTGATGCTCGTGCAGCACTCGAACGCTTGGCTGTATTTATGCTTGCATCGGACGCGGGGCCTACCGATAATGCTGGGCTACAAAGCCTGAACCCGGAGCTTGGGCAGAAGGCAGGCGATGACTTCTCGACTGATGTGGTTGTTCAGGTTGAGGATGCTACATTTGCTTACCATGATGATGCTGAGCTCATGGCCGACGACGCCAATACGGACGCGGGGGAATCGAAGGTGTCTCCGATCCCCAGCCAGAGGCTATACCTCGAGTCTCTCCTCGTAAAGCGAAACCAGCTTGTCTGCATCGTGGGGCCTGTTGCATCAGGTAAATCCTCGGTGTTCAGGGCGCTGTTGGGAGACATGCAAGTTATCCAGGCACGCTCACGTCGACTCGACTATGGGAACTCGCTGTCATCATCTCAGCTCGCCTTCGCTCCCCAGACAGCATGGCTGCTTAGCGAGACGGTGCGGGAGAATATCGTTTTCGGCAGGCCTCTGGATCCGACATGGTATAACGAGGTCCTTACCCGGTGCTGTTTGCATCCAGACCTGGAGAGGCTACCAGAGGGAGACATGACCGTCGTCGGCGAGCTGGGCGTGTCCTTATCAGGCGGCCAGAAGCAGCGCATTAGTCTCGCCCGCGCCATCTACGGCAGGAGTCCGTTGCTGTTTCTCGATGATTGCTTCTCAGCTCTGGATGCGCATGTTGGTGCTCGGGTTTTTGATATGGTCGTCAACCGGGCACTAAAGAACAGGGAGGCCACCGTGGTGCTGGTGACCCACTCCATGGTTTTTGCCAGGCAAGCCGACCACCTTGTCTACATGGAAAATGGCCGCATTGTGGAACAGGGCTCGTATGAGTCTCTGGTCGGTGTTGGGGACCCGTTTTCCCTCTTTGTGGGGTTATCATCGTCAGCAGACTCGGACTCGGGTTCAACTCGTCGTGCTATTGACTCGGAACAACTGGAACATCAAGATGGCGAGGTAAAGGAGATGCAAAAGTCAAACCAGGAGGAGGACGAAGATGAGGACCAAAACCAGGGCCAGGAGCCAAAGGTTGTTTCCCAAGCGCCAGACGGCAAGCGAGAGGACCGCGGCAAAGAGATCATGCAGAAAGAGGAGAGGCTTGTCGGTTCCGTCAGCGGCAAGACCTACATTCGCTACGTGAAGATGGGCAACGCTCAGCTTACCGTGCCGCTCTTCCTCACAGCCATCATAACATACCAGGGAACGAGCATTGTGTCGCCGCTATGGCTGAGCTGGTGGCAAGACAACAAGTACATATCCATCTCAGAGGACGCATATATGGGAGGCTACGCAGCGTTTGGTATCGGGCAGTCTGTCGGCCTGTTCTGCATGAGCGCCACTTTTGCGCTATTTTGCTTTTGGTGCTCCAACAAGCTTCACCACGCAGCCATATCGAAGGTCCTTCACGCGCCCGTGGCATTCTTCGACACGACGCCGCAAGGCCGCATTACACACCGGTTCAGCAAAGACGTCGACGCCGTGGACAACGTCGTGGGTGAGACCCTACGACTCTTCATCTCAACGGCCGTACAGGTCCTGGGCACCATCATCGTAGTAACCATTGTGGTGCCGGCGTTCGTAGCCATCGCCGCCGCTCTCCTCCTCGTCTACATTTGGACCGGCATGTACTACCGCCCCTCCTCGCGCGAACTGCGCCGCCTAAACAACCTCCTCCGCAGCCGCATCTACGAACACTTTGGCGAGTCCCTCTCCGGCCTGCCCACGCTCAAGGCCTTTGGTGCCGTGTCTCGTTTCGTGGACCACAACGGCCGCAGCATTAACGCCGAGGCCGCCGCTTACTGGATGTCGGTGGCGTGTCAGCGCTGGCTCAATCTTCGGCTGGATCTTTGCGGGGCGGCCCTCGTCTTAGCCACGGCTTTGCTCGTTGTGGGCCTTCGAGACACCATCGCCCCGTCGTCTGGTGGGGTGGTGCTCTCGTATGTTGTGACGGCACAGGCGGTTTTTGGTAACATGATTCGCCAGAGCGCCGAGATTGAGAACAACATGAACTCGGTGGAGAGGATGCTTCACTATGCGTACAACATCGAGCAAGGGCCTGCGCACGAGGTCGACAGGGTGGACAAGTCCCTCAAAGCCAGTGGATGGCCGCGGGCTGGTCATGTGCAGTTCGAATCGTTGACGCTCAGTCATCGTCCCGGCCTGAAACCGGCCCTCAAGGGGGTGACGCTCGACATCAAGCCCGGTGAAAAGGTTGGTGTTGTCGGGCGTACTGGCGCAGGGAAAACTACGTGTAAGCGCTCAATCCGACCCATTCTTCTTCCTGACCGAGGCTCGATTTGCGCCATGCAGTAGCTCACCATGTATTAGTGATATCTGCTTTACTGAGGACGGTGGAGCCCACAAGCGGGAAGATCTTTATTGACGGAGTTGACATTCACACGGTTGGTTTGCATCTATTGCGGTCAAACCTGTCTGTCATCAGTCAAGACGCTGTTCTTCTGGCCGGAACCATCCGGTACAACTTGGATCCGTTCCAGCAGTATGATGACGGCTGGCTGCAACAGTGTTTGCGGAGGGTTGGACTTGCCGGCAGGCAACCCGACGGCGACGGAATAAGTTCAACTAGGCAGGACAAAGAGATCGGAGGTGGCTCTGCGTCCGAATCAGAGAAGAATCACAGCAGCGAGCTTAGCGGTGGCAAGCAGAGCATGACGTTGGACTCGGAAGTTAAGGAGGGCGGCGCCAATCTCTCCCACGGGCAACGGTCCTTGATCTCCATTGCCCGCGCCCTTGTGAGGCGGTCTAGGATTCTCATTCTGGATGAGGCCACGGCGTCCATCGACGGCAAGGCTGATGCGGAACTTCAGGTGATGTTGAACGAGGTGGTCGGGGACGCTACAGTTCTCACCGTGGCTCACCGTCTAGATACGATCATTACCACCTGCGACAAGGTCGCCGTGATGGACAATGGCAGGGTTGCCGAGTTTGGTTCGATACCGGAGCTCTACTCTAGACCAGACAGTCTGTTTCGAGCACTCTGCGATGCCTCCAAAACTACTGTTGGGGAGCAGAAGTCTTAATATAGCATTGAGCATTCTTGGGGGGGGCTCTTAATGAGTTGGTCTAATTAGACGGGCTGGCCCTGGGGCATAAAAGATGGACAAGCGTGATGGCGTTCTCCTATCACAATACAGTGATGGGAAGAAGCTGGGATAGACTTAGACAGACTACCTTACCTAAATACCTAATCGTAATAATCTCAAGTTCTCAACCACGACACTCCCGTAACTTTTGTTGTGCTGCAACGAGAGAACCGAACAACATGGCATATCTTTGAACTTGGCAACGTTCAGCGCGTCGCAACGATATGCGGCGAAACCGAACTCCAATGCGTCGGTCGCTTTGGTTCGGCTTCCCACATGCTTCCCTCGGCATTGTTGGGTGCACCGACATGGGTCGTTAAAATCCCGATGTCGGCGTAACCCTGGACAAGACTTTTTATCAGATTCTGCGCAACATGCAATGGAACATGGCATGGGTGTGTTGCCAAGTGTGGGGGGAGGGGGGTGTGGGATGAGGAAGACTGTTGGCTCGTAATGGCCGCCACCCTGGACTTGAGGTGCATGTTCATGGTTCGATTCATCGCCAACACTTTTAGTTACGTTCACACCGTCGTGGACGCTAAGGGCCCTGAACCAGCTTGGATTGACATTGGTCACTGAAAAGAAAAGAAAACTGCAACCCCCCTCACTTGTCCGTCTTTTGCAGCTTGAACTTGCAGCCCGTCCATGTCCGGTTTCACACAACTCAGGCAATTTGCGTGCATGTAACTTCAACTGTCACGCTTGCATTGTGGCCTCCATTCCTCCATTCCTCTATTCGGCCTTCACCCTATTATCAAGGGCGTACTCCGACACCGCTCGGACCAAGACGACATGTCGACGCCAGCTGCGGCCCCTGGCGCTGGCCAGCCTAACCGGGAGAGCAACAATGACGATCTTGTGCCATCCTCGTCGCAGATGAGCTATGGGACGGTTGATGGCGGCGGCAAAACAGACGCCCACTCCAAGACCGTTCTTTCACGAGTCTCACCGGTGGACTCGGATGCGGATGGAATCGCCGCAGACCGAGGCCATGCTGAAATCGGCGTCAGCAGAGTCGAGGCCTTCAACAAGGTCTTGTACCAGTCAGGCAAGTCTGGCAAAATCTTGCTCTGGCTGCTGGGCATCTCCATCGGCTTGACCATGTTTGCGTATGCCCTCGACCAAGGCATCACCTCCAGCATCTTCACCACCATGGCCAGTTCGACTTTCGGCCAGCACAGTTCGCTTGCAGCCGTCAGTACGGCCAGTCAGATCATTCGAGCGATCAGCAAGCCTTTTATCGGCAAGCTGGCCGATATCACCTCCCGCCCCACCACATACGTCGTCATCCTCGTCTTCTACGTCGTCGGCTTTGCCGTCGCGGCCAGCGCGAGCACGTTTGCCGCGTACACGGTGGGGATCTGCTTCACCTCGGTCGGCAAATCCGGCCTCGACTTGTTGAGCGACATCATCGTCGGTGACTTGACACCACTCCAATGGCGCGGCTTCTTCGGCGCCGCCTTGTCGATCCCCTTCATCATCACCGTGCCCGTCAACGGCTTTATCGCCGAGGCCTTTGTTGACAACTGGCGATGGGGATTGGGCATGTTTGCCATCCTTGTACCTGTTTTGCTCGTGCCGGCCATCTTTACGTTGTATTCCATGCAGCGGCGGGGAGAGAAGATGGGCATGGTTACAATGGCCGCTTCAAAGCGTCTGAGGACCGGCGACGGCGTGGAGACCTCTGAGGAGGGTGCTGACTCGAAGGGCTCCGCCTACTGGACCAGACTCCTTTACCAGGGCTTGGTGGACATCGACATTATTGGGCTTATTATCCTCGGTACATCCTTCTCGCTCATCCTGCTGCCATTCACCCTTGCAAAGGAGGCTGATGGCGGTTGGGCCAACGGGAGCGTCATCGCCATGCTTGTTGTCGGCTTCGTTCTCCTCGGGGCCTTTGTCCTATTTGAGGTGTACGTCGCGTCAAAGCCGCTCATGACGAAACGTATTCTGAAGAACCGCACGTTCCTCGCCTCGGTCACCATCTACACCTTCAACCAGATGGCCTCGGGTACTCGAAACACCTACCTGTCCTCGTACGTTTACATCATCAAGGAGTGGACGACCTACGAATGGACCATCTTCTTGGGCATCACAACCATGGGACTGAGCATCATGGGCCCCATTGTCGGCCTCATCCAGAGGAGCACACACCGATACAAGTCCATGATGGTTTTTGGCGCCATCGCGAGGCTGATCAGCTACGGCATATTGGTCCAGAGCAACGGCAACATGGTGCAAGACACCGCCCGTCTGATTGTCGCGCAGCTGGTCTTCTGCCTGGGTTCCTTCAACGTCGTCGGCGCCCGCGTAGGCAGCCAAGCCTCGGTGCCGCACGAGGACATGGCTTCCATCATCGCCCTACTCACGCTGTGGTCCACTCTAGGCTCGTCCATCGGCAGCGCCGTCTCGTCGGCCATCTGGACCAACGAGATGCTCACGCGCATGCGCCAGGAGATGCCCGGGGTCGATGAGGCGACCATGTTGAAGCTCTACGGGAACATCAAGACGCTGCGCACCGCGTACGACTTCAGCGATCCCGTCAGGCAGGGTGCCATCCGCGCGTATGCGTATGTCAACGGCCACATCGCCACCACCGCCCTGGTCATGGCTGCCGTACCGCTGATCGCCACCTTCTTCATGCCTGACTTTTACCTGGGCAACCAGCAGAACGCTGTCACGAACTTGGGCCTTGATGGCGAGAGGGTTGATGTGCCGGAACGCGATTCTGAGGATCGGACGGGGGCTAAGGAGACATCGGCGCCGTTCTATCGCCGGCTACTTAATGCCTACTACAAGGACCGCGTTTAACGTCGGGTCAAGGATGTAAGCCTGGCTGAGCACCGGGTCGAGGGTTATTAGAAACGGAAGTGAACCTGCCCGGGTCATCGCGCCCGTGGTCAGATCAGAAGTGGTCAGCAGCCGCTGGTTAGGTACTTCTGGGTAGATTCATTATCTTAATGCTGGTATTTAAGTCCCCGTTTTCTAGGCTCTGCAATCGTGCTTGTGATAATCCAACAAGACCTGCGCTTAACCCTGTCCCTTTACTTCCCTTCATCACTCGTTATAGGTGGCATGCCTCATACATACATACCTAGGAGATTGAGGCGATCATTCGTAGGCTTAGCGTTTATCCCCGACGTAGCCGCATATTCTCCTGACACGGTGGGCCGTATCCCAAGGACCTCGCGTGAAGAACGCATATTATCCGTGGTATTAGGAGACCATAGCGACGGCGGGATATCTCGGGACCCTCCCCGTGTTACTCCTGCTAGGGCGAGCTGTAGAGGTTGCACGCGTTGATGGCCGAGAGCTCATTATTTCAGGCACAAGCGTCTTGTTGGACCGACCGTGGGAGCCGCGATTCCGATGGTCTGAGAAGGCTAGTTGCGTGAGCCTTCAGGCCGGCAGTGGTCAGAGTTTGGAAAGGTCTTCCTAGGAAAGGCCCCAGCCTGTAATGGTCTTACAATGATGGCCGGGGCTTCATGGCTCATACGCACACTAAACGGACAGGTAGGTACTGCCTAGCAATGTAAGATACAAGGGGTACCTATCTCGACCTGTGCTCTTTAGTCTGTGGGTTTCGATTAGGTGATCTTTGCGGGTGTTACCTCCTTCGAGTCTTTAGCCAAGGCTATTAGCGCAGCTGTTAATCTAGAACTCCAACACTACCCCATTGCCCCCATCACCGGCCCATTACCAGGTACACGAAGCCCAGAACCCCACGATACCCCTTCAAATATTCCCGCTCCCTCTTATCCTCTTGTTCCCTGACCTCTTGCGCTCGGGGGTCGTCGGGATGGACCAACAACCACTCCCGCCTGCCCGCTCGGTGCCGCGACTCGAAGTCATCCCACTCCCACTGGTCCGCCGTGCTCAGGTGCAGCACCTCCCATCCAGTCTCCCGGCACATGGCCACCAGATCCACCAACATCGGCACTTCCTCCCCAAACATCCCCCGCGCCATCTCTGTCGGCTCCCGCTCCCAACACATCTCACCCACTAGCACCCGCCCACCGCGCCCGGCGGGCACCAGCTCGGCCAGCCTTGCCAACATCGCCCGGCTCCCGCCCAACGCGTGTGACGACCCGATACAGATGGCGCGGTCTACCCCTTGCGACTGCGGCGGACGCCACTCATCAGCGGGCTGCTCCACGAACGATACGTTCCCTAGGGCTAGCCTGCCCGCCGCCACCGCCGCCTCCACCGCGCGCCGGCCCCTTTCTAGCGCCGCCGCGTCCGTGTCTATGCCTGTCGCTGAGAAGGCTACCTGCGTCTTTTTTTTGCTGCTGTCCGTGTGTGAGGTGCAGAGTGCAGCTGCGCGCAACAGGAGCGTGCCCCACCCGCAGCCGAGATCGACGATGTGTAGGTGGGGGCCGAGGTTAAGATGCGAGAGGAGGTCGTCGGCATGGGTGGAGGAGAGGGGCGCGTTCCATGTGAGCCAGGAGTAGCGAGCTTGGGCGAGGCCGTCGGCGTCGGCCATGGTTGGTTGAGTGGGGAGCTTGTGGTCCTGCAATGGAGCGTCGTTATGGGGGCGTTTGGCTCAGGTAGGGGGTAGTTGTGTCGACGTGTGTTGGGTAGCTCACGAGGGATGTGGTCTTTGCAGATGATGGAAACGACCCTAGACTGCTGATATGAGTCACGCCGCGTTATTTCTTTCGACGACCATTCCGTAGTGGTTCCCCACCCCACTTCATCCGCGCTACATCGTTCTGAATGGCGGTTGAGGGAACACCAGACATCACCTGCCCGATTGGGAAACACTTGGGGTTTAGGGATGTCAGATTCGGACGGACTCAAACACGGCCCAAGATCCAACAGCCGACGGTGAATCGTCATTTAGCGCCAGCCACTCAGTCTCCTGGATTCAAAATCAGGAAAAGAGCGCGGGTGGGTGATCATCAAACGACAGCAGTATCGCGAGTTGCTAGGAAGTCAAGGGAAAGACACTCGACGTGCAGGAAGGGCCAAATCCTGTTTTAGTCTTCTAAACCTTACACAACGCGCCAAATAAAGAAAATAGCATTAACTGAAGATGGGGTAATTGGCATGGGGAATATGTGAACCCGAACTAGGGGAGCGCCGATCCGTCTCATCTGGCCCTTTTCCCGCGTCGCCCAAACGTTGCAGTCTGATCCCCATCTAGGCGAGATCCAAAAGAGTCTTTTAGGCTCAGATCATCCCATCGGAAGGTAAGAGGGTTTTGTATGTACATGTTCGAGTGAATGGAGACGATGAATTTGTTATAACTAAAGCCCTATCATCATCACTCTCAGACACCCAAGGCACCTCACCGACCACCGCAACAAACCATCCCATCAGAGTTGATCTCCCATCAGGTTCCGTGAACCGTTTCATTCTTTGCACATATTCAACCAGAATACCGCAAGTCGGCTTTTACCAAACCACCGCTTCTGCCTCGCCATGTACACCAAGACCATTTTTCTCGCTCTGCTCGCGGCTTCATCGGCCTCAGCCGCCGTGATCAACGCCCGGCAAGCCAACGGAACCGGCGCAGACTTTGGCCAGTGTAACCCGAGCATGGACTTCCAGTTCGGCCGCAACGGGCGCGCGGCCGACGAGGGTACCTTTCTCCCATCCGACCCCCTCGTCGCCCAGGGCCAGTCGGACGCGCTGAACCCCAACATCATCACCAACCGCATCTGTGACCAGCTCACCAATGTCTGCGGCGCCAACGATGCCGCCAAGGCCATGTGTGCCGACGCCCAGGCCCAGGTTCAGGCGCTGGGAACTAAGGACGCTACTACGGCGGATGCTTTCAATGCCGCTCTCGGTTTTTAAGCTCTGGAGATAGGTCGCTGGCGAGGTAGTTAGAGTTGAAGAGAAACGCTCTAAAAGGGTGGTTTGCCGAAGGCGTGGCACCAATTCAGGAGGCATCGGGGTTAGCACTCACGCGGCATAATTGACGTTGAAGTTCACAAAACAACACACAAATTTCCCAACGTGATAATGGATGGTCAAGCCATTAGATCTCTAACAGACCTACCTAGTTGCTTGGGGGTGTTTCAACCGAGCTTATGACTTTGGAATATGAACCTCTCACCGTGGGGGCACATATACTCCAACCCACCGGAGATTGTGGTATTCTTTTGTCGATATATGTCACCTATAGATAAGTAAAATATTGACCGTTTTGTTTACCCAGGCCCATCTTCCTTCTTGCCTAAAGTGTCTCGGATGTTCCATAATACCTGTCAATCAAAGCCATCATGACGTCACTCACCACTTCGCCGCCCCTTTCAATACCCTGATGCATCTTCAGGGCATACACCGGTAAAAGGCCGATTCTATTGGTTACATTTTACATTCCGCCTTCGAGATACTCCTTCCTCGCCGTCTTGATGTCATGAGAACGGTGGCAACCTCCACTATTAGATCATCGGGGTTTGCCGGAAAGATTGATACATAACTGTTGCCGCCTATCGCCGTACAGCAGAGTCTATGCCTCATAAACTCGGCGTCTAACCTCCCATACCGCCAGGATAAAATAGATCAACATAATCTTTACGAACTAGCCATCACCCGGCCCAACCCAACGAGCAAGTCCGCAACACCACCCCCACCACTCACACCCGCCGTTCAAACCTTAAAATGTCGAACATCCTGGCCACCCGCAAAGTCCCGCTCATGATCGCCGCCGGCGTCTTCGGCGGGCTCTTATACACGACCTACGGCGGGGTGCAGCAGCCGCGGCCGCGGTCCACGCACGATAACGCGCACGACGCCACGGGCGGGAGCATTTCCGAGACGGCACAGGCCATGGCCGGCACCGGTGGCCAGCGCGCCCGCTCCGGCGACGACATGGAGTCGCTGCGTCAGTACGACCCCAAGGATACGAGGCTGCATAGCAAAGACCCGGGGGCGCAGAGTAAAAGGGAGCCGAGGAAGGTTCGGGGGGAGGAGGTCGAGGCCTCACGCCCGTGAGTGTGGGTGTGCGTGGGGGTGTGGGGGGAGAGAGGCGGATTGGTGGGCGGTGTTGAGGGCGGTGATTGTTTCGTGAAGGGTGGATAGGGGGTTGGAGGCCGAGAGCCAGAGAGATGCTGTTTAACGTTGTCCAGTTGCTAGCGCGGTAGGTTTGCGGTCCATTCATCATGGGAAGGGTGCCTATGTTTTCAAGCAAGTTTGGCAAGTACATACAAAGCGAATAATATGTCATTTTAACATCCAGAAGAGCAATATCCCGCCACACGCCTACACGTTATTGTCGCTATCCGACTTCTCAACATGCCCGACCTCCTTCTCCGCCTTCAGGTCGCCGCCGGCATACGTGCTGTGCGGCACCCACTTGGCGCTGTTCCGCGGGGTGGCCTCGCCTAGCATCTGGTCCACCTGCTCCAGCGTCAGGCCCTTGGTCTCCGGGATCAGCAGATACGCGTAAACGAAGCAGCATGTGCAAAGACCGCCCCAGATGTAAAACACCTTGGCAGCAAGGTTACCCTTGTCTTCGTCCACCATATAAGGGGTGATAACGGCGATGATACAGTTCCCTAAGGCCGACAGGTTAGTTATGGTTTGCAGATAAGTATAAAGGGGTCCTAACTTACACAGCCAGTTGGACGCCGTTGACAGGGCGACACCCTTAGCGCGCATCGGCAAGGGGAAGATCTCGCCAATGACAACCCACGCGCCGGGACCCCAGGTGGTAGCGAAGAAAAAGATGTAGATGCAGATGAAAGCAATCATGACCTTGACGGCCGTGTCGTCGTCCGGCTTGACGGTGCCGATGATAGCCACAATGAACTCGCAGATGAGCATACCAAGGGCGCCCCAGATCAACAGCGGCCGCCGTCCGACGCGCTCCATGGTGTAGAAGGAGATCGGGGTCGAGCAGGTGTTTACGAGTGTCGTGATGAGCGAAATGAGAAAGGGGTTTTGAATGATTCCGAGCTGTTGGAAAAAGGTGGTGCCAAAATAGAAGACGAAGTTGCAGCCAGTCCTGGTACTTATGTTAGTCGTTTTGACTACATGTGAGGACACAGTTAGGTCAGAACCACTTACCACTGCTGCATCATCTGCATCGACGTGCCCAGGATCGTTCTCCGAAGGTAGCTGTTGGCCTTCCAGATCGAACCGCGGAAGCACATGGCCCACGTTTGGAAGTAGTTGCCGTGCGGGATGACGCTCATCTCATATTCGTGGTTGGCCACGATCTCGGCCAGCTCGTCTCGGACGTAGGTTGAATCCTGCGGCTGGTCCCTCAACCGCGCCAGCGTCACAACAGCTGCCTCCAGATTGCCCTTCTTGACGAAGAATCGCGGGGACTCAGGCAGGAAGAACAAGCCACCTCCCAGGATCAAAGCCCACGCCATCTGCAGGGCAATCGGGATGCGGTATGAGCCGCTGTCGTTCCTGTCCTGCGTGGCGTAGTCCACCGAAGACGACAGCAACAGACCAACACAGATACAGAACTGGTACCCGGACACGATGGCACCACGGACCTTCCGCGGCGCAATCTCCGACATGTACAAGATAATAACCGCCGACACGAAACCGACACCAAAGCCAGCGACTAACCGCCCAGCGACGATCAGCCCCAGCCCGGCGCTCGCCGTCTGCAGCACGACACCGATAATGAACACGGCACACCCCAAAATCACCGTGATCCTTCTCCCCAACCAATCGGCCAAGTCACCGGCAATCAGTGCACCAAAGAAGGTACCTGCAGAGAGGATAGATGTGATGAGTGACTTCTTCCAGGCGGGGAGCACGGTGGCGTCGGCGCCCTCGATCACGTGGATGAAGAATTCCATGCCCATGACACCCGAGATGTAGCCCGAGTCGTAGCCGAAGAAGATACCGCCGAAGGCTGCGAACACGCACATCAGGTACGCCTTGATCGTCACGGGGGCCTCGACCCGCGAGACGTCGGGCGTGCCCAGCGCGGGCGCGGCGCCGCCTGGCATGGCTTTGGTAAGAGTGTGGTTGGTGAATTAGGTTGGATGGGGTTGGTTGTTCGGGTTGGAGGTTGTCGAGAGTGGTATGAAGATAAAGTCTTGATACAGGTTTCAGAGGAAGAACCTGTTCGATCGAGGTCAGGAACCCAGAGGATGTTGATTATGGTGTTGATCGTATGTGTGTATACAGCTGCCACAAGAGCAGGCGGAAGGTGTGGCCCTTATATACTGCCCGGGGCCGAATTCTGGGCGAGACTTACATCTTTTGTTTCTTTCCCCATATGGCCATCCCCCGGTTTCCACCCCAAACTTCCCCGGCCGGAGTCGATATCGTGGGGAGTCCTTCTGCCCTCGTGGCATTCACCCGCCAGACCCGCACGCCCCTGGGCCGTGGGGAACGAATCCCAGCTGAAGAAGATCGTGGCCGGACATAACGTGTGGGTATTTCGACGGTAGGGATATGGGATCACGGGGCAATTTCCCAGCGGCGCTCCCGATACCCACCCCTCTTACCTCTAGAAGGCGTTCAGACGGTGTTATTTTTAGGCGTCAAAATCGGGTGGTCCTACAATTCGGTGGTCTCGTTGGCTTGCCTGTTTTTGTTTTTGTTGCCCGTATCCCTTTCTCTGTAAGCCTAGGCACTATAAAACAACATAACCTGAGCTCCGGTGGCCGGGAACCGGCTCGGGTACCTCGGTATTGAGGCGCCATGGCCGATGCCTTCAACCACAAGGGAAACGTGGATTCGGCCTTCCCGGCCGCATGGCTGGAACGAGAGCGAGCTGGGGATTTTAGCCGGCAGAAACTTCTAACAAGGGAGTGCATGGCATGAGCGTTGAACAGCAAATTTTGTCTCGGTCCCTGATGTGTCCCACAACGATAGGAAATAGTGGGAAACGGCGCCACTGTGCAGGAAGTGGCACCGAGGATAGCCCATACGCTTCGGCCACCAACCCGCATACCATCCAAAAAAAACAGTAAAATATCTAATGGGATGTCTTTCGCTTTGCTGCACTTCCGGAAGACCTTAGGCGAACATGATCGAAACCACCGTGCTCCCTCCAGAAACAAGCACTTTTCTTGCAGCCTCAAGGAAAAAGAGAACAAATCACAATATGCGCCAACGCCGCCAAGTGGTAAGTGCCGGCAGTCGACGGGCTTCCCGAGATATCCGTGACGGCGCCGATTCGGCCATTTTGTGGATGGGCTAGTGGAGCGTGGGCAGTCCCTGTTCCCAGGCACTACCTATCAAGCGCCGAGCCATGACTCGGCTTGGCCCGCAACGCCAGGGACCAGCACTTTCTTCGTTGACAAGTCGGGCGCAGTAGAACTTGGATGCTGCTGGCCGGATATTCAGGGCGAAACTTCTCCTCTCCACTAAGAAGGAATACGTCCGCGGTTAAATTCAAAATAGTCTTGGGTTCGGTGTTACGAGATATCTGTTAGTTATGCCGGAACTGTCACGTCTAACAAACGGATGTGTTAACGCGCTGAACCGTTTGAACTTGACGTCATCGTTCTTGACATGTCCACGGGGTCTGAACTGACGGCCCCGTGTGGCCCACGCGTTCCGAAGGCCACTTAGGCCAGTGATGAAATTTTGTTCCCTTTGGGAGCCACGAGTCAGGGAAATATGCATTGACCCACCGAGTGGAACTCATGTCCTGGTAGTTCTTTTGTAGAACCATACGAAAGGTTAGCACCCATGGTTCGTTCTCGCCAATTGCGGACATCACCATTGGATGAAGGGAGGGATCTCCATGATGTCTAGACCTCCTAGAAAAAGTTTTTCATTGTCATCCCTCGATGCGGCAGAGACGGTCGGTCTCCCACCTGCTGCTGCCGCGCATTGCCGACGCAAGGAGTGCACTAGGGGACATCTTCTGGATCAACAGTTCGCTCGAAGTCGAGGCTTCGTTCCGTGGTGTTAGTTAAGGACGGGGCCTAGGGCCTATTAGTCGGTGAATACGTACAATCGTTCGTAGTTAGAGCCCCAGAACTCGTGCCGGAAACCCGGTTCTTCAAAGTTGGCTTGTGCCCGGGCACCAATAAGAACCATCAAGAACGTAAGGAGGAGCAGGCTCACCTCGTTCATATACGCCCCCATATTCGATGCCAACTTTCTCAAAGACTCCACACGCTCGTTGATCTCCTTCCTTACGGCCCCCACGGCTGCTTGGTCTAGCGCTGGGGCTCTGGTACCAGAGGCTCGGAGATTGAATCACTTTGATTCCTGGCTTATGTTCAGTAGTGTATTATGGCACGATCAAACACTTCCTCAACTGAACATAAGATTTCCTCCACACCGGCAACACCAGATTGTCGCCGCCTGTGGGTCTCGCGTTGTGCACGGCCTTCCCGGACATCAGGTGTACGATCTCGATGGTGCCGTTGACGAACCGTGCAGAGGTATCAGCACTTCCGGTGAGGTTGCCGGTTAGTGTGGCTTTATCCAACAGCCTCAAGCCCGTATAGTTGTTGAACCCTGCCTGAGTTGTGTCATAATTCTCGCGAGCCACTCGAGGAATGATGAGAACGTTTTCGGCCGGGAGGATATGTCGAAGACGCCGGGCCAAGTGCATTTGACGAGCGCTATTACGGGGTCCCACAACCGGTGTATCTTCTCCTGTGATCAGGCCTCCAAAGACGGTATTGGTACCGCCGAGGGGGTCGAGCGTGAGCGGGAAGAAGAAGGTGTAGTTGATGAGGCCCAGGTCGCTCATCCAGGGAAATTCATTGAGAATGTAGACGGTAGCCTCGTATATGAGACCAGGGTCGGTTATGGTTATGTAGTAAACATCGTAAGGGTGATGTGCTCCAGTCTGGGAGTTAGGATAGTCCTCGTTGTGGCCGAAGCCATGATAGCGGAGGTCGATCTACCGCCCTTTCGAAAATGAAGATAGAGAAGTATGGCTGCCACTAAGGACGTCAGCCTCGACGCCATGTCCCCCGCCCTCCCGGCGGCCGATGAATACGACCTCATACACCTGTTCAGGTGTTCTGTGCCTGACTGGCTGCCGCAGGCCCGGCTGCTCTAGTTTAGTAGAATCCATGCTGACAAGAGCAACTATCCTATGGTATTATAGGGGCTGAACGTCGCGTGGCAGTTGGGGGCCAGGCGAGTGGTAGACGAGACCGTCCTGCGTGCGCTCCCCGAGATTCGGAAGGGCGGGCTGGAAGCGGTGCTCGGCGTTGTAGAGGACGGGCCTCGAGTCGGACTGCCCATATCGCTCCGAAGCCTGTTGCGTGAGATCGCAACTCTTCGAGAGAATGCGATCCAGCCCGGCTTGGACTTTTTCCACGGGGTGGTAAAGGAGCTTGAAACCTCAGATATGAGCTGCAACGACAAGGGCACTATATTCGGGGCGGTTTCTCAGGAGGACCTGGAAGAAGGGACGGTGCCGTATTTCAAGAACCCGGCCATCATCCCCGCGCTATTATAGGGATTCGATGATGACGCGTTTTTTGCGCCGCCTTCACCAGCCTTCTATGCCCAGCAAGATTTTGATCCGTCAGCGCAGAATCGGGGGCCCGGGTATTCTGAGGGAGGCTAGGGACTTTCATGGGAGTATCGACAACTTAATGAATACAATCCGCGATATCCTTGACGTGGTCAGCAGCCCCGGGGCCTTGAGTATCTTTTGCCCAAAACGTTCGACCAGGAACTCTCCAAACGATTCTGGAACTTATATTTTGAGTTGGGGTGTCCCTGGGACCCGCACGAATCCGCCCTAGAATTGGAAGATGTGGATTGGCTCAGGAATCGGGGCGATATGCTCGCGACGGAGAGGGTTCTTACTGACTGGGAGAAAAGGAAGTGGGCATTCCAGGAGGAATCGGCGATGACATTGCAATACATGGTAGAAAATGAGCAGTCATTCAAGGGTCTATGGGTCAAGGCGATGTATCCGCTCACGTTTGCGGAGATTGTGCCGTCGATGTCAAATTAGCGGTGGTAGATATAATGGATCCAATCGGGCCCGGAAAACCCGGGCTAGCAACAACGGCATATATTGAACAAAGTCTGAGACAGCTACGGTCAGGAATGACGCTTAGAGTCATGAAAACACTAATAGCGCCATGGCGTGTTTGTGCTCAGCGTACCTCGTGGTGACGTGGGACAGTCATATGATATCGAAATGTCTGGATCTTAGAAGCAAATCATATCGAGAATCATTTGGGTTTCTCATCCGTTGTTCAAGGCCACTGGACCTGTAGCCAAGTAGGTACGAAGTACTTATCGTGTAACCCGAATGTCCACGGGCACTTGTTGGGCCTAATCCGTCTGTGTGGGCGGCACGCCGTCGGTCTAGAGAGAGTTTGAGCACAGCAGAGGGCTAGGAAATGGTGGGCAATGGTTAAGAGCATAGCATGCCTGGTTTGTTGGGAATAGAATATACCGGCCGAGTTCCCTCGATTTGTTAACTATGGCACCTAACTATCAGGAGTTTGATGATTGTCATGATTCACCGCCGATGAATGGGGCAGCAGGTGGCCTTATCGGAAAAACGTGGAAAGGAAAGGAATAAAAAGGCAAGCAATCAACAAGCAAGTATCCGTTTTGCAGCCGGCACTTCCATTATCCGGCCCCTTCGTTCTGAATTAGAAACTCCCCTCTGCTGGCCAGGCAAATTTCCGACCTCCACCACAAACGCTGAACACAACAACAACCACAAAAACCACCTCTGACCAACACAACAAACTTGTTCTCAGCACCACAGGTTGACTGTCCTCCCTGAAAAAACAAGGAACGTATGTGAACCCTGCTAAATTCTCGCACATAGATTCCAACCATCGCTCCCACAACACACCCGAAGGCTAATCGGTAACCACCTAGACCACTTCATCACATCTCCAGTCTTTGATACTAGGTACTATCATCATCGTACTGACCAATCTCTATCTCTGAGCAACCGCTAACCGACATAAGATACGCCGCGTAGCAAGCGTCATGGCGGGGAACACGACGCACGACAATCGCCTACCCGTCGAGAGGTTTTACGACTTCGACAAGGCTGACTTCTGATCGATGTTATCAGTCACGGCGTCCACGGACTATACAGCAAAAAGAGGTATCGCCACAGGGTCTCTATCGACGCCATGGAGCATGCGTCGCCAGTCTGGAAGGAAAAGATGCTCGGGCCTGAGGGCGAGGAGCGGCCGAAGCCCACCGACGAGGAGGAGGACTGGATTCTCCTGCTGGACGGCAACGACCACCCGCTGGCCATCACCATGCAGATCGCGCTCATCCATGACCGCCCGGACTGTGTGCCGCGGTGGCGCAACAATCCCGACACCGCCAGCGTTTGCATCATGATCATCGACTTCATGGTCGCGACCGACAAGTATGGCGTTCTGCCCTTGTTCCGGCCCTTTGTTTCCCACTGGTTGGTGCACGCCGACTGGGACGGCGTCAGCGGCAAAAATTCCATGCACCGCCTGGAAGCGGCCTGGCAGTTGGGCGCCAGGGGGCTGGTGGAGGATCATGTCCGGCGGCACGTCTATCATCCGGGTTCGACACCGGTGGGTCTGGAAGAGCTGGTCGTTAAAGTGAAGGAGACTTGCGCTGAAAACGGGATCTTGATGTCAGTTCCGAAACTGCTCAACGTGGGTGGCAAGCGCCAGGTGGAGCTGATCCAGTCCGCCCTGGACTTTTTCCATCAGGTCTTGGCCGACCTCCACGGCGAGGAGGGGAACTGCCAGCAGTCTGTGCCTAAGTGCAATGCTTTGCTTTACGAGTTTATCTCAAAGCGTCTGGAGCAGAATGTCTGGCAAATCCCGGTGGAGGCCATCGATTACCCCGAGGACATCCACCGCTTGCTCCACACTACCACCCATATCTTAGGCACGCGCTGCAACCCAGGGCCGAAGCAACTCGAGGGGCACGGGTGCGTCCCGGCCTTCCACAAGAAGATTGAGGACTTTTCGGCAGCGTTGCTTAACCGCTGGAAGGGAGCGGATTCAGCGGAATCCATCCTGGAGCCGGAGCAGGTCGAGTGGCTCAAGAAGCGTAGCGAACTTCTGGCGACGGATAGTTGGTCTTCTTGTAGGATTTTGTAATGACAGAGGGCCCGGAGAGGGAGTGCGGACTTTCGGGGGTGGATAAACAAGGTCCAACTGGAACCAACTGACAACATGCTACCTACCCTTGAGAAACAAAATACTTCCTTGCCCCAATGAACATTCTTGTACCATGACCGACCCTTAAACGTGACCCTTGACTAAGACGTTTGCCGAGATTGATCCCCGCGCCCCCGTCATCATCGCCATCTCCATTAGCCTATCACGCTTAGAAGCCAGGCTAACCTATCCCGTCAAACATGAAGCAGTTCAGCGAACCTGACCCACCACCACCGTACATCAAAATGCCGGCGCCGGAACAAACCGTCGTGGAACTGGAGCAAGTGGTCACTCGGGAACCGGACCGCGAGCCGCTCATGACGGCACATCGCCAGCCGAATGGCCCGGCCGCCACCGCCACCGCCACGTCCACCTCTGCGCCGCCCACCGCAACACCAAGGATTGCGGGTACGAGTGCGACGGATGTGGGAACTGCGCGTGTTCCCACGGCCAGCAGTGCAGCCTGTGCTCCTGTGGCGCCGCTGCCGTCTTCCTGCTCTTTGTTCTTATCGTTGCGCTTGCCGTTGTCGCTTGCTACGCGCTTTCGGCGTCCTCCCCCCAGCCCCCGGCGGCCTAACTGACCCCTTGGTAAGCCGTCCCAGCCTCTCTAGCTTCTCCCCGTCGATTCTAGTCTAACGGCACTTAGCTACCTTTTGGTCTGACTCTTTGGTACCACTATGGCCAACTCGGTCGAGTTGGGATCTCAGCTACATCGGTTATACAATTGGAGTAGTGTGAGTACGGGTAGCATTGGAGCTTGGAGTTCAGCGTTTCGGAGGTATTGGCTTGGCGTTTGGGGTTTTACTGTATAAGCATCGACTTGGCGTTTGGAATTATAGGTACTCGGGGGTCTGCTTGGGTTTCGCCTTGGGATTCGGCTTGGGGACTCACCAACAACCCGGTTCCATCTATCAGCTCAGCGATGGAAGCACCATCTCCCCATCTACGCTTCGATTAACGGCGCAATCCCGGACTTGTGACAGTGTGAACAACTCGACCCCGCGATTCAATCGTTCCCCATTCCTCCCTAGGCCCTCATCGTCCCGAAGTGAAAGCCCCTTTGGGAAGTCTAAACACTCGACAGGCGTGCTCTATGGAGTTATTCCGTCCTAGGCAGAATACGGTTAAAAAGCCATTGTCGACAACATAAAGGATGAATGCTATCCCCTCGACAGAGTGCCAGTTGCGCTGAAGAGGGCCCCCTGCTAACCGAGTCGGCCCCCGTCTACCGCTGAGCTGATCTAAATAGTAGGACTATTTGAGCATCGCCATCTTTTGATTAGATGGCGTCTCGGCCAGCGATATCGATTTGCTTGGCATGGAGGTAGAGGTTTGTAGCGCAGACCATTGCCTAACTGGAGAATGATCTACCCCAGCGCAAGTATACTTAGTTAGGGCGACTCAAGTGCTCGTTATTTTCTTGTCTCCGATAATCCAACACCCTAAGGGGGAGGGCTTAAGCTCCTGAAAACTAACTGCTTATGGCAGACCTTAGAGGGTACCCCATCCCGCCTCGGATTGGCCCCGTTTGATTTGATGAGACTTAAGGGGTAAAGTTATTAAGGGCGTCTCTTCGATTTGCTTGACGCCGGGCGGATAGAGTGAGGTACATACCAAAGGTAAAACAAGGCGTGAGCTAGTTGAATAAGGTTGGCATGCGTGAAATGGGGATGCTGTCTAATGCTTGGACATTGCACTTGTAGAGAAATCGAAGAAGGAGATTCCAGCCTTGGTGTTCAACCGGATTGCACACCGTGCCGCACTTGGGCATCCGACGCAGCGGCTAAACAGAATGACATCGGGGAGCTTATATTAATATGAAAAGCGAGGTTACGGGCATAGCCACAGCTTTGTATTGGGATCACCATTACTATATACATGACCCATCCTACGTGACTCGCTGACCGCTTTGCTACTTCTGCTATCCGGCTGTTGTACATCGCCCCACGCGGCAACCGTCGCCCGCCTTCCGACATGAAGTCGTTGATGCGTATCGAAATCCACCGGCTGCCGTCGCCTTTGCCCCGTGATGCAGCTGATACTCCACAAGCCGAACCCACCAGCAGGCCCCTCCGCCAGAGGCCAGGCCAAGACTAGCGCGAGTCCAATAACGAAGGCTTGCAAAATAGACGCTATTCCCCATACCTAACTCTACTATTTTATACGTTCTTCCTCTTTAACCTCTTGGTCGCTCCTCTATCTACCTACATGGGTAGGCCAGGACATAACCATAAGGGAAAACCTCTTTTCGCCTTCCCAAGTTTGCTGACCCAGTAGCAAGTTTAGTCCCTATTATTCGGGGTATTCACCGTAGGTGTTCCCAGCCGCGAATTGTGGTGAGAGAAAACAGTTGGCGGAGGGCCAGAAGTCTTGGAAGATGCCAGTGGTGTCAAAAAGGCTAGCGAAAGGAGCCGCGCTGTCAGTCAGGGTTTGGCTGGTCGGTACGCGGTCGTCAACCATATTAATTAATCCAGGTCGTGAGCAAATATGTCGATATTGCGCAGTTACTCTACACCCCGCCGTCTGTTCTTCAACCGTGCGGGTGAAGGTGCCATGGTCCACCAAATGTTTTCCAATTCCTCGCCATCTGCTGTTTTCTCATCACCAAGCTCGCTTGAGCCCTTGACATGTCGCGTGATTCTCCTCAATGGCATCCCGCCCGAGTCGATGAGCGGCCAAAGTTCATCGACCATGGTCTCCACAGCGACCTTGAACACGGGTTTGAACCACTCGTTCTCTTCGTGGCCCTCATCCAGTCCGGGATCCGCATCTGCAGAAACCGCAAGGAGGAACGGGGCCGTGGGTCGCCAGGGCACCAGTTTCGAATCTGGCAATTCGTCTTCGTCCAGAGACATAATAGAGTCGACGGCCTCTTGCGAACCACAGAGAAAAATAGGATGTGACAAGCCCGCTGGCAGATCCTTTCCGAGCTCCTCATATTTCCCCCTTAGCGCCGTCGCCTCGGCCCCAGACAATTCAGGATCCTCAATCCACCGCAGCTCAAAGTTGTCCTTTCCCTCCGCCCAATCCTCTAACCCCTTTCCCTCTTCCCTGTCAAAAGCTATGCTCACAATCTCATCCAGCCTCCTTTTATAACCCTCCCACACTTCCTCCTCTCCATACAACGCCGTCCGAAACGCAACAAACCCCCACTTCTGCCCGCGATGCCGCCTCCTCCAATCCCTCAGCCAGTTCGGAGCTAACGCGGGCTTAGCCGGTTCGGCCGGCGTCAGATTGGACGTGACTCCAGTTTCCTTTGCCCATTTCTGCTGCTCGCGAAACAAGTGCATGGCGAGAACCCCAACCCCGCTCTCTCCCAGCACGTCGCGCAGACCGGCCTGCATCTTTTCTAGCTCCCCTTCGGGCAAGGACGCGCAATCTTCGGCTGTCGCGCGACTAAACTTTTCGAAGTTCCAGCCGGGAGGCCAGTAGGAACTTGAGGCGTCTGAGTAAAGGGGGGTGGGGGGTGCATTGGGGGGTTCTGACGACGGTTCTGTCAAGGGTTTGTTGAAGTTTGGGCGAGGCATTTTGAGTTGTGTGGTGGTGATAATGGAACTTGAGGGGAAAATTTCGGTTGTTTTGAAGCTGTAAGGAAAGTCAGAGAGGGATGAGGGGTCGAAGTGGTGATGATGAAGAATGGGAAAGATTGAGAGATCAGAGATGAGTCAGCTGGCGAGAGAGAGTACCTATGGTCGTAGTGAAGACACCTCGGCGCGCAATTTCCTACATTTCCTGCATCCGATTAACCTTCAGCTATGCGCAGTCTCTTATAGCAAAACATGCCCTACCCTCGATTCTCATGACGGACGCTCACTCGCCTCATGCCCTCTTGCACGCTTAATTTCCATACCGTCTTGCAGAAGCACTATCATAACGTTACAAGTCATGTTTCAATCCTTCTGGCAATCCTCTAGAAAAACGACATCAAGTATCGTGATTTTATCTGCCTTAATTTAATCACATGGGTTTTTGCGGTTTGGTTTTATGCACTTAACCCTCTCTCTTGGTCTACCCTTCTCATACCCCTCATCTTCAACAGCGATGCCACCTGGCCATTGGCAATAACTAGAGACGAACTGACTGTTTCGGCTAAACCACGCTGTAGGCAGTTAATTTCCCCAAACCCGGGTTAGTCAATGCAGGCCATTTCTGTAACAGCCAAGATAGGACGGCACATGGCCGACTGCCGACGCCGCATGAAAGTTAGACTTCCCCCCCTGGGCAAGTCCATCGCGGAGATAGGATGGGATGCGGCAGCTCCCGTGCCATGGCCCGCCAATCTTGCCTTTCGCAATCGGGAGCCACCCTCCTTTGGGAAGGTGTCCGCTAGGCGTTCCTCGTGGGGGCCTTTGGAGGCCTGGGCTTGGTGCGTTGGACCCTCGATCCATCCTCAGATGGAAGGTTACAGCAACCCAATCAGGGGCTCACAACACCGTCTCACCTCCCGTACACGGAAGTTCAGATGCACGTCATGCCCTAGGGCTACTGTAGTTTGCTGAGTTATGCTCAACGAGGGGACTGAGAAAGCGCAAGAAAGACCCCGCCAAGGGAAAACCAGCCGATCCATTCCTCGTTTCGGCGCCGATCAACGCGGTACTATAATCCTACCATAGCGCTGTATAAGATCTTCGTTAAAAGGGCCAGCGACCCCGACTCAACCAACCGACGACCATCCCAACCCGAGGCCAGTGAAATCCCCTCATCCTCCTCAACATGCGGTATTCTCACCTTGTCTCGGGCGGCCTTCTCGCCCTCGCGTCGGCCGCGTCTGTCCCCTCGTCGGAGAGAAAGTCGTATGACGGATACAAGGTCGTTCGCCTAACAGTCGGTGAGCATGTCGCCAAGGTCCAAAACATCGTCGACAGACTCGGCCTCGCAACATGGAAGGGAAAGCCCCGCGCCGGTGCCGACGCCGACATCGTGGTTCCACCCTCCCTGATCGGCGCCTTTGAGGCCGAGATTGCCGGCTTGAAGGCCGTCACGATGCACGAGAACTTGGGTGCATCGATTGCCGACGAAGCATCATTCAGCACCTATGCTGGTATATAGCCCGTTGTTCAGGAGATGGTCAGCCATCAGCCCGTTGCTTCGCTCATTTACTGACCATTACACCATTAGCCGGCTCCGCCAATGCTACGTGGTTCAACTCGTATCACAAGTACAGCGAACACCTGCAGTTCCTTGATGATCTCCATGCCCAGTACCCGAACCAGTCCGAAGTGGTCACGGCTGGAAATTCGCTGAAGGGCAATGCTATCACCGGCATTCACTTCTGGGGCAAGTCCGGCAAGGGCAAGCCCGCCGTTGTGTTCCACGGAACCGTCCACGCGCGGGAGTGGATCTCTACCATGGTGAGCTGCCCCGGCAATACCCCAGAATACTATGTTGCCAGGAGTCTTTACTAACATTAACTCAGGTCGTCGAATATCTGGCCTTCAACCTGCTCACCAACTCCGATGATGCCGAAGTTGCGGGCTTCCTTGACAAATATGACTTCATTTTCTTCCCGGTCGTCAACCCCGACGGTAAACAAATCCTCTCCATTCTGTTTCTCCTCCGCCTCGTAGTCCGTCGCCACTAACAACAGTCTACTCCAGGCTTCATCTACACCCAGGAGTCGGACCGCATGTGGCGTAAGAACCGGCAAACCACCTCTGGCAGCAGCTGCATCGGGCACGATATCAACCGCAACTGGCCGTACAAATGGTCTACTAGCGGGGGCGCCTCTACTAACCCCTGCGCCGAAGATTTCAAGGGCAAGGCAGAGGGCGATGCTCCCGAGACCGTCGTGTTGTCCGCATGGCTGAAGAAGACCCAAGCGGCCCAGGGCGTTAAGCTCTTCATCGACTGGCACGCGTACTCGCAACTGCTGATGACCCGTAAGCCTTTTTTCCCTCCCCGCCACCACCTTCAAAATCGAACAGGTTGAAACGGGAACCGAGCACGAGCTAACACCTGCACACAGCCTACGGCTACTCCTGCACCGCCATCGCGCCCAAGAACGACGAGTTGCAGTCCCTAGCACGGGGTGCCGCGGCCGCCATCAAGGCCGTCAACGGCGTCAGCTTCACCACGGGCCCCATCTGCTCAACTATCTACAAGGCTACGGGAAGCAGCGTCGACTATGTCAACGACGTAACCGGCGCCGACTACGTCTTCACCGTCGAGCTGCGCGACACGGGTAATTACGGGTTTGTGTTGCCAGCGAACCAGATTCTGCCGAGTGGCAAGGAATCGTACGCGGGGGTGAGGTATATGCTGCAGAATATGAAGTAAGGGCTTTTTGCTCCTACCCGTCGGTGTACCGGCGTCGTTTGTGATAGGACGCTTCGGGCCACGAAGATGTGCATGGGGAAAAGGAGGGAACTCGAGATGGTGCGGCATGTCTTGAGATGTGGAAAAGAAGGAGAAGGTGGGATAAGTAGATACCTCGCTGTGTATACTGAAAATGACATTCCCAGCACCCAATGTTGCTAACATGGTCTGCATTCCCCGCTCCCAGTTGTATTTCTTGTAGCTCGGTCATTCGACAGTAAAACCGTGACAAAGCCAGGCGCTAGGAGTTCGGGATGTTCAAGTTTCACAATCAGGGCTATACTTCCAGGTTCCTTCTTTCCTCTTCCGTCCATGATTACCTCGCATCATTGGCATCACTAAACGCCGCTCAGGATGCCGTTACCGGTATGAGCCTTGACTGTTACACTGACGCAACACATTCAGCTCTTGTTCGATCTTTAGCGACGATCTTGTTTCCAAGGGCAATGGCTGCTGTTTAACCCGCCAAGACAAACGTCAGTTGAACTCCGTTCGGCCCAACCTGCCACATCATTGGTCAATCCAGAGTCAAAGCCGAGACGATGATGTCAGAGCCACCATTCTTGGACCACCGGTTCGGCGTCTGAAGTCATCGCATGTCGGGGACCCAGTCGTCGTTCGTCCTTGGGTTGACTAGAATGCCGGCGTTGGACGTCCCCCTTTGAGTATTAATGGGTTGGGGGCCGTCCCCTTCCTCCCCCTCATCCCATTCACAAATCACGATCCCTTTTCTTGCCCTTCCATATCTTCACACCTCTCTTCGCCTTTCATCGCCACTTCACAGCCAAACGCGATAACGCTACTATGGCAGCTACATCCATTCCCGGGTCCTATCCAGGGGCATATCCCGACTCCATTCCCCCTACTCCAGAAGAGACCATGCAACAACCGATCCAGTCAGACCAACACCAGCGCCAACGCAATAAGCTGCACAAGCCCGCCGACCCCCGTAGCCACAAGTACACCGATTCGGGTGTTGGCATGACCGGCCCCGGGCCCATTCAACTGTCCACACACGAGTCAAACTGGAACGGCCCCGAGGAAGCAATTGGGGGTGGCACCTACGTCCGTGACTATGCCCAGCCTACCTGGCGCCCAGAGCTCACCGGGGATCATCTCAACACCGCAAAAGCTTCAGCTCAGCCCACCGAGAGCGATACGCTTCCTCGTGAAGATACAAGTACACTCCCAGCTGCTGCTATAATGGGCGGTATGGGCACAGCCAGTTCGGACAACGCAGCAGGATCCGATCCGACAAAACGGACCAGTCAAACGTCCGGTGACGGTGCCCCATACTGGGGAAACCTGCCATCCGGCGCGAACGGAGCGATTCACAACACCGTATCCGGGCACGGAAGCGCTACAGACGATCACAATGAGCACCACCACCTCCCTCCCAAATCAACCTCATCGGAGAGATCCGTCATTGCCGGACGTGTCGCCAACTATCCTAGGGGCGGTGTTTACAACACGGTAACTGGGCACGGGAGCCAGGACCAAGAAGCCGCACGCCACAGCCAACCTCTTGGTGCCGAGGGGGGGAACAACACGGCTGGCGTTGTCAATCTTGTCAATGACACCATGCTTGCCGCTCCTCTACCAGACATTCCTGAGGGTGAACAGAAAGCCAACTACCAACCCACTTTGATGCCAGAAACCGCTGTTCGCGACGACGTCTTGCTAGCCGAAGCCGCCTCCCAAAATTATGAGCATCCTCAAACCTCGGGGAATCTTGAGACTGCGGCTCCACGTGCCTTTCCTCTCGCAGGACCGATAACCGCTGGCAACAATGACAGGCGTGATTCGACATCACCATCGCGATACGGTGGTGCCGCTGGTGCTGCTGGACTCGGCGCCGGCGCAGCTGCAGCAGGCTATACTGCGCAGCAGCGGGGGAGAAGCAGCCCACCGGAGGATAATACGAGACACTCCACGTCTCCCCACCTTGACGACAGGCACCAAACCGCCGGAGGAGCTGTAACAGGCAAGAGACGGCCTTCCCAACAACGGTCCCCCGTTGAGAAATCCACGAGCCGTGACGACGGGTCGCCCAAGGGAGAAAAGAAACACAGAATCCTCGGCATCTTCCACCGTAACAAGGATGACGGGAAGGAAGACACCCACCACAGACGGTCCGACAGCGACCGTGCAGAGCCTGCCAGGGAGGATACCGCCGCAGTCAACTCCCCGAACCGGTTGCGCAAACTCAGCAAAGGCGAATCAGCCATGGAGCGCAGACGATCCCCGTCGGCCTCTAAAGCTAACCCTGAAGAGCATTCCAGCTATAATAAGGAGAAGGCCGCGGTCGGAGCAGCAGCAGGCGCTGGTGCCCTTGGTTTCTTCCATCACCGCAAGAGGAACAGCACCAGCGAAAGGACCAAGGACATCACGAGTCCCACGCTCAACCCAAGGTCTGCCGACACCGGCGGTGCTGGACCTACTGGAGAGACACTACATCAGGTCGGCGAAGTCTCGACGCCGTTTGAGCATCCGAGAGAACCTCCAATGGTACCGCCGGAAGATGAGACGCGGCCTGGGAATTATAATGTTTTGGCAACAGGCACCCCGTCCGGCATGAACCATGGATCACAGCACGCCACGCGGGGTACGACGACAAACGAGCCCGGGAACTACAACACCCTATCATCTGGGACAGCTTCCGGCGTCAACGCTACTCGCCACAAGGCTACCCAGAAAGAAGTAACATCAAGTGAACCCAGCGGTTACAATGTTCTTGGCTCGTCGAGCAAGCCGCCAGCGGCAGCCGATGCCCAGGTCCGCAGTGATGGCATTGTTACGCAAGAGCCAGGCCACTACAACACCTTGGCATCTGGCATCCCTTCCGGCATCGATCCAGGATCCTCCGTTGCTAGAACCCAAACCGGAATCCGCAACACCACAACGGAGAATACAAGCGATAACGAAGATTCCACAGAGTACAACATCTTACCGTCGGGCACAGTCTCCGGCGTCAAAGTCAAGCCCAAGTCACACCAGCACAGCGGCCAGGCCACCGAAACAGCCATGCCCAAGGACAACCACTCACCCCAGCCCGCACCAAACACCACCGACCCGCGCGCCCAAGCCCTCAAAGACCTCCCAGCGCCCAGCGTCACCACCACACGCCACGATCCCGAAACCACCTTCCCCAGCGGGGCGCCCATCCCCTTGCATCTCCGCCACGAGCGCGCCCATCACCCCAACGCCAGCCAGGAATCCGTCCCCGGCATCACCAGCTACGCGCACCCCGACCCCGTGGAGCAGCACATGAGCCCCGAGGTCATGCCCGACGCGTACACCGCATCCGCTCATCCCCCGCGCGAGTACCAACCGCAGCAGCCCCAGAACACCCAGAGCCAATCCCAGGGCCAGGGGTACGCGCAGGAACAGTACCCCGACCAACAGCGCACCGCCATGGGGATGAGCCCGGCTGTCATGCCGGCAGCGTACACGGCGGCGGCGGCGGCGGCGCCTGGACCTAGGCAGTTGCGGGAGGACCACCAGCAGAGGCAGCAGCAACAACACCACCAGCACCAGCAACAGCAGCAGTACCAGCAGGGGGCGCCGCAGGATAGTGGACGCTTCAACCCCGCCCTAGCGGCGGCTGCGACGTCGTGGGCTGCGGCGGAGGCCGGGAAGGGTGCTGACGTTGGTGGAGAGCGTGGCCTGCGTGAGAGGCAGAGCGTGACTGGGGGCGGTGTGGGGAAGAGGATGGCGCGGTGTCAGCATTGTGGTGGGGAGAATGATATTGGTGGGGAGGTGGAAAGGTTTGTGCGGGAAATGGGGTTGGGGAGCGGTAGGAGTGCTTAAGGGGTTTTTCAGTTCGTTTATTGTGAAGGGAAGGGGAGTGTGTTTTGTAAGATAGGAGGTAAAGGTGGTTGTTTAAATCGCAACTTGGGAAGTGTGTTTGGTTCGGTTCGATACCTAGCAACAGTTTTACGTGTGTTAATATTACGATTTCCGCCATATGCGCTTGTTTGTTCTGGATTGGGGGATCACCCCATCTGTCGAGCTGATGACGTTGTGTGGGCTTGCGAAGCTTTTCCGAGCCAACTTCGCTCATAATTCCGCCATCAACTCTTCATCCGCCACCCCTTTTCCATCCGCATCCCATTCCGCATCAAAGTCCAGGAATATCCGACGCTTAGTGATAGCATCGTAGGCGTATATCCCCTCCGCAGAACGAGGCCCATACCCAATCACTCTAACCATCCGGGGATTGGCTAATCTCGCTGCTAATGCTGTCGCCTGGGCTTCAATCACGGGCTGCGTAAGTCCAAAGGGGGCGAGTAGGGAGTTGCAGCATCTTGGGTCCCGCCGACCAGGCCCGGAAAACGGTGGCTGGGTGAAGTTGATGATCAGCTCCTCGAGCTTCAGGGGTCCGTTGGCATCGTCTGGTAGTGGCTCCAAGAGCCGGCCGCATATCAAGTGCATCCGACAACTAAGGCGCCGGAGCGATGGAAGAAGGGAGTTGATGATACAGCAGAGGTGTGCGGTGTAATCGTTGTATCCCGGCCGGCTTTGCCATAGGGCCAGATGAATTGGTATGTCGATGTGCAGAGATGTGAGGGGGCAAGCGGAAAGAAGACTGCCAATAGACCCCGTTGACAGGCCGTAAAAGTCCGATTGTGTAATGATGGATAACGCCTTCAACTGCGGGCATTGACCAAGTAGGACGGCCAGCTGGTCCAAGGAAGAGTTGGATTCGACAACGTATTTGTCGTCAACGTTGGCACGATCTCGAATCGTTTTGTCGAGAAAATGCAGCCCCAGGCTGACTGATACAACGTGGGTTTGGATTCGCGCAAACATCTCATCGTTTGCAAAAAAACGCGGCAGTGACTGGAGAGTGAAATGGAGGTCCTGGGCCTGAATCACCCATGCTAAGCTATACCAGCGCTTAGAAACGTGGAGCCTGCGTGTGTCATGGTGGAAGAAGCGCGAGCCAACATGGTCCAGTATGTGCAGCAGGATCTCAGATGGCAGTTGGAGGAGGGTTATGGGTGCCATAAAGGGACCGCTATGATTGGGGATGAGCAAGGGGAGGCGAAGTAAATGGTGATATGAGGAAGGGTGAGAAGCGTGAAGAAAGGAGGAAAGATGAGCAGACATCGCTGCCTGTTAGGTATCATCGAACCGTTTCTCGGGCTGTTGTTTCTCCGATTGGGCGTGAGCTCCCACCATGGCCGTGAAAGAATAAGATTCACGACCACCTCACTAAGACAAAATGAACACGCACATGTATCAACGGCCCCGCATTCCAAACAGCTTAATTAACTTCGAATTCCAACATAAGACTCCATGCTAATAATGATACCCATAATCTACCAAAGCAAAAACCCAACTATCCACCCAAACACCATTACCACCCAACATTAGTATCCCCTGCCGGTGTACTGGTCGTTCAGTACCGGCATGTACCCAGTCGGAGCATATCTCGCGTCCATCAAAGCCTGCTCCGAGACAGGAGCAGGTGGCTGGGGGGCGTCATACATACGCGGAGCTGCATATAAAGGGGGCGTCTCAACAGAACCGTAGGACGTCCCCTCCACCCAGGTATTGGCAGGAGGCGGGCTGTATGGCATGGAAGTACTCCTGGACCTCCCATGGCGTGGCCTGGCACCGGCTCGGGTTGTGGAAACCTTGAGCCTATGCTTCTCCGTAATGCCGCGTGCGCCGGGGTCGTGATGATCGTGGTCATGCCCGTGGTCGTGGTGCCCGTGCCCGTGGTCCCCTCCGATAAGTTCGTCGCCCGACTTGGCGTTCCTCCTATTGGCAATCCAGGCGCCGATTCGGTCCATCATGATGATCAAGTATAGCATGATGACAGCGATGGGTAGCATGGCAGGCGAACCCAGAAGGTTGTACATGATGTTTGGGCTGGCCGAGAGACCGAGAATCACACCACCGCCGATGAGAATGAAGAAGCGGGTGGTCAGGGACACGTAGTCGAAGGCATCCACCTTGGTCGTCCGGATCAGGACCATGACGACGAGGAAGCAGCCGATCAGGATCAGGAAGGCGCTCCAGAAGTACCGGTAAATGAGCTTCCACGACTCGACCATGATGGCGATGACGTCCTTGTCCAGGGGCATGCTCAAGCCGAGAGCACTGTACAGGGCCGCCGCAGTGTGCTTATAAAACCGCAAGATCTCCTCAGGCCAATCATTGATACTCGCCACGCTGCTCCCGCAGATGCCCGGGGTGTTGCCAATTGCAGCTATGTCCTGGTTGATCTCGTCAACAAAGATGAGGCTGGTCAACTTCTTGTCGAGCTGCAGGTACTTGATGGAAGCAGTCAACTTGGCAACCAAGGCATCACCATCGAGGTGTTCGACGAGGCAGTACTGCTCTATCGACTGCTCGAACTGTGTAGTGCTTTTTGCCACGTACCGGGCCAGAGCGAGCTGCTGGGCACCCTCAGCCATGCCCACGATGGCAAGGTGGATGGGGAAGTGGAGGCAAGACCAGATCTGCTGTCTGATGGTGCCGAAGTGGCTGTGAGGCTGGTGATCAAAGTAGATCATCCAGATCCCAATCTGTTGTGTGTTAGCATATTCGTTCTTGGAGCGTCATGTTAGAGAAGACCGGAGCCGGAAGGGAGTCTTACCAAGATCAAAACGATACAGAGAACCAACCCAGATCCCTCGGGGTCCAGTCCACCCTTCCCCATCATACGGGAGATGGTCTTGGTCACACCAATGGCACCCTCGCCGATGACAATCAGCGTCAGCAGCCCCATGCGCTCGACAAGATGCGTCTTCTTGAAGCTCAGCATTCTCCAACAACTCGAAATAGCGATGGTGCCGACGGTCTCGAGGGACATGACGATCCACCAGATGCTGTAAATGCCGTTCCGGGCGTTCACCGGTTTGGATTCGGCAAAGGCGGGAATCATGGCGGCATACGCGGTTGTGGCTAGGATGTAAACAAAGGCGTTGAGGGTTACGGGCAGGTACAAGTCCGTCCGCTTTGCCTTGCCGATGAAGACGAGGAGGACAAGGTACTGGATGCTGAACAATACGCGGCTCATGACCAGCGTGTAGCACAGTACTCGGAAGTTGGTGTTGTCGCCCTTCTCCGTGCCCGGTGCGAAGGCGGACCCGACGAGGGCGAAGCCCACGAAGGCGATCATGATGATGGTCTTGCACACCCGGCTGTAGATGCTGTCGTTCTCGAAGCGGACATCGTAGAGGACGGTGTGGAACCACGTCACCCAGATAATGGCAAAGAAACCGATGTAGGCGAATAGGGAGGAGTGGTCTACGATGTAGTGGTACGAGGTGAACGTGGCGAGGTTGGCAACGAAGAAGAGATCGAAGAACAACTCGAGGGTGCTGGCTTCATGTCTCGGCGCGAAGACCAAGTGCTGTTTGTCGACGCCCTGGAGGGGGTTCTGTATCCATGGCACAATGCTATGAATTCGTCTTTTGACCCTAGCCGCGTGTCTATGGAGGTCCTTGTTAGTTGTACATACTAAGGGTATGCCCGTACCGGTAGCGGCCTTACATCGTTTTCTGGCGTTGAAACGGAGCCATCGTGATCTTCTCGCCCGACTCGAGTCGTCTGAAGAGCCTGATGTTCAGCGCAGATTGTCCGGATGCCAAGATGGAAAAGAAAAGATGGAGGGACGGCAGGAATCGACTTGGCGAAAGCTTCTTTTTACCCAATCTCTGTAGGGTTCTCGACCTGCTGCCTGGCTACAGCAGCCAGGGTGACAACGTTGTGTCGTGTAGCATGCGGGGGTCTGGCCCTGTCACGGACTTAGGCCAATGAACATAGAGGTAACTTTCAGCTTTGGGCCTTTCTCACCTCAGCCTCAGGGATAAAATTAGGTTTTTGATCCTTCCTCGTTTGTCTTCCCCGAAGTAGCCTCCGACGAGCCACAACCGCAATCCGCCGAGCTTGGCCAGCAACCGAAGGATGCCGGAAACTCTCCGACTAGGCTCATGTCTTTTATCCTTTGGTTTTGATTCATAAACTGGCGAAAAAGACGAACCAGGAAACATTTCAGGTGTGAAGTTGCAGCCCTGCGGGGTGCCGGACGAGGTGTCAGCACTAAGGTGCGTGGCAGCGCCATTTCCACTTGGGGCCCTGGAGAGTCAGTCTGCAGCGAATGGAGCAGGGGTTCCTTGTGCCAGCTTCCAAAATTTGAGACACGGCGGGCTGTGATGGGCTCCTCCAGCCGAGTAGTGTGGCGCGACAGAGACAGCCCGATGAACATCGCGCCATTTCAATGAAAAATCCAACGGTCTGGCTCTTCCTTCAGGGCTTGCCCAACTCATGAGGGCGAAACAATGGAATCAAAACACAGTGCCGCGTCCAATGACAACATCCCCCCTACCCTCGGCGCGTTCGTCCATTGGGTGAGATCGTGGCTGCCTACCAACTGAACGCTTTCCCATGCCCAGCCCCCAATACGAGCCTGGGAATGAGCGAGCAATCTCGCCGAAACCCAGCAAGAAGATTCGAGCTCACAAAATCCGGCCTGAGAAAGACCTCAACAGTCCGGACGAGGGTTAGCATGACATTCACAGAAACAACCCAGCCAATTGCCCACTACCAGGTGACCCTCCAGTTATCTCCAAACTGACTTACACACAACCAACAAGCCAGTCCCTTTCCTTCACCAGAAGCGGGGGCCGACTGGGATGCCCACGGTGTGACAAGACAGACGGGTCGAGGGTGAGCCCAACTTCGATATGACCCCCTGTCCCAATGTCTTTTTGCGAGCCGTTGGTCTCCGGGACGTGGGGGCCGACTTCACGCACGCAACCCGATTCGAAGCCTTCAGATTCCATTAATGTTTTTGTCGCATTGGATTGTTTCTCTTAACCCATGTCTAACGATTTCAGCGCCCGTTTACTTCACTGAATCGCGATTCTCTCCACTGTCACACAACCTTCTGCACCCTGCCCAGCTGTGTCAACCCAAGCACAACAAGATAACATCATCAGACATGTACTACCCCGTTCCTCCCATCGTCACCCACCAGACTTAAAACCAGACCAGGGTGAGATAAGAAACCGCCAGCGAGAAAATAACTGCCCCAGCATTTCTACCTGAGGTATGCACCACTACTGTGGTGGCTCCGGCATAACGTCCGGCGCAGCATTGCGGTCCGCCCACTCGACAATCTTGTCAAACCTGGGACACCTGTGTTCGGTGCTGTAGTCGGGAACCACGCGGCCCGACCCGTCCTCGGCCCAGTTGGCTGTGATGATGCCGACGTCGCCATAACAAAGTAGCGCCTGCCGTAGCATGTCGATGCAATGGTCGACTTTGTTTCGGAGCATCTCCTCGTCGTGGGGGTAGTCATCGGGGCGGTGCTCCGGTTGGGTGTAGTAATCATGGTAAGTGAACTGGCGGATGAGGTTCTGAAAAGCGGGTGAGAGTGTCGGACGTCAGTGAGGTCTTCTACGATGGGGGTGTGTGCTGTGGGGGTGGTTACGTACCAGGCAACGCATCTGGTGGAAGACTTCGATATCGACGTAGTACTGGCCACCCTGGGCCTTGGGGTACTTGACTGCATCGCGGGACTTTCCGATACGGTCGATAACCTCGACGTCTACAACAGACCCATTCCCTTTTGTTTTCCTTATTAGTTGGAGGTCCAGCGTGGATGTTACTCCATTAAGAGACAGGCAATACTTACTATGCAACAAATTCTCCCACGCGCCATCAAGCCCATGGTTTGGGGCGCCCCTGTATAAGTTCTGATCCTCCATGGCTCCTTGGAATCGGACTTGTTCGTAACTATTGGCACGCATACCTTTGAGGGCCGGGGCTGAATTGATTGATGGGTCCATTTTTAGCTTGGGAATCTCCTTTGCCCTTTGCCTTAGCTACTTCCAGGGCTCTACTCACAATAAAATGGTCTCCTCGCGGTGCATTGTCGGAAATCAAATGACAACAGCATGAATGTGACAACGACAAATATCGACTGGCCGGCCATTATCCAATAAAGTGAATAGTCTCCACGCCGCCTAAGCCGCTTAGCAAGCCGCGGGTTGGCTGGTGTTGTGGCATCTTGGCTTTCGAGGTTGGCAGCTTTCTGTTCACGATTGGGATCCCGGTTCTCAACCTTGACTTCCTGGCGCTCAAGCTCGGTATCCTGGTTCTCGGTAAGGGGGGTGTTGGGTGCGAACTCTTCTTCGGAGGAGGTTATGGGCTCGTAAAATGCCCCCCCGGAACTTGTGCGGGGGTGTAGGAACGGGAGACGCCATGCTCGAAACGAGAACAAATCGTTTGATCGTCCGGGGAATGATGCAGCTAACTTGAGTCGGAGATATGATAGCGCCGCTAGTGAAGGACGTCTGCGAAGACGGTCTAGGGAGAAAGGTTTTAGGGATGTGAGATTGGCATGAGTTCTAATAATGCACACCCTGACTCTCGTTACCTCGTATACCGTGACATAGCACCCAGTCAGTACTCGAGTCATCCACTCGGAAAGTACAGGGACGTACGTACGTTTCATCATTGGCAGCTCGTTCTGGCCTAGGGCTTCAGCGTCTCCATTAGGTTCTCCAAAGTCATTGACGTTGAACATGTAACTATCGGATGGATTGAGGGCATCACCAACCGCCAATAGCCCCACCACAGGGGTCTCCATGTCACAGATGTTTGAATGCACGTGAAGGACACAGTTGATGACGCTGCCTTCCTCTATTGACTCTGATAGTGACGGTTGTCATTGTCATGGGAGGTAGCGGCACACTTGCCGCGAGATTTGTTTACGCAAGTCAATGTAGAAATGAATTATAGGATGCCCCGCTAGCTTCCGCCGCGTGATGAGTTTCCTTAGTATCGGACACAGCATATCACGATGAGTCGGCTACAGGCACCCGTTCTCGTTATACACACGTCCACCGACCCATCCTCGGTAGACCGTTATACTCGTACCCACAACCACAGCACCTGCCAATGGCCCGCCTCGATACCCATTTGCTGGCTCCCCCAATAGTACTGCCAAGCAGGCAGAGTGTCGTGGGGGCCAGGCACAATCGCCCTGATATCGTAGGCGCAGTTGATGTTGCCGTTGCAGACAAACGGCTTCGGCAGGCCCTCCTGTTTCCGCCCATTAGTTTCCAGTCACTACAGCCGGGAGGGGGACGAGGGTGGGACGGAAGTGCAGGCCTTACAATAGTGTAGTAATACTCGTCAAACTTATCCCAATCCCCCTCTCCACAGAAGAAGGCGTGTGAGTCTTCTATCAGGATATTAGTCATTTTTGTTTCGACAAAACCGCCAACAGCACCTCAGGACAGAATAACCAGATCCTGAGAGTGACGGGGAGCGAAGAATTAGAGGAACGAGTGCCACAGTTACGTACGGCCGTAGATGCTGTCCTTGTTGAGCGGCATGTTGCTGTTCTGGAAGGTGCAGTTGCCGGAATCTGTGAACAGCGTGTGGGTTGGCGTCTCGGAGCGGGTGAAGATAGCGCAGTCGTTGAGCGTCAGCTCGCCGCGCGCGTTCAGGCAGCCGACCCTGTCGGCGATGGAACCCTTGCTAACGTCGGTGCTATTCAGAACCTGGACTTGGCCGCGGCCGACGAACTCGTCAGGGGCAGAGGCATTCGACGCCTGTGCCCATAGGAAGGCAGTCAAGGCTGCGGGGAGGAGGCGAAAGTTCACCATCGTGGGCGTGGACTTATCGTCGGGCTTGGTTGTTTGAGGGATGTAGGAAAGTGTGTCGTCTTCTGGATGCGGGTGACAGGAAATAAATATGGGAGATTTCTAGGTTTTAATACCGCTTATGTTATGTGCCTCATAGGAAGGAATAAGGTTGCCCTGTCCGGTCAACAAGCTTTGTTGGGATTAGATCGAAGTCCGTCCACGCATAACGTAGCTACCCTCTTTCTTACTCCGCCCTAATCCCAAAGCCTTACCGATACTGAAGCCTGTTGACTAATGCCTTACAAGTAAAAAGCCTCTGATCTAGTGTCGTACTCACCCCTCGAGTTAGCGTTACATCCAACGTTGGGTAAGGACTTTTCGGCTTCCTGAAGCTACTATCGTGTCCGACCGGCCGTCCTCTTAGAGATTCGGAACCACAAACTCCTTGCATTGCAAATGAAGTACACTCCATTGAATTTAAGCTTATTCAGCGGATTCTTGTTGAAAAAAAGCCGAGAAAGGCAAGAATAAAGCGAGATCCATGGTTTGCATTCAGGGGTTGCCCCTCGGTCCCCACGAGAAGCCGAACGGCGAGTCCACTGTAGCGGCTCCTGCGCCCCGTCTCCAAGCACTGAATACCGAGCATTTCAGTTCGGCGAGCAATATTAGAGGCCTGTTCGGATTCGACTCATGTACCCCAGTCCCTTAAAGACGCCCCTGTAATGACCGATGTTGCAGTTGGCAGTCTTCCCGATACCATTTTGGATAGCGGGGGCATTCAGACAAACCGGTACCTCTGAAAAGGTACACGTAGCTCGGTGGTTCTACGGCTTGATCCGGCGTTCGCGGATATCGCGGGGAATTGCAGCGAAACTTGAACCCAGCCAACCGCCATCTCAACAACAAGCATCAGGGGTTGGATGGCGTACTTGTGCAGTGATGTTACGGACGAGATCAAGCCCGGCAAACCCCTCACTTCCCGTTTCGTGGGAAGCGGCACCCAAACGGGGTGGCGTGCGTGGATGTGGCATCGGCCCGAGTTGTCTTCTGCCGCGGTTGCAAAAGCATCCAACTTCAACCCAAGCTGGCCGTGACAAACACAACCGCCGAGGCTCGGCCTGTATGGGACGTAAACGACGGCAGCTGGTGTCGAAAGTTCCTCGTCCAGTTACAACCGGATTAACGCCGACAAGCGGTTGGCTGTACGTTGATGCTACCCCGAGTCAGAGGTTATGTGGGTGGCTGTTGGTCCGGCAAGTTTGTTGATTGAGGGGGGAGGGGTTTTGCGAGGACCAAATAAGGATGCGAAACTGAGGGGACAGGAGGCTTCCTTGGCAAGAGTGAATTTGCAGGTCATAAATCGTTTACTGTAGGGGTATCTATCTAACGCTGTTGTATCTGTTGGCTGGGCGAGATCGTCAACCCCAAGGGCAGGATGCGGTGGCAGATCCGGTCCGGGCCCTGAATGCACGATGGCTATTCCTGCGGGAAGGCAGCTTGTCGGGATCTGCATGTCGGGTGAGATGCGAACCCCCAAGACAAGTTTGACCTCCATCACTGACCTGTACTGGAGACTTCTTCAAGATGTGGCCCAGCCGCCCTCACATTCTCTGATGCCCCTGGCCGTGTCAACTCGCTCACAGCCGCCAGAGTTTCGCGTCATTCCGCCACGCTGCCTTGGCCCCGGCGTCGGGTACTTCTGTGTCGACGGCTAATCGGCCCTCCTAGTTGGCGAAAATCCTCACATTGAGGTCAACGCTTCCGGTTGCTAGGACGCAGCGGATTTGCGCTTCAGCGGCGCCGGCAGCAACAGCTTTTCTCGGGGTCCCGTTCGACTCCCCACCTTGACCATCCCCGCCATTGGCCACCGGCACGTCTTTGACAACCGAAGGGGCCCACCGGATGCATTGCACGAAGTGGGCGTGCGCGTCGGATATCGTCTTGACGCATCTCCCTTCTTGCGTGAGGTCCCAGCACCTCAAGGTGTAGTCGTCGGAGGCCGAGAGGAGATACTTTCCACCCGGATGGAAGACAAGGCCACGCACCCAATTGTCGTGCCCAACCAAAATCTTGATGCAGGTGCCCCGAGCGTCCCACAGACGGATAGTCTTGTCTCTCGACCCGGTCGCCATGAACTCGACCGCGCTCGTGGTCGGCGGCTTCTTGACCCCCGCAATAGCCGCGAGGTGGGGGTAGGAGGCGGCCGGTGCGATCGCGCAGCAGAGAACAACATGTTCGTGGCCGATGAGCGTTGTTTTCGGTTCCGGGTTTGCTATCGACACATCCCACAGCCGGCTTGTGTAGTCGTCACTTGTCGAGAGAATAAACCTTCCGTCAATGGACGGGCAAACATCGCGCACCCACTCCGCGTGCCCTCGTAGCGTCTTTACGCAGTACCCCGTACTCACATCCCATATCCTGAGTGTCTTATCCCGACTAGCGCTCACCAACAAGTTGCCAGCGCCGCCCGCGACGCCGGATGGAATAAACCGAACCGCACTGACGCTGTGGTCATGCCCGGGCAGGGTTCGAATATTCTTGTAGTCGTCCGACGGATCCCACAGCTTGATTGTCAGATCCGAGCTACATGATGCGAGTAGTGTGTTGCCGCGCGGCCCTCCGAAGTCGACATCCAAAACCGTTTTGGTGTGGCCTTTGATCGTCCGCTCGAGCTCCCCGAGTTCCCAATCCCAGATCTTGATAGTTTGGTCTTCGGAACCCGAAGCCAGCGACGAAAATACGGGATGGAACGCGACGCATGTAATGGGCTGACGGTGGGATTGGAGTGTATGTCGGGCGGGAGACTTCGGCAACCAATTCACCGGATCCTTGTTCTGCCTTGATGTTGGTGTCGCGTTGTCGACCTCCGATTGGAGAGCACCGTTGCGCGCCTCGAGATCCATTATCTATGGGCAGCATTGTTAGGAACGGGAGGCGGGTAGAAACGAGAGCGCAATGCCGAAAAGAATGGGCTGGAACGGGGGCGACGAGACGTATTGCACACCTTCTTCTGTAGCCGGACCACGCTCGTCCACTTCTTTTCCAAAAGACCCTCATACTTCTTCGCCGTAGTAGCATCGAAGACATCCTCGCCCAGTCCGATTTCGGCTCGTAGCGCTGCGGCGGTGCTTGTGAGGTTGTTGGAGGAGAGGTAGGCGATGAGGGCTCGGTGTCTGTTTGCCCGTCAGTGCCCGTTCCCGATTTCCTGGCGCACCCTAGCCAGGCCGAATGCAATACCTACAGCTCCTCAGCTTGTCGGGATGTTAATAGCTGGGCCATCGCGAAGGCACAGAGAGCCGTCGGGAACCCCTGGTCGGGAGGGTGTTGGGTGGGCGGAGATGCGCAAAATCGCGGGGGTGATCGAATCGGCGGTCACAATGCAGCAGCTGTTTCGTTGGCGATTGACCGGACAAAATTAACTACGGGTATTTCGTGACAAAATGGTTGATCCAACTAGCCATTGCTCTTATCGAAATCGTTCAGCGCTGATCGTGGAGTCGCAGCTCGCTGCTGAAGTCGCGACTGCTCGGGGATTTGAATGGGGTTTGGTATCTTAATCGACAGATCCACGACCGATGGGCACCAAGAGTGGATCTTGGGTTCGAGGAACCAGCGTCGAATGCGTCGCGACGTCTCGATAGGCTTGAAACACGGCGAGAAAGTTAGGTGGTCGTCAAATGCTTGCAATATTTGGGCCGTACGGTAAAAAAGCTCCCAGTTGGCGTCAAATGTTAATTAACACTGGGAACGAGCATGGCGGGGCACAGCAGCTTGAAACCCTGGGATAATTAACAAACGCCAGGGTGGGATTTGTTGTTTCTGCGATTTGTCGGGGTTCCATGCTGGGCTTGGTTGAGCTGTCAAGTCGGGGAAAGAGGGCCGTGGGCAGCTGGCAGGGTACATTTGCCGGCCGCAAGGGCCAATGACCAAACGCCATGACGCACGCGACAGGCACTGGCTGGGGTTTCTGCAGCAATGCGCAAGTCAGGCCCAGCCGGCACATGTCAACAAGCCCAGCAGCCAAATCAGGCTTCGCGCCCCGCCTTGCATCGAACAACGGCCTAGTCAAGAGCTGGAGCCATACAAACAACGCAGAAGGGCTGCAAATCTTTGGAGAGATCTTGCGCATTTTTGCAACCTGTGCACAGAAGTCATTAGGAAGAGCTTGGCAGCCTTACCACTTCACCTAACAAGACTCTCAGCCGGCAATTCACCACGACGCCAATCCGTCAAACTTTCCGTCTGTTCTTTGTCCCCGTCGCCCTTGGCCATCTCTTCCTCCCTCCACCCGACCGCCAAAAAGAGAACCTCGACATACGCATCGCACCTCCTCGACGCAATAGAAATACCAAATCCCGGAAGCAGGAACCATCGGTACTAGATCGCCGGCCTTCGTCCACCGCAACAGACCCGCGCAAGTGACGGAACCGCTGGACTTGGCGCTTGCCTGACCGTTTTTCTGTATGTCCTCCCCCTCTAACAAAAGCAGAGCGTGCCGCTGCCTTTTCGTTGCTATTGCTGTCGCGGCGTTCCTATTTCCACACGATATGAACGGCCGCCGCCCGCGTGCTTGTTTACAGAATCTAATCAAGAAAATTGCCCGTTTAGGCCGCAGACGACACCGCTCCGAGACCGCGCACCCCCCCACTCCAAAACAAGAACACTCCGGCTTTGACGCCGCTCAACTAAATTTTCTTTCCACTCTTTGCAGACGTAGGCCCAACATGGCCGAAGAAGAGGATCTTAGCTCCTTGCCCCTAACCGACCGCTGGGTGCACAAGGTATGCTTGCGCTTGCGCATCGGCCGGGACCCCCACTGACCTCTCATTTTCCTACTACAGGTATGGAAACACCGAAAGGCGGCATACGAAGAGGGGGCACAGTTGTTCGAGAAGACCCCTGACGAGTACGACCCGGCGTTCCGACCATTCACTCAAGATCCGAGCTTGTGGAAATCCGCGGCGGCCGACTCCAACGTTGCAGCACAACAAGAAGGACTTAATGCACTTTGCGCATTTCTCAAGTTTGGTGGTCGCGATGGGGCGCTCCGAGCGCGGCAACACGCCGTTACACCAATCGCCGAAAAGTGTCTGTCATCCACCAGGGCTGCCACCAAAGCTTCCGCGCTCGAGGCCTTGCTTCTATTCATCGAAGTTGATGTTCCCGGGCCGGTAATCGAAGAAATTCTTCCCGTCCTCTCCAGCAAGCAACCAAAGGTTATCGCGGCGGCACTAGCGTCCTTGACACAAATTTACCACAATTATGGTTGCAAGGTGGCAGACCCGAAACCCGTTCTCAAAATTTTGCCCAAGGCGTTTGGTCATGCAGACAAGAACGTCCGAGCGGAAGCGACAAACCTCGCCGTCGAGTTTTACCGGTGGCTGCGCGATGCAATGAAGCCCATGTTCTGGAACGATCTGAAACCTACACAGCAAACCGACCTCGAAGCCCAGTTTGAGAAAGTCAAGGCTGAGGGTATGCCCAAGCAAGAGCGCCTTTTGAGGTCGCAACAAGCGGAGAAAGAGCGTGCTCCGGCCGGCGGTGCGGATGATGAGTATGAGGAAGATGGTGGGGAAGCCGAGGAGGCAGGGGAGATGGATGCGTTCGATCTCGCTGAACCGCAGGATGTCATCAGCAAGGTTCCGAAAGACTTCTTTGACAACCTCGCTTCTTCAAAATGGAAGGAAAGGAAGGACGCCGTCGAGGCCTTGAATGCCATCGTTAACGTGCCAAGAATCAAGGACGGCGATTTCCACGAGATCAACCGTTGTCTGGCCAAGTGCATGAAGGACGCCAACGTCGCAGTGGTCACCCAAGCGGCCATGTGCATCGAGTTTCTAGCCAAGGGCCTGCGGAAATCTTACGCGAAGTACCGCGCCACGGTGATGCTACCCATCATCGAGAGGCTGAAGGAAAAGAAGCAAACCGTGGCCGATGCCCTCGGTGCCGCCTTGGACGCCGTCTTCCTGTCGACAAACCTCACCGATTGTCTCGAGGATATCACAGCAAACCTTGTGCACAAGAACCCCCAGGTGAAGGAGGGGACGATGAAATTCCTTGTGAGGTGTCTGAGGACAACACGGGATGTTCCTAGCAAACAGGAGATCGCGGGGATTGTTGAGTCAGCCAAGAAGCTTCTTTCAGAGTCAAGCGAAGGACTCCGCTCCGGCGGCGCCGAAATCCTAGGCACTATCATGAAGATCATCGGTGACCGGGCCATGAACCCGCACCTGGAGGGTCTTGACGAAATTCGCAAAACTAAAATCAAGGAATTCTGCGAGAGTGCCGAGGTCAAAGCCAAGGAGAAGCCGAAACCGCCGCCGCCTGCCGCTCGTGGACCTCCTCCTGGTGGCCCAAAGAAAGCGCCGGGTGGCGGCTTGAAGAAGGGCCCTGCCGGCGCGAAAAAGCCTGCTCCCGCGGCTGCACCTTCAGAACCGGCCCAGCCTGCCGCTGCGGCTCGCCCGGTGAGCAAGCTGGGCATGCCGAAGCCGGGTGGCCTCGGTGGTCTGAAGGCCCCTCAGAAGCGAACCCTGGGTGCTCCTGGCGCCGCTTCACCACGGCGGCCAGCCCCAGCTCCGTCGCCCCCGCCTATGGAGGAAGAGGAGGAAGAGCCTGTCTCCCCGCCACCTGCAAAACCCGCCCCACGCCTGGGCCTTGGCCGGGGTGGTCTTGCCGGCCGCTCCCTAGCAAAGCCCGCTCCACCATCTATGCCCGCTGCACCCCCATCCCCGACACCCGCGTCGGGTTTCACGGCGATCGAGCGCGCGGAGCTTGAGGAACTTCGCGACGCGAACGAGCGGCTGTTGAAGGCGCTGGAAGACGCGCGGCACGATCGTTCCAAGCTGATGTCGGAAATACAAGAGCTCAAGAACCAGAATGCCGGCCTTATCGAGGACCATACGAGGGACGTGCTCTCCATCAAAGCGAAGGAGACCCAGCTTGTCAGGGCCCGCAGTGATGCCGACGCAGCAGAGCAAACCAACGACAGGCTGCGGCGCGAACTGGACCGCCTGAAGCGTGCTTTGAACAAGGCCGAGGCCCTCAATGGTTCGGCCAGTCCCGGTTCGCCCAGCGACCTAGGCTTCAGGACCATGAGCCCGACCCACGACGACATTTACCGCGACGCATCCAACCCCAACAACCGAAGCCGTATGAGCATAGCAAGCACGTTGAGCGACGAAAAGGAGAACGGAGAGGGCATGCCTCCCCCGCGCACCAAGCTTAGTCCTGACCTTAGGTACACAGGCAGCAATGCGAGCAGCGGTCGAGGCAGCCCGGCGCGGGGATTCAGGAGGGATGTCAGCGCGGAAGAGAAGGAACCGAGGGCCGCAGATACAGGATACAACAGCTATAACGACCGTGCTGGCAGTAGGGCTGACAGCCGGACGGGAGGCCGAGAGACGCCCACAAACGCCAACGCCCCGACATCTGGGATGGAAAGTTGGAAGCGAGCGGCTGAGGTGACAAGCCAGCTGAAGGCACGGATTGAGCTAATGAAGGTTCGTTCCCCCGACCCTCCACCATGTCCGACTCGTTGCTAACTTGGATACCAGGCAAAGCAGGCTAGCGCGCGGCAGTAGCGTGGCCGTGGCACTGGGGGGAATGCTTCTCCCGCTGGGAAGAAGAGGTCTCGGCCCGGGAACAGGTTGCCGCCGCCGAAAGCCGACTGACTCGGCCATTGCCGGGTGATTCCGATTCCTTACCGACGCATCTTGGTTCGCATAATCGTCCTGCATTTCGAAGGCGTTGGTTTGGGCGGGAATCATACCCAGTTTCGTGCCTTCGTCATACCCGTATTGGACTTTATGCATGGCTTGCGGCCCGTTTTGGTGGCAAGGGTATCTGCGGGAGTAATCCGGGTTTGGACCTTATTTTATGGCGGCTTTGTTGGGATGGTGTTTATTGATGTCGGCAGGATGCGCCGGGCATGGATGTTAGACTATGGATGACTTAACTCGTGCTGAATATTAACTGTTCTCCTCTTTTGATACATCGGATATTGTTTATTAGCAATTTAGTACGATGCCGCAGGCAATAATGTTTGTCTTCAATGCTAGGCCCTACGTAAGTGGGTTGGTTTCGCAGGGCCTCCGGAAAGTAGGGGCAATTTAGGTAGTTAAAGGGAACAGCAAAAGACAACATTCGCTAATCTCACACTCTGGGAATGAACGACTAAGTATCGACGCTTTGCAATGTTCATTACCACCCACAACTACCTACTCAAACCCATACTCGAACTTCATTCCATGCATCGGGATGTTTCTAAAATGGTATGCTGGCTCCAATATCAGCTCGCCCAAAGCCATAACTTACAACAAAAGTTAACCAGCGCGGTTAGTTCAGTGGTTAGAATTCTCGCTTCCCATCTCCTCTTGGAATAGCGAGTGACCCGGGTTCGAATCCCGGATTGCGCACACCTTTTTCGTCTTTTTATCTCCATCCTCCACAAATCACTACCCAACCATGCCCCCCTTTTCGCTCCAGAGGTTTTGTAAAACGACTTTTGTACCAGCTCGAAGGAGGAAAATACTTCTTGATAGAAATTTATTTTGATCATTATAAGTTGTCATATGTAGGCTACGTCTAGGTTATGTTTGGTAGTTAAACTTGAAACTAATTTAAAACGAGATACGATTAACTAATGAATATGCTTTCCATTGCTTTAGTACAAACTTAAAATTCATCCAAGATCTGATCTTGAAAAGCTTTAAGAACAGATAAATTCTAGTAACCTATCAACTGCCGATCCGGTTACAAGGAGACTACTTGGTTTATTAATGTCTTCTCCTATTTTCTTCTAGACTTTGCCTCAACTTATGAGATAGCAATTTTGATTCGATGACCGCTCTTGAAGTTGAACGACACGGTCATACCGATTTCCACAGCGGACTAGGAATGGATAGAAAATGGAATATGACAAGAGCAACGACTATGAGTGGGAGAGCCCACATCGGTTCCATTATCCCCATTTGATCGCGGGCATCTCATCTAACATGGGATGAAGTTCCGCCTAGCATCTAATCCTACCTAATCATCACTCGTTGGCAGCCTAGTCTTGTCATTTGGAGTTGCCGGATACCAATCCTGTCCATACGTTGCGTTGAGCGTGACCGCGCCCACAGTCTCGCCCGACTCCAGGCGGATATACGTCTCAACCACCCGCTCCGCCAGCCCCTCCAGCGACACAACCACTTGCCGCGCCCCACGAATCCACCTCCCATACCCGCCATACCCCGAGTGTTGCCCGAAGCACAAGCTCAGCCCACTGCCCTCCACCTCCTCACCCCTTCCCTCACCCCCCTGCGACGCCATCCCCTCCCACCTGGCACACCACGTCTCGCCATGATCATGGCCCGAGAAAAGCGCCATCATCCCCGGCGTCGTCGCCAGCGCCTCCAGGAACGGCCCGTCCTGCCCGCCGTACTCGCACCCCGCCTCCTCCTCCTCCTCCCCGGGCGCCGCCGGCACCGACCCGTCCGCACACCACCCCTGCGCCTGCCTTGCCAGCGGCCCGCCGTCGTCGTCCAGCCCGGGCTGCCGGTGCGGGTGGATGCCGCGGGACTGGAGCGTGCGGGAGGCGTCGGGGGGGATGTGCACGAAGGCGAGGGCGGGAATGGGCGGTGTCCTTGAGGGGGTCTTGGTGGTGAGGAGGTCGGTGTTGGTTTGCTTGAACCAGTCGACGACGCGGGCGTCGACCCAGTTGGGGAGGGGGATGAGGGCGTCGGTGGTGGCGTTGCGTTGTTGGTAGCGGAAGCCGCCGCGGCTGTCGAAAAACCAGAGGAGGAGCTTGGGCGGGCAGTCTGATGGGGAGGGGGAGGCGGGGTCGCAGTCGGGGGGGTAGACGGGCAGGTAGTAGTTGGATACGCCCGTGTCCGCGTCTGGGGCGGAGACCATTTGGGTGGTGCGCGAGTTGGGCCAATGCCGTTCGCGTTCGAGGATGCGCGCGGCGGAGATGTTGAAGTGGTTGTCGTGGTTGCCGTAGGTGGATGCCCAGGTCAGCCCACGCTCAGCGAACGGGTGGACGATCTGATCGACATAGTCGGTGCTGTTTTCGAGGAAGGTGTTGTCGCCGGTGATGAGATCTCCGTTAAGCACTACGAGGTCGATGTCCGGCTCGGAGTCGAGCACAGTTTCTATGACCTTGACGGACTGCAGGTCTTGCTGTGGACCCCATGTATCCCATGCGTCTTGCAGACCGAGAAAGATGGTGTCAGAAGGTTGCCGCCGTTAGGATACATGGCATGATGCGACTCACTCTCTCCAAAGTGGAGGTCCTCAAAGATGGAGATGTGGAATGTGCCATCTGGGCGAAATCTGAGCGGATCAAGGCCCTGCTTCCCCGGCAGGCGGTGCTGGCCATCATGGCCTGGCCCCCCTAATGGTTTTGATGGGTGACCAAAGGCTGCAGTGAACACGGCCAAGACGGCAAATGTGCTGTAAGCTGGATGAGAATTAGGGTCATGGCACTGTGCATGTTGTTTACTAACACGTAGCCCATGTGCAGCCGCATTCCGCGTTTTCTTGTTGTTTTGGGGATCCAGGCGGGCGGCTTTCAATGAGTTGCAGGTCCAGGGGTTGCGCGGTGAGGTCGTAGGTTGAGCGGACCGACTAGGCAGAGTCAACTGTGACTTCCAGCTTGCAATATTTACATAAGTTTTCAGGCTCTCGACACAAGAACTCCAAATCGCTGCAGGCGCCACCGCTTGAGAGCAACCGCGTCAACAATGTTCCAGAATGACGGTTCAGCCGGCGAGGCAGTAGCTAGATAGCGGGGTTGGGACGCAAGTCGAGAAGTTCCCAATTTCTGCGCGCGCGCGACGGGTAGGTCCGTCCGTGTTCGATGCCGTCCAGAAACTCGGCATTCCTCGCGCACGTGGCCCGGAAGAAGCAACATGCACGATAGTTAAGGGCATTGGGATCAACCCACTCCCAGGAATAATCCCGAAGGTGCCTGATTTTCTTGCCTTGGCACGTGTCCTATTCTAAACTTGATCATATCACCAAATAACCCGAACGGGTGGATGTCAAAGGTAGGTACGGACATGGGTTGAGGGCCAACAGCTGGGCAGTTTGGAATTGCCTCCGGCGGGAGGTTAGGGGGTTGGGTCCCCGCATCATCAAGAATGGACATGTAGGTAGGTATGTATTTTGAACCTCTCAGCTCGGGGTGAGGGCCGAGAGTAGGAAGTGTTCCGGCGTCGTACCTTATGTGCCCGAATTTGTGGCAGTTTGCGGCTCACTCACGAAGGTAGGGCTTGCCGGGAGCTGACGTTGAGTTGTGGCTGACTGCCAGCTTCGAAGTTCGACATTAATAGCTGCGACCGCTGTGCTGGACCAAAAAATAGAAGCTTCCCGTCGGTCGGAGTGCGGGGCGCTGCGGGGCAATCGGCGGGTTGGCCCAAACTGCCGCCAGCCGCGGACGCTAACCGCGCATTGCTTAGCAGCTTTCTTTTTAAAGATGCCAGGTCCAGGCACACAGAAAAGAAACTCAGCCACGGTCAGCATTTAGGTGCGTCTCGATAGCCGATGGACAGAACGGATGAGTGATGAGTGGTATCCCGTTGCCGGCGGTATCTTCGATCGTCTCCTGCAAGTCGTGGCACGCCATCCCGCACCTCGAATACCGACCGGTGGCTTTCTACACAGTAGTGTCGACGGAAAGTCTGCGTAAAATTGGCGGATTGTGGTGGAGCGGCACAGCCCGACGTTGAACCAGGTGAACGGTGTTTCGTGTTTCAATGTCCAAGGATGTTTCTCCATCCTGATGCGCAAAGTAGTATTGGTAACTCAGGTAGGTAGGTGAGTTTGACTTTTTGGGTCCTCAAGTCCTGCCATTTTCCCCGGTCAGGGTGGGGGCCGAATTTCATTTTTACTGTGTACCTTATGTCCCGCTTGCCAGTTCATCTCATCTCCATTCCATTCCTGGCGACTTCAAACAGAAGTTCCAGGTTGCCACCTCAATCATTCCGTTCCTTGCGGGTTCTTACGCACCTTCCATCTTGCGCATGCGTTAACTCGGCAGCCAGGCTAGATCGGGCGATCAGCCAGTCCCGAACCAGGGTCTTCTGCGGGCATGGGGCTGAGCTTGGCCTTGCAACCCCTCGATTGGCTCGCCGTTTCTGATGACGGGGGGCCATGCAAGGCTCGCCTGCGCTGAATTGAAGCTTCGGTGTCGTTGCCAAGCTTGTCGGGGCGGCGTGGTGGGCGTGGTTGACGAGTTCAGACGCAACACGCATCCGCATCCGCATCCGCCAGGCTGCGACTGTGCGAGCCGGCCGAACTGTGGGGAATTACACCTCATGTATGTTCGGCCACTTCCTTTCAGTGGAGGTTCAGGTTCAGGTTCACACTCGCACATTCGGGCACACGACGCCAGCTACGCCAACCGCCGCCCGCTCCGAGGCTTTTTGTTCGCTTTTTTTTTTTTTTGGCGCCTTCGCCTGTCGCATTCCCAACAGCGCGCCAACCCGCCGGTTCCATCCCCCCCCAACGCCCCGTCCCGAGACCCGAAACTAGGGCCTATCCATGTGCAGCCCGACCTCGAAACTTGCTGTGTGTGTGCCAACAACCGCCGCTCGTTGCAGGTGTCGCTGTTGCTGCGCCATGCGGCCCGGCGCCTGACCACCTCCAGCTTCGACTCTCCTTTGTTCGAGATACCCATCCGGCGTTTGCAGTTGCTGTTGGTGGTTTATTTCTTTTCTAGTGTGTTAGTTACGATTTGCCCTTTTCAGGGCGCCCGCCGCTGTGATGGCCGCTGCCCCAGCACCTGCCCCGCACATGGATGCTTCAACATCCTGGTTGCTGTTGGAAGACGAGACTCCCGAAGCGCGCCTGTTGGTTCTGGTCACCCAGGTCCTCGGTCTGAGCACGGGCGTGGCCCAGGTACACCATTCGTTCAGGGATTTGGGAGGAAATGAACGGCATGCCGTCGCGTTGAGGAGGGCTTGCATGGCTGCCGGAATGGACGTCAAGGTCAAGGATATCCTGCGCTGCCCGACCCTCGCCGAGTTGCAAACATGCATCGCGCCCTGCGCGCCACAAAACCCACATCCGCACGCCGAACCCGACGCCCCCGAACCCGTCATGATCGCACCGCTCGAGATCCACCGGGCGAGCCGCATGTCGATAATGCCCGAACCGAAAGACGGCCACCTCCGGAAATCGAGCCTGACCCGTTTGGACGCGGACCCCAGGCAGAGGACAGACATCGAGCACGCGCTAGGGGCACAGCCAGAGGTTGGGAGGATAGCGGGAATACGACCGAAGGCGGGACTGCTCGATGGGAAGTTTGTTGCCCTCCTCACGCTGGCGAGCACGCAAACAACGCAGGAAAACCCGGCCGCGGTCAACCTCATCCCCCAGTCACACGCTCTTTTCGCCGGCACACAAGTCGCCCGTCTCAAACGCGCCGCCGAGGCTGCTCTCTCCCCCGAAGCCATCCCGGACCTGTGGATCGTTTTGGACGCAATGCCCCTTACCGAGGCCGGCGATGTCGACATGCGGCGGTTACGAACTTGGGCTCAGAACATCAACGAGGACGTCTATCATCAAGCCTTGAGCCTGGAACACCAGGAGACACTGCAGAACCCAGAGTCAGGCATGGAAAAGTCAATACAGAGGCTGGTTAGCAAGGTGTTGGATGTTCCCCAGGGCCAGATTGGCGTGAACTTCTCCTTTTCTCAGCTTGGCGGCGACGAGATGACCGCCATGGAGCTCGCCGCCAGGTGTAAGCACGAGTCCATTTACATAAACCCATCCGACGCTCTCGGGTCCATGACGCTTTCCGAACTGGCTGCCATTGCCGCGTCTCGGGGTGGCCTGGCGCATAAATGGGACGAGGAAACGTCGGACTGCTTCGATCTCTCGCCAATGCAGCATCTGTACTTCCAAACGGACATGGGCGGCGCTCTGAGGCGGAGGCCTGCGCTGGATGGGAGCTACCGCTTCAACCAGAGCTTGCTCTTGCGGCTCAAGAAACTCTTCTCTTTCGAGGACATATCAGCCGCCATCGAGGCTGTTGTCGCCCATCATCCCATGCTAAGGTCCCGTTTTGGTCGAGGCTTGAATGGCTGGGTACAAAGGGTTCTTCCCGAGATCACCGGCTCCTACACATTATGCCACACCTCAATCCGATCCGAGCGCGAGTTGGAGGACATCATCGAACGCACACAAATGTCGATCAACGTCGAGACTGGGCCGATCTTCGCGGTTGACTACCTCACTACTAATGACGGGCAACAGCTAGTTTACGTCGTTGCGCACCACCTCGCTGTTGACCTCCCCTCCTGGCGCACCATAATTCACGACCTCGACGAACTGTTGGAAAACGGAAGCTTGTTGTCGCAAAGGTCCATGCCTTTTCACAAGTGGGTGGACCTCCAAAAGGCAGACGCCCTGGCCCCGAACCCTCAGGAACTCCTCCCTTTTGCCCTCCAGCCAGGTGACTACGCCTACTGGGGCCTCCAGGACACATCAAACACGTATGGCGATGCGGCCGAGGTCAGCTTTTCGCTGAGCCAAGAACTCACCACGATTCTTCAAAGCTCGTGCAACCAGGTCTTCAAAACTGACTCTGTTGACGTCTACCTTGCCGCCCTCATGCTCTCTTTTGCCCAGACGTTCCACGATAGACCGGTTCCCGCCGTATGGAATCAAGAGCATGGGAGAGATCCGTGGAACCCGGATATCGACATCTCCGAGACTGTGGGCTGGTTCACATCACTCTGCCCAGTCAGTCTCAAAATAGATACTTCGGATGACTTCATCAAGGTATTACGCCATCTTAAAGACACTCGGCGGTCGATCCCAGCCCGCGGTGCTCAGTACTTTGCCTCGAGGTTTTATCATTACGACAAGGAGGATTTAGCAGCAAAAGACTGGCCCTTCGAGCTCATTTTCAGCTATGCAGGCTCCTTACAGCACCTGGAGCGTGACAATGGAGTGATGGAGCAACTTGCGATTCCCGGCCGTACTCTGGCGTCAAGAACATCGGACATTGGGGCGAACGTGGGGCGGATTGCGTTGTTCGAGGTCAGCGCCATGGTCGATCAGGGGAGCGCCAAGGTCAAATTTCTGTACAACCGCTTCTCCAAAGACCAGGCCCGGATCACCCAATGGGTTCAGAACTACGAGCATCTCCTCCTCGAGGCTATCGGCAGGCTCAGGTATCACCCTCAGGAGCTAACCCAAGCAGATGTTCCGCACCTCGATGTGACATATGAAGGCCTTGAGAAGTTCAACAAGGATCGCGTCGCTACTCTCAAACTCGCTAGTGTCCGAGACGTTGAGACCATCTACCCGGTCACTGCGGTCCAGCAAAGCATCCTGATCAGCCAGGCGCAGCGGCCGGACGCGTGCTACCTACATGCGATATACGAGTTTGCCTCCCCGACCGGTGATCCGATCGACATCTCCAGGATATGCACCGCGTGGCAACAGGTCACGATGAGGCATGCCGCATTGAGGACGATCTTCACCGAGAGTGTCACCGAAACGGGCCTTTGGGACAAGGTCATCCTCCGCCGAACCTCACCCGAGATGCTGTTCATTGATACGGCTCCCGCGGAGGATCCGGTGTATGAGCTGAGCAACCTGCCAAACCTGCGCCCAACCGAAAGCAAACCGCTCCACAGGCTCACCGTCTGCAAGGCCCCTACTAGGACACTGGTGAAGTTAGATATTAGTACAGCGCTATGCGATGTGGGTTCCTACCCAGTTTTCTAGGCGTGTACCCAGCTGACAGGTGGTAGTCCCTGAGCATCCACGTCCTTCTCCACGATTTACGTCGCGCTTACGCAACAGAACGAGCCATCACCGAGGCCGACCAGTTCTCTTACCCGCATTATCTTTATTTCCTCAAGACCGCCAGGCAAGAAGGCAGCCTTGTCTTTTGGCGCGAGAAGCTGACAGGCGTTCCCCCTTGCCTGTTTCCCCGCCTTACCATATTGCCCGGCGAACTCGGGTTTGTAAACACGTGCGTTGAGCTTGACATCACCTCGTACCAGTTGTCGGGTTTTACTCGTACGCAGAAGACGACAGTCGATGCCATTCTTCGGCTAGCTTGGGGCCTTATCCTGCGGTGTTTCACCGGCTCCAACCAGGTTTGCTTTGGTTTCCAGACCGTGGGCCGCGATGACTCAATATTGGGGATGAGGCACGCCGTGGGCTCCTTTTCGAACACCATAGCGTGCGCATACGAACTGGCGACGTACAGCCCAGTGGCTGCGGCATTGCAGATGGTCGAGGAACAGCTCCTCACCTGTCTCCCCCATCAGCACTTCACATTGGCCGAGCTGCAGCATGGCATGGGCATGAAGGGTGGAGATCGCCTCTTCAACTCCTGTTTGACATTCACCGAAGAGCCAGCGGGGCTGAACAGCAAATTCACGACGCGCACGACGTCCGAGCTCAAACCAATCTCGCTGCAACAGACTTTTGATGTGGACATCGTGGTCAACACACGCTTCACCGCCGGTAAACTGACAGTGGATATTGGGCAGCGCGTGATGTCTCCGGAGCAATCTGTGAACGTGGCGAATACCTTCGGCAGAGCCATTCGCGCCATTTTGGCAGCTCCCAGCACATCCGTCGGCCTGGTTGACCTGTTTAGTGACAGGGACTTCGCCCAAATACTCGCCTGGGAGGCTGAGTCGCCGCCCGAGGTAGAGGAGCAGGCGCAGAACGTGGTTCATGACCTGGTTTCACGACAGGCCACCATACAACCGTCATCGCAAGCCATCTGCTCCTGGGATGGGTCCCTGACTTACCTCCAGCTTGAAGAGGAGGCAACCAGGCTTGCGCATCATCTTGTCGATGCCGGTGTCGGTCCCCATTCTGTTGTGCCGGTCGTGATGGACAAATGCAAGCTTGCGCCCGTGGCCATGGTCGCTGTGCTGAAGTGAGTGTCCCAAACCCACGGCACGCCCCCAACTTACTAACCTCTTAGGTCTGGTGCCGCCTTCGTCCCGGTCGACTCGCTCGAGCTCGGCATGATCCAGCCCATCTTTGAGCGCCTCAACTCCAGAGTCGCCATCTCATCGGAACTTGCCGCTCCGGTTCTCAGCAACCTCTTTGACCGAGTGGTTGTCTTAACTGACGACCTGATGAATGTCCTGCCGCGAGGCGAAGGGCCGCTGACTTCGATGGCCGCCCCGACCGATCCAGCATGCATCCTCTTCGTGCCGATATCCTCAACTGATGCCAGAGGGGTGACCTTCAGCCACGCAGCGTTGTCCACGTCTCTCATGGGGCAAGGGCCCGCTGCACGGATCTCTCCGCTGAGCCGCGTGATGCAGCTCTCGTCGTTCAACGTCGACATCTGTATCACTGAAATCTTCACCACACTCGCGTATGGAGGCTGTGTTTGCGTGCCTTCCGCAGTGGAGAGGCTGCAAGATTTCAGCGCTGCCGCCAACAGGATGCAAGTCAACTGGTCTTACATGACACCGCTCCTGTCGAGAAAGGTGGACCCGACACTTCTACCGTCGCTCAAGGTTGTTTGCTTTCGGACCAGGGGGCTCGACGATGACACGTACAACATTTGGCACGGGAAAGCGAACGTAGTCTTGGCATATGGACCACAAGATGTGTGTCCCCTGGGTATTGCCTTCCTTGAGGCTCTCGGTCCTCAGCACCTGAAGAGTATTGGCCGACCTTTTGCTGGAAACTTTCTCATCGTCAACCCGGAAGACCACAAGAAGCGCGTGCCGGTCGGAGCAGTCGGGGAGTTGGTCGTGGAGGGCCCGACGCTGGGGTTCTCGTATCCCAACCGGGAGTCGACCATGACCCCATTGTCACCCCTCGGGCCTGCCTCTGCGGGCAAAGCGCGGTACCTCAAGACGGGGCATCGTGCGCGGTACACCGAAAAGGGGCTCATGGAGTTTATCTCGAGCAAGCGCGACGATATCGACATGGATGGCAAAGTTGTCAATCTCACCGAGATCGAGCAGTACCTCCGCCGCTGTCTTGGACAAGGAGTTGATGTTGTGGTCGAGACGGTCATATTCCGGGGGCCGGCGAAAAACGACACCGTACTCACCGCTTTCATCGAGCTCGGCGACCGTTTCGGCAACGAGGAGACCCTCGCGTCACTGAGTCCGACAACCAAGGAGCAGCTTGCACTGGCAAAGCAGTTGGTTACAATGGGACTGAAGAACACACTACCACCATCCATGATTCCTTCAGCCTTTATTCCAGTCAAACACCTTCCCATCACGCCTTCACTCAAGGTTAACCGACGACGGCTGCAAAAGATGATCGCCGGCCTAACCAAGGAGGATCTTGTAAATTTGGCCAAGGTGCCAAATAAAGCGAGCTTCCAGCATCTCAAACCCTTGCCCTTGACCCAAGGGGAGGAGAAGATGAGGGCTATCTGGGCACGGGTGCTGGGTGTCGAGGAGGCCAAGGTCTCGGCCGTTGACAGCTTTTTCAGCGTTGGCGGAGACGATATCGCGGCCGCACAGCTGGTCGCGGTGTGCAGGCAACAGGATATTGCCATATCCATCGCCGACGTGCTTCGCAGCGCGACGTTGACAGAGCTCAGCCAGGCCATCGTTACCGTGGACTCACCACAAATTATGCAGGAACCCTCTCCAGCTCCTCCAACCACCTCACCATCACCAGTGCCCCTGAACCCAAACGCGATCAAAGAAGTCTTCATCGAGAAGGTAATTGCCCCGGGGGTTGGAGTCGACGCAAGCGTGATTGCCGACGCGGCCGAGGCGTCCTCTGCACAGATTCGGTACATCGAGACCGGCATGCTCCGAGGGCGTACGAATATCAACTATCTCATCTTCAATTTTACGGGGGCCGTTGACTCGAAGAAGCTGGAGGAGGCTTGCAAGACGCTGGCAACAATACACCCGATCCTACGCACCGCATTTGTCCCTCATAACCGCCGGGTGTACCAGGCTGTCATCAAGTCCAGCGGCATCGAGTTCCGCCGGCATTACTGCCCGACATGGCGGCTTGCCAACATGCTGGACAAGGTGATCAAGAAGGACCAAAGCACGGCCGTTGGATTCGAGAATCCAGTCACCAAGTTCATGTTTCTCGACGGCAGCAAGCAGTCAATCCTCATTCTGCGGCTGTCTAAGGCACAATACGATGATCTGTCCGTAGCGCTGCTGGTTAAGGACCTCAAGAGGTTGTACGACGGCTCTCAGAAGCCACCTCGCCGCCCAACCTTTTGCGACTTCATGCGTAACGCGCAAACCGCCAATTCCCATGGGGCCGAAGAATACTGGCGTGCTTTACTTGAGGGTTCTCAGGTGACTCAGGTCGTCGCGCACGTGCAGCCCTACGACATGTCGACAAACGTCCAGACGGTTCGAAACCCTGCGCTCTCGTTGGGCTCGCTGTCTAGCCTCGGCATATCCTTCGAGACTGTTCTCAAGGCCGCTTGGGCGATGGTCCTCGCGAATCTCTCGGCCTCTTCCGATGTCGTCTTCGGGGAGCTCATCGATGGCCGTCATGTCAGACTTCCCGGGGGCCATTCTGTTGCCGGCGTGATGGGGCCTACCATCAACGCCACACCTGTCCGGGTTCAGTTCCCGGATACTCCGCTAACGCCGTTGAACTTACTGCAATATATCCATGCACAGCGCATGTCAGGCATTCCGTTTGAGAACCTTGGAACGCTGGCTATCGTGGAAAAGTGCACGCCTTGGCCATACTGGACTCGATTCAGCACACTGGTGCAGCACCAGTACGAAGACACCGCTATCAACCCGTCGGAGCCCAAGTCGTTCCACCTCGGTGCCGCCTCCTGCAAGTTCACCATCCACGAGTCGAAGGCCCAGGATATGCCCGACTTGTTTGTGAAGTCTCTTGTGCGCCCGACGAACCGTGTCGAAATCTCCATCTCGTTTTGCGCCGACCGTCTGACCGAAAAGTTTGCCGAACACGCACTCCGCATGCTTTGTTCGACTATCAGCCTTCTAACCAGCGTCAGCATCATGCAGCCCGTCATTCCATGTGGCTATCAGTACCGGAGCATGGTCAAGAGGATTCCGCTTCCGGCTAAACCTACCGCGGCTGAGGACTCGGAGACGGACAGCATCATGGGCACTCTGAACAAGGAACAGGTCGAGGCCGTCCAGATGGTCATTCGGGACACCTGGACTTCGATTCTCAACCCCAGTGCGCTAGGCGTACCCGATGCACAAATCCACAACGCGGCGTTCTTTGATCTTTGGGGAAGTCTCATCCCGGCCTCTCAAATCATGCGGCGGCTGAACGCCGAGCTCCCCCGGGTTAACTTGCCAGGCGCTGATGCCAATCTTCAAATCGCCATGGAAGAGATCGTCGAGAACCCAACCATGCTAAAACAGTTTGAGCTTATTGCATCCAAGCTCAAGCCCCAGCCCGCTAGTAAAGAACCGCAGAAGAGCAAGGAGAAGGATAAGGAAAAAGAAGTAGACAAAAGAAGCGGGGGCATCGGACCAGCGCAACAGGCTCACAAGAGAAGACCGAGCATGAATGCCGGGGCGCCATCCCCCTCATTTGGTAGCCGCCTGCGCCGGTTTGCCAGCACTGTCGCTCGAACTACATCACCGCCAACTAACAACAATAACAACAACAATAATAATGTGACGGCCGCCGTCATCAGACACCCCGCCAACTTCCAACCGCCACCAACCCCAACCTCGCCGGTCGCCATCGGCCTCGCTTCGGCCATGGTCGCCGACCTCCCTCCCCTCTCTCCAAGAGTAATCCCAAGCCCCAACATGCCGGGCATCATCACCCCACGCAGCACTCCTAAAATCCCGAGCAGTTCCAGCCCGAGCCTGACTGTCCCCAACGCCGCACCGCAGCTCCCCAGCCTCCCCGCCTTCGACCCCATCGCCGAAGAAGCCGAGCCGCCATACGACGACTACACTAGCAGTAGCAACAACACGCGCGGCACGAACCAAGCCCCCGTCTTCCGCCAGAGCCAGAGCCACGCCACCCCGCCGCAGGGCCACGGCATCGGCATCTTCCTCTCGGGCGAGCCCGACAGCATGACCGAGGGCAGCAGCGCCAGCAGCACCAACGCCAGCACCGAGATGACGCTGGCCATGGCCATGAGCATGGGCGGTGGCAGCCACGTCGGCAACGCGCCGACGCGGACCGAGATCAAGAACACCGACCTCGAGCGCGATGCGCCAAAGGATACGGGCACTAGGGGCACGACCACCACGGGTCGGGATACTCTGGGTCCCCTCCCGGGGAATATTGCGGCTGCCTATGTTGGCAAGGCGCCCGTGAATATGCGCGTCGTCCTGCCGCCGCCGGTGGGGACGGGGCTGAGGGCTGGTGATGGTGGTGGTGGTAGTGGTGGTGGTGCGGCGGGGGGGCAGGAGGCGATGGAGGATTTGGTGAGCCCTCTTAGTGCGGTCACGCTTACGCCGGGGAGTGCGGGCGCGGGAAGGAATGTGGGCGGAATGCATCAGCAGCAGTATCAGCAGCAGCAGCAGCAGGGGCATGGGTATGGGTATGGACAGGGTGGGCGGGGCGATGGGGGGCCTGGGAGTGCGGGGCCGGTGTCGGCTATCTCGAGCCCGGGTACGCCGGGGAGGAGGGCTTAGGGTTGGGTTAGAGGGGGTGTTTTGGGTTTTGGTGTGGTTGGGAGGGTGGGTGGGTGTGATGATTGTGATGAGTGAAATGTGGTTTTGGATGTGATCTGGATGGATGTTGGTTTAGAGTGACGTTTGGGGCGTTGGCATTTTTGGTTCTTCTTGTTCGTTGTGAGGCTTTTGTTGCTGCTTGTATATACCTGGGCTGTGACGTTTTGATGATACCGTCTTTAGCATGGCGTTTGCTGACCCGAGAGGGTTGGGATATTGATGTTTTAATGTTATTTGTTACTACGAGAGGGGTTGGTCCTATGGTGGGTGTCCGTTCCTGCGAAGTGAGCATCCGTATACCCAGAGTGTGCGTTGAGGACCATTCACGCGAGGTACAATCCGAGAGGTCATGGCCGTCGGCACTCTTGGTCGCACCTTTCACATTCATAACGGGAGTCTGGACAAAACAACTGGAGGACTGTATTTTCTTCACCGACCACGTGATACTACCCGAGTCTGGCTTCTCCGGTTACGAACCACACGCACCCCCCGTCTTGTCACGCCCCTCATGGAGCTATAACCGTGACGGGTGGACAGCTGGGCGCGCTCTGGAAGCACCCATAGCCGCCACTGCGGCCACAGCAGAGACCATAGCTCTCCGCGGCGGCGTGGGTCATACCGCTGCAAAGCTGTCTCGCCGAGATGGGTCAGCCTTTATTTCAGCGTTTGGGGCACAGTACGCTAGGGTAGCATCCATCCTAACACCCCTAACAACAGGGGGTTCATGAAAGGAAATGAAAAGAAGGGGGGGGGTTAAAACGTACCGTGCCGTCGTTGGTGAGCGTGCCGGCAACGCAGCACGGCCCGGTGAGGGGGTCGGTCTGGTCGCCCTCGTCGTCCTCTTGGCAGAGGCAGTTGTAGGTGCAGGTCTGTCGGGTAGAGAGGAGAGCTGGGTTGGCGTCGGTGTTGGGGTTAGGCGCGGCAAAGGCCAGTGTGGCGAGGGTGAAGAGGATGGTAGTGATGGCTTTCATGGTGATGGTGGTTATTGGGTATATGGATGGTGTTGGTTGGTAGAGAGTTGCTGAGCGTTGTTGCTTTGGAGGACAGACGGATGAAGGGAACCTATTTATACATGAAGCAGATAATAAGTCGAAAGCATCCATCGCACCTCGGCGTTTGAACAATGGGGAGGGGTTGACGCCGGCGGCTCGGTAGGATCTAGCGTTGTGTTGGCCGGCATGAGACTATCACCAAGCTCAAGTTTGGTTCTCGAGTTAAAGACGACTTAACCCCTGACTTCGCAGCCCAACCATGGTTGTTAAAGTTTAAAATGGCAACATCTCTGGGTCAAAAGGCAACAATTGGTAGGCTCGGACTGCGCGTCACTCAAGTGCGATACCCCTGGATGTGCGCTTGGGAAAGTAAGATGATGACAGGACCGCCAGCAAACATCCAGAAGGCTAGAACGCTGGGTTCAATACCTCCTTCGCTCTGCGGGCTTGTGTGTCGGACTCCCCGGACCAATCCCCGCATGCTCCAGCCTGGGGATATATTTCCGGTTTCATGCGGATTACGGTTAGTTGTCGCCTAATACAAAATAAGCCGAGGGTCCCGTTTGGTAGCCACTGGTTGCTGTTGATGATTCCGGTTTGGATCCACCCTCTTCTCTCTTTACCATCTTTCCCTGGGTCCCCGATACCACCCCGTACTTAATGGAAACCCACTTCAGAGGCGTATATCACGCGGGAGAGGAAAGGCTTGGAATAGGAACGATAATACGCTTGGTGAAGGACTCACAATAGGGAGGGGCCAATGAATCATACTGTATACGTGCGGCTTCCGAGCAGAACGCTTAAAGACCGGTTCAAGAGTAGTTTGCAACGCTTGACTCTTGGACCTTTTCTGCAAATCAGGTAGGCCTCTTCGCCGCATCAGAAGTATCTATTTCCCAACACCTAAGCTAGTTACCTAGTTACGATAACTAGTTAGCCGCCATTACAAAGTATGTTAGCGCGACTTCACCGTATCGGCTTAGACAGGAGATGCCATCAAGTAGCCAAATTGGTAACTAAAAAATGAATGATAGTAGACACGACGAGCCTACATAAAGTCCATCATAGAGTTGGCCATAATCTAAATACCCTTACTTCACAAGTAGCCTTACATCCTCACTCCAACCAAAGTTCAAAGTCCCAGCTTAGGTACATACTCCTTAGTCAAATCCTACCTTTTCACACGTCGCTAACGTACAGTAGTCTAAAACCATTATGAAGTTATTCGCTGTTATCCTCGCCCTCGCGGCCTCCACCGCTCTCGGAGGAGCTCTACCCTTCGTCGCGGAACCCTAGCCTCACAACCTCAAGCTAGTCCATGACAAGGACGAGTTAGACGAGCCCGTTTAGCGTCTCCTCGACGAGAACATCCCCGCACACGTCGCCCAGCGCCACGCCCAGTCTGGCACGGGCACCTTGGCCCGTAGTCGGAACACCGCAACAACGGCCTCACCAAGCGGGCCGCCGAGTGCTACAACAGTAACCGGGCGTATACGGACGACTGCCGCAGGCTGGTGGACTCGATCTAGTACTCGAATTCGGCCGTGTCCAACTCGCCGCGCCACATCGCCTACGCCACCTGCTACATCAGCTGGTCCAAGGTCTTCCAGGGCGAGCAGAGCCGCTTCTAGGCCGGAGCCTACGACACCATCTACGACTGCAACGGCGGTAACCCGGTCGATACCCATAACTCGGTTTCGGGTGTGATTCGGGGTTATTTGCCGAATGGGGCTGCGCAGTGCCTGTCGAACAGGGCCACAGGGTGCAGCTAGATGGTGTCAACATTGTCGGGATCGCTAGCTGGGGAGTTTGTGGAGAAGGTGAAAGGTGCAGGTGCAGGTGGGACCAAGTCATGGGAGATGTTTGCGCACAACATGCTAGTTAGTGAAATAAGGTACACTCGGGTCGAGATTTGTTCACAGTTTGCCACAGACAGTTCGGTTAGAATGCTCTAGAAATGGACCGTGAAATCATGGCTCGGCCTGAACCTTGACGACGATATTACAGAGGATTCTCTTTTTTTATGTCAAATCTTCATACCAAGCAGGTCTTACCTTGGGAGGATGTGGTGGGGTGTGTTATTCAGGGGTTTAGGGGAATAGGGAGCGTGTGAGCCTGGCCAAGGTATCAATTTACACGAGCATCGTGTCAATTTAGTTTTGTCGTTTGGCGAGAGGTCGCTAGGTTCCTTACCGAAGGACCTCAACAAAGGTGGCCTTGCTCAGCCGGAGGAAGATGGCGAGGGAAAAACGGTGTGACGCTACTGTGTCAGGGGTTGGGAAAGAAGACTGAGGCTTGGGCTGACGCAGTACTGTCATGGGCTTAAGAATTACATTGAAGCCGATGCTGTGCATTGATTACAGTCTAAGTCCTTACATCGTGAATGGCATCCCCGCCGGCGTCTCCTTCCACTGCTGCTCTTCGTCTAGGAGCTCCTGACATGCTGCCCATGCCTTACGCACGGTCGCCGCCCGCGATTCGCTTCGTGGGGTGATTTTGACCGGAAATCGTCGTGGCTGCATGAGGAAGCCACCCACCAGGTCGTCCTGGTCGGGTGTCAACTCGTTTCCGTCACCGTCCACGGCTTTGGAGATATCAAACGCCCACAGGAGTCGAGCGATGAAGAGAAAGAGGGTCCGATCAACGACATGCATCCCCTGGCAGATCCTGCGCCCTGCTCCAAAAACAAAGTGATCGCGCTTTGAAGCATCCGCATTTTGCGCTGATTCGCTCGAGCTCGACAAGTCGTTGATGTATCGAGATGGGTCAAACACGCGTGGGTTGGCGTGGCGGTTCGAATCCATGTGGATAGCCCAGACGTTGTAAACAACACTGGCGCCCTTGGGGATTATGTATCCCATATATTCGTCATCCTTGATGACGGCATGTGGCACTCCAAGAGTGGTCGTGGGCATCCACCGCAGGGTCTCCTTGACGCAACTCCGAATGTACTGGGCCGCGGGGTTGTCTATGTCTGCCATGTTAGGATATCTGTCGCCGCAGACACCGTCAATCGCTGCCTGTGCCTTTTTCTGAGCATCAGAGTACAAGACCATTGCCTGGAGAAACCCGGTCAAAGTGCAGGCAGTGGTGTCAGAGCTGGCTTCCAAGGCTGTAGTAGCTACCATTGCAGCGTCCATATCGCCGAGTCCTTCTTTGGTTTGAGCGTTGACGAGACCGACGCAGAAGGAAGGCTGAACGTGACACAAATTTTAGCCTATGAAGGGGACAGACGGGCAGTGACAGGACAACAATTACCTTTGCTTTCCCTTCCAGCACTTCCCGCTTGGCATTTTTCCAGAGGCCACTCGCAAGACCAAAGGCTTCCTCCTGCAGGGAGAGCGCGTGGTTATAAAATGGCCTTATGGCTGATGGGAGAGCTCGTAGGATTGGAAACACATCGAGGAGTAATGCGGCGGCTGGAGCGCCCGCCCCAGTGACTGCACTGAACTTCTCGACGTTGTCGTACATCACGAGAAGCGTTGGGTCGTCGATTCTTGAAGTGCGAAACCCGTAAACGATCTGTGAGGTCAGGGAGGTGGTGTACCGCCGAATATGGTCGAACACGAGGTTTGGTTCGTTCAAGAGATCAACCATTATCGACGTGCTCTCAAGATCCTGGTACGGTGTATACGACTTGGCCGTCTGGAGCTGCAGGAGGGAATGAAACAATTTACGGATGCGACGCCATCTTTCTCCGTATTCCTGTCCTAAATTAGTTGACGTCAACCATGGGGCCACACACAGTAACACGAACCATGATGATCATACGGAGGCCGCCGCTTGCTAAACCGCTGATGTACATTCCCGGTCTTGACGAGTAGATTCCGCTCCTTTTGTCAAGTAAATCTTTGACCGCAATGTCGGAAGAAAGGACAATCGTTATCGTGTTACCGAGAACGAGCGAGTAGATTGGGCCATACTCCTCGGCCCATTTCTTGAACTGGAGGTGTGGACGTGTTTTGGGCATCTGATGTAGATTTCCAATGATTGGGAGAGTAGGCGGACCTGGGGGACATCCTTTTGGCCTTTGCCCAACCTTCCTGAGGCTGAAGAAGCAAATGGCTATAGCGCCGATCAACACAGAGAGAAAGATTGAGGTCATTTTCGCTGGCAGGTGAAGTGAGACAGCGAGGAGGAGGTTGAAATAGGTGCGGCACGGAATGGGTGTTTTTATACGGAGCTAATGCCAAGAATGATGAATTGCCGCGGCGCAAGCCATTGGTAACTTGAACCACTCGGCACTGTTGGCAGGCCGATGCAGGCAGTGCGAATGGGGGTCTTAACTAATTCTGGGATTCGAGACCTGCATGTTCAATACTCCAACGAGGCCAAGCAGTCGAAGGATCATCCGAGTCCTTTGCCTCGTTGACTCTAGAGTAATGCAGTGTAACATAGTAGGCGAGGCCGATTGCCGCGGAGATTGCATACATCAAGCTGGGCTCGGAAAGAGCAGAGGGTAATACTCCGTCCGCCTATCAGCATAGAGAAATTCAGCCCCAGCTTGCCACGTCAGCGACTGGGGGCACTTGATTGGGCTCAAGACCCCGAGCGAGCCTTCGGCCGACTGTATCACGCTGGGGTCTGAAAGACGCCACACACTCTCGATGTAGAATGTTGAAAATATGCTGGCTTGTAATAGGTGCCTGCTCGGTTCTAACTTAAAATGTAATCCCGCTTTATTTGTACCACTTCCATGATGATGCTCACTTTCAGAACTATAAGAGATACGTAATTATGGTAACTTTCTTCCGCGTGGAAGTACCGCCGGGTAGTGTCACGAGCACAGCCGTTCCTTGTAAGGGTTAGGGTTGTGAGAGAGTGTGGGTCTATGCGCGGCACATGGGGCGGCGTGCCTCCCACGTTTAGTTCTTTGTGCAACCGCATAATATACAGCACGATACCCACCACGGCGACCACACCTGTAACAGTGAGCCGATCTAAGGGGGATCACGACGAACCCAGTCTTCCGGTTATGGCCGCATGCAGGGCCAGCGGGGCTGCGCGGGAAATGCCCGAGCCAATCATTAAGGAACCAATCAGGAAAGGATCACGCTTGGCGGAGTGATCCGAAGCAGTCGGGATTAGGAGGCTCATCGTGAGCCGGGTGAGCCCACCTAGGAAGGATCACTAGGAGGGTCGTGATCCCAAGGTGGAGGGATCACGACGGGGCTAGTGATCCAGATAGTATATAGCCACTCGTTCTGGAGAGCTCTAGGAGTTCTCTAGCTAGCAATCACAGCTACAATTCGCTACAAGCTTGCAAGCCTACTATTGAGACAAGTCTATTTGTTGTACACCCTTTGGCTGTACCGAACCTAAGCATCCTTTGAGAAATTACCTTCACAGAAGCTGAACGCTAACAGGATAGAATCCTGAAGTAGGTTCGTCACAAAGGACGTAAAGAAGATTGATATCGAGATTCACTAGTAAAAGGTCGTTGTAGCTATTCCTCCTAAATTACCTAGGTCCAAAAGATAAAAAGATGATCGTTCCTCTACGAAGTACATCGCGGTGTGAAAATGCTACTGGATCGTCAATTTGCCCCCTACTTCTTGTAACAGTCCCAGTAGTATATTTACAACTATCTTGGTGACGACTCTACGAGTACACTGAACTTGAGGAGGAAAAGAAAAGACGAGAGATGTGGAGAGCTCTTAGGCTCTCTTATCCCAGAAGTGGTTCGGGCGTGTTGCTAGGAGGTTCGGTGTTGTAGTCATTTAACCAAAGGGGAAGATCGCCAGTCAGCCTATAAGCGCTCAGATCCGTCGGCGCTTCGCCATCCTGCAGCGTAACTCGCAAGATACCGATAGCGCCAGGGGGGCCATAAGGCCACGCCATCTCGTTCCCTTGTCTGCTTCCCCATCCTCGGTGCGCTCGTCATGTTCCCTAGAACTCGTCCCAATTGGGCCGCGCCGCGGGAGCCTCGTTGCAGGCTTGGCTTTGCTATCCCTTGAGCGTGCTCGGTCGTGAAGCACCTCGGCCGAGGCAGAAAGGAGAGCGCCCCGGCAAGAGGGAGCAGTCGCATGACCATGACGTCGAAGGTTGTTGCCAGGGTGCCTTAACTGGAGCGGTGTTCGCGCGTGTTTCTCCTGTAATGCCTTCCCTGCGCCCGTCTGCATGCGCCCCCTCATCGTCCCGGTTCTGGCGCCGACATGGCAAGGCAGCATTTCTCTGAGCTATCCCACACACACTGTCGTTTCCGCCAGCCAGCGCCCTAGGGGCTGTTCAGGCAGACTGGCAACTGTCCTGCCTGATGATCACCTCGCCGACATGAATCATGCAGCTGGCGATGCATTCCCGCCAATCATTGGTGAGATTTGCCTGAGACGTATGGTCAGGGCTTCTGGGAAGGAGTGTGGGTGGACCTCGTGTCGGTCTCGCCGAGGGAATCCGGGACAAAGGCGTTGGCTTGGGAGCTGGTGCGCCTCCGGGGTGGTGGCAGACAAGGCGTGATATGGGGACTGCCTGCCACGGCTTCAAGTGGACGCTCGGTCACCACTCGCTGGTACGACCAACCCGACCACCCTCACCGCGACAAGCCCGTTTTCTCGGCTCCCAACATCCACAGGTATTCTTCACAGACGCCGACCCGCCGGTGCCAGGCAATTTTCCGCGTCACGCCGAACACCTAAACCTTCCCCCCGGGATCGAACAACCCAAGATGGAAGACGTTCAAGGAAGCCCGGCTCGTACGGCGCATCGCCGTATGGAATTCCGCAATCTTCAGTAAACAACCGCCGAGCACCCCTCAACGCGAGCATCCAACATACACGACTTCGGCGAAGGCCCCAGCCGAGCGAGGGCTAATACAGCCATTCGCACACCATCGGAAGAAGAAAGCGAAGACTCGGTGCCCCGAAGCGACCCTGAAGACCCCGGCAATGTGGTACTGCAGGGCAGAGACGGCAAGGAATACGTACGGGCTTGGAGTGAACAAGACTTCGATTCATTGCCTGTACCTTCTCATTAAAGACCAAGACAAGAAGCTCTCCAAGCAAATCGAATCCGGAACGAATCTCGAGAAAGGAATGAATCTGATGATGGCTAAGATCGACGGGATCGCCGATGTCATAAACCGAACCACAGCCGACCAAAGCGTACGCGCCAATCTCCCCCAAAAGGGACCGGCTACCTCCTTCACGATACCGCCCGAAGGTGTACGCCTCGGCGCGAGGGAGAATCTCCAATCGCCCCCGGAAGACTTCTACTAGGCGGCGAGGCCGGGCACACCGGCAGTGCGCCAGAGCGTGCCAACGCAGGCGGCTCCCATCACCGGCCATAACACGCCGGCGGTGCTTCGGAACGCGCCAACGTGGGCAGCCCCCGCCGCCGACCATGGCCATCCCGTGGTGCGTCGGAGCGCGCCAACTCAGGCGGCTCCCCCTGCCAATTGTGACGACGATTCTCAGCACGGGAATGACCATCAAGGCGACCCTTCAGAGGACCCATTTCGACCCGGACATCACCAACAAATTAGCCTTCCCGATCGCGAACCCGACCGCGGCATACGAGAGGGCACCTACAACTCAGCTGTCACTCAGACCGGCCGGAATTTTGACAAGATAAAGCGCGAAGAAATCGGCATTTTCAACCCCAACTACAAGGATCCCGGCAATCTCGGCATCGTGCAGGACGGTAAAAACCTTATTTTCACTGACGTCTACAGCTTCGTCGACCGTATCACTACTTTCACGGAAGGCTCTGGCGAGGAAGCCGCTCATCAGATACTGAGCCACTTTCAAGCTCTCCTTGGCGGCTCAGCTATTCTGTGGTGGAATAATGAGATGAAGGCACCGAGGCGCGTCGAACTGCGTAATGCTGGCCTCTTCGCCCTTCTTGACAAACTGACAGTCCGGTTTGGCCCTGACGCCGCGAAGGCCACTAAGAGCTTCTACGATTGCAAGCTCTACCTACGCGACGTCGCGGCTGACGAACAGGCCCTTCAGAACTTTGTTCAGAAGAAACTTCGCTGGGCCCGAGCCATGAAAATGCTCGGTACAGATCAATCAAACTGGAGCAGTGCGATGATGCTAATCTGGAGCGACATGGAGTTTTAAATCCAACAATGCCTCCCGCGACCTGACGAGTACGCCAGTCTGTCAGAATATCTCATGAAGATAGAAAGGTCGCAAGTCATCGTCAACGCTGCGGCCCAGAGGTACTACCCCAGCGCATACTCGAAGAAGTCTTCGAGTCGTTCCTCTTACAGATCTTCCGACAAGGTCGAAGATCGCCAGTCTTCTCGACATTTGTCAAGCCGCCGCGAGCAGTCTCGCGGCCCTCGACGCGAAGGCCGCCGCGACGATAAGTATCGTGACAAGCAACGTGATCGAAGCCGACACGAGAATCGTCGCCGCGATTGAGAAGAGAGGCACAACCTCCCGCGGAGGGACGACGACCTCCGTGACAGGAAGTCCAAGGACGACCGCAGGCGGGACGACAAGGGCAAGCCCCAACGCGACGACCGCTATCGCAAGGATTACAACCGCGACCGAAAGGACCGAGTGCATTTCGCTGACGGCCACAAGCCCTCTGATCCCGATGCAGATTTAGAAACTGACCCTTCCGACTCTAGCTCAGAAGTGTCGTATTCTTCCGACAGTGAAGGTGACGGTGCCTACATCGTACTTGATACTAAACTTTCCTGCCGCAGGTGCCACAAGGACTTCAATACGAAAACTGAGCTGCGATGGCACGTCAAGGGATGCAAAGTCATCGGCCCACTGCGAGCTCAGCGGAACCACCAAGCTAACATGGAAGATCGGTCGCATCGTACTTGCGGGCACTGCGGGGAACTTTTCAGCTCTCGCAACGCCCTATTCAAGCACCTTAAGCTTTGCGGAGGCGCAAAGGACGGTATCTTTGACCGACCCGCCGACCCCGATACCAAGGACGGCGAAACGGCCACCGCAGAACCGCTGCTCCTGAGCGACAATGCCGTCAACGCTCTGGAGGAGTTTGGCGAAATCAACTATGTCAAGGAGGCCCCAGCCATCGCCTCCGACGAGACCATGGACAGCCCGCTGGGCAACTTCACGTATTTGCGCGTAAACGCTCACGCCTCGCCAAAGGGAGAGGACATTGAAGTCTGTTTCGACCCCGGCGCCAGCCGCTCCGTTGTCGGCCGGAATTTCCTCAACCATCTTGAGCATACAATCGTCAAGAGAAAGGGGAGGATTTCCGGCGTGGGAAAAGGCTCGCAAAGGCTGAAGAAATGGGCTACCTTTACCCTCTATCTCCCGGGTATAGAGGAAGGAAAAAGGCGTTGTTCAAGTTTACTCGCTCCGCTTGGGTAGTAGACAACCTCGCTCCCAACCTCTTGCTGGGAAACGAATTTCTGGTTCCGTACCGCGCCAACATCGACTACGACGAAAAGATTGTTACCCTGCGCGCCATCAACCTCGCCGTACCTTTCTCCGTAACTACCCATTCCGCGCCATGCGAGAGGCGCGTGAAAACCAAGCGTACCATCACCTTATGCCCTGATCAAGAGGCGATGGTGGAGGTCGACTACAAACCACCCCCGAAAGGACGCTCCTTTATGTTCAACTCAGCTACGATGCCGCTTTCAATGCAGTCCTCTCCGCCAAAACGCCCCGCGTCGTGCCCGTCAAGAACACCACGCAAGGCATGATCACTATCCCGAAGCGATTCCCAATCGGGAAGATCGAGGAGAACGCGGATAGCGATTTCCTGGCTAGATCATGGGCCACCGCTTTCTGGGCGACGCGCGCAACACCTTTCGCCCACCCAGTCTTCGTGGTTTGGCGAACTGTCAGAGGCAAGGTTAATGGGCGAGTAGTCATTGATTTGCGAGGTCTGAACCGCGTGTTAGTGCCAGACAACTACCCGCTCCCTCTGCAGGCGGAAATCATCAGTAAACTACGCGGCAAAAAGTATATCACCGCCATCGACGCCATAGCGTTCTTCTATCAATTTGGCGTGCACCCAGAGCATCAAGACCGATTTACCCTGATCAGCCCACGCGGGCTGGAACAGCCGAAAGTATGCTTGATGGGGTACCGCAACTCGCCGGCGCACGTCCAACGGATAATGGACCAGTTGTTGAAGCCGCATCAGGATTGCGCCTGCGCGTTTATCGACGATATTGTGATCTACTCCGACAACGCCAAGGAGCACCTGAAGCACCTCAACCGCCTATTCAAGCTGTTTTGCGACAGAAACATCGCCATTTCGCCCATCAAGTCGTACATCGGATATCCCAACGTGGAGCTTTTGGGTTTTCGCGTCGACGGTCTCGGCTTGACTACGACCGCTCAGCGTGTGGAGGCCTTTCGCAATTTGTCTTTCCCCAGCAACTTGAAGGCGCTGGAACAATGGATCGGCGCTACCGGTTTCTTGCGCCATCTTATAGTCGCCTCCGCCCCCAAGGAACAGTTTCAAGCCAACGATACTAAGGTAACAACCTAGCATTTGAATCAATAAACATGCTCGCGCCCGAGTTAACCTACAGGGAGTTTGTGGAGGGCTTCATCGAAGGGCATTCTAAGGAGCCGTTCGACACAACCGATCTCAAGAAGAAGGTCAAGAGGTACTTGAAAGAGGTCACGGTGGCTCGGTGCGGAGCCGAGGACAAAGACACAAAGCACAAGCTCGCCGACAAGACTAAGCAGCTGATCAAAAGCTGTCTCCACCTCGACGGCACCAGCGATCATGACCTCCGCCTCGACGACACTAGCAATCGCGACCTGCCCGAGACCGTGGTCACAAAGACCTATGTCCGTAGAGACCACCGCCCCGAGGTCCCCCAGCACCCCCAACTGACCCTTGTCCTCCCGACAAAGCCCGAGTCCGATCCGTTACAACAAGTGGCCTGCCTCCCCGCGCTCGCCCACCACGCCCAGTCCTGGATGCCGTCCTGCCATGGGAGCGGCACGGCAGCTTGCCCTCCGATTTTGTAGAGGGACAGGGCAAGGGCCTGCTCTGCGCTGGCTACCACCTGGACGAGTTAGCGCGCGGCGTGGCCGGGCTGCAGTCGACGTGCCGGTGGCTCGGGCACGAGCGCCTGCCGCAGACGCAGCTCCTCGCCCAAACGATGGTCAAACATCTAGGCGAGCTGGCAACGCTCATGGAGGGGCCGAATACCAGTGAGTGGGACAAAGTCTCCAGGAAGTTGCAGCGGGCTCATAAGCTTGCGGAGATATCTAAAGAGGTGAATGCAGTCTCTAAAGAGAGGGATGATGTAGCGGAGAGTTTAAAACGGTTCGTGTTCCGAGCAATATACCCGAACTTGAGGAGGCGGTACAGCGGTTGCAGAGTCTATCCCTGCAGACCGGGGAGGTCATTCACGTACTCTCGCAATGGGGTAGCGTTTCAAGCTCTTAAGGATGTGGAGTATACCTTGTAGATAAAAGGATGAATCAGGGAGGCCCTAGGATAGATCAGAGGGGGGTTGGCTAAGATAGTTTCCTGCTTATTGTTAAATGAAATTACTACCATAACCAAGGCCTAGTTGCAGATGTGCGTAATACGCCCCCGAACCGAGAGAGGCCTAGAGGGGAAGGGAGGTAGCTAGGTATTACGACGGCCGTGGGATACCTAGACGGTGGTGTTGATATAATATGGGGGCCGGGATGGCTATGGTGGATAAGCAAGAACGACCGTGATAGCTGCGTTGAAGAGGTGGGCAGGGGGCGCGCGCGGCTTCTTGTCCGCATCATGATACATGGATATTATCATTACTTACCTATCCATTACTGCATAACGACCCGTTGAAGCAAGCGTGGGGAGTATTCAAACATTGTCGTGGCCATCAAGATATCCCCTGTAAATGATCCACTCGCCCGCCGCTGACGGGATGGCCTCCTGCCCACTGCCTTACGGTCCATTCTCTCAGGACCCCGTCTCCGCTTGTCAGCCGAGGGGTCTTGAAGATCAAAGCGCGTTCAAGATCGATCACCATGACCCCATTGATCCCGCGATTAAAAAACATGTTTGGAAGCCGCACATCCTTGTGGACGACCCCCCCTCTAGTGCATGACTTTAAAGGGCTGGACGGCCATATCCTGGAGACTCTGTCGAGGCACCCGCGTCCACTGCCGCCGTCATGCTACTGTCTCCCCAGGACAGGAACATCAGGTGCTAGTCCGCTATCATGTTCGCCTCAGCGTGGGTGTAATTAACATACCTGCCCCAGAAATGAAAGTCAGCAGTATATTTTCCAGTCATCCCCAAAACCATGGACTGAATGCGAGCTGGGGGAAACTTCGCTGCTTTCCATATTTTTTTAATATCCCACTGTACTCGACTGCCGTCTTCGGCGGTGCCCGGTACCGTGTACCCGGTTGGGCAGACCAGCCCAGATGGGTAGAATCTTCATCCATAAAACGGAGCTTGCGGTAGCTGGAACCTTGCAGGAGGAGACATTGAATTTCTGCTTCGGTTTGCGGGAGGAAAGATGATTAACCGCTACCGATGTTGCACCCGGGTTATTTAAGCTGGAAACCTAAGCCCTGCATAAGGTACAGGTCGGTTGCCTCACTCTGCACCGCGCATACCTGTATCCTTCCGCCCCCAACGTTGGAATTGAGGTGCCCATCCATTCCGTTTACTAACCCAAAGGACCGGCTCCAGAACAGAAATACTCAATTTAGCCTGTCCGAAGCCCTCCATTTCTTAACCCAGACACCCACAACACTTGTGGGGAGTAGTGGGGTTTGCCAGCCCACCTTATGTGAGGACAACCCACATCCCCACGCAGATCGCCGGGCCAGCCACCTAGTTTTCTCCCCTCGACACACAACACGGTTTTTGAACCCGTATCGGTCATCACGAATTCCACAGCATTGCCGCCTAATGGTGCTTCTCAATATGAAGACATCCATTTTCGTCTCAGCGGCCTGTGCAACAGCCGTGTGTGCTCAGCATGCCTCTACATTTGTCAACCCGGCGGTGCCAACGGGGCAGCCTATCCCAGGAAGCTATTCCGGAGGCTTGCGGCCCCAAGTCCACTACTCGCCGCCGCAGGGCTTTATGAATGACCCTAACGGCATGTTCGTTGATGCCAATGGAACCTACCATCTCTATTACCAGTACAACCCTACCGGTCTCGGGGCGGGAAATCAACACTGGGGCCATGCAACGAGCCGCGATCTCTACCATTGGGAGAACCAGCAGATCGCCCTGTTCCCCCCGGAGGAGAGCGTCTTTGTGTTTTCCGGGAGTGCCGTGGTGGACGTCAACAACACGTCAGGCTTTTTTCCTGACCAGACCAACGGCGTGGTCGCCTTTTTCACCCTCGCTCGGTATTATCCCGATGCTGCCGGCCCTCAGACGCAAAACATCGCATACTCGCACGACGGCGGCTATACCTTTCAGCTCTATGACGGGAATCCTGTAATTGACAGCAAAAGCACTCAATTTCGGGACCCCAAGGTTATCTGGTATGAGGATCACTGGGTCGCCGTCATCGCTTATTCGCAGGAGTTTGCCGTTGGAATTTTCACCTCGTCTGATCTGAAGGACTGGACCTTTGCATCCAATTTTTCTTACCACGGTCTACTCGGGACTCAGTACGAGTGTCCTAACCTCGTCAAGCTCCCGATCAGGGGCAGCGAGGGCGCGGTAACTGGTGAGGCCTATGTCATGACGGTTTCCGTACAGCCCGGCGCTCCGCTGGGTGGCTCGATCACCGAGTATTTTCCCGGCGACTTTAACGGGACTCACTTCATCCCGTACGACTCGGCAACCAGGCTCACAGACTTTGCCAAGGATAACTACGCAGCCCAATACTTCTACGGCGTGCCCGACGGTGAGGATGCCATTAGCATCGGCTGGGCGTCCAACTGGCAATACGCGCAGCAGGTACCCACTGGCAACTTGGAAGGCTGGCGGAGCGCCATGACGGCGCCACGGGCCAACTACCTACAAATGGCAGCCCGTATCGGCCAGACCATGGTCAACAAGCTTGTGGACCCGGCGCCGGTACTCGATGAGCGCCTCGAAGCCAAGAGCTTTGGAAACTCCTCCCTCACTCTCGACTTCTCCCACGTCGCCTCCAACGCGCTGTACATCGAAGCCAACGTGACAGGCCTCAACACCTCACTCGTAGGCGGCGACGCAACCCTGAACCTCACCTTCTCGTCACCATCCTCCGGCGAGTCACTGCGCTCCGGCTTCTTCTTCGGCGGGGACAACCCCTTCTGGGTCGACCGCGGCCTAACGCGCGGCTTTGACAACATCTTCTTCACCGACAAGTTCAGCGCCGCCAACATCCCCAACAGCAATGACAACGGCCTCGTATCTTGGCGCATGCAGGCTCTCTTTGACCGGTCCATCTGCGAGTGGTTCGCCGACGGCGGCGTCCAGGCCGCCACCGTGCTCTTCTACCCGACGCAGCCGCTGACGACCGTCTCCCTGGCCGCGCGGGCCTTGCCCCCGGGCAGCACCGTGAGCGTCGCCGTCTGGTCACTCAAGAGCGCCTGGGCGCCCTACGCGAACGAGCAGGGCACCGTTCTCGGCAATGTTTCAGCTTCTGTTACCGGGGGTGCCCCTGGCGCCAGGAGGGATATGGTATATGAGGGCTCTTTTAGTACCTAAAAACGACGGTTTCACCGTATCGAAATAGATACCACCAGGTTGCCGCCCCTCCTTTAGAACTGAGTAGTTGCTACTTTGGCCTGAGCGACGTTTCGCATGCAATACTCGATACGATCCAGCTTCGGGATCCGTTCCTCCATTATAACTCCGGAAAAGGAAAGGCACCTGCCTTGGGCAGGTCGCATTTGCACATAATTAGTTAAAGCAAACCTAGATACATAATTCATGCAAACCGGAGGTCGTTGACGGCCTTAAACTCGGTTTCCCAATCCGAGATCCCAGATACGGAGCTCGGTCTCTCAACCGGATTGCAGATCTGCACGCAGACTAATCTGTAGATTTAGGTGGCGTTAAAGTTAGCCGGCCTTTTTTGTGATGTGCGGACGTCTCCGAAGTAAATTCCTCCAGCTCCCATCAATGCTGAACCCGGGGAGTTCCCGTCACCCGTTAACTACGAAGCACTGGTCCACCCTGTCACCCTCTGACCGCGAGGCCTTATTATCAACGACTATGTTAAACTGGTACGGCGCCGCGACTGCTGCCTGTCGTGGTAGCTATGTGGTATGAACTATGAAACATTCCTAAACACATAGACACGACACCTTCTATCAAGCAACTCGATGGTTTGCGTGCCCTTCACAAGCGGGAAAAGCCGGCATAGGTAGAATCTTCGCTCTGCCACATTCCCGGTCTGAAGACTTCTCCAATGGGTGTGCTAACGCGCGTGCACTTTTGGATGAATAAAGATGGTCACAACGACCAAAAGAGGCAACCCTTGAGAGTGTGGTAATTATGTAATAAGCTACGTTTTCCTAAACCAGCTAGGAAGGCCGAGGTTGGAGATTTAATACAAGGCCTGCATGACTAAATAGTAGAGAAAGCCACGGAAAGGCGCCAAAGCCACATTGCAGCCGTCCAGGGAGATGGCCAAGGCGCCCACTCCCGCAATTGATTATATACGTGCATTCATGCCTGCCCATCCACGGTAACGTTGGCTTCCTTACAAGCTATGTCACTCTGCTCGACCGCGTTAGGCCCGTCGTTCTGCGTTCCCGAGCTCCAAGCGGCAGATGGTAGGGCGAATATGGCGCCGGCCGGGGTGGGGGACTTACCAACGTCCAGCGGTTTTCTCCATCCTGTTGCTCCAGCTCGATCGCCTTTTGGACCACGCATTCGCAGCTGGTGCGATCCTCTGACCCGATACAGACTAGCCCAAAGTTCTCTTTGATACAGGCGGAGGAGAATCCGGGAGCCTGGTCACACATGTTTTTGATCGTACTGGATGGCTGCCCAGCCCAGAATACTCCATTTTCTAGCGTAGCCTCGCACCCGCAATTCTCATCGTCTGCTTGACGCCCGGCGACGGTGGCCGCTCCCAAATTCGCGAAGGCGAGAGCGGGCGGGAGGAGAAGCGCTAAAATTATGCGAGATAGCATCTTGTTGATGGCCGTCGTTGTACTCGTTGTGGTCGGAAGCCGAGGTGGAATGAGGAACTCCTGAAGAGCAAGACAAAGGGGTCGCAGTGGGAGGTTCCTTTCTTATGCCCGACGATGAGTGGATAAACGGGGGTCGTAAGATGATTGCTGAGGAACTTGCCTTGTCAGATGTTTGCCCAAATACCGGTGTGCATTTGTGATCGACAACACCTTGCGGGGGGGTCTTGAGACATACGACAACTGGCAGCTGGGAAAGCGTGTCGTGGTGCCAGCAACGGCGCTACCAAGGTAACCAACAAGGTCAGGGAGCCCGATCTCACCAACGAATCTTTGCCTTATGCGGTATGGGATGAGCTGAACGTCGATCCAGGCTTCAAGACGGCGCATGTAGCCGATCGATAACTAGGTAGGTGCCATTTTGTTGGGCAGGCGCGAAGTTGTCCCCTAGGTCAGGCAAAATACTTCAGTCAGTGTGAGGGATCCAAAGCACACATCACACCACGAGGAACCATCCTGCCCAAAAGTATTAGCACTCTCCTGCCATCAGGGCGACAGGGTCATCGCCGATCTCAAAGTGCGAGACACCGCCCCATCCTTTTTCGGGGTGGCCAAATGGGGAACTAACTACCTAACAACTCCAACTGTGGCGGACATGTTCATCAGCTCGTCAATTCGCCCTAGACTACATGGTAGGATTTATGGTGGTATAATTTTGTCCCCCACTCGTGCCTCGTGCTGATCAAGAACTGGGTCAACGGTTCCGCCTATTGAAGGCGTTGCCCCGTTTGCCCCTTGTGACCCTGCTGGAGCACCCTTGACCTGGATCTCATTGGGTGTTCTGTCGATGCTGAAGTTACACCAACCTTCTGGGTGTGGTGTCGGCTTGGTTAGGCCGGTGGGTTTGGACTGCGGGTTTGCCGTTTGGAAACCCGGATGTTTAACATCGAGGGCGACGGAGGGTTTGTATAAAAGCTGTCACCACAGGAGCAGACCGGTATTCACTCCAAATACCACACATTGGTCTGTGTCTGCTATCACCAAAATAGGTAGCTATGTACGCATGCCCGGCTTTGAAGTCATATACCCTAAGTAATCCCAAGTTTCATAACGAGCTTGTGCCATTTAAGTCGGACCCCCTACTTGGCGGCCCCCCCCACTTTTCGTTATTCGTGTAAGCCATTAATGCCTAACCTACCTAACAACTTCAAACAACAATCACTTTACCAATTCAATTTCTTTACACTTCCTGTTTTGCATACTGATTCTTTATTGCAAAATGCCCAACTATACTGAACAACAACTTCAACAGGCCCTTTTACACTCGCAAGATGGCCGTTCACTGGCTTCGGTTTCGAAAGACTGGTCCATTCCGAGGTCTACCATACAGAGCCGTTTGCAGGGTAACCAGCCACGACCGGAAGCTTACGAAAGTTATCAAAAGCTTTCCAGGGTTCAGGAGAACCGTTTGGCCGAGTGGGTTCTTACCCAGGAAGCCCTAGGTGTTGCACCCACCCATTCGCAAATCAAGGAGTTAGCCCAACGAATTCTTCAGGCCCGGGGAGACTCAACACCTCTCGGAAAACGTCGGGTAAACCGGTTTATCAAACGGTACCCAGTTCTTGGTACTAAGAGGGCCCGGGTAATGGATCACACCCGTGTCAATGGAGCTACCACCGAAGTAATTCGTGGTTGGTGGCCAAACCTGATCATCCCAGCCATCAAGGCCATCAAACCAGCCAACAGATGGAATATGGATGAGGCTGGTGTTATGGAAGGCATGGGAATGAATGGCCTGGTTGTTGGAAGGAGGAATAGGAAGGCTGTTTTGAAGAAAGCCCCCGGCACACGCGCGTAGATCTCCTTCATCGAATGCATCTCGGCTACCGGCCAGTCAACCGCCCCTCTAGTCATTTTCAAGGGCCAGTCAGTTCAACAACAATGGTTCCCACAATCAATGGAGCCTTTTGATGGCTGGGAATTCACTGCAACCGAAAACGGGTGGACCAACAATGATGTGGCTGTCGAATGGCTCGAAAAGATCTTCATTCCGCAAACCCAGCCCGACGACCCTACCGAGCCCCGGTTACTGATTTTGGATGGCCACGGGAGCCATACCACGGATGACTTTATGTGGTTATGCCTTAAGCATCGTATCCACATTGTTTATTTGCCTCCCCACTGCTCCCACGTTTTACAACCGTTGGATTTGGGTGTGTTTTCATCTCTGAAAACGGCCTACCGCAAGTACCTTGGAAATCTGTTATCCTGGGCCGAATCAACTGTGGTAGGAAAACAAAACTTCCTGGCATACTACCGCCGGGCCCGATTAATGGCCCTGAGCACTTCAAATATTCTGGCTGGGTGGACGGCGACTGGGTTATGGCCAGTCAATATTGCGAAGCCCCTGATGAACCGTTTGTTGTTGGAAAACATCAACCAGTCGCCCACCACACCCACCAGAACTGAATCGGTACCAGGAACGTGGGTCCCAGGTCCAAATGCAACCTGGGAAGAAGTTAAACCGTTAGATTTGGGGCCGTGGGTTACCCCAAAGAAGACGGTTGACCTGCGTCAACAGTTGTCAGATTTCAACCAACAAACCGGGGCCCCCCGTGCCCAACGACAACTGTTTAAAAAGATTGAAAAGGCCTTCGATCAAATGGACAGTGCTGTGGCTATTAGCCAGGCTAAAAACGAAGCCCTACAGGCACAGTTGGAAGCCACAAAGCCGAGGAAGCGGAGGAGGGTAGATACCAACCCAAACGAGCTGTTTGCGAATGTTGCGGCCATTCGCAGGGCACAGATTGCAGCCGGTTCGGTGCAAGTGGGCCAGGAAGATAGCCCTGAAGATGGTGATTGCAGTGATACTGGTAGTTGCATAGTTGTGGCCACAAATAGTCGTAAATAGTAGGAATTCAATTTGTGGTTGTTGTCTGACTGAAAATAACGAAAAGTGGGGGGGGCCGCCAAGTAGGGGGTCCGACTTACGTACTTCTACATCTTGCCACCCAAGCTGCCATTGGTAAGGCCTTTTTAGCTACCGCATACGGAAGGATTCGCTGCTGTTTTGGAACGTCTCTTTCCCTCTCCACTATCGTAATAATCATGGGATTTAGGCTCGGGTCTTGCTATCTGGGGTATGTTCTTGCGCGCCGGGCTTGTCGCCCCTTGTGACCTTGGTGGTACACATACCTACAGCCATACGGTCATTGAATAGATCCCACACTCCCATGGTGACCTACCGACAACTGTGGGGAAGAGTTTACCGAAGGAGCGAGCATCGGTAGTGGACGGGAAAAACCCATACAAAGAGTCTAGAAAGGCGGAGAAATTATTATGTGGCATGCCAACACCAGCCTACCGGAGTGCACTGTGAGGAACACCGTGGCCCGCAGTCAAGCATCCCAACAGCTCTGCGAGGGAAGGGGTGAAATGAACAAGGGGCCTGGGCACGTGTCGGGGTCCGGTCTCCCATGTCGAACACGAAACGCAACTTCAACGACCCAGTTAGGTGATCTACCATTGTTATTCCCTGATTTGGGGTTCATTGGAGCGCGTCCGAAGAATTCTCCGTCTCTGGGCGCTCTCGGTCTTTCCGTAGTTCAAAACGGGTAGCATCGCCGAATGCCAATACTTGCTAACGTTCCAGAAAGTCCACCACTGAGCTCGGCGAGCATGCACCAAAGCATGCCCAGCCTGGCTCATGAAGGAGAGTGTCGACATCATTCTCCCGAGCTCGTTACGCCAAACCAGAGGCATCCATCCTATTGCCAATGCGTCTATTACAGTACATTAAAGGCCCTCGCCATCCATTCCTGCTCCTCGAGAATGATGGGTGGCTCGTGACATTTGCAGTCGACTGACTGATCTGATCTGATCTGATCTGCTACTCTGCTACTCTCTTCCTTCACCATGCTCGCCAAAGCTCAACACGTTACTCTCGCCCTTTTGGCTGCCGCGCCTACGGCGTTGGCTTGCCTGGCGCACGAGGGCGGCGTTCCCACGCCGACTGAGAATGTGGCTCTCTCGGAACCCATCTACGTAAAGGCCGGCGAGGTTTACGATGGTGGTTGGCGCAAGTTCGACAGAAGCCCAAGCACCTGCAACGATCAAAGTGAAGGAGGTGTGTCTATCTGTCTTCTCTCGTGGTCTTTGTTGGGGAGTGAACCTCAAATGCTGATACTGACTCTTCTTACGCAGGCGAAAGCGACACGGCCTTTGTTGTCGAGCGCGGCGGCACACTGCGCAACGTCATCATTGGAAAGACGGTCGGAGAGGGTGTTTACTGCAAAGGAGGGGGTTGCAATCTTGAGTTTCTTTGGTTCGAGGATGTCTGCGAGGATGCTATCTCCATCGTAAGCATGACTATCCAACCGAAACGTCAAACTGAACGTTGTGCCATCTGACCTGGTTATAGAAAGAAGATAGGGCGGGAGACGTGACCAACATTATTGGTGGTGGTGCCTACCACGCCTCGGACAAGGTCATCCAGCACAACGGTTGCGGTCGTGTCAACGTCTGTACCCCCTCATGGCGCCCGCCTCTTACCCGTAGCTTGCTCGAGCCTGACACCGTTACCAGGTCATCAACTTCTATGCCGAAGACTACGGAAAGGTTTACCGCTCGTGTGGCACTGTAAGTTGGAGCCCAAGGGCTCTGTTAGCCCGGAAGTCGTTCAGGGTGCTAATAACTTTCTTCCAGTGCGAGAAATGCGCCCGCGAGGTGTATATCGAGGGAGTCACCGCCCGTGCGGGAGGTGAGGTCGCCGGTATCACCAAGTCTAACGGCGACAAGGCCACTCTGGTCAACGTCTGTACCGATGCAAAGACACCATGCCAGAACTACAGCGGCCCCGGCGAAAAGGACGGCGCCTGCTGAAGAAGAGGTGGCTTGCGGAAAGCTTTGCCGCACAGGGGTACGAAGAGTTAGGTACCTTACATAGTATTCGTTGTAACCAGGATTGAATGACCCCGTCTTAGTTCTCGGGGCCGGCTCGAAGTCTTGCCAGAGAGTCCTTCCTAGGTCAGGTATCTATCAGATTCAGTCCAGAGGTTTCAACATTCCGAGCTACACAAATTTGTTGAGAAGAAACTTCGTACCATGTAGCTATCGCCATGACACAATGCCACCAAACTCAAGCTACGTGTTGTCCGTCGTGAACTTGAGGGGAACGTATCGGCCTAGCTCTTAGTTAGCTAAGGTAGGTAGCCACAGGCTTCAGGTAGTCGATCGGCCGCAAACTCCCACCAGCCCGCGTCGAGGACTCCAGGGGCTTGGGACGGGGCCGGTCGAGCAGGGTGACGTGCTGGTCCTGATTTGAATTCACGGGCTGTGCTAGCCTTTTGGTTCATTGCATTGTCTACAGTTCCCTCCTCCCATTCTCCAAAACTGTGTCGCAAGGAGAAAGCCCAGCTATCCAAAGCTCAATTCTGAGATGCTCATCGCCACCTAGTCACTAATTCATTGTGGAATTCGAAGCGTACCGCATCCAAACCGAAACGTTCCTAGCGGCGCGCCGCCGTCTCTTGGTCGTGTCCCACGCTGGCTGGCTGGTCAGGGAGGTACCTCGGCCACGGCTCGGGCATGATCATGGATTCTCGCGACCGAGGTCTCGATCGACACGGTATTTGTCAGCCATCTTGGCGTTTGGATCATTTTCAGCTCAGATCATTCTTGGTGCCGTGCAGCTGAAGGGTTCGGTTGGTGGGTTTGGGCTTGCTGGGTCTGTTGGTTGCGGCTAAGATTTGCTGGCATCCTTGAACCCCATCCCTTGAACAGCTGTGAGTTGTCGTTTGTCTTAGTGGTCCCTTGCAACGCGCGGTAGATCGGCCCTCCGACGGCGCAGGGATGCTTTCTTCCTCGGTTTTCCAAAATCCTCCTCTTTACATATCTAGAAGTAGGAAGCCTAACATATTTTCCTGGTTCGTTGTTAGATTGTGTCCTGTCACCTTCGCTCATCAGAACATTCGCCGGTTGCATTTCCTTTTCCTTTTTCCAACTGCACAACAGCCAAGTCCCTCAATCCTCGACAAGATGGTGTCCGGCCAACTTTTGGTACTTCTCATCCCATCCGTTCTCGCTCTCGCTACCCCGGGCACGGCAGTCATCGCCAGCCGTCAAGCGGACGGCTGCGACTGTAGTACTTCCGAAAATAGGTGAAATTTGGGTCGGTCAGCCGCCGTCGAGCGTAGTGCTGTCATTGTGTGACAGTGACCCTGGGGAATCCGGCGTTTGTCACGAGGGGTCGGTTGGGATGATCTGTATTAGCTCGGAGGACCGCCCCAGCTGCAACTGTCTGGGCCCTGTGGTAGAACGCCACGCGACGGAGGGCGACAATGGCAAATGGAGGTTTGCGAGTAAACCACGTTGCCCTCCCCGCCCCGTCTGATTGCGGACAGTTTTCGTTCTTTATCCTCTTTTTCTTTTAATAGTGGAGAAATGTGATCTGACATAATTGATTAGCCGGACGTGCAGTGTACGCGCAGTAACCTCACCCTTACGTGGCAATGATCGTATGTGGCAGGCTTGCTCGAAGCTCCTGATCAGCCCTAGAAGCCAAGACGGGGGGGGCCTTTTGGCGAACCTATGGGAGGGGTGTCATGATGATTACATAGCTTGGGCGAAACGGCTGCGCGGTGCCGCATCATGGAGACGTCAACTTGATCCTTTGGTATGTACGACTAGATATCTGTACCACCTCGAGGCCTCGGCCGCGAGGTACTTATACATACCTTTGTTCACCCCGCATTTCTTCCTGTGACCATTTGTGGCCGGGCTTGATGTACCATCTGCATCTCGATGTGTGAGCGGACTGCAGTGACGGGCACAGGTCAATATTAACATGGAAAGCTGTACTTCGTCCCCACACACCGTGGTAGTTTATGACAAGGTAGTTGGGAAACGGATTCCCACACCGGAATATGATACCTGCGCGACAGTGAGGTTCGAGACGACGCAGCAAGCTTCCAGAGCTGATATACTAGTACAAGGGTACTTAGGTACGTACCTAGGTACATATCTTACCCATCCTTTGGCGGACACATCTCCGATGAACTGGCCTGAGACAGTGGCCGAGAGAATCGACCAGCATTCCAAGTGTTTCACTCTAATGACTCCCACAACCATTCCATTTCCTCATTCATCGTCCAGCTCTCAGTGGATGCACCCCCGAACGGGTTCAGCAACCCAGCTACCCAGATAGGTAATTATTGACGGCTTCTGCGGATGAGCCCAAGGTTCCTCGAACCACGGTAATTACCGTAACAGCCTCGAAGCCAGGCCGTGAAAGGCCAAGGCCGACGCCCAGACACGGTTAGCAACCAACCCACCCCAAGATTCCGTGGCGTGATGTGGGCTCGCTCATACCTCACTGACCTGGGCTGACGTATTTTTAATACGCGCTTTTCTTAGCACCCCGATTTCCATTTAGCTCCTCTAATCGCATGTGAAAATGTCGGAAAGCTTCCATTGTCAAGTTTGACTGGGTTGCCTCGTTTTGACGCCCCCGACATTCGTTGGCTACCTAGGTATGTACCTTAGGTAACGCCAATCCTTTGAGCAGCTGTGAGCTGTCATCTGGCTCGATGTGCCTTCCGATTTCCGGGCTCTCAGGGGACTTTGCGTGGTCAATGCTCCGGCGTACATGCGCCGAGGTGCGCTCGTCTTTGTATATAGACTGCCATGATTCGCAACGACCTACCACATATCGGCCTCACTACTGCACTTCTTGTGGCTGTCGTCAAGGGTTAAATTTGCACACTTCAGTATAATTTATCGGAAGAGCTACCCCCAGCAATACAATTCCAACCCGCCCCTTGGAGATTCCCCCTTTGTGCCCACGAACCACCGACGCCAACCACGTCAAGCCTTAACCATCCACTCACTCTCCTCCACAAAGCGATGCCTCAACCCCGAATCAATCTTCGGAAAGGGATTCGTCGGCCAATAATCGCGCCACTCGCCGCACACGCGATTGAAGTCCGTACGGTCCGCGGGCGTGATCCGCTGCCGCAGCTCGTCCGGCCGCTCCAGGAAGGTGACGCTCAGGCCGCCCGACACGTGCCACGCGATGTGGCAGTGGAACAGCCAGGCGCCCGGGTTGTCGGTGCGGAAGGCCAGCAGCAGCCAGCCGCGCGGCGGCAGCACGGTCACGTCGCGCCGCACCGGGTTGCTGCCGCGCAGCCGCGGAAGGTCCACGGCCGGGTCGAACACGAAGCGTTGCTGCGAGGCGGGCGACACGTCGGGGGAGCGGCCGAGCACCAGGAAATCATGGCCCTGTTTGTTTTGGGTTGTCAGTCACTATGTAGGGGTGTTGTGAACTGGGAGGGGGTGGGGAAAGGGGGTGACTTACGTGTAAGTGCATCGGGTGCGGGAGGCTGAAGGGGCCGTCGGGGTCGTTCTCGACTAGCCAGTACGTCCACTTGAGTCCAGCGATGTTAGTGCCATGCCATACCAAATTACAAGTTGGATAAATGGAGGCCTACCTGATTGACACCATCCGCCCGCACGATGTTGTCGCTCACCGGGTAGCTCGTGTTCTGCGTCATGACATAGTCCGCCACCGGCTTGCCCCAGTCGACATTGATGGCACTGCCGTTGACCTTCCATACAAATAGCGGGGTGCCAGACAAGTCAATGTTCACGGGCAGGGTGTTGCCAGGCCGCTTTACGAACCCACTGACCGGCACGGTGCGTGTCACGACCGGGGTCAGGTTAGGGAGATCCAAGCACTGGTGGTCGATAGGCGGCACGCCCCGGTTCGTGGGCAAACCACCAGGAGCGCCGGCATAATGGAAGACAGCCGCGGGGTTCGGGTTGAGCGACCCGCCGCAGAAGGCCTGGCCGCCAAAAGTGACGTTAAACCAGTAGTTGCCCGGGGTGCGGTTGGCGTCGATGGTGACGTCGTACCGCTGCCCGACGGCCAGGAACAAACTGTCGACGGTCATGGCGTTGACAGGGACCATGTCTGAGGCAATGATGGTCATGCTGTGGTTGGCAAGCGAGACCTGGAAGTGGTTTTCGGTGGAGGTGTTGATGATGCGCAGCCTGTGCCGCTTGCCCGGAGTGAGCGTTACGTTGGCCCACTGGCCGGCGCCGGTCGTCGGGTGCTTGGCCGTGCCGTTGAATAGCACGTTGTCGCTGAAGGGCGCGCCGTTGTTCATGGTGAAGTGGACGAGCTCGTCGGCGCTGGCGTAATAGTAGTCCATCAGGGGGAACACGCCCAGGTCGATGTCGTAGGGAAGCGAGGCTGGGCCGTTGATTTGGATGGTGCCGACTACACCGTTGCCGTATTGCGCCGAGAAGTGGGAGTGGTACCAGCTCGTGCCGTACTGCTGGGCCTTGAACCGGTAGACTCTCCGGCCTCCGGGGGGGATAGGGCATTCAGTGACGCCGTTGGCCCCGTCGTGCAGGTTGGTGTCCTTTTGGTGCATGCCGTGCCAGTGGATGGAGGTTCTATAAATGTTAGCGCCTGTATCTTGGTTTGGATGTGGAGCACATACCCGTTGGTATCGAGATTGTTGATGACCGTGACCTGGATGGTATCACCCCAATCAGCGAAGATGGTGGGTCCTGTGATTGCCGATTGGGTCAGTTTTGATCTTCAGGGGAAGGCTACTGCCGTCAGTCTGGTGTTAAAGAAGAAGACATACCCATGATCTTGTCTGTGAAACATATCCGTTAGTTTAGGGAGCAATGGGTTTGGAAAGGGGCATGGCATACTGTTGATCAACATGACCTTGTTCTTGACAACGCCATCGGGACCCGTCCAGTTCTCCTCCTCAGTGAGAGTGAAAGTGTACTATTACATGTTAGTTGATTTGTCCTTCCTAATTTGTGAAGAAACACTCACTGGCCGAACAACTCCCGTGTTAGGGCTGTTGACTTCGTAGTCCGTGTTGATATTGTAACCGGTGGTCCAGCACGCCCGGTTGCTGGGAGTGTGGCAGCTTGTCTGGCGAGGGAGCACGGCGGCCTCCTCTCTCTCCGCGATGGGAACGAGGAGGTCCCTCTGACCGGGAGTAGAAGGGGGAGCGGCAGCAGCACCGGGGACAAGAATGCCCACTGTGAGCGCCACGACACCAAAAAGAAACTTCATCTTTGGGACACTGGGAATCCACTGGATGAGGATAAGAACGAAGTTAGGAAGCTTGACGGCAGATTCTGTCTGAATGTCCCAATGAAGACGAGAACTGGCAGTGGTCGACAGGACAACCCGGCCCCTTTATAGACTCATCTAGCAGTCCGTCGTTGGGGTTCTGTCTTTTGCAACCTCCTTGTTATAATTAGAGGGGGCATCCCCCCCCCACCTCCCCCTTCCCCCTTCTAGAGATACCATCCCATACACGAGATAGCGTGGCAGTCAACCCTGTCCGTCAACGCGGGGGCATGCGTGAAAGTTCCCGGAGCCATGAACAGGCCGAGGTGGAGGGATGTGACGCTAGGCAATGATGGGGTTGGAGGGCACTGAGATAGTGAGGGCGGCTCGGGACTGGTGATGTTGGGCGGTCACTTGCGTCTCTCGTAAGTTAGGGGAACGCGGTTTCGGCGGCTACAATGGGGTCAATGGGATGGTAGTGGTGTAGGGAAACGACGTTGACGAAGGAGTTGATACTAGGGGGACAGTCGCTTTGGGCCATGTTGGATTCCACATCCAATCATGCACTTACATGTAATCTCCGTGGAGATTGTTCTCGGAGCGGCAGTAAGCCTTACCGGCAGTGCTTGGTCATCTGGACGGACAAAGTCCGCATGTGACGGGGTTTCATTCAAAGAAAGAGCGTGCCCGCTCGCGGCAGTGGCTGCCTTGAAGGAGCTCGCCTCGGGCGCTGAGGGTGTGAAAGTTGTAACCGAGATCGATAGTCTTGCCAACTTCTGCAGGAAGGTGGGGGATCAGGTCGAGGAGGAGTTCAGCATGGGGCCGGGTTGTGGAGGTGAAGCCTTGGAGGCTACTCCCCTGGCCCCCAGCAGATGGCGGAGTGGAAAACGGCAGTAAAACAGCAAACAGGCCAAAGGCTTTGGTCCTGCAGCATGTATTGGCTTGGCCGCCCGTGGTGCTCTGATCTCTGCGCCCATCATAACCCGGACGCGGACATAGCGCTTGTACAGAGAAGCCGCTAACAGCGGGGCGGGATACGGAAAGCTCCTGCATATCTCGCGTTCTGGGAGGTTCGTTCATCCGATATGCACCTGCATATGGGGCAGGTGTCCAAGCATCTCGTGATCAGCCCGGGAGATCTTGGCAGGGGGAAGCCACGCGGGTTAGGGAGCTGTAAGACTAGGCGGCGCCGTGGGTGGACCGGACCAATTACGGTGCGGAATGTGGTGGCTTGGGGCGTCAAGTGGGACATTGCTCCGTGACGGCCAAGCATGCGCCACATACCGAAAAGATTTCTAGAACTTCAGGCACACTACGGAGACATGAAGATGGCCTGACCTGCTGGACTGATTTGACCTGCATGAAGATGTAGTACTAATGGACCCTATTGAGTGAGGGTTGCAGCAAACAAGAACGGGTAACTCAGGCCAACTCCAGACCTTGGAAAATAGGGACAAACACGGTAAGTTTGGCCGAGGGAGATCGAGGTTCAGGATCTTCAGGGGTCCACGGTGACAACGCTCGTGAAGAGGAACGCAACTTGCCGTGTAGGGTAGCATGGCGTATGGATTGCGCCATTATATCGCTTTGAGGGGATGTCACGCTCAGGGTACCATTCCTGCCGCACTGGCGCCCTGCTAGCGGAGAGTTCTGCCCTACCGGTATCGTATTTAGATTGGCATCCCGCTCGTCTCCTCTTGCGTGGAACAGGCCGCCATTGGCTGGTAATATATTGGCGGGAGGGAAGGACGTAGGCACCTTGGAAGAGCACACTTTGTGAAGATGAGACCAGTCCTTTGCGAGGCAAGTTCCTACACTTTGGGGTGTGGCTGAACGCCAGTGAGGCACCTTTACTTCAGGGCCCTGACTGACCGGCGCGGTTATAACCGCATTGTTGTCAAGCCAGTGAGAAATCATACTTCTGGCCCCGGAGTGCTGACAGCCACACCAACACTAAGGGACCGAATACCAACGGGGGTATCAAAGGTAAGCTTGGGGTAACGTATCTTTACGATCGATTGGGCACGGGTTCCCCAGTTACCGAAATCTGGCGGGACGAATGGGGGCAAGGTGGAGCTCGGTAATGGGTTAAAGGACGGGAACAGGGTCAGCTTCTTACGTCCAAATATGTATAAGCTTGCGGCTTACAGTTGCGTGATAGAAAACGCAACACCGTCATTGGCCGGTTAGCTTCAAGTTGGCACGATCTTGGCCCGCTTCGTACCAAGTAAGTCAGCAAGGCCCCAGCCTATCTGGCGGCGTTAACCTAGCTTGTTGAGTAAACGATGGTCATGAATTCGGTTAGTTAGTAAGGAGGAACAACTAAAGCTTAGGCCGCCCAAACTCCCACTCCAAGCTCTGCATTCGCGCTTGGCCGGCTGCGATGTACTTCGGTTTTCGCCTACCGGATGACGGGGGCTACACGATTGCGACTGCTGCACATTTGATATTGCGGCGTGGTTCTGTTTGACGTCCACGAGGAGATTTAGTGACGCTCCAGGCGCAGCGATGTCACCACCCCTGGGGGCTGAAACCCAACCGTTCGACCAGGGAGCGGGGATTTGCGGTTCTATCGGGTGGGATCCCAGCGTGTCGGGGACTCAGATCGCCTCGGGTGGAGGCGTGAAGCAATCGGGCCAGTCGGGGGATGAGGAACCAGGGCGACTGACGAAGGCTGCATGTTTGCCCGGACGCATGCCCCAACCCAGGTCGGTCCCGAGCCGTGCTTGGTTGCTAAATAAAGCCAGCCCTCCAAACTATTGGCCACATGCCGCGCATAGCCCCTTGTTTACCCAATGGCAGCAGCCGTAAATCAGAATCGCCTGAATCATGACTCGAAAGAGGTTCCGTGACGGGCAAGACCCTCAACCCTCACGCTCGTTGTGACTAGCCTTCGATTTCGAGAGACCGAACATCTGGCCAAGCCGACTATCTCCTCGCTTGTGACATGGCGCCGGTAGTTAGGTGGAGAGCTGTCGTTCAAAGCGGGGGGCTTATACGCCGGAAGGTTTCCGCCGGAGTGGATTCCTGCCGGTAAATCAACTGTCCCAAGTGCCACTGTAACGACACCCGCAAAACCGCAAGAGTGAAACATTAAGTTGAGTTGACGGAAATGAGCAAAGGCGGCAAGTCTTGTTATCGCGCAAACGGGACGCCTAGGAGCATCTGCCGATACGATATCCGAGCATCCAGGGGGGCGTTGGGCGAGGCGCACACGGCCTGCTTCAAGACTGCAGTCTGCAGCATGCATCTGACTCTGAAAACCCAGGATCAGGCCGAAGCGCGCCCCGGTCGGTGGTCATGAAGCCCGATTCGCACATTCGCACATTCGCACATTCGCACTTCCCAAGTTCCCGTCTTTGCCATCCCACATGCAGCTGCGGCTTGTGGGGGGACCTTGGCGTTGGGCGTCCAAGCCACGGGAATGTCTTGTCCGAGGGGAGAGAACAGGAAATAACTAAAACACAAAAGGCGGAATACACAGAGAAGGAATGGAACAAAACTACAGTGCCGAATGGAACGGTGAGATTGGTTACGTAGGTACCTAGATAAGTACCGTGCAGACTTGCATCCAATGTTATTAGACTCAGCCCAGAGGTTGTAGGCACACGTAGATTAGGTACCGTAACCTTGGGGGCTCAAGTTGGTAAAAGTTTTCGCAGCACCTTCCTCTCGAGGTTTTGTTGGAAGGAAGCGTTGCAGTCAATGACTCAATCCTGGATGGAAGCTGGGAAGAGCAGCAGTGAGTTCGGAAGAGGTGGGGTCGCGGGCAGGGCCCGGCTGTTCCGGCCGAATCATTGGCTGGAGTGGTGGGGCTTTGTGAAAGCTGAGCGACAGGGGCTGGGATCTGCTTCAGGGATGTGGCCACTTGGCAAGCGCCACCGTTCGTGATGTCGTCCATGGGCAGTGACAGCAGTGACAGCCTGACAGGAGTGATGGGGCAGGATGCCGGTTGGGAAGTCGCTTGTTCCTTCCTCTCTGTGACCCTTTCGCGCTAACATGCCGGGCGCATCGCACCTTCCCGCTGGCCCCACCAATCTTACTAGTCGCAGATACGGGCGGCATCCGCGGTCTTGACTCTTTCCAATCCCACCACGTGCTCCTCCAGGCAGAGCAAAGATTCAGCGCTGGAGGTACGTGTAACTAATGCAGGGCTGCCGGGTGACGCCCGAAACTGGGAACGATCGGCGGCAATAGCCACGCGAGCGTGAAACCATTGACTCGAGGAAGCAGGCTGCAGGCATGTGGCACCCCAAAAGCCCCAACTTTGCTCGGGATTTCACCCGACATTCTTCGTCACTTTCCCTGCTCCGAGTTCCCCGGAAATAGCGGCGAAAGGCGGCCAGCCATCACTGCATCGGCCCCCGATGCACCAGATTGAATGCTGACTGGCGCGGATGAAGAGACTCGGTGACATGTGATATCACACATCGGGCGAACCCATAGGGGCTAACATGTCCCGGCGCTTCGGGATGAGGGGCTGATCCCTATTAGAGAGCATACCAGCAGAACACGAGAGGATAGTCTCATGTAGGAACCGGACATGAGGACGCCACTTTATGTAAGGTTTGTACCACCCGGTCTCTTCCATGTGTTCCATGCTCCGTGGCTTTCCAGCCCCCATTCCGCCGACCTGCTGTTCGAGTAGCGCAGGATACCCGTGTTGACATGACTCAGACTGAACTGGCGGAGAGAGAGAATGCAGTGAGTCCAGGATCCCCAGGGCACCAGTTGAAGGATCCAAGAGACATTGTGAGAGATGTGCCCCGACGGACCATGGATCAAATGCCGATGTTGTATTTTGTACGCCATCGATGCAAAAGCGGCCAACTCATAACATTCGTTTCTTGTCGAGGGCGCATTTCCTGCGCAAGTCCGGCGTAAGGCATTCAAGAGGCCACAAAATGGGGGTGTGAAGACTGAAGAGTGCCACACCGTGAATCCATGAAACCAATAATGGACTTGACAAACCCGTTATTCAGCCTCATGCGCAGAGCCGTTACCCGCTGTGTCACACAACTCACTGACATGGGACCTGCATATGCGCAACAATTACTGCTCAGGCGCACCTTTCCGGAAGCATGAAAATTCCCGAGTTTTCGGCGTCGCCTAAACATCAAGGTTTCGATTCTCTACTATTGAGTTTCTCAATCTCGGCAGTTGTCAGGTCCACCCGAACAGCTCAGTTCGCCCGCACCTGACCGCCCCTCTCCCCACCATCTGCCTTGCTAGGCCGCAGTCTGCAAAACCGTGAATCTACTAGCACTACTGTGGTGTGATCTTGCTTGCTAATGGGGAGGTACGGAATGAATCTGCTGAGTTGGGGATTGGTAAGAGAATCCGTGAGCTTAACGCGGGAGCCCGTCAGGCCCCCTTCCTTCTCTTCGCTCCTAAGCTCAGTGGCCGGCTTCGGACCTCATTCCACTACCAGCAAATTAAACTGCTGTGTGTCAATTGATCATCTATTTGCATGTTTAGACAAGATACTTCTGCACTTTTGGATCACATCGTCACTTTACATGGGACATCCTTCACTCTTGATGGACATCTCTCTAACATTATGAGTTTAGCAACAGACTAGAGCAATGTAGGTGGCCACCTTGATACCACCCAGAGTACTTACATCAGGAAGTCCCCCTAATCATGCTACTCGACAACCTGGGCTTGGGGGTTCCCAGGTTTCGAAATTTCGATGACAGGCATATGATAGGCCTGGTTATCTGCCCTCGAAAATCAGTGTATTAGCCGATATGCCGATAATGCTAGCTTCCCAATAACTCTGGGCGGGATGATGATGGCACACAGGAATGAGGAGTCGCGGATACTGATCCGATCTCAGGCACCAAAACCCTAACAGCCAAGAAAGTTAATAGAGCAACCACTGCAGCATTCCAAGATCTGGGATCGCTGGTTCGGGTGGCTTCCACGGCAGGATATGAGCAGCCACACCGTAATTAGTCCCAATATTCACCCGCTAACTCTGCTATGTAAGACTCCGAGGGTGCATGATGCATGATAATTGGCCGCATATTGCTGCTCGCTCCCGGAAGCCGGGCCCCTTTACCGAGCCCGGACCGCTGCAAGGGACGATGGATAACGGGGAAGATGGTGTTCAACTCGCCTGACTTGGGCGTTCTAGAATTATTTGAGAAATCGTACCTCTCGTACACCAAAGGGTAGTGGGAGTTAAATGGAAGATACATATAACTATAGGTATGTACCTTCCGCACCAGTCATTATTTCCTTGGCCCCTTTCAAACCCTGACTATATACTGGAATATATGAAAAGGAGCCCGTTAATTACAAGATGGCTACTCTAGGGGGTGGTTGAGGGGTAGCCCGCGGATTGGGGTTGGTGAGCTTTGTCTTTTCTTCCACAGCATTCACTGGAACAGCATGAGCTCCGCGCACTGGTTATTGCATGCGACTTACAACTGCCTCACACACAGGTCCATCCTGATATTTTACCCGCTATTCAATGCCAATCTCCTAGTATTACCCATTCTCATTTGTCAAAGACAACCACCAACGGAGCATCGCACGCTTCAGCCTGACCGCGGTTATAGGAATTCGAGGCGTCGAGAGATTGCGCTTCCAGGGCCGACACTAAGGTACATGTACATTTAGCACCCCTGGTACGACAGCTGCTTTTAGAATTCCGGAGCCAGCATCGTCGCTAATTCCTTCTAATAGTAAGAACTACGGATTAAATATAGAACTTGATATTCTGGCCGCCGAATCTGGCAAGGCCGGGTCACCACTCCCGGGTATTTTGATAGTACGAGGCGCTTGGCCACAGCTACGTACTTGTACTTGGTACCTCGTCCCCCATAATTCCATTAGTAGACCTATAACCCTATGGCTCTCTAATAAATGCTCTAACCCCGGGCAGTAACCTAGCGTAGCTGCGTAAATTTGCCCTGATGTATGTGCCCGTCTTGTTGTTGAATTAATGTGCTTGGAGGTTTTCACAGAGATGAGAACTGGGTGAATGGCACAGGAAAGGGGTTAAAACATTGAAGTCCATCAAAATCACAACGAAGAAGGAGTTTCGGAAGCCGAGAGCGCAAGGGCAAAAAGGTTACGAAGAATAGTAGTGCATCGGGACCTATCTTGTTGCGGCGTGTCGGTGAGGTATTTAGTTGATCTGACGACAGGAACGAAACCACTTCGCATGAACAGTTCAGCCCAGAAGATATTATGATATATTTTCCCCTCCCAGAGGTTCCCACAATATCATATTTTGCCTTTTGATTAGTTACTTTCAAAACTATAGAGCAAACTCCGCCCAGTACAGTCCATTCCCCCTATCTAGAAAGTTTGAGGTTGCCTTTAGAAACCACATCCCAATTACCGGTTACATGAGTAGTTCCTGAAGAGACGGCCCGGCCAACGCAGTCTCCGCGGTTACTGCAGCCACTGTCCCGGTTAAATCACCCTCCTCTCAGTAGCACCCCGGAACCGACCTACCTCGGTATGCTGAGTTATGCTGACTAACAACCTGACTCTCGTCGCCCCCGCCCCTCCCACACGAACTACCATTTGCGGTCCTCGGACCACCTCCATCGCGTTAGTACATACCATTCCTGGATTTCTTAACAGCCGTGACGATGAGTTACGCATTAACCAAACCAGACTAGAGAGGTATTAAAGGCTCCTAAAGACTAGAAGTTTAGTATTAAGTTAGGCGTCTATTAGTATCTGCCTTTCATTTAGAGTGCTATGTCGTAGTCAAGATACTTGACGCATTTAAGGTTAACTATATTTAGGTATCTATGGTCCCCCGAGACTAAGGTAGTTTTTGATGCTTAACAACCCTCCTTGCGCTGCCTGACTGGCCAATGGATCCGCCGGTTACATGCTGCTTTGGGGTTCACTGAAAGTTCCCATGGTTCTTGCATATTGGTTGCTACTCTAAAGAGCTTTCCTTCTGGTTGCAGCCACGGACTAGCGTACTCCGAAGCATTCTGCAGCATGGGGGCTCAGTGTCAAACTTAACATACTGTGGTAAGTCCGAGGCTTCGGATCCTGCGGAATAGCTCAAAGGGGGGTTTGGGTGCAGCTGGGACTTTTAGCAGTTTGGGTATAAATAAACTACAAAGTCTCCTTCGTTCACTCCGCTAATTTCGGTCTCAACAACCAAAAGTGTCCGTCGCCCGCCCTTCTCTAGCCCCGGCTTTTCGCGCTCACCAATATGATGAAATCGATTGCATTCATTCTGCTCTTGTCTGCAGCCACGGCTGAGAATATCAGCGCAACGTGCCGGAACCTAACCGTCGACCCTGCCACAGAGGTTCTGAGTGGGGAGTGCAATGACGGCCAAGGAGACCACGCTGCCTGGCAGCCGACGTCGTTAGACCTCAACAGATGCCTCGGTTACGACGCAACACAGGCAACGATTTTGGTAAGAATGGAGGCCGCAGCAGATGCGAGTGTTGAACTGACATCGTAATAGTGGAAAGATAGCGGCAACTTTGGCTCTCAATGCGATGCCTGCTCCCTCTTCAGGACGCCGGACCCGATCTGGCCCGGAGTTCAGCTTCTCAACATTGGCTGCACCTGCTCAGGAGCAGAAGCCTCGTTTATAATCGGTAGGGCTTCCTGGGACCTGAAAAATGTCGACTAAAGGCTGACGAAACGCTATAGACCACAGTTTAATTGACAACAAGTTTGGAACCCTTGTTTGTTCGCCGTACTGGTAGGCCTGGAAACACATGCAGTAGAGGCCCACCAATGGCTCCATTCTAGTGATTGCCGAACGATGGACGGCAGACATCACAAGAGCTTTGAGGAAGCCTTGTGCGGGTTGATATCCAGGGCACAAGAATTCTGGGCTCCAGGACTATGCTACTGACCAGGTGCTTGGACAACTAGGCTACCGACAATGGTGAATCTATAGAATGCAAAAAAATTGAACCGATCTGCTCCTTTCTTGCAGTCTTGACTCTTGAGCTCATATCACCGTCTTGAAGCTGGCTGGAGTGGAACCGTCCCGTTTCAGGGTCTTGTTAATGAATACCGGCCGCTTATAGATCCGCAAGGTGCTGATTTGGTTAAGTACCTAGTTAGGTACCTAGGTCTTCTTTTAAGCAACAATTCTAAAAGGACTTGAGATTCAGAAGCATTGGTCCGCTGCGGGCGATGTGTGGGCTGACTTGTCTGGAAGTGGGCCCTAATAAGTGGGACGAAACGTGAAATACATGCCTTGGCTGTCATCTTGCTATTCATTCCATCCACCCATCATCGAAAGGGCGGTAAACGTTGTTGGGTATAATGCCCGCTTAATCAGACATGCCACTCACTGCTTTCCACCCCTTTCTCCGCCTCCCAGCGGAGCTACGGTGGCAGATATACCTCTTGGCAACGCAGCCCCGCTTCGTACAGCTCAAGGTTGAGTCCCTCGTCGAGCTCACCGAAGAGGAAGAAGAGGAGGGCCTCACTGACTTCGAAGTCTTCGCCGCCCGCTTGGCTCCCTGGAACCTGACTCTCGATCCCTCTATTTCTTACTTTGCCCACGACTGGCGCTACCGCATCCACATTCATGAGAACATCTCCCGCTCAGCCTGGCGCTTCCAACCCCGCAACCCGGACCGCGCGACCCAAACGTTGCTCACCTCGTATGGCTTCACCACTACTAAGCGGCGCCACCAGCCCTGGCCGCCGACTCCACAACACCCTGAAATTCCACCACACCTCCTCTACACCCAGCCCAAGGCCGCATGGCAGATGACGCGGCCGCACGCGCTCTACAGCGCTGCGCCCATCCCGCCGCTGCTGCACACATGCGTCGAGTCGCGGGAGGTGCTCATACGACACGGGTACGAGCTCGCCTTCCGGACGCGCAGCACCGAACCGCGCACCTGGTTCTGCTTCCGCGACGACGCGCTGTATCTTCCCAGGCTCACCCACGCCTGGAACGACCCCGAGACTAGCTACGACGAGGACGGCGACGGCGACCCGGGCGTGTGGGATTTGCATCCGGACGACCTGGTGCGGGTGCGCCGGCTGGCGCTGGACACGGTCTTCGTCGGGGATTACCACCACCGTAACACGTCGCGGACACTCCGCGTCTGCCCCAACGTGCGCGAGCTGTTTGGCGTGCAGCGACGCGTGTCCCGGGAGAATCGCGCGTGGCTCTTGAACTGCCGGTGTTATAGATATACAGCTGCGCCCGAGGAGGCTGAGGGCACCGAGGACGAGGACGAAGACGAAGACGAGGACGATGAACTGTGGGAATGGATCGAGTGCGACGAGGCCGATGCCGTGTCGCACGTCGTGTGGGAGAGGAAGATGAGCTGTGGTATTGGGCTGGACTGTGCCGGTCCGGAGGGCGAGTATCTCATGCAATGGAAGAAAAGACACGGTGGCAGCTCGGCTGGTTACTTTGAGGCATATGCCGGTCTTTTTCAGAACGCGTTGAGAGAGAACCTCGAAGAAGTCATGCTAGCAGCAAAGGGTGAAGTCAAGCCCTGGAATATACCGAGTGTTAAGCTCGTCGTTGTTGGGACACGACTGTCGATCAAGGCCATCTACAAGGCCCGGGAAAAGTACTGGGTAACGCTCCGAGAAGAAGAGAAACTAGAGCAAGAGCGCGGGGTCTCGCCGTCGAATTGGATAGAGGACTAAAGAGACGATTAGCAGCGGCGTGGAAAGGCATGGAGTTGCTTAACCAACTCAGGAACGGGGAAGAGGCTAGTTGAATTAAAGTTCGATTACGGTTTACCCCTACCCCAACTCAATTTAGAGTCTTAGATGAGTTAGATCATTTGGATTGACACGTTGACAGGTTGACTCTGTCGCCCTCTAGGCAGCCGCCCCACAATTGTCATGGGGATCCGGGCTGTCAACAAAATCGTGACCTGCTCCCGAGTCGCAACCAAAACTCTCTTGGTCCAGACACCAGAGACCAGACAACATCCAACGCTTTTTCACCGGCAACAAAGGCCTCTCCCATTTCAATCTGCCCTGCGCTCGCTGCCATGGGACCCTCACCCCGCCAGACCCGCCTCCAAAAACGGCAATTCCTCCTGACACAGGCCCAAAGTCAAACACCCATCGAACCCAGCACCGGACCATCATCACAGGAAACAATCAAGCCACCCTCTCCAAGTTCCCACATTGCCCCTCTCCCAACCAGCCTTTCCCGCTCCCACACCAAGCTCTCCAAGCAAGACCACGCCCTCCTCCTCTTCAAGCAAACCCGCCTCCGACTTCAAGCCGCCAGCACCCTCTCACCACCTAACCCCGGGCCACCCACACCCACACCCACACCCGTACCCGCCACGCCCACCTCGGCAACCCTGATCTTTGCCCAGCCCGAAGCCGGCACAGCCGTATGCATCCACCCCTCCGGCCTCCTCCTCACCTGCGCGCACTGCATCGCCGAGACCGAGGCCGACCTCGACCTGTCCCAACCCCACCTCCTCCTCTTCGCCGCCTCCGCCGTCGCCGTCGCCGCCCGCTGCACCGCCTGGGACGCCAAGCGCGATCTGGCCCTGCTGCAAATCACCGCCGCCCAGCGCTGCCCGCCACCTCCCATGGGAGGACAGGGAGGAGGAGACGATGATGATGGTGGTGATTCCGGCTGGGACTGGCAGTTCCCGGCGCTGGAGATCGCGGACCGAGCTCCCGCACTCGGCGCGGAGCTGGTGTGCGTCGGCCAGCCGGGGAGCGAGGATCTGGAGTGCGAGGAGGCGGGCGTGGAGACCGGGTATGAGGTGGTGTGCGTCAGTGAGGGGAGGTTTCGCGGGTATGCGGACGGGCAGGACGTGCAGGATAATGAGGAGATTGGGGCGCTGATGCATACTTGTTGGACGTATTGGGGTCATAGTGGGGCGCCGTTGGTTGAGACTGTTGGGGCAGCGCGGATTGGGGGGAAGTTGGTGGGCTTGCATAGTTCGTGGGATGAGGAGACGGGGATGAGGAGGGGCGTTGGGGTGGAGGCAATTCGCGAGTTTTTGGAGGGGAAGGTGCCTGATTTGGGGTGAGGCTATAGAAGGAGGAAGCGGTTGGGGTTGATGCTGGCCCTGTTCAGTTCCTTTCGCAATCTGCAGGACCATGCGTGCAGTACTCCCACAATCTCAGGATATTGCAAGTCTATAGCTATGAAAGAATCGCGAGGTCGTTGATATCTAAGCCTGTAGTCGATAAGTCGGCACTTTATGTCCCGGGAGTTAAGACGACAGGGGTTGTTTGCAGAACCGATGTTTAAAACCCTAAATGGCCTGCAAGAGACTCTGTCTTGCTTATGTCTCCTTGTGTTGGTATCTGCAACATCCGTCCCCCAAGGAGCATGCCCGTGTAAGGCTAAAGTGCGTCTGGCTGATGGTTGGTCCCATTAATCCCTACAGCGTTCCAGCAGAAATTAAGAGAGAATGGGCTTCTGGCCCACGTAATGGTTTTCTAAGGAAGTAGGTATAGCTAGTTCAAAGTTCCGCGGCCATTTCTGATCCGGCAACGGGGGGGGGGGGAAGAGGTCTGTTAGATGTGTGGTTCTTAACCTTGAACAGTTCCGCATTCAGTCCAGTCTAAAGAGGGGGCGGGTTACAACGAGAGGATGCACTATTGATACCTTTCGATTTTTATTGGTTACCAGGTAGCCTGCTGGCTGTGAATCACCTTCACAACTTACTCGCGGGAGAACCTCAGTCCATGCTGACGGTGCGCTCGATGTTGGGGCGGGGTCTTCGGACTGGGAAGAAACTTAATTGGTTTTCTTCAGACTCTTGAGGCCATTGAAACGTTGCAATGCATCTCCAGCCGCAACATCAATACACACTTGGCTGGCTTGGCCACCGGAGATATCGTGGTAAGCCAAAGGAGGAGGAAATTGTGAGAGGAAGGCCTTGCAGTGATAAAGATTGGCTTCGGTCAAGCTCGGTTGTGTAGTTGCTCTACCAATGCGTCTCTCGATCTTGTCAGTTCTTTAGACAAAGTCCTTGGTACGCTGCCTTATTACATGTCACCCGAGCAATTGGCAAACACCATGGTGTTACTCACAACCGTCTTCCTTGGCATCGCTGGCCTCTGCCAGGCTGACATACGCTGGAGCGGGGACACCATCTTAGTTCCTGGTCGCGTCAAGAACCCTAAGGCGCTCGCGGCAGCCCACCGCGGGGCGTCAGGCTCCTCGTCGTCGTTTCCCGCCCCAGCAGAACTCGGAAGCCCAGCCGGGGGCTTCGCTACTGACCGGATGCTGGGCCGTGGCCTAGCGTTGTTTGGCAGGCAAACCTGTCCACCTACCCATCCGTGTAAGCTACGAAACGACCTGACACTCCTCAACCCGCCCTTCAGGGCTCCACAAAAGGCTGACAGCATGGACTAGTCCCCTGTGCTGGCGGATGCTGCCCACTTGGATCCCCGGTTTGCGTATGTACTTTACCTATGTTGCTAGCAGGGAAAGCTTGGTCCTGACCTGGCCATGCTTGGGAGGATGCTGACCGCGCACTACTTGATTCTCCAATAGTGCGCTGCCGTCAACGGAGGCTGTTGCGCCTCGAGCTTTCCCGTCTGTCAGCCCAATGGGTGCTGCACGACGGGTACAACCGAGTGCGCCAACGACACGCGCACCTGCAAGAAACCAGGCGAGACGTGCTGTGGCAACGGCTCCGTTTGCCCTTCCAACAAGCCCGTCTGTTCCCCTGGCGGCCTATGCTGCCCCGCTGATACGACACTGTGCCTCAATGATCCTACCGTGTGCAAAGAGCTGGACGAACAGTGCTGCGGTGGCGGGAGCTTATGTCCCGTCTGGGCGTCGTGCTGTGGTACGGGTGCTTGCTGCGATTCGACGAACCCCGACATTAGCCAGTGCTGTCAGGGATCCTCTCCTGACAAGGATACGTGCTGTGGCGAGTATGAAGTCTGCTGCGACGGGTGGTGTAAGTGCGACTTTTCAATGGCCAAAGTCGACATCCACAAAAGCATGTACACCGCTAACTACAAGGCCTTACTCCTCCTGGTAGGCTGTCCAGAAGCTTCGACGTGCAGTTCCACCCCCGGATATTGCAATTTGCCGGTTCTCGAGTTTGGATATGTGCCTAACAACATCATCTCTGACGTAAGTATTGTCTGCGTGGTTATTTCGGCTTGGGTGGTTCATGGAGCCAAGAGCTAACGCTGTGTGCCCATCCAGCTGGTCGAGAATACTTGCCTCGGTAAGCCTAGGACATGTCAAGCCTTGACCGTAGTCACCTGCTGATCGGTCAAACAGGAATAAGACGCCAGATCGCGCTGGGACGTCCGGAAACGACGCCGAATCAGCAAATTCTAACATATTACGGGCCAGACTCTCCCAACCGGCAACTATCAGATTGCAGGAGCTCGCGTGGATGCTGCACAGGTATGTGTTCATAACCCTTAAACTGCGACGAGACATAATGGGATTGCTGACCTTGAGTGTCTTTCCCATTCACCAGGCCGGACAGTCCCAGCAGGGGAACCCGGCGCTGGCGACAGGGCCACCTGCGATGAGTACCCGTTCAACTCGGCCATTGAGGGCGGAGCGGATGCGCACGTCGCTTGTGTGGATGAACACGCCAACAGCGGCGGAGGTGATCTTATCGGGCAGATGGTTTCTGGCAAGCACCGGGGCTTCAAGTATGCTTTGAGGGTGACGGGCATTGACTGCACGACTGTTCAGGAGTCTGACATTCACGGCTGCAACCCGTAAGCAAAGGGTTGTATGACTCACCCGTGATGGCTGAATAGAAATCAACTGCCCGACATCACCATGGTGCCGTTGGGACGATGGTCTAAGCCCTAAACTTGCTCCCTGACGGAATAACAGCAACACTAGTTCCATGCCAACTGGCCAGCCCGTTTTTGAGTGTGTCCCTACGTCAAAGCTCACCTCCAGTGTGATGATCCTGTTTCCTATTGCGAGCCGTTTAGCTTTGAGTGCACTATCAGAAGACCTGAGCTGCGCTGTCGACGTCGATCAATGCATTGAAGAGCTTGGATACTCCCCACCCCGACCGCCAGGTTAAAGCGTGCGAATCCATGAAGCTGCAAAGAACGCCATTGACCATTGCTGTTGCCCAGCCGCACAATTTCTGCCAAATCAGTGCTCAGTAATGTATTCGTAATGTATTTCAAGTTACCAATGCGGATGGTCGATACAGATACTTGTGATATCCTATCCGGAATAACTAACTACCTACCTTTACTTGATTGTTACCCCGGAGATGTCGGCAACCTTCCACGAGCGAGGGAAAGCCCTCGTCGGGTGGTTTCTCCCGCATACTCCCCCGCAGAAATACCCAATCCCAGGACTTCTCCGGGGGCGGCGTAGAAGCGAGCCCGCTCCAGTCTGGCTCCCAATGACTGCTGGCCGCTGGAAGCCCCGGATTTTCTTTCTGTTCAAAGCTCTTTTCCAAGGCGGCTATCCCTCGTAGAAGGTACCTACGTACGCAGTATGTGCAATGCCAGGACTCCATGAAGCTTCTCTTCAATTATATTGGAAAAACGAATATCTTTGATCTTTCCAGCCCTAGTACCTAATCAACCTACTTCCTAGTTTTGGGTTTATCCCACATCTCGGGGTTAATCGTGTTCATCGATACCCCAACAACACCTCGGGTATCAAAATGTCCATGCATAGTTCCAACTAGAACCACCAAAACCAGCTGCCGATCAACTAGCAAATTGAGTTCGGGTCGCGTCTGGCGAAAGAATTGCGATGGTTTTGATAGTGGAAGATCGAACAACACCTCAAGCCCAGCGGCAACGGGCGCGACAAAGCCTTGGGCACATTTCCACCAGATATGACCATCTGGAACCGGTGTGTCGCTCAGCTGAAGAAACTTCTCGAGCTCGGCCGTGACAGAGGCGAAGTTGTTGACGCTCTGTACGGAAGGGGGAGGTGTCGAGCGTGAGCCCAACAACCACACCCGTGTAGCCGCACCCTCCGCCGGCGATAAACTCTGACAAACGTCCAATTGCAGATCCTTGATCACAAGTCCACCATTTCCAGGGGGGGCAAACGGAAAGGCACGCAGCATATAGAAGCTGTTCTCGGTTGGGGATTGGGCGTGATAGCAGAATTGGCGGCCTATTAAGACATTAACGATGGCCTGTTTATAACACCACTCCTAAGGAATTCTCACTGAAGTCGGGATGTGTGAGATTGGACATCGTGGGCGTGTTGCTCTAATTTGGCTAAAGAAGTTCTGCTTGAGGGCGAGAAAAAGAATGAGAATGATAATTGAAGCTTTCAAAGGTACTGCACAGCAGAGCAGGCTTCCCATCACAAGAAGATCAATAGTTAATAGCCAAGAAGAAGCCATAGAAAGGTTAGGCTTCAACGGGAACCACCACGATGATAGCGGCCCAGCCCATCATGGGCCCCGGCAGGTGGCTGCAACTATGATTGGTGGTATGTACATCTGTATATATATTACCGACATGGGATGCTTAGACTTTTTGCGCGCTTGCCGCGTGAGACACAGCTGTTTGACTGGAACCACGCTCAAGTACAATACAAACATCAACAAAATGACCTCCCACGCCCACAACAGTGTAAGTTCTTATTGATAGTTCCCGGCGAACGGATCAATGATATTAACCACGTGACAGCACATGCAATATGAAACCATCCGGGACTACTACGGTCGACTGACCAATGACTCCGTTGAAAACATCGTTAGCCACCTCTGGTACAACATCCTGCAAGAGTATTTCATCAACAGGGACGGGTTCCAGCTTGAGGTCCAGCCAAGCCCTGTTCCGGATCAGGCCAAGGTTGGGCAGAGCAACGAGGTTACCATCCTATCCGTCAATCACCGCGAAACGAAGACCATGATTCTCGTCGAAAACAATCGAGTGTCACTGGAGACGGATTCGCCGAGCTGGGCCGAGGCCGTTGAGGAGCTTACCAACCGTATGAAGCTCGCCCACTTGGCGGTTCCAGCCGACCAACCTGTCTAAACCATATTCGGTATCGTGACCATCGGTCATTATTCATGCTTCTACGTGATGGAGCCCGGACAGCCGACGCTCATGGACCACCAAACTACCGGCGGTGGCCTGCTGGAGTTTAGAACGGACGAGTCCTTGATCGTAAACCTCCTCCTGTTCATCAAGGACCATGTCTCGTCGGCTTCTCCTTAGAGGGCAAACTTGCGTCTTAGGCCCAGCGGCAGCACCAGTGTCTCTTCCGGGCTAACGAGGCGAGTTCGCGCCGACTGCTCCTAGAGTTTTCCAAATTTCCAACTTCCAAAGTTAGTTCCGTGGGGTTGATGAGACGTCCCAAGAGGCTTGCACTGCCGAAATGCGATTTGAGTAGGAGAAAAAAGAATACACGATATTTTACGCGACGCTTAAATCAGCTTCTAAAAGCCTGTATTGAAACCCATTTTCTTCAACATCGTGTCCTCCGCTTTTAAACTTTACTATCCCCATGCTATGGTTAGGATTCTGGCGAGTCCGGAGGCGTGGCCAGCAAGCAACTCTCGCATTTCCCAGCTCTGGGTTCGCCTTGTATAACGCCCCAAGTCCTGCGGGGGCAATTCACATTGTTAGCCACGGCTTCAGGGCAACGATCGACTTCGTCGGAGTGGGTATGATGGCAATCGGAGTAATCGTGGACAGTGAAGTTGCACATTGTCTGCAGTAGCTGGCAGGAAGAATGCGCCTTGCCTCGTCGTTATATCGTTCTTGATTGAAAGATGGATATCGTGTGAATATGGGCGGCGCTGGATGTGATTGTTATTATTCTGGCTGGGGATGGGAACATCGAAAGTTTTTATAGCCATGGACTCGCGCCAGCTTTGCGGTCTAGGCTAGAGCAACTTTGCTACATCGCTTTTGTGAAATGTGCCTATCAAGTAAGTGATATATCTGGCCGCCTCGTGGCCAATCCGCCATGGGAAGCACCGCCGCTGAACGTGATAGTCTTAACCACTACTCGACAGACGCCGTTGGTATTCTGAATCTGATCAAGGGTGTGTTACTAGATTTGCCCGCGCGACCAGCGTCTTTGGTTTCGGTAGCATAAACAACACCTAGCCATTTAATACGTACCCCGCACCTGTTTCTGCTGGTTCGTCGTGGAAGAATGGGGAATGACTAACTCGATCTTTCAACATCTAAACCGACTCTTGAGATAATCCTCCATCCCTCCCACTGTCGTCGACAACCGACCTTTCTCCATGTCTGACATCACCACGCCGGGGGAGTCTATTCTACCGGCCTTGACTCCGGGGCCCAACCGGCAGGGTATCAAAGCCCCCGTCACTGAAACTCAGGCTACGAGCGAGGAGCTTGTGGAAGAAGCAATAGACTTGAAGACTGTCTCACATGTTGTGATAGGGTAAGATTCACTATCAACGCCCTAACAGTGCCTACAATCCGCTCACGGTTTATTACGGTATATCCGGTACGAGGCAGGAGGAGATTTTCCGATTCCGTAGCAGAGAGTTTCCTGGTTTCATGACTGCCACATGGGCATCAGCGGTCAAAGCACACAGGCTCGCTAACGCCGAACCACCACCGCTAAAGGGGATTGAAGCCAACTTCAGGAGGCCACAGTCTGGGAGGCCCTTCACCGCATTGTGGAATGCGGGAGAGAGGTTACAAGACCACATAAGGCGATGTGCGTAGAATCTGGCCTTTTCGTTTTTATGTCACTAACGGTTTCGGGGCCCGGGAACGAAAAGTTTTCAAAGCAATCTTTATAAAGCCCCTCAGTGATGCATTTCGACAGCAATCCTTTCTCTGTATCTGGCCACTTTCTCTGTATCTGGCCAGGGGAGGGGTTTAAGTGTGAGCCTGGTGAAGTCGTGGATTGTGGCAAAAAGAGGTTAGCAATGGCATGGACGAGACGTGTTCTGGTACTGTACTGGTGCGGCGCGCAGTGGACCCGGTAGTTCCTGGGGCGACCAACAAGAGAATGTAAATAAAATAACCTACAGGAGATGGATGTGGCCCGGGCTAAGTTACGCAGGGTCGAATATAGTGTGGGTGTGTACATTGCATATATGCCTAGTTGTTGACCTCTTTATCCCATCCTAGCCTGCCCGTCCACCGAATTATTAAGTGACGAACGATATCTGTAGGTATGTAGTTACCTTTTGGCTCAGGGCATTGCTGCGGTAGTTAGAGGACACCGCACGCGTCGGGTACATGTACATACATGAATCATGATACATACCTCTTTTAATTTTGTACGATGTAGATTGCTACCGTGGATAGTCAGCGGCTGAGGGCCTACGTCATGGACCGCGTCAGCTGCAAAACTGCTTTGTTCGTCGTCTGCGTCGGTGGCTGTGTTCGGTTCGATGTGTGATGCGCAGTTGCTGCAGTGGCAAGAGTGGGATGTAGCGATGCCCTGCGGTCGAGCTTGCGCAACAACACCCGACCCCGCCCCCCGCTGCGCCCCTCCATTCCACCAACATATTAGTGCGGGGCACCCAACAACCTGTAACTGCATCTTCCACCAAACCTACGACCATCTCAAACCCCGATCGCGTCAAGAAAGATGAGCTCAAACGAGAAACAGGCGCCGGCTCAACCGGCCGGACAGCAGAACCCAGGCCAGCAACAATACTTCCCTCCTCCACCGCCCGGTCCGCCGCCGGCACAGACGGCGCAAGCGCACCCGCAAGGAACCCAACCACCGAAGCATACGAACGAGACCCCCCTTCCCGACTACAATATTCCCGCATACCAACCTGCCAATCCGCAGTTTGCGCCTCCCACGCTGGGTGCCGACGACGACCTCTACAACGCGTCTCCGACGAACGAGCACCCTCCGAAGTGGGGCCACCACCAAGCTCAAGGCGGCGATGGAGAGACGACAAAGAAGAAGTCGCACCGGTTATCCGCATTTGGCGAAGCCTTCGCAAACAAGGTTGCTGGCCCGGTGAACGCTCTAGCGAACAAGCTTGGGTCCGAGGGGTTTCTGCCCGAGACGTTGGACAAGGAATGCGAGAAGGCCGCCAGAATCCTACGGGGTTTCTGCAGTAAGCCTACCTCTATCACGTTGTCGCTTCGTTTGAACACAGACTGACACTTCTTTTCTAGAGGACGGCGTCTACAGTGATGTAACCCCTCCTGCCGCACCCGCCCCGGCGCCGACCACCACCCCGGCAACGACCGAGAAACCTCCGCCTTCGCCATCCGGCAAAGCCAAAAAGTCCCGCGTCCTGCTCACCATCCCCCCCAAGGTCATCGCTCGCGCCCAGGGCCTGGCCATCTTTACCGCCGTCCGCGTCGGATTTCAAGCAACCGGGTCCAGCGGCAGCGGCGTCTTAATCGCGCGCCTCCCCGACGGCAGCTGGTCCCCGCCCTCGGGCATCCAAATCACATCGATCGGCGGCGGGTTCGTCGCGGGCGTCGACATCTACGACTGCGTCATCGTCATCAACACGCGCGAGGCCCTCGACATGTTCACCAAGATGCGCCTGAGCCTCGGCTCCGACCTGGCCGTCACCGCAGGGCCCTTCGGCGCGGGCGGCGCTCTGGGCTGGGGTTTGCCAGCGGGCAGTGACAAGAAACAACAGCAGGCAAAGGACGCCGACGGAAAGTCCAGCTCCACTCCCAGCGCCGCGCCCCCCTTATCCTCGGACAACACGCACTTCCAGACGGACCCGGTTCCCGAGAACAAGCAGGGCATGACCGAGGAGGAAGAGGAGGACGGCAAGGGCAAGGGCAAGGGCAAGGCCAGCAGCGCGTTCCTCAAGCCGGTCTACAGCTATGTCAAGTCGCGCGGCTTTTATGCCGGCGTGCAGATCGACGGGACGGTCATCGCTGCGCGGGAGAGCGCTAATGCCAAGTTCTATGGCCGCGCGGTGCCCGTGGACAAGATCCTCAGGGGTGAGGTCCCTCCTACCCAGGCTACACAGGCTGCTGGGTTGTGGCCTGGTGGTGCGAAGGGGCTGTTTGAGGTGTTGAGGGGTGCGGAGGCGGGCAAGCCTGCGCAGGGCCAGCCTGCAGCACAGGGTCGGCCGGGGTTGTGGCAGGGCCAGGCCCAGGGTGGCAGGCCGGGCAGTGCGGGTTACGGAGGTCCCAGTCCTGCGTTCGGTGCGGCTGCCGGGACCGGTGGTGCGCCGGCGGGTACTTGGGTTCCGCCTCCTGGTGCAGGTGCGCAGGGTGGTGTCGCTGGTGTCACGGCGGGAGTGCGGGGTCTCGATGTTGGGGCTTCCTCCGGTTCGGGTCTGTCATCTGCTACGGCACCGGTCACCCCCGGGGCGGCGGCCAAGGCGGCTGAGGCTGCTGCCGAGGCGGCGCGCGCTCCTCAAGACTCGGCCGAGCCGCCCCCGCCGTCGTACTCGGAGCCCCATGGCGCTGCCCCCGATGACTTGCCGCCTGCGTATGTCGAGGACGAGAGGTATCGGCATGTAGCTGGGGATAGCAAGACGGGATTACATTAGGTGGGGGGGATGTGGTGTGGTCAGCCTGGGCGGCATATCCGTCAGGGGCCTGGAAGGGATGTCGATGCGGAGGGTCCGATGACGAGGCACGATTTATGATATGATGCGGAGCCAGTAGTCTGATATTGTATTGCAGAATACCCTCCTTCGCGGTATTGCAGATATTCTAAACTTATTCTCGTCTTTTTAGAACAAGTTGCTCTGGTAAGGGTGCAAGCGGTGGCTGGTCTCGCCCCTCGGCACGCCCACTGGTCCGAACACCGAAGTGCCGGAACGGGCCAAGCTCGAAAAGCTTGTCTGTTTCAACCTCACCTCGCCCCTCAAACAACAAACACCTGTAAACATTGCCTCACCGCACTGAGAACCACACCTGACAGCGTTGGTTATCTTCACAATGCATGATCCCCCCACACTCGTTTTTATCCCCGGTGCTTGGCACCAGCCAAGCTGCTACGACAAGGTCATCAAGCTCCTCGAAGACGAGCACCACCTCAAATGCGTCGCCATCACCCTCCCCTCCACAACCGGCGACCCCGCCGCCACCTTCAAAGACGACCTCGACGCCGCCCGCAACGCCATAACCCATGAAACCACCGCCGGCCGCGACGTCGTCGTCCTCGCCCACTCCTACGGCGGCATGGTCGGCAACAGCGCCATCAAAGGCCTCACCCTCCCCCACCCGACACCCGAACCCCCCCAAACCACCACCACCACCCCCCCCAGCACCAACCCAAAACCAACACCAGACCCCGGCCACGTCACCGGCCTGATCCTCCTCGCCTCAGGCTTCACCTTCACCGGCCTATCCTTCATGGCCCCCTTCCTCAACACCCCGCCGCCGAGCTGGCGCGTCAACCGCGCGACGGGCTTCGCCGACCTCGTCGTCCCGCCCTCGTCCTTCTTCTACCACGACCTCCCCCCCGCCGAAGCCGCGCACTGGACCGCGCAGCTCCGCCCGCAGTCGCTGCGCGCGCTGTTCGAGGGCGGCGAGCACGCTTATGCTGGGTGGCGAGACTTGCCTGCTGGTGGTGGTGGTGGTGCTGGGGAGGGGGGCGGGGGGAGGGGTGGGGGGAGGGGTGGGGTGTGGTATGTGGGGACGAGGTTGGATCAGGGGTTGCCGGTGGTGGTGCAGAGGCTGCAGGTGGGTGTGGCGAGGGCGATGGGGGTGGGGGTGGAGCATCGCGAGGTGCTGGCGGGGCATTCGCTGTTTTTGAGTCGGCCGCGGGAGACGGTGGGGGTTATTGCTGAGGCTGTGCGGGTGTTTATGGGGGGGCGGCTTTCGGGGCGGGATGTGGATGGGGAGGTGGTGGTGGTGCCGGCGGCGAGGTTGTGGCAGCCGGGGACGTGGTGGCGGTTTGGGTTGCCGCTTGCGCTGGGCCATGTGATTGGGAAGTGTGTTTTGGGGTTTTTGTGGGCAAGGAAGCTGTGGACGGGGAGGTAGTCAGGGCATGGCCGGCTTTGAAGGCGGCGTTTTTAAGCGCCGTGAAGGACGCTGGCGGTGGCTCTCGACATGGCGTTGTGATCTAGGCAAAGGCATAGACAGCACTAGCGTGCAAGGCCAGGTATATTTGGGTATAGGCCAACCAGTTGCTGTAAGATGATAGTAGATAAACTAATCCCCCCTTTTAGGCTGTATAAATACACGTGGCTCCAAACCAGAGGCTCATACCTCCTCGACCTCGGGAAAGCACTCATCTACTTTGTCCATCATAAACCCAATGTAACGCCCTCTAATGCCCATTCGCCTCCCTACGCCCACATCACCCCCGATCCCCCACCAATGTTAGGAAAAATGGTATTGAAGACAACTGAATGATGATGTGTGACATCAGCTTGAAATAAAAACAAAGGAAACATACGCCTACTATTCTGGCAACCACACAAGCTCGATGATCCCATCCCTGTTATTCATCGGCGACCCATCCCCATTCGTCCACCGCGCATCATTCTTCTTGCACACATACACCTGGCTCACGCTCCCATCCTCATTGACACTGGCCTCGAGCAGCTCCCACGCGATCTTGCGCCCCGACTTACGAAGCGGCGGCCGCTGCGGACCCATCATAAAGTCGAGGTTCCACCCCTTGTCGTCGGGCGCCGGGCGGAAGGTGGCCTCGAACTGGCTCAGGTCGAAGTCGATGCCGCGCGGGTAGTAGGCAATGCTGTAGCCGTTGGAGATGACGAAGTCGTCGGCCGTCTGGAAGCGCTGCATCGTGCAGTCCTCGCCGCAGGCGTGCGCCACCTTGGTGTATTGCCAGGGGTGGGCCACGTGCCAGATGCCGCCGCGGTAGTGGTGCAGGGACAGCGGTTTGATGCCGGACTCGTAGAAGCCCGAGGGGTCGCCGAAAAGGTCCAGCTGCCAGAGGTCGTTGAGGAGGGTCAGCCGGACCTCGGAGTTGTCGTAGATGCACATTCGCAGCATGATATCGCCCTGCGGGCCCCAGCCTGTGTCGGATTGGCGGATCTTGTGGTCACTGCGGCAGGCTTCGAACCGGTCGGCAATGATTGCGGCCATGGGCACGCTGAGGAACACGCCAGCGCCGCCGAATGCCTGCGATCCGTGCCGCTGAATGTTGTTGACGTCTTCTGAGAAGGTACCAATGTACATGGGTTGTTCGTGGTCGTATTGACTGAATCTGTCGGCGAGCGCATTGAACGAGGGGAAAAAAGTGTCGTCGTCACAAATCACGAGCCACTTCTTGTTAACGCGCTCGGGGTGGTTGTACAGCCTAGGGGCGAGGGCGAGGTAGCGAACCGCCATGATGAGGCTCGGATCCGACCGGTACACGTCCACGTCAATGCCGATGTGGGCGAGCTTGCTGTAAGCGTCCTCGAGCTGGTCATCCGAGGCGTCCAGTAGGAGCAGCACGAGCTTTCCACCGTTAGACTTCCCCTTGCCATCCGTGAGCCAGTAGGACCACTCGTTGATCGGGCTGGTCCTCGAGTCGACAAACCGCTTGTAGGTAGTCGATACGCCAAACATGAAGTCGGACGCGTTGGCTGTGCTCGGGAAGGGGGACATGGTGACCGGCGCAACAAGAGGTTCCGGGCAGGTCTCGTCCTGGTATTGCTTGTTCACATCGATCACCTTGACCGCGTCGGCGAGGAAGTCTTGGTCAAGGTGCGTGACGGACTTCCTTGGAATATCCTCTCGGACGGCCTGCACGTAGCGTTTCGTGTACTCGAAGCTTTCTTCGAGACCGTACAATTCCTGCCACCTCTTGAGACGTTCCATGTCGTAGCCGCAGGTCATGACGTGAGATGAGTTGGATATTGTTGGCTGGCCTTCGTCCCCCGCGACGGCCACACCCTGCTCTCCTGACTCCCCACCGGGTCCCCAGCCGGCAGATTCGGGGCGACCCATGGGTGTTTGCAGCGACATTGCCTCCCGCGCAGAAGCGGCTGTTTTGAGAATGGCTGCCCTCACATCGACGTCGGGCGGAAGGAATATCCCGCCGATGGCAAGCATGGTGATAGCGAGCATGAGGGCCCTTAACAATGTATTCCGCATGCTGAAGAAGCGGTGCCGGGGTATTGTGGCGCCCATTGTGAGGTTATTGCCGATGGCGTGTAATCTCAGTCAAGGACGAGGAATCAAAACCTCGAGAGGCACAGTTGGGGCAGATTCGGCCTGCTCCTGCCACTGCAAAATCGGGACAGTGACAGTGACTCAGCTGTTTCAAGTTGCGGGGAAGGTGCCACCTGGGCGCCAGACGAGGGCAACCGCGATGGAATGTTGCTGAAGACAGTTCTCAATCTCAGGTTTGGCGGCGAGATGGTTGAGACGAGGAGGGGAGACCGGTTCTTGACTTGTAGAGACGTCCAGAGAATAAAATAATACCCAGTCAAAGCATGGGGAAGATGAAACAAAACGAACGGGAGAAAGTACGGCAGTGGGACAGGGTACAACAGAACGGGTGTGACGGTGTTGAAAACTTATTCAGGGACAGCGACGGGAGGTCTAGGACAGCAGGGATGATGGATGATTGTCAGGGGGAGCGTGGAAACGTGGTCGCTGAGCGAGGAAACGAGGGTAGTTAAGTGTAGCCACCCGGGGGAGGCACCATGACGCGTTCACACAGTGTCGGCCAAACTCATGTTAATGATTACCTGACTGCTATTAAGAACTCCATCTGGCCCCCAAGTACTGCCCAACACGGGATAGCCGAGGGGAACACAAACTGAGGTTGAACATGGGGACCAGTCGCTCTCCAACCAGATTAGGTGACTCGGAAGGAGAACGACTGTTCTCATGAAATAGAATAGAAAGACCACTGGGGATCAGTCCTTCGGAACGTGACAGGTTGAAAGCGTCCTGGGTGATCATCGAGAACGTGCCAATAGAGATAGAGCGCTTACTTGGCTGCGCAGAGCATGCAACAGTCAAACAGCTCGCCCGAGTTGACGCCGTTCGGTGTGGCCACCCGGTCAGGGTGAGCGGTACGCCCATGCCACAACCAGGTTTGAGATCAGCAGATCTTCAACTGCGTCCTTGATTCGTGGCGGGGATTGGCTGCGAGGATTGGCAGGAAGGGACCTCCTTCAATCTATCCATTTTCTTCGTTTTTTTCTCTCGACTTTAGGAACGACGCTCATGCCATTCACTTTTTGATGAAAGATAAAGTAGTTTCTTGAAGCCACAAATACAGTGCCATTTTCGATTCGACTCCGCCTCAATGCCTCGTAAGCTGCCGTGACTTGCCCCCCTGATTCTCCGGTTTGACAATGAGGTCATCGGCGGGGGTTTTGGAGCCCCTTCAAAAGCCGTTTCAGATTTGTGGGGGGTCCCTGTGAAGATGCAGACTGGGTGACTGGCAATGCAGCGGCTCGACAGCGGTCCACAGCGGTCCATGGTTCGGTAAAAGACGTGTCGATCTCGAAGCCGCCGATCAAAGTTGCAGTTGGGATCTGCGATGATGGCAGCTGGGGGCTGTTTTTCCTCCAGTCGCTTGGAGCGAGATGCAGGTCGATAACGGGAGAATGGTAGAGGTCCAGGAAGTAGTCTCGGGAGTAATCTATAGCCCTCCAACGTGTGTATATTTCTCCCAAGCGAACAAGGTAACATCCGATCCAATACCGCAAGGTCACACCAGCACATGGACTTTGCCCTTGGTGATGGTTGGGTTGGCAGTTGGGTGGTTGGGCAAAGCCTGGCAGAACCCAGAAGTGTGGTCTGTATTGGGGGGTGTGCCAAGTGTGCCAAGTGCCGAGCACTAACGAGCCAAGCTGGCAAGCTCCCGCTGCCGTCGCTTGGCGGTGGGTTTCACGATCTGTTTCCCCACGAAGACGATGCAAAGAAGCTTTGACTTGTGATTCAGTTTTCCCTGCCAAACCAGTACGAGAATGTTTAAAATACATAATGGATGCCCCTGAAACCGTTACGGCGCCACAGACCGATGGTGTGACAAGGTCTCGCCAAACGACGGTGAGACGGAAAGTGAGACAGAAAAGTCGAAAAAGCCGTAGTTAACGGAAAGGGAAAGGGAAAAAAACGGGTGATTTGGTTGTGGTGCTTGTGGTGCTGTCACGTGTGGACGACTTGGCGCCAAGCCATCATCGCTATCTTATCAAGTCCTTCCTTATCTTATCAACCATCACCTGGCGCCTTCGACCACTCGGCCATCCCTTGAGTTTCGGTGTTTTTGAGCGCCAAACTCACACAAACCTCGACCTCTCCAACTTCCCACCTCTCCAATCCTCCCACATCCCTACCGACCTCGCCGCCCCCATCACCACCCCGGTCGTCTCCCGCACCATTACCGGCGCCGGAGCAAACCGCACTTGACTGCCACTCCTCCCAAACCCCCTACCACCACCGCCGCCACCAAGACCAAGAAGCACCTCAAAAACCCCCATCATCCGCACCAACACCACCCGTGTCCGCCCCCCCGCCGAATCCACCATAAACCTCACCACCGCCTCCCCTCCCTCCTTCCCATCATCCCCCTCACCCTCTCCAACAAGCAGCTCCCCCCCAACCCGAACCTCAACCTCCCCCTCCCCCTCCCCCTCCCCCTCCCCCGGCGGCCCCGGCGGCAGCACCTCCACCACCCGCACCCTCCTCTCCCGCTCCACCAGCCTCAGCCAGTCCAGCGCCGTGTGGACGCGCGCCGCCGCCGCCGACGCCGCGAGGTGCGGGAACGCCCACGCGAGCGGCCGCGTCCACGGCTTGGCGACCACGTGCGTGTCGCGCCCGAGGGGGTCGGCAGCATCGTCTTGCTTGGGGTTCACGGACCAGGGCCGGCTGTGGCGGGTGTGGTGGTGGTGGGAGGCGGTGGATTCGGAGCAGTAGGTGCAGGGGAGGGGGATGGGGGGTGGGGGTTGGTTGGTGGAGGTGCAGGTGGGTGTTGTTGGATTTGCGGCGTTTGGGAGAGGGGTTGGGAGGGGAGGTGAGGTGGTGTTGTTGGATTTGCGGCGTTTGGGGGAGGGGGTTGGGGCGGAGGGGTCAAGGGTGCGCTTTTGTTTGGTGGTGGTGGTGGTGGGTTTGGTGATTGTGGTGAGTTGGTGTTTGGCGAGAGCGAGCTTGTCGCCGATGGATTTGAGGAAGGCGTTGCTGGGGATGGCCATGCCGAGGGCTTTCTCCAGCTCGGCGAGGCTCACGGCCTGGCTAGGCGTGTCTATGTCATGGCTGCCGGCGCAATTCTGGGCAGTGGCAGCCTCTTTGGCGGCGAGTGCCCCCAGTGACGCCTCGCGGGCCTTGGTTGCGAGTGTGCTCACGAATAGGGACGGTAAGTGCGTCTCCACAGAGATCTTCTGGTGGGCCGTCTGTAGCGCATCGTCGAATTCCCACCACCAGTCACCCGTTTTGCTTCTGTTGTCCGGTTGCTTGTCCTTTGGTAATCTCTTCATCCGCCAACGCACAACCAGGTTTCTAGCCACGGTTGCCATCGCGTCGAAGAACCTAGGCCCGATACCAACATCCTCACGCAAGCTTTTGAGGAGCGCGCTCATTTCGCTCTTCTCAGCGTGCTTAAGACCAGAGGTAGGCCGCTCCGCCAATATCCGTAGCAACACAAGACCGACGACGTCCGACGGGTACTCGTTGAAGTGCGGTGCCTCCCAACTTTGCCCATAATCCGACATGACAATAATCTTCTTGGCCGTCACGACTGGTCCCTCTTCCTCACTCTCATCCTCCGAGCTGGACGAAACATACTCCGGTGGCGGCGGACTCCCCAGCCCCTTGCCCCTTACGCGGCTAGCTTGATATTCCTGCGTCGAGGACAACTCTGCCTCCTCCGCCTCCCACGACAGCGTCCGCAATGCCTGCAGCGCCGAGTCCCCGCCCAGCAGGTTCAGGACACGCACGACGCCGTCGCGGATCCTGATCCACCGGGCGAGGTCGTCGCGGAAGCATGTCTCGCAATAAACATTGCCTGGCCGTGCGGGAGCTCGCCGAACGGCGTGGAGTGGTGGCGTGTCTGTTCCGAGGTCCCAGATGGCGGGGTCCGCTTCGGGTGCGTCGTCGACCACGGGCGGAAGGCGGGCAGGCGGGAGTGGGGCGGATGAAAGGGGAGCTGCCGGAAGGGTGGTAGGAGGTGGGGCAGCAGGAGGAGGAGAAAGAGGCGGTGGTGGTCGTGGCGGTGGGACCAGCATTGACGATACGGCTGACTGCTTGTCTGGTGGTGGGGGGAACGGGTACGGCGTGTCAGCAAGGGCGTGGTGAACGACGACATCAGGCTCGGGCGAGTTCTGGGACAGGGGAGCGGGCCGCCGTTTCTTGGGCCGCTTCTTGGGAGCCTTTGGGAGCTTCGGGATTTTGGGCATGGGCCCAGGACCGAGGGGAATATAGTCCGCGTCCATTGACTTGTCGTGAGGGTCCGCTTCCTGATCCTCGCCGAGGTCTTCTTCCATCACTGCAGCTGTACCCATTGCTGGGAGAGAAGGGCCGGGAGACGTCTCTGTCAGCGAAGGGCCGGGAACGCTTTGACGAGACATATTTCGGATAACCTTTGGCGGCTTCGTTTTAAGGTTTGAGTATTCTGATTTCTTGGTTGCTTCCACCGGCTTGAGCTTGGCTTTGGCATCCCCAGAGGAGTCGACAAGGCCGTATATGTCCCACGGGATTGGTGGTGGTGGAGGCGGTGGGACAGCTGTCTTCTTCTTTACAATGTTCTCGGTCGTTGGCTCCGGCGGTGCTGAACCTGTGTGATCTTCTAACGTTTTCGGGGCCTTTGGGGTTTCGTAGAATTCGGCAGCTTTAGGGCGTTGATGACGGGGCGCCGGTTTCTTGGCGGAGGGTAGGATGGGTTCAGCCCGCTGGACGATGGGTGGACTTTTGGGTTGCAATGGGGGCCCTGCTGTCTTTGGCGGACTCGATGCCGGTGACGCCCGTTTTTCCAGCGGGGGCTGCCGCTTCACTCTCGTCCTGGCCTTCGGCGTAGCCGCTTCTTTCTTGGGTGCCTTCGCCTCGACTTCAGTCGTTGCCTTTGTCCTAACCTTGGCGCCGGGTTTGGGTGTTTCCACCGGTCGTGAGCGGTCCTGGTTGGCATCACCAGTGGAAAGTTCGTCTTGTGGCTGGGCATTTCCGGCTTGTGAGGCTGTCATGGACCTGGTCATTCGCCCGCTGCTTACCGACTCTTGAGCCTCCATCTTTTTGGCCTTCCCCGCCGACTTGTTCGTTTCTTTTTGCTGCACAGCTTTCTTAGCGTTGAGACTTGCTGGTTTCAGGGTTGCGGAATGACGAATTGGCGTAGAGTATTGGGCCTTCGTCGGTATCTGTGAGGGTGGTTCCCCTTCCGTAGTTACTGATTTGACTCCTTGCTAGGTGTCTCCATCGGGGCCGTGGGTGGTAAAATACAGGGGAGTGTTAAACGGTTCTGTATGGTATTCTTATCAACAGGGTTGCTCAGATCCTGGGACAAGTTGCGCTTTGTGTGGGAGCCGGGGGCAGGTATGACAAGAAGAGGAATCTCCCTCGCAGCAACTTATCTCATTAAGGGTTTATCTTCCCGGGGTCATCACTGGCAATGCTTTCGGTGGGATTGGCGCTCCAATTTTGAGAAACTGAAATAAAGCTCAAAGGTCCAGAGCTCTATTTAGCTGTGCTCCACAAGGTACTGGCCTTTACATTCACGAGCTTTGTGCTAGAGTTTCTCTTTGTTGCCTCGGCGAAGCAGTCGAACTGGTCGCTTCCGGCGCAACATCCAAACCAAACAAAGATAGAAAGTAAAACCAGCTTCATAGAGTGATATCGCAGCCCTGAATTCTTCAACTATCCAATACAATGTCCGAGCCGTACACTGCCCCTCTGAATCCGGAGGTCAGTTCCGGCCCAGGCATTCCGGTAGGCCGAGATTCAAGACCTATTCTTGGCCTAACTTAGAATATGGCAAGGTGGCCGAGTGGTTAAGGCGCTGGTTTTAGGTTATTTACCACCAGTGGGAAACCGCGCGAGTTCGAATCTCGTCCTTGTCAAAGAAACCTTTTTTTTGTCATTTTCGCGAAGTGATGGCTCTGTGTGTGATTCGAGCTGAAAAACCGAGTCGGCAGGAAATTCTCAGGCGAGCCACACACCAAAAAACTTTAGGGGCACCCTAACCCTGAGTGGCTGTTCGGACCTGTTGTCCCTCTTGCGGAGCTCGCTCCACTGTGTGAACATGGCATCATCCCAAAGCACAGCAAACCTGCAACATCGCCATGATTGCCGTCGATGAATAAGCGCCGCTTGTTTTGTAGCACGGACTTCACTAATAAATCCTTCCTCGTGATCTAAAATCAGAATTCCCAATTCCCACCCCCATCTTCAGCTTTTGGCTGAATACTGCACCATTTGTAGACAACAAACATCACCTGAATCGACAGTTCATCAACGAACGACGCGGTCACTCACAGCATCAATTGACATGTGAGACCGATGGATTAATACCATCCGAATTAATACATCGCAAACGCGGCGATTTGCACCTTCACTTTCCCACTTTCCCAATTTTAACTCTACAAAATGTCTCACTCCTCCGCCGAAACCCCTCTCCTCTCGCGCGGCCTCGCCTCGCCGCCACCCTCCTCCCCGACGCGTCTTCGCCCCAAGATCGCCAACCGCATGTCCTCCAGTACACCCCAACCTGAACGCCCGCACGTCGAGGCACACACAGGCCAGTACGACGCTGTCCTGCGCGACGTCATCATCGGTTTCTCAGATGGCCTGACTGTGCCGTTCGCCCTAACCGCCGGGCTGTCGTCGCTCGGCAACTCCAAGATTGTCATCATGGGCGGGCTGGCTGAGTTATGCAGTGGAATGATTAGCATGGGGTTGGGCGCGTATCTGGCCGCGGACACCGAGCGCCAGCATTGGTGCGTTTGAGTGTCTTCCTTATCCCTCGCGGCCCCTACCCCCGCCATCCACTGAGATGCGAGTCACTGACCCCCCCACCCAACAGGGAAGCCGAATACGCGCGCGAATGCAGCGAAGTCGACAACATGCCGGCCATGGAGCGCGCCGAGATCCACGACATCCTCGCCGGGTACGGCGTCAGCCACGCCGCCGCCGAGCCGCTCGTGCGGGACCTGACGGCCTCCAAGGAGCAGTGGGTGCGCTTCATGATGGACTTTGAGCTTCGCCTTCCTGAGCCCGATGCCGGCCGCGCGTGGATCTCGGGGGCGACGATGGGGTTGAGCTATTTTGTGGGTGGGCTGATCCCGATGTTGCCTTACTTCTTCCTGGAGCGGACGGATAAGGCGTTGCTGGTGTCGTGCGCGATTACGGTGGTCATTTTGTTGGTGTTTGGGTTTTTGAAGAACTGGGTTGCGATTCGAACGCGCAAGGCGGGGTTTTGGGGTGCGCTGCAAACGCTGGTGGTGGGCGTGCTGGCGGCGGGGACGAGTTATGGCATTGTGCGGGCGTTGGATAACGCTGGGGGTTCGTGATGGTGTGTCGGGGCGCGTTCCTCCTCCAAGATGGTCTTGTTGTAGTTGGGCTTCATGGGCACCCCAACCCCCGGCCACCGAAGATAGCTGGCGCCCTTGCGCGCGCAAAGAGCCGGGCGGCCACATCGAGCCCCGAGTCGAGCGAGGATTGCGCTGGCGCCTTTTTTGGCGTGGAATCCGGGAGTGAGTAAGGATTGTTTGACGAATTATTGGCTGGCCGAGGCATATTGTGTTGGGGTTTGTGGCTGATAACGGGGTTGTGGATGGTAGATGGCGAGAACTTCGCGTCATGGTTCCTAAGAATGTGGTTTGGCCATGCCTTATGTGAATTTATTGGTGCAACAGGTTCCATTTATTTTGTATTTATCAGCATATGTGAGCGAGCCAGAGGTCACGAAGGTTGTTATACTTGCCTGGGGTGTTGGTCTGGAAGTCGCATCACATATAGTCTGAGGGGTCCTCCTCCCTCTTCTCCACAAACACTAGCGGTTTCCACTCCATGTTTTCCCCTCCTTCCCCCACGAGATCCTCAAACGCTGCCATGACCTCGTTTGCCGGTCTCCAGTCCTCACCGACCTGCCACACCACCTTTCCAATCCCACCCCCTTTCGGCTTATCGTATTTCACCCCCCACCGAAACATAACGTACTCATCCTCAGCCGACGGCGGAGCGTCATCACTCCCTGCATACTCCCGCGCCCGCTCCTCCGAGGGCCGCCACGTAAGCCAGGTAAACAGATCGGCGTCCTGAATAGATTGTATCTTCCCCTTGAGAGACGTAGCAAACGCCAACAGCAAGGGGTTGATCCGGTCATTGATGGGACACGTCCGGAACATGTCCGGTCGCCGTTCCAGGGTTATGTCGTCTTCACCATCGTACTCGTCCTCCTCGCGGGACCACATCTCGTGCGTCTCTTCGTCGTTTTCCAGACCAGGCGGATAGTGTTCCTTTGCTGTGATAGTATATCCCGTGGGGTGGGGGTCTTCGCCTCGCGGGCCGGAAAAGTACCACCTGCCGTCGGGCGCGCACGGGTGAAACTCTATCTTGAGGTGCCGCATGTGCGGCCATGACAAAGGGCGACCTTCACTCGGGAAGAGATTCGGGGTGATTAGCGCGCGGACGTCCAGTTCCGCGAGGCACGTCGCCAAGTTCCGCAGCCCAAGGGACAAGGCGTCACACCCTCCAAACTCGGACCAGGACGACGCGCAAACAAGATCAGGCATTGGTGCGGCTTGGTCGGCATCATCCCCATAGGGGTCGGGCTTCCAAAACCAGAGCCGCGCCTTTTTGAAGGAGTCGGGCAGTGACAGCCGGACGTCGCGCACAGCTCGGTAGAACTCCATGCGGGCATCGCGCCAGGGGCCTTCCCACACACGGGTATATTTGCGGAGCGCACGAGAGGAGAAGGCGACGGGGAGGCGCTCCCACAGCCAGGGGCAGTCGAGCTCGCGGAGATTGGGGAGGCGGAGGGCGAGTCCGAGGGGTACGCGTGGAGAGACGGGTCGCATGTGAACCATATTCATTCCCGGCTCGGAAGAGTAGTTCAGGGCGGGGAGGACGCGCAGCTGGGTGGCGCGGTGGAGTAGAGGGAGAGTGTCCGGATTATGGACGGTGAGACGGCGGGTGTGGAAGTAGCGGTGCCAGCAGTCGGGGTAGATGTCGAAAGACTGGTTGACGATTTGGATGGTGGGCCGAAGGCCTTCGTCTTTGCGGATAAGGGGCAGCTCGTCCGGGGGCTGCTTGGCTGACATATTCTCGAGTTCGTGCAAGGCGTGGAAAAAGGCGTGCACTTGGGCGGAAAAGTGGTCGGTGATGGCCTCAAACTCATTGGGCGGCTCCCTGCACGCAAGAGGCGAGCTGGGTAGGTTGATGAGCAGGGGCATTTCCGCGTGGAGTTCGCACTCGCGGGCGCCGAAATAAAGCTGTGGCTCGCGCGCGTTGGAGGTGCGCACGTTTTCCAAGATGGAATTGAGGATGGCGTCTTTCGAGGCCGGCGTGATTATGAGGGTATGTTGGGAAGTCATGGTCCCTATTGTTGGATTCGGCCGGAATGGTTACAGATATTGTGTGGTACATAGAAATCAAGTTAGGGCGCCGCCATCTGAAGCCTATGAAGGAACTGGGGAAGCCGCAGGCAACCCAAACTTACCAGTACACACGGAGTACGCCATCCGGAAATGGTTCAAGCGGGGTGCTAGCCCCTATGGATCATAGTAGTGTCGGGTTTTGGTTGGCCGCCCTTTCCTTCTCCATCCCACGCAAATGGTACTGGGACCATTCAAGGAGATTCTTTCTCGAGCGGTTGAGTCGAGGCACGGTGCATACCTGCAGAGAACCACCTCTATTTACATGTGACACGATGCCAAGTCCAGCGGCGAATTCCACCGTCATCACGGCGAGTCTGAGGCAATCTCCTAAATATCACGATCAGTTCTGTATGATCCCCTGGCTCATAGTAAGGAAACCCACCGTGGCGGCCGTCTTACATGTACCTAATGGCCAAACCCGTCGGCCGCCCGCCACGGCCATCCCATCTCGCTAACCACAAACCATTGAGGCTAGGATAGAAGCTCGCCATAAAACATGTCCAAAATTCCGTAAAATGATGAGATCGTTTTGGATCAACTCTACTCATTCCATAGCCAACAGCGAGGAGACGTATCGTGCACGTTCTATGGGGTGAAGAATCGACACCGTGATCATCCTCTTTTCATCCAGCCGCCTGTCTGATGTCCGGTTCGGCATGGCCCTAGTCGCGGCCGCCCCGAGCCTGGCCACGAGGCCAGCATGTCGCAGGCTAGTGGAATATAAAATGAGAACTGTTGTGAACCGGAAAGCCTACGTCTCATTATTGTTGTTATTGTGATCCGTCGAACCCTTCTACACTCGCTTTCTTTCTTGTTTTTTGTCACAAAGCTTCCGCTGATGTCCTCGGGTAGAACATCAGAACAATCCGGGCTACGGTTTGGCGTGGAGATTGAACTAGTACTGAGGAGCAAACACCAAAAGCATACCACTTTCACCAGTTTGGCTTCCGAGATCTGCCAGCATCTCAAGGAGGCAAAGATTTCGAGCCACCTCGGCAACCTTGATCAGAAGACGGGTGCTGCAGAAACCTACCAGGAATGGACTATCATTCAGGACTCTACCCTTCCGTCAAATACGGCAGAAAACAAGTGTAAGTTAACAACAGCTAGTCTGGCCCCAAGTAAAACATACTAATCTTACCATAGTTGGTGTTGAACTGGTATCCCCAATTTTTCAACTTGGGCAGAAACACATATGGATCGGCCAAGTGCAGGAGACGTGGAGGGTACTTGAACGCCAATTCGAGGTGCATTCTACCAACGAGTGCAGCACCCACATCCACTTATCCCCATCGAACGGGCCTTGGAGCTTAAACGAGGCTAAGGGGGTCGCAAAAGCGGCCATTTTCTTTGAAAGATGTATCGATGCGCTAATGCCTGGTCACCGGCGCATCAACCCCTATTGCATGAGCAACCGCTGGAACCCTGAGTACAAACGACTTTCCATACCCCTCATCTTCGACGACATATCCCAAGCCGACAGCAACCTCGATTTAGGAGACCGGATGTGCCTGTGCTCTATGGACTCGATACATGCTCAAAACACAATGCATGAGGAAGACTTTGTGCACCCGCATTTCCGCTGGAACTTTACCACGCTTACGGAGAGGACGAAAACCATTGAGTTCCGGCAACCCCCAGCCTCCAAGGACGCAAGCGGAACAATGGCGTGGATTCTTTTCGCCGCGTCCTTTGCCCAGTGGGCCTCCGAGCGCGCAAACACGGCCCTGAATCCCACCGACACGCCCGAGATTGAACAGTTACACAGATACGTAATGGCGGGCGCACAAATCAGCGGGGTGTCGGATGATATGCTCTCAGGCTTGCTGGGAGACCTGTTCCGCAATACGGACCGGTTGCCGGTGCCTCGGCATGATTTGAAAACAACTGCCGCGCAGGAACTCGAGTGGGAGGCGCAAAGGAAAAGAATGCCGTTGCAGCGATACAAGGAAACCTTTGCACAACTATAAGTATTAATACCTCATCATCATTATACTCCGAAAACAGTTGTCCTATCCTCAATGCAGACGATTAGGTGTTGCATTACCCATAATTCAACTGTAATACGAGAGTTATCCCTGACCGTACAGCCCCGAGGAAACATGCTCCCCCCTCTCTCCACCCACTTACCTGGGATAGCTCTGCGTCACGCCAAGCATGGATGCTGGGCAAGCAAAGTAATATAGAGGTCTATATAGTTCTCGATATGGCAAATATGATGTTGACTGTCGATTACCCTATCTCGAGTTCTCAGTGCCTGGGGGTCCAAACCCGCTATCCCAACCTTCTGTTTCTCCAATGCGAGGACTAACGACGTATTTGAACGCTCACGAACTCCACCGTATTTTGCTATATTGGGTTACTTTACAGCGAACAGCACCAGGCAAATCCGTCTCAGCAACTCTATCAGGCTCTTGCATAGGCGACTAGAGACTGATTCAGCCACTGTACGGTTTCCTGCACAGAGTCTAGTCCGATTGTCGTAGATCGCCGTTTTCATATGGATGATCAATTGCGAGGCGGAGGTAGAAAGCGATCGGCGCCGAGCCTCTCCCTACGCGAGGGTGAGGGTGCCGTAGAGGTAGGCGGCTAATATTCAGAGACCTGAGCCTTTCTGGCCAGGGAAGAACGGGTGGAACTGTGAAATGTATCGATCGACGAGACCCCTAAATACTACTGCGGTACGGTGGCCGGACGCTGTATACCGACAAACCTGTTTGTGTTACGCCTTCAGTTCGGCGAAGCCCATCCAGAGTCAGCCGTCTTTAAAGGGGGACTTGCTACACTCGAAGGTAATGCCTAGTTGTTCATGTCATCCCATATTCAGCTGTTGAAGCGCTTGTGATGTTTATGGTAGGAGGTGATGTGCTTTTTTTGGTGCAGAGTAGTTGGTATTATCAGTTCATCTAATGTGTCTTCTGACTTGGTTGGCCTGCCGTTTTGTTTGGGGCGTGTCGGCCTTTTGGCCTCGTCACCAGCGCGGCACCGTCCGAAGGCGCTGTCTGAAACCGCAAGGCTTCCCAGGAAATTCGACAAATATCACGTTGCATGCACTTCCCAACACGAGACCTCGTTGGGGGCCACGGATCCTTAACCCCAGATACCCTCAACATGTATATTGCATGCACTTCGCAATACGAGACCTCGTTGGGGGCCACGGATCTCTAATCCTAGATGCCTTCAACGTGTCTATTGCATGCACTTCCCAATACGAGATCTTGTTGGGGGCCACAAATCCTTCACCCTAGATACCTCAACATGTATATTGCCTACTCGAAGCTGGTAAGCCAATCGCCCTTGACCCTCGCGTAAATCCCCGCCACCTTACTGCGTATTGATGGGTTGGGGGCCGTGATAAAACACAGCGCGTGCCTAGCTGTCGATCCTTGGTACCGGCCGCCAGGGAGACGATTTGGGTGAGCGAGCTACGGGGCCGGTGCATACTGTGTAATGTTTTCGACGTCAAGCTACCTAGGTACTTTGTCCCAAAGCCTGCAACTAATACTGGCCTCTTCTGCCGTGAGCGACCAGGTAGCGTGCGCCCGGCCGGGATGGGTGCAAACCACTTTGCAAGGTGTATAATCTTGTGTGTATAGACCGTCCTAGTAGGGCGCCTGGCCGGGATAGATCAGGGCTTGTAACTACCTAGACAAGAAGAAGGAGAAAAGGAGCCAGAAGGAAAATAAGAATAAACTTGTAGCCAAGGACGGGTTTGCACAATATACCGCCCTCCGCGGCTGGCTCACCGATAGGATTTCGATGCATAATACACTGTGTGCAATGATACCCCAATCTGAGCACTTCTCCAAAAGGAGCTTGGCTGTGAAAGGATCTCGAGGCCTGTAGTTCTCCGAGGAGACGGAATTGGCAGCCTGGGGGATATCGGAATGGGAGAAGAGCCACGGAACCGACAAAGGTCCGGTTCACTTCGTGTATATAAGTCTAGTGAGCCCCCGTGTCAAGTCCTGTCCGTTGCTTAAACCCCATCAGCAACACTCGAGTGACTCGACGATCATCAGGACCTCAGCTCAACATCTAGTGCCCTAGCAACCCAAGCGATCGAGTTACGCCGTCCTCATCATGCGCCTTGCTACCATTACCCTTTCTCTTGTGGCGGCTGCCGTGGCCGCTGCCATGCCTGCCAACAACGGCATAGCTGAGTCGGCGGATTATCCGGGTTGTGTCGTAAGTTTCGCTGGCGTGGCATCCGGCATTGAGATCTTAGCTCATGGAGTGAATTCAGGAAGTCGCAGACAACGGTATCGGCTGCCCGGCTATCTTCACCGGTGATTGCGCAATAGACTATTGTTGGCAGTGCGATGGAGTTGGGGCGAATAAGTTATGCTGTAAATTTGGCTATATCCCCGACTACTGTTTCGCATGATCTGTGTAAGTCAGTGTACTCCTACTCTCTCACCTCGTGGTCGTGAGATATGGCTAACTAGAGGGCGATAAATAGACGTCTACGCAGCCTTTGGCTTACTCCAACGCCCAAGGATAGTGCCGGATAGGCGGGAAGGGGAGGCTTTTTTCGGAGGAAAGGGTAACCTGCGTACAGAGTTTGGGTACTGGTGGCAGTGGGGGGGATTGTTGCGTAGGTTTATCTAGCTATCCCCTTTGGTTTTGAGTTCTTCCCTTCTCTTCACATCCTCGTCTTGGTAGTGGTTGGTGTGGGAATATGGTAGTTCGTTATGTTCAGTCGATTAGGGACTTAGTCCAACGTGCTCATCTGCAATTTACTGGTGCGCCTCTGCAACATTCTCCAATCATGTCTGGGCTCTGGGGAGGCCAAACGAAGTACAGATGATCCTACCAAAAGAACTGGCCGCCGGGTTCTGCTTGGCAGAAAAAGGCCTCTCGAACAACAGTTTAATGGGCGGTAAGCCAATACTTTTGGTCGCGTCTTCCGTATTGCACTGAGCTTCTCGCAGTCTAAGGCTCACCGCAAATCAAATATATTTACGTAATTACAAGCAACTATAACTAACTATTCAAGATTTACATGTATCTTCTTTGTTCCAGCCCCTGCTAGCCACATACTAGCCACATAGAGTGGCTCGGGTTAGACAGCAAGTTCTACACCTAATGTGTAATACCGCGTCCCTTCCTATCTTCCAAAGCAAGTATCACGCTTCTGGCCCTTTTCCTCCCTCCCATAGGTACTCTAGGATAGACATGGCGGACCCTTGCGGTTCAACCACACCCTTAAGCACGAATCCAGGGTCGGCTTCCTTGAACAACGCCTCCCAGTCCGCCAAAGTCCGCTCTCGAGCATTAAAGGTGAAGGCCATTTCGAGGTCCATTGACCTAATTAGGTTAGTCTAAACCTTCCTTTGGACTTTTCGGTAATCAAGAACCTACCTGAAGTCCTTTTCCTTCCACTGGGCCACCGTGCCTGGTTCGGGCATGACAGCCTCCTGCACAATGAGCCTTACGCCAGGTTTCAACGCCGGTATCTGCGCCCTGAGGATCTGAATGCAGTACTTGTCCGGCCAGTTGTGGAATATCCACCGGAAGAAGAATGCATCGGCGGAGACGGTCTGTTGCTCGAACAGGTCATGAGCCATAAAGCGCACTCTCTCGCCCAGATCTCCGGCGTCAGCGTCCCGGACCACAAAGCTCATATCCTGCACCACGATTTGCAAATTGCTGTATTGTTTGGCCAACGCAAGCGAAAAGTGACCTTTGGCTCCACCGACATCGACAATCTGTGCGTTGCCCAGGGACGCCCAGTCGTAGTGGTCCAGGGCGTAGGAGAGGTCGAATTCCGGCCTTTCCGTCATGACCTTCATTGCGTTTGCGAAGCGGACGGCTCGTTCGGGGCTTTTTGCGATGACTCCGTAGATGGAGTCTGTTGTGTTATTTGCAATGGAAAAGCCCTGGAGTTGGTCGTTAGCCAGAGGCGCAAGCGCGGGGAGAATCCGAAGGACAAGGTATAATTACCGTTTCATTTGGCTCTTGGGAGCCAGGCCACCGTTCAAGAGCATGTGCCAGCTAGAAAACAACGTTAGCGTTTTGCCCATATGCAGCTGATAAGAACTTCACCTTTCCCGCCGCGGAACCCAGTTCCTCAGTCCCGGCTCGCGCCCAATCTCGCATATCATCGCTGGCCAGCATCCTCGACGCCTTAGTATGCGCTATCACTCCAGGTTCCGGCTCGTAAAAAATACGCATTGTCGCAGCGTGGCGGATGATGCGGCCCACCATCTGTTCCGTCAGTGGTGTTTGCGCGGCAATGTCCCGGAAGAAAACCCGACCGCTAGGCGGTACTAGACTGGCGATGCCAAAGCGAGAAATGACTTGTATGCATGCTGATTTGTCGCTCTACCAGTTCCGTCAACATTTTACTGCTAAGCAAACGAGGATGCGGGACTAGGAGCGTACTCTCGAAGCTCGATGGATCATATTCAGGGGTTCTGTGAGTAGGTCCTGGAGCTCTGCCGTCGCATCGAGAACCGCATCTCGAGCCTCCCCGATATCTGAAGGTAGCGCCGGCGCATCCTCGTCAAACGAAGGTGACGGTACACCTTGGGCATCCAAGGCTTCTTGAATCTCGGCCACCGCAGCCTCAATGGTGGCTGCAAGTTGCCGGAGTTTCGGAAGGGTCGTGCTTGATGCCATGTTGGATTGTTTGGCGGGGATGAAGCAAGGGGGCCACGTTGGACAGGGGCAATACTGAGTGAGTTTCGGGTTCACCAAGTTACAACCAGCGCGGCAATCAACTCTTCAGAGAGCTTTCCTTTGCCAAGATTTTAGCACCGTGGTCTAGTCAGGGGAGTTGTTTCCCCTGCGTCGGCAGTCGGGTTGGCTCCGCATTCCCAGTCTCCCACGAAGGATCATGGTTGCCGGCAGCCGGACGGCGAGGGCAGCCAGGGAAAGCTACACAGTTCTGGAGGGACAGCCAGAACAGCCCCAGCCAGACCCGGAAAAGGCAATAACCCCCTTGATGTGTAATCAACAGTCCTTTGCCATGCACAACCCGGGGACTTGGCCCGCCCGTCCCGTCGTTGTTGCGGCCTGTGGCCAATGCTAGGACCACTACAGCCTATTTTTCGATCATTCTGCCGCGGCATGCGTTGTGGGCAGGGTGCACACGACTGCAACAGCTGGGCCAAACCCCGCCGTCGTTTCCGGTTTTGGTTGGAGGGGGAACATGGAATCTGCTCGTCCTGGGTTTCCGTCACTCGTCTGCCTAGCTGTGATGCAACGAACTAACGCGACACTGTCTCGTCCAGTGACACTGTGAACTGTGACCCTTCGGGCCGAATTTGGCACACCTTGAGGACCCGCGCCACAGACTGGTCCTGCTTTTCCATCGATCCGCGCGTCGGTCTAGCCAAGCTTGCTGTAGTGGCGCTTAGCCGCCGTCTTTGTCTCCCGTCTGCGGCGTAGACGCGGGGCACGCACCAAAGGGGGTCAAAGCAGTTGGAGACCCGGGTTACCAACGGCAGTGGGCCCCCCATGCACCCGATGACACCCCCCCGGGTCGTTGTACAGTACCCCCATCTTCCCCTGCATCATTTTTGGTCACCGAAGCATATCTCGTTACTTGCATACGCTACCGACGGAGCGGATGTACCTCCACTGGAATTCCGTTCTGGGCACTCGACATTGGGGCCACAAGATTGTTGCTCGGTACCATGCCGCCTAGCAATGCAAGCTTACTTGCCCTTTGCACAGTGAAAAGACGGGCAGCCGGTGGCTAGGTAGGCGGCAGAAACGTTCGGGCTTTGTTTCCGCCTGCTCCGGTTGTCTGGGAGGAACCTGGCACGGATATTAGGGGGGATAGCTCCATGCCACAGGACAGTTAAACACCAAAGCTAGATTAAGTTATTTGGCTAGTTGCCACCATTTGTACGCGGATTAATGTTTTCATGACATTCCACAATGCCTTTTCTTGACATACTGGATGTCATATCGTCGTGGACCACGACTTATTCCGCCAAGCCGTGGACTTTTTTCTCACCGCGGTCGCATTACGCCGTGAAACGCTCATCGCCGCCTCCAGGGCATGGTGATGTTTGTATTCAAGATATTCTGAAAGCGAAAGCCGCAGCGAGACGAGGAACCGTCTTCTTTTACCCGCGGGGCAACACCTGCACCCCCACAGAGTTGTCATACCGGGAGCTGTATACTCGCGCTTGTGACTACAGCAAGGTCCTTCGGCGGCTTCCAACATTCAAAGAAGGTCATCCGGTACTTCTGCACCTCGATGAGCACCGGGAGACCATCTTATGGTTCTGGGCTATTTTGATCGCCAATGGAGTCCCAGTGCTTTCATCCCCTTTCAGTAATGTGGATGAGCATCGGCACCGGCACATTCAGGGGCTCTCGAATCTCCTCGAGTCACCTATTTGCATCACAGCAAGCAGGTTGTTGCACTTGTTTGACGGCCTACACAACTTCGACCTACACACGACCGAATTCTTAGACGACCAAGTAGCATCTGCTCATGCTTACACCAACGAGAGACCAACAAAATGGCAAGGCGGACAATCCCTCGCAATCCTAATGTTGACCTCCGGTAGCACAGGCAACGCCAAAGCTGTCCGGATCACGCATCGACAGATACTCGCCGCCATTACCGGCAAAGCCTCCGTCCGCCCTTTACCCCCGGATAAACCCTTCCTGAATTGGATCGGCCTCGACCACGTTGCCAGCCTCGTCGAGATGCACATCCAAGCGCTGTGGCTGGGTGTCGACCAGATACACGTCCATGCCGCCGACGTCGTGTCCGCCCCGCAAACGTTCCTCGATCTGCTCAGCCGCCATCGCGTTTCGCGTACGTTTGCGCCGAATTTCTTTCTCGGCCGGCTGGTGTCAACAGCCCCTGAGCACGAGGAAAACAAAAAGAAACCGTGGGACTTGTCCAGCCTCACAGTGGTGGCGTCCGGAGGCGAGGCCAACGATGTTAAGACGGCAGTGGCGGCGTCTGCCCTGTTCGAGAGATACGGCGCCCGGCGCAATGTCATTACCCCCGGGTTTGGGATGACCGAGACTTGTGCCGGTGCCATTTACAACATGGCCTGCCCGGACTATGATCTTCGAAATGGTGATCGGGCGGTGGCGTCGGTGGGGAAGTGCATGAAAGGTATCGAGATGCGGATCATGGTGGGCTCGAAACAAGCGGCTACGGACGAGCCGGGGGATTTAGAGGTCCGTGGGGATGTCGTGTTTGACGGCTACTATCGCAACGAAAAGGCCACGGCAGATGCGTTTCCTTCACCGGGGGGCTGGTTTCGGACCGGGGACCAAGCTTGTATTGACAAGCGCGGCAACCTGTGTCTCATCGGCCGAGCTAGCGAGGTGGTCAACATCAATGGCGTCAAGGTTGTTGCGGCGGACCTCGATTCACTGCTGGAGCAGACCCTTGGCCATCGGGTGGCGCGGTTTGTGGTATTTCCATCGAGGGCTGCGCATACGGAGCAGATTACGGTTTGCTACGTTCCGCCCAGTTGGCCACACTCCGTCGAGGAGATGGCGGAGATTGACGACCTGGCCGCCCGGGTATGCATCACCAGTGCATCTGCCCGGCCCTTGGTGTTCTCCCTGAGGGAATCTTCGTTACCACTCCTACCAACGTCCACTTTGGGCAAGATATCCCGGGCGAAAATGCAGTCCTTATTCGAATCTGGCGTCTTCAGCGAGGACGTGGCATTGCATGGGGGAGCACTCAACACCTACATCCAGGAGAAGCAGGCCGATCTATCCCTGGAGAGCGTCACCGAAGCTGAAGCCGGTCTCATAGCCGACTTTGCCCAGACTCTTAATATCGACAGCCGCAAGATCGGGCCAGAGACCCGTGTCTTCGAACTAGGATTCACATCGATGGACCTGATCCGCTTGAAGCACCGCATCGACAGTCGTTTGGGGACCACAATGCCGGTCATCACGCTGATGAAAAACCCCACCGCCCGGTCACTAGCAAACGCTCTAGGCCTCAACCACTCGGACGGGCCCCAAACAACCGCCGTGGCCGAGTACGACCCAGTAGTGACTTTTAAACCCAACGGCACCAAAACACCCCTCTGGCTCATCCACCCTGGCGTCGGCGAAGTCCTTGTGTTCGTCGGTCTCGCAGAGCATCTCGCCGACGATGACCGGCCGATCTACGCTCTCCGGGCAAGAGGATTTGAGACCGGCCAAACCCGCTTCGGGTCCATCTCCGAGGCCGTCGACACGTACGTGCAAGCAGTGCGCCGGCGGCAGCCCCACGGGCCCTACGCGCTAGCCGGGTACAGCTACGGCACGATGCTGGCGTTCGAGGTGGCCAAGCGGTTAGACGCGCTCGAAGGCGGCGTCGGGTCCGCGGTGGGGTTTCTGGGGAGCTTCAATCTCCCGCCGCACATCAAGTCGCGCATGCGGCAGCTGAGCTGGAACATGTGCCTGTTGCATCTGACTCAGTTTCTGGGGTTGACATCCGAGGCGTTTGTGGATGGGATCCATGACGAAGGGGATAGGGGTGCATACCGCGGCGCAGCCCGCGGCGAAGCCCTGGAGATAGTGCTCCGCGCCGCGGACGGGAGTCGGATGGCGGAGCTGGGGTTGGAGGGCGGGGCGTTGGCGCGGTGGGCGGACGTCGCGTTTGGATTACAGAGCATGGCGGCAAATTATGACCCGGACGGGCAGGTGGCGGGCATCGACGTGTTCCATGCGGTGCCGCTCAAGGTGGCGGCGGCCTCGCGCGAGGAGTGGGTGGGTGAGCATCTGAGCAAATGGAGCGACTTTGCCCGCTCGGAGCCGAGGCTTCACGCCGTTGGGGGTGCGCACTACACCATGATTGGGCCGGCGCACGTTGTCGGCTTTGCGGCGAAGCTAAAGGGCGCGTTGGCCGCGAGGGGGATTTGACTTTCATGGTAGCGTTGTATCATCAGGGGTTAACGGTTCGGGATTGGGGGCTTTTTCGTGTACTGGTACTCCGTACATGTACTTCTACTTCTAATTCGTCTTACCTGTCGTTAGAGTCAAGGGTTTAGCTGGGCTTGGCCCGTATTCATTTATCGAGTCCGACGGATCTTGAATCCTTCCGATCTGATACGCACACACCTCCACCTGCTCCATCCGTGGGCTTGCATTGGCAGCCCCCGAAAAATAGGTTCACGCCATCGGTCGGTATCGCATCCACTGTCAAACACACGGTCTCGGCGGTAGGGAAGTCATCTCGAGGCTGGAACTGGGGCACTGCAGGATTTCATGTGGTAAGCCTGGAGGTTTTCCTACCTCGGTGTTGGATGTACTTGTACAAATGGACCGAGACCGTTTTGCGCACTTGCATTCTTCCTGCTTGCACACCGAGACGAGGAATGAGTAAACAGTCAACCCGGACGTAACCCAAAAATTGCACACATTACAACATCACAGCAAATTCATGATGGATGCCGCTCTGGAAACACTCAAGGGATTGGCGGCAGCCGCGGATGAGGCCACTCGGCGGAAGCTCGTAGCTTCGCTGAGCAGCCTAGCTCACTCTCTGGAGAGCCCCGGCGACACCATTCATAGATACGGACACATGGTAAGCTGGTGTGTTTGACCCTGGCCATCCTTATCGAACTAACTCCCCTGTAGAGTTTGCAAACAGCCACCATCAGGATTGGTTTTGACCTCGACCTTTTTAACATATTAGCAAGTGCCGAAGGCCCCTTGTCAGTGGAAGATCTGACCGCAAAGACCAATACCGAGGCTCAGTTGATCAGTAAGATTGATGCTGTGCGATGCGCAGGAGACGTTGCTGACAGTGCGCACAGGCCGAATCCTGAGGTATCTTGCTGCTATTGACGCAGTCAACCAAGTTTCAGCTAAGGAGTATGCTGCCAACAACGTCACTCGGAACCTCACCGAGAAGGTGGTTGTGGCGGGTTTGCACCACTAGTAGGTCTTTTCGGAAGCATCCTCAATTCAGACTTTTTCTAACACTGAATGTCAGCTTTTTCACCGCTGGGCCGCAGTATGAAGCTCTGCCCGAGTTTCTGAAGAAAACTAGCTACAAAACTCCCGAATCAGAGCTCCAGACAGCTTTCCAGGACGCTTGGAAGACACCATTGCACTCATTCGCGTGGTTCGGAGAGAACCCCAAACATCTCGGCTACTTTAACGACTACATGGCTCTCCGCCGCAAGCCCCAGTTGTCTTGGCTGACGGTCTATCCTGTGGCTGAAGAGGCCAAGGGCTGGGATGCAGAGGACAACAACCGAGCAATCTACGTCAACATAGGCGGCGGCATCGGGCATCAGTGCGCGCAGTTCAGGGAGCGGTACCCGGACCTGCCGGGGAGGGTGATCCTGCAGGATCTGCCGCACTCCATTGCCCAGGCGTTGCCGACTGCCGGGGTTGAGAACTTGGCCCACAACTTCTTCGAGCCGCAGCCGATCAAGGGTGAGTGGCATACCCTCCCAAGCCGTTCCAATTCTGTACTTATCCAGCTAACCCATACGAACAGATGCCAAATTCTACTTCCTCCGGGGCGTACTGCACGACCACCCACACCACAAGGCGCGCACCATCCTAGAGCAGACGAAGGCCGCCATGGGTCCGGAGTCGGTACTGTTGGTCGACGAGATGATCTTTCCGGAGACGGGTGTGAACCTCGCAGCAGCCTCCATTGACATGACCATGCTCACAGCGCTGGCTGGTCTGGAGCGCACCGAGGCCCAGTGGCGCGAGCTGTTTGATGAGGTTGGGCTGGAACTGGTCAAGACCTACGTGTATAACCCGAGTAATTATGAGGGCGTGATGCATGTTCGGCTGCCGGGAGCGGGCAAGTGAAGACTCGGTTGAGTCTTCTTGCGCGTTATTTACTCGCCATCCATCGATACTTAAACAAGAATCGAAATGCGCAAGGAAAGAAGATTAACGTACTTGCATAACGAAGCGCCCACCATAACGAAGCGCCCACTTTTCCCGGACCTCAACCACCTCGTGTAAGTCAATTCAGCCACAACAGCTCAAATCAATTGAAACTACTCGGAGTCACTGTCTTCAGACATCTCGCAAACTACTTGACATGTCCGCGCATTGTGGCCGGGCTTCTTGCAGTTGCTGCAGAGCCGAATGCGTGGCCTACCCACTGTTATACAACCACTACTCCCAGACGTTTCCTCGCAGTCCTTATCACCAAGTCCCCGGTCAGCCATTAAACCCTTTGCCTCTTGTAAACTAAGTGATCCTCCTTCCTGTAGACGCGTTTTCTTTGTCCTACGGTGCTTGCTTAGTCGCTCATTTGCTGTACGAAGTTCCTGGGCCTCGGCTCGGAGTAACACCATTTCATGTGCCAATTTTGAGATGCTCTTGGCCTGCAAGTCGATGACGTTAAAAATGTGAGTCGGAGAGCTACCTTGATGGTTCTCGATCTTCCGCTTGAGAGTGATGGAGCTCTTAGTCGCGTCGTACGTATTGGATGGGGTCTTCAGGGCCCAAGTCGAGGCTGTTCCGGGACGCGAGTTTGGAGGAGATGGGGTAAGTGGCTTAGGGTCGAGGTAAGAAACTACCAATTTAGGGTTAAAAGGAACAAGGCTAGTTGCTCTAAAGCCTGCTCGTATATTGTTCGCTGTAATTGAAGCGTGAAATGTCTCGACAAACGCGTCGAAGAAGTCCTCCTTCGTAATGGGGGTGATCTGTATTCGCATTATCTGCTTAATCCGCTTGCCGTACGAGGCCTTGAGCGGACTAAAACACCCAACATCAAGAGGCTGGAGAAAGTGGGAAGAATGGGGAGGCATGTAAAGTGTAACAATGTTGTTGGCCTTACAGAAATCTTCGAAGTCGACCGAGTGGTAGCTTTCGTGGCCGTCAAGGATGAGCAGTCGATATACCCCTCTCGTATAGCGTTTAGTAGCCTCATCGAAATGTTTTAGCCAATCGAGGCTAATCTCATTTATTGTCCAGCCATTCTCGCTTGTATAGACTCTCCATTCGGGCTGGAACCGGCTGTCCTGGTACCAAGGGAGGAGGTGGTTTTTCCCCTTGACGACAAAGTACGGCGGTACGACCCAGCTATCCGTATATATAGCTTGGATCACCGTAACCCACTCTCGATTACTAGGCTGCTTTGTACGAGGCCGTCCACGTCGCTCGGAGCTCGTCACGACCTTTGTACTCGAAAGTATACCCATCTGGAACCTAGTCTCGTCGAAGTTGTAGATATCCCCCTCTTGGATCGCGTATTTGTCGATTACGTTGCGTACGAGCCGAAACCACGCGTTTACCACGTCGGGATCTTCGTATTGGGCTCTCTTGTAATCGATTCGGCGTCGGAAACGCGTTGTAACCTTGGAATATCGCTTTACGAAACCGTTTGCCCATCGGGGTCCGACGCCCGACGCGCTGCGTGCGGCCCGAAGGCGATCGGCCATTTCTCGAAGGTCGGAGAGCTGGGGCTGAAATCCTCGCGCATCAAGGTCGAGTACTCTCTCAAGAAGGACTTGCTCTTCAAAGTCAGTCAGTTTTCGAAGGTTGGCTGGTATTTCGCGTCGTGGTTGCTTTCCGGCGCGTCGGTCGCGGAGCGAGCTTCGTGAGACCTCGTAGATCGCAGAAGCTTTTCGGACAGAAAGTTTAGGGTCTTTCTTGAGAGCTTCAAGCGCAAGGATCATACGAGTTTCTTTTGGAAGAGATTCCATTTTGTTGTGTGGAGAAAAGTGAGGACAGAGTTGGAAGGTTGTTAGGTGTAAAAAAGTGGGCGCTTCGTTATGGTGGGCGCTTCGTTATGCAAGTACGTTAATGCTTGAAAGGATTGTCTGTTCCCCCTTTCCCGTTTCTTCTCGTGTTAGTTCGTAGCATATTTCTAAAATGGAAATCGGGCGCCGTTAGTATGATGGAAGTTGGATATCAGAAGGGGCAGCAGGTCTACGATATCCGACACAACCTGAATATTTGCTATGTTGGTTAGCCTTGGAATATGAGAGTAGTGGAAAACGTCTGGATCTACGATCCTACTCATATCAAGAGCGGCACGAGTCCAAGTTGGATCTTTTTACGTTCGGGGTTCGCAATGCACCCAATGTTTGCAGCAGACGGGGCAGTGAGGCCTACAGCGGCCGCATTTTCCAGGCAATAATGCCCCAGCGATCCAAGTAATGCCCGTGCCAACATTTAGCTGTAACTGGTCAAAATTAGAGATAAGTGTTGGTCGATATGCAGGAAGCCGCCGAGCCCCCTCTCGAAAACAAACAACAGTTTTGGCGGATGTTGTAAAAACATTACCGTCCTCGTTCTTTTCCCTACTTCGAACAACACAACAACACATCGGGCAGAACATTCTCGCGATCTCAACCTTGATCTCAACATCATGTTTCGAACACTTCGATTAGCATCTCGAGCGCCGTCGCTTCTCAACACAGCGTCCGCTAAGAAACCCGAGAAACAGAAGGCAGAGAAGGCAGACAAGGCAGACAAGGCAGACAAGGCAGACAAGGCAGACAAGGCAGAGAAGGCAGAGAAGGCAGAGAAAGAAGAGAAGGCAGATAAAGCAAAGCAACCCCCCACTACGACCGAGATGTTCCCATCCCTCCACAAGAATATCGAGAACGCCCTTTCGAGCGAGGGTACTACCATCAAGCCCAAGCCGTGGTTCAATCGCGACGAGGGCGACAAGGCACGCATCCAATACCGCGAAACCTACATAATGGGAAAATTCAAGTGCCACAACGGAAATTGTGGGCGGGACGACTGGGGCAGCAAGAAAATTTTCACCCGCATCCAGTTGTTCCCAAAGAGCGGCTACAATGCCGTCGTGTACAAACAGTCTTGCAGGGAATGTAAGGAGGTCGGCAAATTGAGCATCAACGAGGAGACCTATATTAAGAGGGTCACGTTCTGGCTGAAAAGGTGGGCTGGCGTCCCAATGGAGGAGGAGGACTATGAGCACAAATATGGACCGCCGCATGATGAGGATCATTGCGAGGCCTGCAAACGCAATTTATGTCGACGTGGGCAGCGATCCAGGAGATAACTGGGCGGTCATGGTTATCAGTTTTGGTGGGGGATTCCGCGAAGCCGGGGCCACAGCGCGATCGCACAAACGGAGGTGCTGGGCAGCTTGGGGATGGGATATTAATATTGTATTCTGACTGGGCATGGCTCCATTCTTTTTGGCACTCTGTCCTTGGCCGGCCGCCGCTGCATCGTTGTATCACTGTAACTACATACCAAAAACAGAAGGGGGCCCTGAGGTACCCTGTGTTTGTTTCTTCCCCGAGTCTTCGGATTTTCCCTTGTTGGGTTCTCGCCTTGTTGTTGCCTCATCCTTGCGGTTCTCTCTGCAGAAACGCAATAGACGACTCACGACACCCTCCCCATCCGAGCTGAATCGTGTGACTATGTAGACTGCAAAATGCGAGCAGCCTACTGGTCCGTCCGATGTTGGATGGATCTTCGAGGTGTGATGTCAGGGCACCTATCGAGACATTGGGGTCGCAGGAAGAGGTAAGATGGTCACTTGGTAGCGGATTTGCGCAACGTACCAGGCTTACGCGATCGAATTGTTTCAATTAAATCAACGTGGTATATGTACACAGTACTTGATCATGCCTTTTACACGTTAAGCAATGTTGCACGATTCGACTTTGTGAGCAAACGAAATGTTCACCGACGATGGTGGCCCGATCCTGCATCAAGGTGTGCCCACCCTCAGCTTCCGGACTCCCGAATGCTACCATGAAGAGGCAGCAGAGCCACGGAGAACGCAGCTACGCCCGGTCAGCCCCCGAGCACCCCCACCCTGCTCACTGCAACCTTGGCCCGAGTCCTCCAACATCCTAATCCGCAGACAACAATCACACCGTATTCACACGAATCACACTCACCCCCAAGATTCCCATCCCCAACCGCAACACACGACGGTACACCGCAACCCTCCTAAACAACACCATGTCCACGCCAACCGTCTTCGTCTGCGGCGCGACCGGCAGCCAAGGCTCCGCCCTCGCGCACCAGCTCCGCCGCCTCGACTGGGCCGTCCACACCACCGTGCGCGACCCCTCCTCCCCCGCCACGCAGGCCCTCGCCGCCGCCGGCGTGCAGCTCACCCCCGGCGACTGGGACGACGAAGCCGCGCTGGCTGCCGCCATGGCCGGCTGCGACAAGCTCTTCCTGTGCCTGCTTCCGGACTTCAGTGACCCCACCCGCGAGCTGCGCCAGGCGAACGTGATGGTGCGTCTTGCGCGCGAAGCGGGCGTCAGGCAGGTGGTGGCGTCGACGTCGCTGGGGGTGTTTACGCTGGAGGATGAGGCGGCCAAGGGCGGGGTGGTGCCGGGGTCGTTGATGGCGGGGCATTTGGCGAATAAGAAGGGGATTGAGGAGGCGGTGAGGAATGGGGGTTTTGAGAGCTGGACTTTTCTGAGGCCGGCGTTTTTTATGGCGAATTTTCTGGAGCCAAAGGTGGCGAGGTATCCGGAGCCGAGGGACAAGGGGACGTGGACGACGGCGATGACGCCTGAGGCGCCGTTGGCGTTGATCGATCATGCGGATATTGCGACTTTTGCGGCGGCCGTGTTTCAGCAACCGGAGAGGTTCCATGATCGGGCGTTTGGGCTGGCGAGTGAGATGCTGACCGTGCAGGAGACGTTGGATGCGTTGGGGGAGGCCGCGGGAAAGCCGCTCAAGGCGGTGTTCATGACGGATGAAGAAATTGCCGAGAAGCAGAGGACGTCGAATGTTTTCACGAACTCACAGGTGTCGTTGAGATATGCAGCGAAGTACATCAATATGGACGAGGTTGCGTCGGTTATCCGGCCTACATCGTTTAGGAGCTTCTTGGAAAGGGAGAACGAGGCCGTGAAGAGCACATATGTGTGATAGTTTATAGGTTTGGAATAATCCCAGTCGACTCTTCTACTCGTTGGTTAGCTGCACTTCCATATATGAGGTGTACCTGTAATTAGAATTCTAGGGGTATCCATCCCTTCAATTGGAAGGTCTTGGAAATGACAAAGTCTTTAAATGGATTTGAATCCTTGCCGTTGATGTTATAATCTGATGTATGTACATACATACCTTAGTAACGAAAGAACTGGTTATTTTAGGTATGGTACGTTGACTATAATCCCTCTCTAATCCCGTCTCCGATCCCCTTACCCTCGTTTACTTCCCAGAGTTCCGCTATGACCTCACTCCATCGCTGGAACCGGCTCATCAGCTCCCCGGTCCGCCGAGACAGACTTTCTGCCCGTTCCACGGCCTTTCGAACTTCGCGTACAGTTTGCGGAATCTTGATGGGATGCCCCCGTTCGAGCAGTATATCCGCACCCCACACCATCATCATACCCGCACATACTCTCCCTTCAATCTTTGATAGCGAATCTATAACGTCCCTTAAGATCAGAATCATATGGCCCGCACACGTCCGGCAGCCACGTCACGTAGCTGTATCCTCGGACAACCTCTCCAGCTCCCTCATCACCTCCGGTACCAACGCCGTTAGCCTTTTAACCTCGCCCTCCCCTAGCTTATGTACACTCGTTGCTACCTAGAGCCCCTGGTACTTCCTTGGCTCCGCAGACACTCGAACAGCCTCCCGAGACTGCCACACCTTGCTGGAGGCTTTCTCCTAACCACTTTCGCCTAGCGGCTGATCCTTCAGCTGCCTGGCCAGCTCGCGCAACAGGGGGCCCATATCGTCGGCCAATTTCTGCACTAACGGCAGTTCCTCGTTCACGAGCCACACGCACTGGTTCTGTAGGGAGATCACTTGTTGAGCCGCTTCGTCCAGCTTTTGGCCAAGCCTAAGCAATTCTTCTTCGTAGGGTAGCCAGGTATGTGCGTGGCGGGCGAGCGCAGGGAGGCACGCTACGTGTTGGATCAGGTTCGGGATAGTCGGGAAGGCGAGGGTCAGCGGCGGGTGTGCGGAGACCTCAGTGCTGGGGCAATCGCAGTCGCAGGCGTAAGTCTTCATGGTTACGGCCGCAGTATCGACGTAGTCTTGGGTATCGTTGTTGTCGGTGAGGTGGTGGAGGCAGTTTCTAACGAGGCCCTTGGCTCTGTCGGTAAGCTTGGGCTTCATGGGCTTGTCCTCGGTTTTAGTTGAGGGGCCAGACGGAGTGATTTTCTCATTCAGGCATTGCTTGAACTTGTGCAGAAGATCGGTTGCCGAGGTCTGGTGGTCCTTGGTCGTGGCGGCGGCTTTGGGCTGGGTTTGCTGGTGCTCGGTTGAGGGGCTGGACTCCGTCACGGTGGTCTCGAAATCAGGCGCAACCATGTTTATTGATTGACACTGTGACACGGTTAATTCCGTAGGGTTGTTGAAAACCGTCAGCTTTAAACCGTTGCTTTACGGTAAAGAGGATTGATTCGGTATGTAGGTGTCTGACGTGAGTTGAGTGAAACATCGCTTGTCAATTTTGCAAGCACGGCTCATTAAATATGCTAGTAATGGGCCAGGTCGAGCTACCAAAATATATACTGGGTTTATTTCCCTAAGAGCGTTCCGGTCGTGAATAAAATTGTAAACCGGCAAAGCTCTTGGTCCCTGGTTGTACCAATTGAAGACTGGTCCTACAGCACAGAAGAAAGGCATTGAACTCGGATATCATCCCCGCGAAAGTTATTCGAGCATTGAGTGAGTTGATGGGTTGCAAATGGTGAGCAGTAATTGGTGAACCCATTCTTGGGCTACGGGTAAAGCAGTCTATTATAGCCCGAGCCTAGAAACTGACCTGGTTTTGTTTCTAATTTCTAATTACACAATACGACCACTGGTACATCTAGTCTCACCTACCACACACAGCTCGAGCAAGGCAACCCAAGCATTTCAAAATATCTTTCTATGCCATATAGCCGAGATCCAGATGTGTTGAACCCACCATTCGTCCTGCCTCTCTACCCTGTATTATCATCAACGTATCCCTTTTCCCGTCGTATTCGCATGGTTTGACAAACCTCGCACTCACGAGACAGGCCGGCATTCTAACGTACCATCAGTCTCCAAATTTAGCTAAGCACGAAGAATAAGAATTAAGGTTCTTTAGTGCCACGCTGGTGGTTGGATCTCGACCTGGGTTAGTGGGGTCCAAGTGCCGGAGCGGGTGTTCCCCCAACGCCATGACAGGAGTTCGTAGATCTCGACAGCAGGATGGCGCGGGGAAATGCACAGGCGCCCTAGGTGACCACTCCTTTCACGGTCTCTTGGGTTGCGCCTCCAAGCAGTTGCACCTCCGGCTCAGCCAATAGGCGATACCCAATTCAGCCTGTTTGATGCACTCGATCTCGATGCCCAAAGTACCCAAAGCCGTTTCGTTGACAGTCGTTCCCAACGACTGGACGGAGGTAACATGAATAATTAGAGTACACCCGACCATTCCGGAAAGGGTACAGATCGACGAAGAGGTGTCGTCGTCTTTGAGCCCGTGCTGTATGTACTCGGCCGCACAAACCTCCATTTGGCGGCGGGCGTTTAAGAAGCCAGACCGAAGGCCAACTGTCAGAGCAAGCCGTGGTTACATTTAGCAATATACCTACCGGAAGAAGCGCAAAAGAGGTCAGGCTCGGACAGCCTCGGACTCGAAAGTCCCTGGGGACTCAACGGGGGATTCACTGTGTGCTCTGTGTGTGCTCAGTGTGTGTTGTGAGGTAGTTAAAAGCGCACGACTCCATTTTCAAGTGTCTTCAAGCCTCAGACATCATCTTTGCCTAGTAAGGCCTTCAACGGCATCGTAGTTACAAAGTCTTCAAAATCGCAAATTTCAACATGTGGTTTTCCCACCTGGCTCTTGCGGCGATCCCGCTCGTGGGCGTCCTAGGCCACGGAGGAGTCTACAATTACACCATTGGCGACGTTTCATACGCTGGGTAACCAATTTCACGCCCACGTATCTGGCTTCCACTGACAGTGGTTAATCCAGTTCTTATCCATGGCTCCTTGAGGATCAGCAGGCCAAGGGAATCCAGCGCCGTTGGTGGCCGGACCCCATTCAGTCTGTGAACCATCCTCAGCTATCTTGCAACCGCGGGAACCCACTGGAGAAGAACCTCCCCACCACGCACGCCGTTATCAAGGCCGGCACCAACATCACGGCGCACTACATCCCGCCAAAATGCCCGCCCGGCTTCAACCAGCCCACCGCGAACCCGCTTCCCGAGTTCCAGGACCCCCAACCGGCGATGCGGTGCAGTGGACCGGAGTACTCGTGGGTGCACGCCACGGGCCCGCTCCTTGTCTACATGGCGGCTTGCAACGGGCCGTGCGATCAGTTCAACCCCGAAGGGAAGAAGGTGTGGTTCAAGATCTACGAGTCCGGCCTCAAGAACGGCGGCAAGTTGAACGAGTGGGGCCAGAGGATCGACGTCGCTTCTACCGAAGGCTGGGACCAGTTCTACTTTGCCAATCAAGGGTGGAGCATCACGATTCCGAAGAACCTGAAGCCGGGCAACTACCTCATCCGCCACGAGATCATCATGATCGAGCTGATGCCTCCCCAGTTCTACCCCGAGTGTGCCAATCTAGAGGTAACTGGAGACGGAACCGGGTTTCCCGGCGAAGAGTATCTGGTCTCCTTCCCAGGAGCCTACTCTTTGGAAGGTACGTTGCTCTTGCGGTTGCGGTGCGCGGAAAAGGGTGTAGCTGACCGTGCTTCCAGATCCGGGCCTCGCCCTGAGCGGTGATCTGTACTCCCAGAAGGGACATTCCACTTACGTGAGTGTTCGATCATCTGTGAAGCAGGTTGAGATACTAAACCCAAAAATTAGAACTATACCATTCCCGGGCCGGCCGTCTGGACTGGTGAGAACTGAGAAGTAGTGGGACGTACCCACCAGGGGCGCCTGAAGAGGAACACGAAGCGAGGTTCTCGAGTGTAGGGGACGTGAAAACCCGAATGAAAGCGGTGGTACCAGTGGCAGGCAAACAGATCATGTCATGAATTTATCTGTGGTTCTTCTTGAAATAATTTATGGAATGGCCATCGGAAATTGGACCGTTGTGTGATTTGCATTTGGGCGCATATGTCTTAGTTCCACGCTGTTCTCTCTTGCACCCCCAACCAAAAAAGAGCGTCAAATTCCCGCTGTGTCCCGAAACCGAGGCCACGCCAAGTATGTACGAAGTACTTCGTACATCCCTAAATCAAAATATCCATCTGGCTGTGCCGTCAAACCCGCGGGGCATCCTGGATACTTCGTGCATATTTGTCCACCCGGAGACTTACTTACATAATCCCCCCGAATCGACCGAGGACCAGCAAGATTTCAGCACCTGGGGTAACCTGAACCTGCCAACAGACGCGGAGTTGCAGTTGCTCGGCAAGTGTGATCTGTTACGCGCAACATGCGGGGAACTCGTCTCATTATAAATCCGGCGTGTTGGCGTCTAACTCGCCGCGGTTTCCCATTCTCCAGCCAAGCCATTCCATTCTCAGTCTCAGCTCAAGCAGCAGCACGAAAACCATCGTCATCATCAAGCACAACACCCCCAAAACCAACAACATCCCAACCCCACAACTTCCACAACACCACCACCACCAACCCCCGCCCAAATCACCTCCCCCAACAACCGCCACCACAACCACCCAAAATGACCACCCCCCCAGTAAACGCCTACGACATCGGCATCTCCACCCCCCTGCGCGGCCTTCGCGCCCTACAAAACCTGCTCACCAGAGCCGCCGCCCACCCCTCCGCCTCCACCCTCCCCCTCGCCAAGCTCCAGGGCTGCGAGGACATGATGCCCTTCGCCTTCCACGTGCAGTCCTGCGCGGCCATCGCGCGCGGCGTGCCCGACCGCCTGGTCCCCGCCACCCAGCCCGCTGAGACGGAGGCGGCCGGCGCGGGGCTGGATGAAGAGAATTTGACGCTGGAGAAGCTGCGGGTGTTGGTGGAGGGGGTGGTGAAGCTGTTGGAGGAGGGGGTCGTGGAGGGGGATTTGGAGGGGGTGGAGGGGAAGAAAGTGGTGTTGAGGTTTGGGGAGCGGAAGTTTGTTTGGGGTGGGAAGGGGTATATCCTGGGGTATGGACTGCCGAATTTTATGTTTCATTTGTGTATGGCATATTCGATTCTGAGGAGTGTTGGGGTGGAGGTGGGGAAGATGGATTACATTGCGCCGTTTATGGAGGGCATGACGGTGCAGGAGTGACTTGGACGGTTGGGCGGAGGGAGGGCAGTGTTGTGACGGGGAGCCCGTGGCCTCTCTGACACCAAGGAATTAAAATACATTGCTTCCATTCTCGACTTCCGTGCCATACCGTGGCGAAGGGCAAGGGCAAAATAATACAGGCGACCATTTTAACAATACAAATACTTCCATCCTACATTAACCCTCGTGCACCGCCGTCCCACGAACAAACAAGTTGCATCCCGCCTTTGTACCAATTCCAAAGTTGTCCGTTTCCAACAGGAAGTCCTCGGCCGTCGCACCCTCGATCTCAAAGTCAAACCGCCGAAAGAGAGTCGAGAGCAGCTGGTACAACTCGGCCCAGGCGAGGCTGGATCTGTTAGCCAAGGACTCTTTCGACAACGGGGATATGACTTACTGCATCCCAACACAGATCCTCGTCCCCTTCGAAAACGGCGCATACACCTTATCGAGCGCCTTCCGGTCCGCAGGATCCACCCACCGGTCTGGGTTAAAGCTCAACGGGTCCGGATAGAGCTTCTCATCAGTATGCATCAACAGCGTGGTCATGCCAACCGGAGTGCCGGCGGGGATACGCCACTCCCCGTACACAAGGTCCTGATCCGTCTGGCGCGGGGACCGTGTGCCGATGGCGGGGCTGAGGCGCAGACCCTCCATCAACACGGAGGTCAGGTAGGGCAGCTGCTCGAGCGTCGCCAGTGGGATCGGATCGGGCGACGTAGCTGCCGCTGCAACGATCTCAGCCCGGACGCGTCGGAGGATGTCGGGGTTGCTGTAGACATGGAACAGGATGAGGCGTAGAGCGCTGGCGGTTGTTTCAAATGCCGCGCCGGTGAGGGTGGCAACTTCTTCAAAGACGCGCTCAAAGGTCTTTTCGGAGGCGGGCAGTTTGGAGCGGACGATCTCGTGGACCACTGTGTTTTGGGAGTTGTCGTTGGGGTCGGCTGAATTGGCCGCGGCTAGGGTTGCTTTGGTGTCCGCTTCGGATTGCTGATCGTAGGCGTTAATCAAACGCTTGACCTTCTCATAGAATGGCATCCTACCTGGAGATATCGAAGGAACTGCTGGGTGCCTTCGTCTGCTGTCTTCATGACCCAGTCGATCGGGATGGACCTCAGAGCCGGCCCGAACCAGCGGACGTGCTTCGTTGTGCGCCAGAACACGCCCGCGCCCTGCGAAGAGATGGACAGACCAATCCCCCAGTCCTCGCGGTCCAGCTCCTTGTATTCCTTGCCGGTAATATACTCATTTGCGATATCCCTGGTGAAGGCGCTGGCCGCTGCGCCGAGGTTGAACGTGGTTCCGCTGGCGGCGAGACCTTCGATCCGTTTGGCGAGCTTGTCCACGTTCTTTCGAATTAGCTCCTGCCGAGAAGCAACCTTGGCTTTGGAGAATAATGGTGCAATCGAAGCGCGGTGGGCCTTGTGCGCATCGTGATCTACGAGCCACCGACTTGCTCAGTATCCAAACCGTAGACCACAATCACCATTCGCGAATAAGGCAGTCATACCAGCACCAAAGACAGTGGAGCGCTTAGCCCCAAAAGCATCGTACATGAAGCGGTACTTGTCCCAACGACCATCATTCCGGTAAATCTTGTCATAAAACGTCGGGTCGATCACATGCAGTTCGAAGGGGCTGATACGGATAATGGGGCCTGGTCAAACATGGAGTCAGATACACAAATTCAAAAACTGCAGTTCACGATTGGTCGGATGCCTGACCGTATTGTTGGTGCAATTCGGCAATCTTCTTTGTGTACTGTCCGTTCTGAATGACGTCGTAGTAGGCCTCGTACCAGCGCGAGACGGCGGCGAGCTTGGGTCCGGGGAACCGAGCGAGAGGATGCAGGAACAGGCGGTAGAAAGCGAGCGTTGCGTAGTAGGTGATGGCCGCCCCAGCCACGTTGCGCCAGCCGAGGAGGCTTCTGAGGCTTTCGATGTACTCCATTGCTCGCGTGAGGGCAAAAGGGCGAAGCGCAAACGGATGAGTTGACGGTTGGTCGTTGGCACCAACAGTCACTTTTAAGGCTGAACCGCGGCTTCGGCTGGCTTAATAAATCCAGGGGTTCCGAATTCGTGCTGCAGGGTGCGAACCAACAATCACCACAACAACTCCCCACAAACACCGAAGACCGAAAACGACACAAGGATTACAAGAAGGCTGCGAGCAAGACAATGACGAGATCCTCACCAAAAATGTTTCTCGTGCGACCAGTGAGCTATCAAGGGAACGATTCGCGATACATGCATCTGCAGCAGAATCCCCACCACCACACGGAGCTCGGTGACGGCAGAAGCCGAGTGGGAGGGGAAGGGCGCTGGTGCTGTGGGTGTACAGATTAGGTACCTTGCTGGGGGGCTTCTGGAGCTGCGGGAATCTCTCCGGCCGGCCTTCCTGCATGTCCGATGCCCCGCCACAACACGGGAGGGTTATTAGGGGTCAAGTGAGACAATGGAACATTCCCAGCAGCAAAGTCCCAGGCAGCCCCCATTCATCAAACCTTTCTCCAGAGCTCGTTTTCCCAGGCCACTGCCATGTAACGGCAATGCTCTGCTTTCGCGGCCTATCTTAAGTTCGACTGATACAACGCCCCTGAAGGGCGAGGTGATGATTGGTCAAATCTCGCTTCCTCCACCCCCGTGCATCGAAGGGGGGTTACATTCGTGGCGTAGTCTGTCCAGACCGTGGAGGGGCAAGCAGGCTGATCTCGATTCTTGGGCTGGGTCAAGTTGTATCCCGGCCCCATTTCGGTCCCGCCTGTGCCTCTATCCCCCACCCACCCACACGCAGTCGAAGCAGCACCGGGCTTGGAAGATGGCCCCCGATCCGTGTCTAGTGTAGACGCGAGACTCGGCGGCAGTGGCGAGTGCCTGTAAAATGCGGCGCAGTCGAACCACGATGCAACCATGTGTCGTAGATTCGGCACCTTGTGCCACGAGGAGTGAAATCCGCGCCGCTTACTCGCCTCGGTGCTGAGGAGCGACGGGATCGTGTTCAAGCTTTTCGATGGCTTGAGCGTTTAAATGTGCTGACTCGACCGGCCCCGGGACTGCGCCTGGAATTCACGGTTGTTTCTGCGTTTCTCTAGCAATTGACTTTGAATCCGGTCCTGCTACTGGAAAGCCATCCGAACCATGAACGCCTTTCCACCACCGGTTAACCCGGATGATCCGGGGTACGGCCCCATGGAGATGGGGCTGGCCTGGACCTTTACGGTGTTCGCTATTGTGGCTGTCGGCCTCCGTGCCTATGTCCGCCAGTCCCTGGCTAAGCGCCTGTCGAGCGATGACTGGCTCATGTGTCTGGCTTTGGTAAGTCCGTGTGCAATCCATGGGGTGATAACCAGATGCTGACACAATACCCCTTAAGGCGTTCCACTTGGTATCCATGGGTTTCGTCTCGACAGGATACCACTACGGACTGGGCAAGCACGATGCCAGCTTGACCATGGACCAGATGGGCAATGTCCTGAAGTGGTCATGGTTAGCCAACACTCCAGGCCTCCTTGTCTCTATTACAGCCCGTATCTCTATCGCTATCCTGCTCGTGCGATTGTTCGGTGTCCACGAGTGGTTCAAGTGGTTCGTCATCGTCGTGACCGCCGCGTGCTCTGTTATGACCATCGTCATCATCCCCTGCACCTACTTGCAAACGACACCGGTTAGCGGGAATTGGAACCCGTTTGACCCAAGTGTCACGCGCTGGAACCCGAAGATCTACATCACGATGGCTTTCGTTACTCAGTGTAAGTCTCGCCCCCGAATCTCATATCAGGAGTAGTATCTCCTAACAGCAATTTCACAGCATTCATAACCTTCTCCGACTTGACCTTCGTCTTGTTCCCTGTCATCATCATCTGGCGTCTGAGAATGGCCCTCACCCAACGGGTTGCGCTCATCTTCCTGCTCGGCGTCTCCCTGTTCACCATGGTCATGTCCATCCTCAAGACGATCGGCCTTCAAACGATCGCAGACCAACAAAACGACCCTTCGGCGAAGGACGTCCTGTACAGTGCCTCGCTACAAATCCTCTGGTCGTGCCTCGAACAAGCCTGTGTCATCATCATGGGCTGTGTCCCACCCCTGCGGTCGCTCATGAGGCTGGAATCGACGCGCGCCCTGTCGGCCTCGCTCAACAGTCTTCTCCGGCGGGCCAAGCCGTCTCAGGGCTCGTCGAGCAAGCAGTACAAGCACAGCGGGTCTGGGTATGCAGACTTGGAGATGCGCCCTGATCAGCTCGGCCGGTCCGGCGGGTCTTCGGCCGTGGCCATGCATGAACAGGGTGGTTGGGACAGCCAGCGGGATCTGGTCAAGAATAACGGCATGATTATGCAGGCTAATGAGTTTACTGTGTCGTACAGCCACAGGCATGATGGTGGTGTATGAGCTGGATGAAGGAACGAAACACGAGCGTTGTATTTACTGTATTCAACTGTGTACCTGTTATTTCCTTGGGTGTGGGACGGGGGCATGGAGGTTCAGGACTAGGGCAGGAGGGCGATGTGTAAAGGACACACGTACATATGGGTATGGGTATTTTGGCAGCTCTCGGGCAGGGCGTAGATACCACGACCGCATCTTTTTATTTGCCGTTATGAAATGCATAATGATTCATTATCCCACATGGCGGGTACGGCGAGATGTGACTTGAACCATCAGTATGAAACACGCTGCATTACTTTGTTTCTGTGAACATCTATTAAACCCCGAATCTCACCTTGCCCTGCCTGCTTCTTATGCTGCTTTCTCGAGCATGACGAAACAAAACCTAGGTAACCAATCAATACATATTACCAGTATTCGTATCCCTAACGCCTTCGTCCCCCAAAGCCCACTTCACTCTTGCTCGCCCAGCTTCTCCGCCCCCTTCCCCCCCTCCACATCCCCACCCCCCTCCTGCTTCCTCAAATCCTGCCACCCCATCCCCCACAACACCAACGCGCATGCCGCCGCCACTGCCGCCACCAGATAAAACACACGATCCACACTATCCGCGATAGCCGTCACAATCTCGGGCAAGTCCACAGACGGCACGATCGCACGGAAGCCCGTCGCGCCCGCCCGGATTATGGCTTCCGTGTCCAGGTGGCCCACCCGCGCCTGCAGCTCCGACCGCAGGCTGGCGTCGAAGATAACGTCGCATAGCGCAAGCATGATGGCGGGGCCGAGGGACTGCGCGAAGATCACGAAGGCCATGCCCGTGGCGAGGTTGTCTGCGCCGACGGCGGCTTGGACGGCGAGGATGGCCTGTTTATGAAAACGTGTCAGTGTATTGCCTGAGGTGAAGGGCGATGGCTAAGGGGACGGTGGAACGGACCAGTTGCATGCTGAGACCTGAGCCTATTCCAGCGATGATTTGGAATCCTACCCACCAACCGGTGGGGCTACCAGGTCGCAATATTGAGTAAAGGCCAGAGCCGATGGAGAGGAGGATGGTACCGGGTATGGCCAGGTAGATCACGTATCCTATTTTTTGTACTAGGGAAGTCAGCATAAGTAACGAGCCTCCGTGGTGGGGGCTGGCTTCAAACTCACACAATACCCCCGATGCACCGGCCGCGAACAGCTGGGGTAGGATAGTTGGCAACAAATACACGCCACTCAACATCGGCGTAGCGTCGTTGATAGCTTGGAAGTAAATCGGAAGAAAGAAGGTTGCGCCGTACACAGCTGAGATCATGAACGCCTGGTACAGCCCAGACGCCCAGACAGCCGTCTGCTTGACCATCGAGGGCGGGAGCAGTGCGTCGTCACCCTTGTACCAGTTCCACCAGAACCACACCGCGAAATTGGCAGCCGAACCACAGAACAAACCGATAACGCGCGACGAGTTCCATGGGTACTGGCTGCCACCGTATTGGAGGGCCAGGAGGAGCTGCAGAACAGCAGGAGCAAACAGGACAAATCCTAGGAGATCGAGGTGGTGGTGCAGCTTCCGGAGAACCACCAGCGGGTTTTGCTTTTGCGTCTGCTCGGGGATTCGTAGGATGAGGAGAGCTAGCACGGCGACGGCGCCTACGGGTAGGTTGACGTAGAAGCCTAGAAGAAGGGTGCGCCCCTGGATTAGCACCGCAAAGGGGTTCGGACTTGGCGGGAGAAAAAAGGGGCACTTACACCAGCGCCATGTTGTGTATGAAGTGAAGGCGCCCCCGATGAGCGGCCCAGCGACGAGACCAAGTTGGTTCACTGCCAGAAGTTATTAACTGCTGTTAAAACAAGCTTTGGGGTCTGGTAGCTCAGCATTAAATGGCTTACATCCCATGGTTATACCAATCAGGGCTATAAGTTCATCTCTGTTAGTGTCATATCTCGACCGAGGGTTAACCGGGTAGGGGCTAATCTCTCACCAGGGCGCTTTTCTAATGGGGCACAGCTGGAAATGATAGTGATGGCGCCGTTGATGATGCCAGCGGCGCCAAATCCAGCCACGGCCCGGCCAACGATGAGCATGGCAGACGAAACGGCAGCACCACAGAGGACGGACCCGATCTCGAAGATGCCGAAAAAGACAAAGAATGACCACTGTTTGGAGATCCCTTAATCAGTAACCTAGGCCCAGCCGGCACCATTCTATGGACGGACCTTGGTGTTGAAGTGTGTGTATATCTTTCCCGTGAGTGGCTGTGGTGCGGCGCTGCGGGCGGTTAATCTACTGCGTTCTTAGACGGCGATATGTTATAGAGCTCACCTGCCAAACTGGTACGCGCTGGCATACCATCCAACATCTGGGAGAGAGTTGAAGGTATCTGTGATGCGTGGAATTGCCTACAAGGCCGTGTAAGTGACGAGACGGTTGAGGATATGGCTTGGCGAAACCAACTGTGCTGATAATCATGGTGTCCAGAAGCATCAGAAAGCAAGCAAGAGCGACACTGGCGACGATGATGGCCAACTTGAAGCCGGTTACATATTCGGACTCGTCTGGCGTGACCACTTCTTTGTCCGGCACGGATGGGTTTACAGACGGTGGTGTCCCGGTTTCGGGGCCGTCCGGGGCCGGCGGTGAATCACCAGAAGGCATTTCCGTCACCGTACTCGGCTGTTTTTCACGCCTATTATTTGCGAGTTAGAGGATGGCAAACTTGACGCAAAGCGGTTAGCGGCACTCACTCCATAGTCTTGTCAGTTTTGTCGTTGGTCACCGGGTGTTGTCTCGAACACCGAGTTTCTACAGCAAAAGTTTCACCCAGGCAGGACCGCGTTCAACAGGTAGCGGCCTCGCCTGTCTTTTTCCCCAGCGCGGGGAGAATGGCGCCATCTGCCGGGCTGGGGTCTCATCCATGATCTCCTACCCAACGGCAGCCCGTACAGTTTGGGGTGATCATCAACAGGCTGTTCCCGCTGCGGGTCTGGGTCCAACATGCGTAGGTGTTCCATGCACGAATTCATTTGGAGGAAATGTTGTGCGACAAACAGTCGATGCGGTCACCACCTACCTCATCGGGTGGATGACAGCCCGACATGGTATCAACAGTAGAGCCGGGGTCGTAATGCATATACAGACCTTGCTTGGATGGCCCGGGTTTTCTTCTGCAGCTTCGCCCAGAAACAGTGTCAGCCTGACAGTCAGCATGATGCACGCTCCGCCAGTTGTGTTTCGGACGGCTCAGCCCCAGCGTACATACCGCACCGTGTGACGGATTTATGAGAGCAATCCCGGTTACTCACGAGTCACGGTTCGAAAACCAATCCCCCCCAACCGTACGTCAACCAACGAACGGAAATCCAACTTCCTTCGCCGCCGGACAACCACGCCGCTTGGCCGTTAGCGATGTCACACCCCTGAGATAGTGATGTGGTATGTGCGGCAGGACTTTGCAGCGTTGGATTGGGGTCCCAATCAGAACGGCATGTGAAGGACATGGTTCCGGGAACTGTCGGATCTAAGCAGAAGATGGATCAAGGTACTGGTACTTGGGCCCCGATTTCTACATATCATCGCGTCTTGATCTCGGCACATCTCTAATTTGGTCGGTCACACCCGGGCCGCGCCGTAAGCCACGACTCAACGGCTGGGGGATTCAGCAAGAAAAGGGACGATCACCCCACGGCTCTTCATTTCCTTGTTCTGTGCCGCACAGTACCCCTCCCCGTGAAACAACGGTTGAGGTCCAAGGCCTGTGACGTGCCCTCGAACCATTCAACGGAAATAGCGTAGTTAACCATCGTTTGATGCGCATCGCGGGTGCCTTGGGCGGTTGAGCCCACGCCGCGTTCTGGACCTTGGTCGGGTGAAGATTAGCCTTTGACGGTTGGTTCGTCTGATATTGACGTTACATTGAAGAGAAGATGCCACATCGTTCGGCATGCACGGGCCGTGACACTGCTCTTGGTTAGTCGGAGTATGCCACTAACGGGGGGTTTGCGTTCGCCCTTCCGACCTTGGTTGCATCCAGCGCTTGTCGATCGTGGGAATTTTGGCCTTGGCATCCTATTAGTCCTGGAGACGGTGATGAGAGTGAAGAAGCCAGCCGACAGAAATAGCTTCGCCGTAGGGCTGCAGAAGGAAGAAGCGCCGGCCATGAGCCGAAGAGTCTGATCCTGCCAGTGTGCTCGGCGCACCCCTTGGGGCCTTGACCGAGACACACTGACCCCCTCCCCACAAGATACGATGCTGGCTGTGCCAGTCACGCCAGTCTTGATATGCAGCTTAGAGACAGCCGCAGAGGGGAAGGGGCTCGCCCGAAACCTGTTGATCTTTGTGCCTTGCAGTTGGGGTAATATCGGAGCCCGGCAAATTGTCTCACTCCTTGTTAACATCATCATCATGGCGTGGGTAACTCAAACACCCGTATTAGTGCTGGCCGTAACGGGGCTACTCTTGTTCCAGCTGGCAGCCGTATACTTCCGGAGAAGTCAACGCAACAAGCAGATATGGGCGAAGCTCGACACTGTGGGCGTGGCGCCGGGGGGCGGCATGCTCGCCTGGGGATTGGGTATCATGAGGTCGATAACCTCGATGCAGGTCGTCGTGCGTGAGGGATATGAGAAGTTCTCCAAGCTGGGCAAGCCGTTCGCCTTACCCACCATGTGGATCGGGGGAGCCGTCGTCGTCCTGCCGCCGTCGATGCTGCACCTACTAAACCGGCCACGGGATGAGCTGTCCAGCTTCGACGCCCTGCTTGAGAACGCACAGTTCCAATACCTGATGACGGACAAGGATGTGTACGCCAACACAATTCACTTCGACATCGTCCGAAAGCACTTAGCCCCCAAGAACATGGGCGCCCTTGCCGGAATCATGGCGGAGGAATGGGACGCTGCGTTCCGAGTTCATTGGGGAGACTCTAAGGACGGAACTGTGGTTAACGCGTGGGACTCGATGGTAAAAATCATCGCGCGTGCGGCACTGCGGATCATGGTCGGGTTGCCCGGGTGCCGGGATGAGGAGTACCTGGAGCGGTCGAGACTGTATGCGAACGCTGTGCTGGTGGATGCTTGTTTTATCAACTGCGTTCCTCCTGCAATCAGGCCGGCTCTGGCACCGGTGATGGCAATGCGGGCACGATACCATCAACGGCGGTTGATGAAGATCCTGGTGCCGATGGTAGAAGAGCGGTTGCAGAGGCATCGAGAAACCAAGGGCCAAGAGAGCGGTGATCATCCGGTATGTTCCTGACACAACTTAAAGCATGTTCTGCTTCTGTTTAATCTAACTCTTTCCAGGGCGATGTGATCCAATGGTTGATAGGGGTGGCCGAAAGCCACGGCCCGGAGCAGATGACAGCTCCCAAGATCGCCACGCGCATCCTCGCGCTGACATCCATGTTCGTCTTCGCCATCGGTTGGGTCTTTGCGCATGTCGTACTCGATATCTATTGCAGCTCGTCTCGCGACGAGTTCGTCAGTGGCCTGGAAGAAGAGGCTGCCCGCGTCTCTGGCGAGCATAAGGGGCTAGCGACCAAGGAGGCCATCGACAAACTCTACCGACTTGACTCAGCAGTGCGCGAGTCGATGCGCCTCAACGATGTAATGGTCCATCTGATGCCCCTGGACGTCTGGAGCGGCGAGGGCATCGATCTTGGGGACGGCGTCCGGATCACCGCAGGCTCAGGGGTTCGCACCGTTTTTCCTGCGCAGATGGTCCACATGGATCCGAACAATTACAACGAACCGGAAAGATTTGACGCCTTTCGTTTTTCTCGGGAGTTTGATGAAGCGGAGAATCGGGGCAGCCCGTTGCCGTCTGGGAAGAGAGAACTGGTGACCAACATAACCGCAACCTTTTTGCCCCTTGGGTACGGGAGGCATGCTTGTCCGGGGCGGTGGTTTGTGGCACAGATGGTTAAACAAGCCACTGCTTATGTGCTTCTCAACTATGACGTTGAGGTAACCAAACGGCCTGGGAAGCGCCAGTCGTTGTTGAACTTTATGCTACCGCCAGAGACAGCCGAGATGCGTGTCAGGTGGAAGCATGGGTGACAGAAGAGGGTCTTATTTTATTAACAATCTAATACCTTCTGTACTTTGAACCTATCATCTACCTGGTGATGCAGATGCAGGATTTGTGATATGCTCTTCTCCGACTAGGCCGTAGCCGCGTTGTTGGCAAGCCCCCCCGGAGCGTGGGCCAGACCACATCGACCTCCTCAACGAAGCCCACGGCCGCTGTCATAACTGGAGCGTAGCTCGGTGGCCGCCTCATCCGAGTTGCCGACCTCGTCAACCTTATGGGAAGCCCCGTCAGAGCCAAGATGGGCACTCGGGTGAAAGACACAGAACACTCCAATGGCGATGAGCATCGGTGCCGACTCAAAGACCCAAAATAGCCATTCGTGGTTGAACGAGTATCCCTCCATACCTTCAGCGAACTCGGCCACGCGGTAGATGCAGCGTATCTGCAATATCCAGATCAGCACACCAGCCCTCTCACACAACCCACCCCTTCCCCATCCCATAACCCACCAACGCAAACAAGCAAACAAACAAACAGAGCACCTACCATAATCAAAACACTCGACACCGCAACCGCCCACACCACCCTCCGCCACCCCTCCGGCCCATCCCTCACCACCAACCCCTCCCTCCCGGCCAGCACCCAAAACCTCCCCAAAACCCCCAAAAACACCGCAAACGCCACAACCTGCAACACCAACCCCCCAATCAAAACCGCCACCCCAACCGCCGCCATCTTCCCCACCCACCCCCGCGAAGCCGCCAACCCCGACCCGCTGGCCTGCACCAGACACGAGACAACATCACAACACACAAAGACGCGGGTGAGCAGGCGGGCGGGGACGCCGAGCACGCGGTGGCGGGTGCGCTCGCGGTCGAGCACGGCGCGGATCAGCCGGCCGATCAGCAGGTAGTTGCCGGCGGCGAGGAGGACGGGGGCGAGGACGATGAGGGTGTGCGAGGCTGCGAAGGGGGCCTGTGGGGAGTAGCGGGGGGGTTGGTTAGTGGGCTGGTGGTTACTTAAACTGATGGGGGGGAGGGGGGGCGGGAAGGCGGTGGAAAAGCGGCGGGGATGGATGGGGAGTGGGCGTGGTGGCGGGGGACGTACGATCTGGGTTGGCTGTTTGATGGAGTAGCACCGGAGGGCATAGCCGAGGACTTCGACGGCGGCACCAACGACGACGGTGGTGAAGAACCAGGCGCGGTACTTGATGATGGTGAGGTAGAAAATGGCGGAGAAGGCAATGCCGTACAGAACGGTGGCGAGTACGGTGACCGCGAAGGATGGGTCGTATGGCCAGACGGAGGTCGGTTCGTCGGCCATGTCGTCGGGGATGATGTCTTGCGTGGGGCCTGGTTGATGAGAAAAGAAGTTGTACTTCAGTAGTGACAGCACAGGTTTGGATACAGTAGACCGTCGAATCAGTGCTGATACATCGCCAAGTACGGTCAAGTCGCCGCAACAAAGCAGGTCATATATACGATGTCCGTGGTCTTCCTTTTGTAGATCATCGTTGGGCTTTGCACTTTACTGAGGCTTAAAAATTACGGCCGCGCGACATGTGTCGGATCAAGACCGAGGTGACGTACATACGAGATGTCTCTTGGCTTTGCCCGTGCTAAGCCCTGACAACTCTGGCCTTGCAGACGAATCTGAATGCGACGAATGCGATGGCGTCGTCCATCTCGGGCCTTGGCCACAGCAAGCGACATGATCTTACGGCCGACGTTAGTCCTGTCATATCTAACTTCTGCCTTTACCCGAGGCAAAAAAAAATGTTAGAAGGTCCTGCTTGGCCGCCGAGGTGCCATGCCCATACAGAACTTACACTAGGAGATATCGCTTCGGATGTGGATGGCGGCGTCCCGGGACCGTAGACCTAACCACCGAGGTGGAAGTTTCTGAGAGGCCCGCTTTCCAGGGGCCTACGAAAGGGATTCATGCCCTATCGTCCGCGCGGAATAACTCTGTCCGTGGAATGGGTGGGCCAGAACCAGGGAGTCCGGTTCCGTTCTCGATGCCAGCCCTGAGGTTTGGGTCTTTGGTAGGACCAGCCGATGTGGCCGAGACCGGACTAGATGCTCTCGCAGCATTCGCTGCTTTCACATGTGTTTTCAGTTCCCGCAAGCGCAACTGATGGGTTGATGGGCCACTCTCTTCTTTTCTATCCCTAACACGCTCCCAAACTGCAAGCTCATAACCTAACCAAAACGAATCCCGCTGTTCGGGTCCCACGCCCCTCTCACAGGGGGCTTCGCCGCTCCTTGTCTCCCTGACTGAGCATTGTTACTCCCGCCGGAAGCAGGCGACCCGCTGAATCGTATCCCCATCTCGGGGGTCCATGCGCCTTGCATGCTGGCGACGGGGGCAACCGGCGGCATTGGCCGGGGTTGCTGCGGCTGGACGTTGTCCGCCCAACTCTGGATTTGAGCCTCAACTGGTGGTGGGGCATGAGTGGTCTGCCGGCTGGATTGGGGCTGGGGTTGTGTGTAGTACGATGCTGGGTTTGGGGTTTGGTAGGACTGTGCTGGCGGGGGCTGCGTGGGGTTGAGCGAGAGTGACGATAACGGAGGCATGGAAATTTCACTGTGCAAGGTCAGTATTGGATCGGCAGCGACGTAGGGTGTTCACTTACTCTTCAAGGGCCCGCGCCTCCTTCCTCCTCTCGTTAACCCATTGGCGCGCCTGGTTCCGAAACCCCTCAACTATCCTGCTAAGATCGTTGTAGAACTTCCTCCCGACCTCGACGTTGCTGACAATCTCCTTGTACTTGTAGTACGCGTTGTCGAGTCTCTGCAGCGCTTTCTCCCTGTCATGGCTCCCCTTCTCGCCAATGCTCCTCTTCTGCGCCTCAAAATCACGGTTGGCCCGCTGGAGATCCTCAATGGTCCTCTCTTGATCCGACAGCTCTTTCTCCACGACTTCAAGTTCGGGTTCGTACAAGCTATCAAGGCGTCTGTCAAAGAACTCTTCAAAATGTGCTGGGACAATCGGAGTGGTGGGATAGAGCCGTTCTAGACGCGCTGCTTCCCCCAGAATGTCCGTTTTGATCTCATCGGCGCGGCTCCTGGCCCGAAGAGACTCGATGCGTTTTCTCCTCCTCGACTCAAGACGGAGAACGTCATTGTAAACACCTCTCAGCCTTCCTATGGCTGGTTTCAGGAGTTCGGGGATCTCTGTCTTCCTGCTGTTCGGGATGTAGTCCATTAACCCTCGGTCAGGGCCGGCAAGGATGGCGAGCGTGTCCTTCACCGCTGCGAACTTCTCGCGGACCACGGCATCGCTAGAGGTGCTTGACGCAAAGTAACCGTCGATCTCGGTCGCTTGGTTCCACAACCTGGCACCGCCGTCGCGGCTCGGTTCGACCCGAGACTCTGGCCGCGCCCAGCGCTGTGTGCCATGTTTCAGCCGCATGCTGTTGTCCTCGTCCTCCTCGGCTGCCAGCAGGGATCGGCCCTCGTCAAACACCGCCTTGTCGCTCGCGCAAAGTTTCTCAATGTCCGTGAGGCCACGTTGGAGGCGATTGATGGCATCGGCCTGCCGAATTTCGTCGGCGTGTTGTGCAAGGGTGCCGGGCAGTCCCAACGGCTTTTCAAGTGCTTGCAGAGAGCCGGGGAGGTTTAGGCTCGAGAGGATCTCGTGCAGCTTGTCGGTCATGCTCTCGAGCTCTACGACAATGTTATTGTTGACGAGGCGGTCTCTCCGCTCTTCGTAAATGGAAACGGCGAGATGAACGGAAAATGGCACCAGCTTGGTGAACAAGGCAGGCCCAAATTCGGCGTGGTCCCCCATGTACTCGTGGGGTTTGGCGATCTGCGGTGGGACGCGGGCCACGGCCATGTTGGCGCGCTCAAGGATCTTCAGTTCGGGCTTGGGTGGAACGATCTCTGCCAATGGTCAGCATGGCGGAGAAGGGGATATGTGAAGAGGATATGTGTGGGGGACTCACGAAGGTAAAGAATGTCGTTGTCTTTGTCGGCCCGCTTAAGGTCGTCCTCTACCCGCTTCTTCAATCCCTGAAGATCGTCCACCACAGCCCTGTTGATGTACCCTCCTCTGCACTCCTTCAACCCCTCGTTGACGCACGCGACAGCATCAGTCAGCCGCGCAACCTCCTCGCCGTACTTCTTCTTCTCCAAACAGTCGCAGGCTGCGCGATATTGGGCGGCGGCGGCAAAGTGGTGGTGCTTTGCGCTCATGTGATGGATCCAAGCGGAGCTGATGGCCTCGCTGCGCATCGCCGCCTCGCCGGCCAAGTTATAAAGATCCGACACCCGCGCGGCTAGTTTGGCGATCGAGGCATCCTTGTACCCATCCATGACGGCTTTCTGCCAGAAACACTCCTGGCTCTGGGCCAGGAATAGCTCCGTCAGGGACTCCAGCGTCGCATCGTCCATATCGTCGGGCGGGTTCGGCATCCGCAGCTCGGGAAGCACCTCGGTCCTGATGTGTTTCAGCACCCCCGCGGCTTGGGAGAAGTAGCTCGCTGCCGTCTTCAGGCCCTCGGTATTGCCCCGGTTGGATGACATGGCAAGCTGCGAGTACAAGGCGGCTAAGTTGTAGAGAACGTTCATGAGTTCGTACGTGAGGTTGTTTTGAACGAGGGGATGTTCGGTGTGGTAGCCAAGCGCGGGGTACCATGTGAAGTCGACGCCGATCTGTCACGCAGTCCCCAGTCCGTCTGTCAGTCGACGGACGCCGAAAAAGCAGAATATATGGCAGGAGCCCTTACGTCGACGGGGAATTTGCCGTTCATCCCCACTAACTGACCGGCGTACGTCTGTAGCTTCTTGATCCCACTCGGGTGAGCGTCGCGCGAGTTGACGGCATCGCGGCGCAGGTGGTCGATGACCTCGAGGTCATGGCGGAACATGTCCGGGTGCTGGTCGTACTTCTTAGAGATGTACTGGCGGATCGACGAGGCGAGCGAAAGCTGAGTCGACTTCCGAAAAGGAAGCGACAGAATGTTGGAGCTGTAGCCATCGGAGTCAGCTTGGTGAAGGGAAGGGGTGGAGGGGTGGAATGGAGGTAACACATTATGGCGGCGGGGTGGAGGGGTGTCGGGGTATACTGACGTCGTCATCTTGACTCTGATTGCGCACCGCCGTGCTGTTTTGGGAATAACCTCAGGTCCGGGGCACCTTCACAGTCGGCCTGACGTCAAAATCCAAAGGTAACACAGGCTGATGTCATCAGGCACCGCCTGGCCCTCCAAGGGTGCTTGTGTTGTAATGGTTGTACCTCAGGAATGGGACGGGACGATTGTTTGGCGGGGTCTTTCCAAACAACGACCAGGCACCACCAGCCAAACACAAACCCCACATCCAGGAGTCCAAGCATTTCTTCATGCCTCGTATTCAAGGCAACATGAACAAATGCCCAATTCAACAGAACTGACTGTTAGTTACAGTGTTGTGTTATCCCATCAACCACGCATCAACCATCACTCGCATTCACTGCGGCACAACCAAAACACTCAGCTCCCACGCAACCATCTTCAAGTGCTCTCAATGCATACCTAAATTAGCAACTTGGCCGCAGGATGCCACGTTGACTTACTTTTGAGACTTTTTCTTTTCGGACTCGGGAACCGAAGCCAGGGGCGCCCCTGCGAAAAGCATTCGGAGTTGGTCGGGAAAGTAATCCGCGATAAAAAAAAAAAGAAATCGAAGACGTGGAACTCAGCAACACCACCCACCACCGCATCACGACATCGGCATCACGACATCTGCATCAGGTGCGTCGGGTGTGTCGGCTGCATCGGCACGCTTATCCTCCAATCATCGCCGTCGTGGATCATCCAGCACATCACTTTTCAGCCTGAGCCACGCCGCCTTCTCTCTCATTATTAGGCCGCTTCCTTGCTTGATGATTCAACCAGCTTGCCTGCCGTGCGACCTCCATCTGCCATGCGGCGGTCTTGAGGCGTTCTGTCACTCGCTCCAGCTCCCTTGATGCAGTGATCCTCGCTTCCCTGTCTCGGCCGGCCACCTTTCGGCTGCCTTGAAATTAACCCGACACCATGCTCGGACAACACCGCCGTACATACGTAGCATCCGCTTCATCTTCCGTCTGGAAGCTGGATGTATGTCGGATCTCCCCCAAGGCGTACCCATGGAATGCGCGCAAAAGGCGGCACTTACTTGAGACCTTGCGACAAATCAACGAGAACTGACCACCACTCGCCTTCGATATCACCGGCTTTCTAGGCATGACGGTCGGCAACGCTCTCGGTTTTGATGCTTCTTTCGGTCCCGACTTCCGGAGGAGTGTGGTGTTACCACTTGTTTCAACTGTTGCAAACTTCATACGGGCGACGGCGGAAACTCGAAGCTGCCCGATCGCAGCCCGTCATGGAACCTGAATTCAAACCTCCCGATTTCGAGACCGCCCCAAGCATGTTGGAGAGGCCTCGTATTTTGGTTTTTGGCCATCCCGGTTCTTCTATTTGTGCTGCGTTTCCAGCACAGCACAAAGCTTGATTTTGTACAAGCTGTCCTGACTTTGTACCAGGTCCTCCAACGTGGCTCCTCTCGAGTTGCACCTCAGCTCGCCGCCATCAAACCCTGCCATCTGACCTCTATTTTTTAGCATAGACTTCGCGGCGAGGCCAACCGGGGCCGGCATGTCGGCATACGGCCCGCCCAATTGTTTTGCCAGGTACTTGACCGGACCAGCCGTCCCACTCATCTTGAAGACCCGAGACCATGGTGATCCATCCACCCGGTCGATAAAATCACGCGCATACGATTTTCGTTCCGGTCTCAGACGACCCGCAGTGACATACAGCTGTACTTTTGATATCATGGCAACATTCTTTTTTTTCCGGCTATATCATCAAGCCAAGGACGAGGTTGCTGTTCAAACCCCGATTCCGGGTCCGCCTGTCCAAGTTGAAAGTGACCTGGGTATCAAGCCTCATTGTGTCAGGTTTACCTTGTCAGCTCGATGAGACAGCATCACCGCAGGTCCTGTACATCGTTACACAGCACCCCCGGCGTAGCGACAGAAACAACTTCTCTTCCTCACCGCGACCCGGGACAACGTCCGCTGATTCATTCACTTAGCCGACTGCGTGTGCCAGGTTTATCACGCGTCTCGTAAGTTTCCGGACCCGGGATAGTCGTTCCTGATTTGAACGGAAGTGACGTTTTCCTCACCCCCTTGGGCGCGGGCCACCAAACCGGGACTAGACTTCGGACCTTTCTCGTCCCAACACCACGGTTACAGGACCCACGGCTACGGCAATGCAACTATACACATAAAGGTTAATCACGGAACCTGCTCGCCTTCTTCACAACCGGCTGGATACGGCGTAGCACTTTATTCGCTTGTCAGACGGCCACAGACCGGACATCCCCATGCCAATGTCCACAAATTATCCTTGTCGGGTGTCGTCTATGCTGTGAGACTTGGCTTGTGCTGCGGCAACGGGATAATTCAGCACATTTCAGCACATTTTACCGCTCCGCCCTTCTCGCACCGGCGTGTTCGGAAACCTGCGCACAGAATTTCAACACCGAACTGTGCTCGATGCTTGAGGGGGCGGTTGTGGCGCCGGATCTGAGACCTTAGTGCCCAATTAACCTTACCGGTAATTTACTAAGGAAGCCACCGCTAGCCGAAACGGGAACATAGGAGAGAAGATTGTCAAGTTGACATCATGGGGTCCGTACCACCTCTTGGGACGGCAGGGAATCCGGGTTGAAGCGGTCTTGCGCCGTGGGGAACGGGAAGTCACCTTGGGGGGAGACCTGACTGATAGTGCCTTGCAGGCCCGAGGTGTGGGAGGCCGATATTGCGGACACATAGTTAGTGCCAAAAAACTTTCCCCTCGATGCCCGGTCGCGGACCCTCGGGGCGCGCTACACAACATGTCCTTGCTCGCACACTATAGGCTGAATCAATGTCAACATCCCGGGCACCGTGGCCGCTGGGTTCTCGTATCGATCATGACAAGTTTAGACCTCGCCAGCAGACCTGCATCCCTCTCTCTATCAATAGCCGGGATTCCGGCTACCAGGATACCGCTCCCCTCGCTTCCGTCTGATCCGAAAACTTGACGATGGAGCCCCCTTTTCGGACTCTCTCCACGCCGACTTCCCAGTAGGCGAGGCCGCCCCCGCTAGGTGGTCGCTCGTCCGAAGAGGGTTGGCTTGGTGCCGAGAGCAAGAGCACGTACACAGTACAACGTGTTTCCGGGTGACAAACTTGCTTATTCGGGCAATGGCTTCCCCGCCACGAGCCAGGGTCCAGCCGCGCATCTCGGAAAGACCAGGCTAGTGAGACACTTATGACCCAGACCATGGCACATCACACTTAGATGGGATGCCTCGCTGTTACTCATTTATGGGACCCAAGGCGGATCCCGGCTCCTATTAGTACCCTCGCGGCCTCGGTCAGAACCCCCTCCCCCGATCTACCTACCCACGCGCTCGTCAACCTCAGGCCATTTTTACCACCGGTAAATTCTTGAACCACCAAGATGGAGGGACTTACGCTGGTTCTGCTCTACCTGGCCATCCCGAGCCTTCTTTTCTCAGCCATCAGGCAGATCGTATCATGGAGGAAAAGCGGTGGATCCAAGGCTAGGTTTCCGGGACCGCAGCAGTTCCCCATCGTGGGCCGCGTTCATGACTTACCCCGGTTTTCACTCTGGTTGAAATTCAAGGAGTGGGCCGACGAACACGGGCCAATCTACTACACCAAAGCGCTGAACCAACCCTTCATCGTCATCTCAGACGAGAAGATCGCCGAAGAACTGCTGGTGAAGAGGGGCCACATCTACTCGGGCCGCCCGCAGATCCGCTCCCTCATCAGGCACAAGGAAGGCCCCGCATACTCCGCGCTGATGGACCGCCATGGTAAGTTCCACCCCCCCAACCCTAATCCAACCTCCCACCCCATCCCATTCCATCCCACCCACCCAACCCACTCGCTCACTCACCCACCCAACCCACTCACTCACTCACACACCCGGCGGGCGACCCCCCCCAACGCAGATATATGGAAAGCGCAGCGCAAATGGGCGCACGCCGCCATGGCAGAAGCCTACAAGCACCACTTCTATGGGCACGTGGAGCGGGAGATGGCGCGGTACCTGGGGCTGCTGCTGCTGGACCCGGCACGCTTCCTCGACTACACGCGCGAGTACTGCGGGCGCGTCATGTCGCGGCTCGCGTGGGACGACGCCACGCAGGGCCGCGCCAACGGCGACAGCGCCGACCAGACCCTGCACTGCATGAGCGTGTCCGGGCCGTTGACCAACACGCTGACGCCGCTGTGGTACCTGCCTGCGGTGGTCAATCCGTGGTATGGTTATGAGGTGGAGAGGGAGAGGGTGCAGCGGGCGTGGTGGTTGGGTAATTTTCGGTTGGCGAAGGAGCGGATGAGGAGGGGGGAGCTGCCTGGGGATACGTGGGCGTATCGGTATTTTGAGCAGGTGCGGAAGGAAGGGAATGAGGAGTTGGATCAGGAGGAGGAGCAGGAGGTGTTTGCGAGCTGCATGATTGGGTTTTTGAATCTGGTTGGGGTTGTCACCATCAGCGGGCCGCTCAAGTTCTTCCTCATGGCCATGGCGCTGCACCCGGAATGGCAGAAGAAGGCGCAGGCCGAGATCGACCGGGTGTGTGGCGACCGCATGCCGACCATGCAGGACTTTGCGGGTCTGCCCACGGTCAGGGCTTGCATGAAGGAGACGGTGCGGTGGAGGTCAGGGGTGCCGCTTGGTGAGTAACGCAAACTTACCATTGTCGCTCGGGTTGTTGCAGCAGAAACTAACGGCCGTCCGCCTCCCTATTAGGTGTCCCCCATCAAGCAGAGCAAGACGACGAGTACCGGGGGGTCAAGATTAAGAAGGGGACAATCGTCCTTGCATGCGAATGGTACATACATATCCTCACTCATACCCCCCACCTCCCCGTTACACACACACACAGACCCCATGCTGACCACTCCCCTTAGGTCCCTCAACCGCGTCCCAACCAAATACCCCGACGGCGACAACTTCCGCCCGGAGCGGTGGCTGGAGCCGTCCTGGCCGACCTTCCAAGCGCCGCTCACGCGCTACCCCAACTTCCGCGAGGGCCAGTCGATGCACACCTTCGGCTGGGGCCGGCGCACCTGTCTCGGCCAGAACATTGTCGACGACGAGACCTTCGTCTTCGCGGCGGCCGTGCTGTGGGCGTTCGACCTGGGCCCCAAGGTGTGTCCGCGCACCGGGGAGCAGGTGCCCATCGATACGCAGGCGACGAATAGCCATGTGATTTTGGAGCCGAGTCCGTATCAGATTAGTATTCGGGTGCGGGGGCAGGAGAGGGGGAGGCAGGTGCTGGAGGGGTATCATGAGGTTATGGGGGAGCTGAGGCTCTGAGGGATGGAATGGCGGACGGGAGAAAAACGGGGAGGGGGGTTAGGTCGTGGGTAATTTGCTCGGCTGGACTGGGGATTCGGCGATACTACTGATGGCGGGACTGAGGTCAGTGGCGGTATTACGGCAGTGGCGCTAGGAGCATTCTTTTGTTTTGAGCGTCTTTCCCGTCTCTTTTTGCTCAATTTGTTTGTTGATCTCGCGGTGGGTATGTTTGGCACCTCGAACCATGGGTTCTGCATAGAATAAGCTGGATGCCAGTCTATCCATCAAATGTACCTGGTTGAGGTACCTCGTGTTTGCGAGACTCGAGTCTGCAACGACTGGAACTCGCCCACTCCATGAGTTCTTGTGTGATTTGCGAAGGACCACAAGTCGTCGCACGAAGTGTCTAAGCTGAAGTCCGAGGTGTCACTGACAGGGACTCGTGTAACGGGACCTGGTGCGCCATGTCTGACCTTGATCGAAGAGTTTGAGACATGTACATACATACTTGGAGGCCTTGCAGCACTCCAGTAGGTACAAACAGGCGCAAATTACCGTAGTAGGTGCTAAGAGCTGTGTGAAAAGGCACCCTATCAATCACGTAACATCCTTTAGGTTCTAGAACAAGCCCCCGACTAGACATCCGGGCTCTCGCACTCCAATCGGTAGGCCTTGAACAGCCGGTACACAAGGGAAAAGGGGTGGAATGATTGTCCATAGTGACTTTGATTGTCCATAGTTAATGACTGTAGCTGTTGGCGTGTTCTCCAAAGCTTAATGATGCTATATCGGGAAGTTCCTGTATCGCCGATCCCGTTTCCCAAACAACCTAAGCCGCCCGGGCAATCCGGGTGATCAAAGTGCTGTCGAATTCCTGGACTAGCAACTTAAATCAAAGACTCCAACACCAATTCTCGCTCATGCCCAGCGCATGGCCGACGCTCAGAACGTTGCCCGGAGGGCAAGGTTGGATAACGAGAGCGCGATAAGGAGGTTATGTACGGCACTTTAAACAGGGCTAGTTGCTTGAGCCAGGGAAGGGAATCATGCTGCAAATGGAAAGCTTACAGAAACGTATACACGAGGTAAAAATGCTCCCTAAGAAGAGCCATGTATCGGACTGGGAGATCTTCTAATATCTTGTTCTGAAGCGTTGGCGTAATCGCGTAAAATGATTGCGGTTGCAATGGCAAGAAGAGCAGTGTCGATGAGAGCAAAATAATAGTGATCCTTAAAGGACAGCTGATGACGGCGAAGAGCCAGCACAAACAACTCGTCACTACTACGTATAATGGCGAATATGACCTGGGAGAAAGTGCTTATGATTAAGCTCGCCGGTCTGAGGGCGGGGGGCAGCTGTAAGAAGACTTACATATAAATATTTTGCGAACATTATACCGCCGTCGGTGGCACTGATATGAATGAAAACGATCAAAAGACCGAACTGGGCCAAAAGGGCGAGTGTCCGACAGACAAGATGGCCCGCGGCCATGGCTTTGACAAGTTTTCTGCGCGACATAGCGACGGGTGAAATGGACGATAACGATAACGGAAACTTCGAGATCTTAATAGTGAGGATTTTGGAAGAGGGTGGGCGCAGATAAGGCGAAGCAGGGCGTTGATCGAGTTGGTGGTGTTGCGAGGGCGGCCCGAGAATCGTGGCCGGGCTGTGATCGAGGCGGTCGCGGCGACTGAGGTCCCGTCGTGATGGGAGGTATGATGATGGGAAATGAGATGTTGGGGTCGCTCGGTGCAGCTCTACGCGGCATGAAAATAAATAGGACCGGGAAGGGGTCGGGGCTGGAGAGAAGCTGGGTAAAAGTAGGCAAGATAACCCGAAGCTAACTGGAAGCCATTTAACGAGGAGAACAAGCTTGTTGTGAAAGCGAGCCAGACACTAAGCCGCATCACGGCAAACGGGGACAGGCCCCATACGTGTACCTAGGTACATGTACCTTGGTACATACATACGCGTCCCATTCTGGCAAACACTCAAAGTTTGGGGCACACCAACATGGCCGTGATCTTGCCTCCGTACATCGCGCAATGTGAGGCCCATTCTGCGTCACTCCATTATCAGCTTCAGCTGTTTTGTATGCACATCGATCATTTTCTTGAGCTAGGGGTAGAGCACTGGAAGAGTGGGTTTATTAATTGCTTATGGATGGCTGTGGCTACTGGCAAGTTCTTGGAAACTTGATGTCGTGCTCTTAGATTTGGGCCTTCGAGAAATTAAGACCACCATCGACGTTCAACGACGTTCAGAACTCTGCGAGGGGTACATCATCCGGCGTCCCCTCCTCCTCTTGCCCAGCGCGCGGTCCACGATTAAGGCGTTTCGAAAGAAAAAAGTCGTAAGCCGACATAAATATGAGGATACCATGCGTCGCACTACGGGGTGGTTAGTTGCTTGAGCGAGATATAGGGAACGTGTGTTGGAGGGGAAGCTTACAGAACCATGTATACCAAGTAGAACTGGGCCGCAAAAAGCTCAGTGTATCGAAACGGACGATCCACTTCGAAGTGAGACCAAGAATTGAGGTGGTCGTGTACGAGGCTCCCTCCCAGAAGAATCAAGATCATAAGGTCCGAGAAGATGATACACAGAGGAGCCAAATGCCATCGATGGTGGGGGTCAGCTAGGGTGATCACTTGGTTGCCATTGAGCATGAGACCAAACCAGAGCTAGAGAAAGATTGTAATTAGCCTCGCTGGTCTGCGGAAGGGGGTCGGATGGGGGGTTAGGAGTATAACAGTACTTACGCCGAGGAACTTGATTTCGCTGATACCGTCGACATTGAAGAGGACGATCTGGACAACGAGCTCAAAGAGAAAAGCCAGCACCCTGCAGCAAAGATGACGCGCGGTCGCTGTGCTAATCCAGTCGCAGAACGACATGGTGGCGGGAGTGATGACGTGAATGAGATCTTGGTTCTTTGAGAAAAGAAAATCGTCTCGAACTAGGCGATGTTGAGGAAAAAGTCGATGGGAAGGTTGCAAGGTTTAAATTTACAGGTTTCGCTGGAAAGGAGTGATGAACACAAAATTGTTCTGGTTCAACCCCCCCCCTTCCCCCCTTTTCCCTCTGAACGTGTTGTAGCTGCTGTTCCAAAAACTACCTGGGCATTCAAAAGGCTCTATTATGTGTATGTGTACGTATTCATTTGTTCTTTCCTTGCGTATCATTTTCACCCCAGTTTCATCCCCAAGCTTTTTTTATGACTGTTGACTGTTACGCTGGCGTTGTCCTGTTCCAGACTGCGCCTACGCTTTAGTGAGCGCCCCCGAGGTTCCTCTTCCTGTTCCTACTCGATAAAAACAAGCTCGTCCTCATAAAGTCCATCGCCCCCAGAGGTATCGGTTTCAAAAGAAGCGCTGTCAAATAAATCGAAGCCCTCTTTTACCAGTTCCTCAGTAACATCGGCTGGTGTTGGCGCGCTTCTCTTCTTAGGAGACTGCGACCGGGTATTTTTCCGTATTTTCCTACACATCTCAAGACTGGTGTCCTCAGCCTCCCATTCCCCAGCTTCGCGACTCCAGAGGAGTAGGCGCCGCGGCACGGGCGCCAAGGGGGGGAACACATCAGAAACACGAGGGCTAAACACGGTCCAGGCAAACCGTGCAAAGAGACACTCTACCATCACGGTTGTTGGGAGGGGGTGGATGACGCGGTTGTGCCAGAGGCCCGGGAGCTGTCCGCTTGGTGTGAGGTTGAAGAGGTGCAGAACGAGCTGCGGCGGTTTTGGTTCGGCAGTGGCCGACTTGGGGATAAGACAAAAATGCCTCTCGTCAAAAACACGATGGAGGTCCGCCCTTAGCGTCAGAAGGTTTGCCGGTCCGTCAATGGGGTTGCTCGAAAACAGCTGCGTAAGCGAGTACTGTTGCATCTGGTTGGAAAACCACCAATCGTCCTCGGCGGCCGGCAGCAGGTGCGCCGTTTCCAAGCCGTCGCCGTAGTTGGACAGCACGCAACGACGCGTTGTCTCGCCTCCCGCGCTGGTTACCGCCGCATCTGTCGCCCATCTCTGCCACAAGGGCGGCAAGTCGCCATGCGGGAAGCGCCAGTCGAAGAAACGAGGAACAATGGGTTATGGAGGGTCAAGCGGACCAGGAAGCTGGAAGAAATAACGCAACTCGCGCAAAAGGCCGTCTTCTGGACGCTCCACGATTACAGCTCCGCTGCGATCTGACGAAAAGAACCCATCGCCCCACCGGTTGCCGGCTATGAGACCGCATGCCGCTAGAGCTGTGTCGAAGTCGATACCCCCGCCGCCGCTATCGCTGTCGCTGTTGCTGTTGCTAACGTCGTCGAGTGCCGGTAGAGACAGAAAATTCCGTTGATGTTGGATTGGAGGGCTTGGAGGTCTTCTGTGATGCACCTTGCTTCAAGATTGGCAACGTGCCGTTTGAACGTCTCGAACTCGATGTCGGTCAGCTCGTGTACCTTCGCTGTCGCGAGTCTGGTGCTCTTTGTTACCTCTCTTAGCTTTTCAGAGACGTGTTTGAGGATTTGGATCTGGCCCTCGACCAGATTTACTGTTGTGTTGCCTCCCTGTCGTAGGCTGACTTTGAGGATGTTGTAGTAGTCGTCCATTGCTTTATTGCTGTCGATCGCAAGGGCTGTCTTAAGGGATCCGCCCTGAAACATCATGCTCTTGACATCGGGGCCCTGGTTCGTCACCCGTCTCTCCTCGGTGGTAATGCTTGCATCGTCGTCCTGTCCCTGCTCCTCAGGTTCCTCCGATCTTCCGCTATACAGATAGCGCCTTAGTTCTCGAACTGGAAGCAACACAAGTTTGGCAAGGAACGTGAAGGTTGTTGGTTTACAATTGCCTAATGCCCTAAGGGTCAATCAGAATTGCCACGTCTTGTCCCGAAGATAGTAGGGACACCAGGGCTCTGAGCTGTACCTAAGGTAGCTTAGTTTCACTGGAACCCACCATGCCCACCCAACACCTTCACGATGTGACATGGCCCTGCTTGTGGAGGTGATGAGAACTAGTCCCGGTTGAGCGATGCCTTCTCCTCCATGCTCCGTTGTTTACAGATTCCATTATACTTACCTCCCTTGTTTCCATTTTTAAACCAACAAGGGCTCCTCAAGCTCCATGACATCGGATCACGCCGCCATGGCCTATTTCGGATTTAGTCATCCTCTAATTATATGGGATACGGACCTCGACACCCAAACGCCGAGGACATCGCGGCCGAGAGGCTTGATGCAGCACTGGATACCAATTATTCGCTTTCGAAAGCATGGGCTCAATTAGGGTTACTCCGATCCGATCATCCTACCCCTGGCATGCTAGTCTTTGCCGTTCTATGGCGGTTCCAGCTTCCCACCAACTCCATCTACTCTGCTGTTAAGCCCCGTTAGTATTAACATACTCCCTTTTTTTCCACAAATGTTGGCCCAGCGCCCTTATACCCGTAGTATTTAAGGGACCTGTCAAAAATTACCAGCGCCTCCTTCGCCGTCTCGAACTTTCGCTTCCAGCAGTTCAAGATCAGATCCCCCGCCGGCAGATGCTTAACATCATCAGGGAATGTGTCCTGCTCAAAGTTGAGACACACAACATTCTTCTCCCACTTTCCCCGCTCGTCAAAGGCCTCGACCCGCCCTAGAGTTGCCTTGTACGACTACCGGCCGGTATGAATCGTGTACAACGTCCAGGTCGTACCGAACAGGTCCAGCGAGACGCTTGAGCTCCAACCGAACACGGGGCTGTAAAATGGGCCGTCGGAGAGAGACGATCCGTCCACGCCTAGCTCCTCTCCTCGCACACGGAACCGCCAAAGTCGGCAGGCAGTACCTCCCGCGCCCCTGGGACCATCTCATGAACGAGGAGGTTGGCAGGGCGGAGGCCTGAGCGCAAAACACCACGGTATTGTATGTAACTCAGGATCTCGACGGGCCGGGAACACTAAGGCAAGCGCTGTTATAGCGGCGCGGATGCACAATGCTCGTCTCGGTAGGCCTAGAGATTGCCATGGCTGGCCTTTCCGAAGAGGATGCCATCTTCATGCTGGTTGAGGCATCTAAGGAAACCGGACGATACCTAGGTAAGTAAGGGTCAAGTTAGTACCCAATTAAAGGACATCTACCTGAGATCGGGATCGCCTGACGATTCTGGTGTGCTGGCCCAGTTTTTTGAGGATTTGCCGCTGGAGGAAGAAATTGTTCGCAATCTGTTTCTCTAATATACATTTATTTGCCACTCGATGTGGCTTCTTCACCACGACCCCCGGAAAACTAGGTTCGATGCTGCGTGTCGAGCCATAAAGGGCATCGTCTACCGGGTAGGTACCTATCTTTAACTTGGAACTGCAATGAGGTTAAATTGCCGTTTCTTCTCCTCAACCAAGTCTATCGTTGCAAGGTTTAGGAGTTTGGAAAACTACACCTAGGTATACCGTATTGTATTTATAGTATAGGTACGCAAGCGTTTAGGCAAGGGATAGAAGGCGGTCTGCGTTCGCAGCACCTTAGGTACCTAGTGAGTGAAGCTAAGGTCCACAACAGTGATCGTCTCAACAGCAGGCTCTGGGTTTGTGGCGAACTTCTTGGGGAGTCTGCCCCTCTGCGTTGGTACTCTCTGTACTTTAATACTTCACAGTTCACACTCCGTGGTGCCCTTCGGATTCCCGGATCGTTGATCATCGCTTTGCCCTTGGAGCACGATTGGTCTACCGGCAATCAATCCCTGCACAACCTCCCCTCAGATTAATTCGTGATAGGAACCGACCAATTACCCGCTCTAGGGGGCGAAGGGGCCCGGTTCTCTTTCCGCTGTGCCCTGATCCTGTGCATTCGCTACGATGGTAAGCGCCGCCGCCGCTAGCCACGTCGCGGCGCAGCTAGGCACACGATAAGAAGCACCGCATGGAAGTTCCTCAGAAACCCCTGCCATGTCACTGCATTGCCAAGTCACGAATTCTCCTCTCAAAAGACTCCCGATCCAACCATAGTTACCATACAATGCCCAGCCAATGTCCAGCTTTGGACTGCAAGAATTTACAACCAAGAGAGATCGAGGCCAACAATGATATATCTGGAACTGGAGTACGTTCGCGGGCCGTTTACAACCTGGGGCTGTTGCGCTACACAGACTAATGCTACATGCTAGGTTCTGGTAGGGTTTGTCGGTACAGGATATGTCGTCCTTTTAGTCCTGCTCATCAACTATCTTATTGCCTACGACCCCAATCCTCAACATGATCAGCTTCAATGGCCACCCTTTGTTGAGCTGACTTTCAAGCCAAACCCAATTGATGCCAAGTTCCTGGGCTGGGCCCACGGCATAATCCGTCGAGTTTTGAGATTGGGCCCCGATTCCTGGTCGGCATACGTCACGAACCTCGACTTTTCTACCCCCTTGCGCAAGGTGGGTGCTCCGGGGAGAAACCAGCATTGTGATTTACCGGACTGACCGGCATTTAGAGCATTCTCAACCTTTGTGACGTCCAACTGGTTACCGGGTTAGCAATCTTGGTCAGCGGATTCATGGTCATGGACTGCGGTCTCTCATCGTACCACTGGCAGATCATGGTGTATCTTGCCTGGTTTTCAACCGTGGCTCATATGTCTAGTCTTACATCCATTCGAGACTACCTGTCCACTCGACCATGGCAAAGGAACATCCGGTTTCTCATAACACTCATTCTTCTCGCCATGCTGATCACCGCGATTGTCCCAACGGCATACTTCCGATGGTCGTCCTCGGATTTTGAGATTACCAACCGCAAGGGGACTCTAACTAAGGACGAACTGCAAGCTATCCCAGCCGCCTGTTTTCTTCAGCCTTTAACCGCTACCTGGATTTGGGACTCTGAATATTGCCCAACCGCCGGGTCCTCCTCCTATGCATACCCGTCGCCATGCACGTTTGAGACTAGCTTTCTCGGAAACAACGGCCCCTTTCAGAGCGCAGTCTTCTCCATCATCCTACTCGTCTTCACCTTTGTCACACGAACCATCAAGCTTTTTGAGCCTCTTTCCGCCCTTACAAGCAGGCTTTTGACGCGTCCAGTAAGCCGGCTGCTCCAACAGACTCTCCTCTGGCTGTCCCGTTCCCAAATCCGTGGCCCGGACTTGGCTCGAGCGGCAGGCCGGTCCTCCCTCCGACAAAAGCTGCTTTTCCGCCTCGTCACACGCCCAGTCCTCGCCCTCCTCCTCACGCTGCGTCTCCAGGTCGACCTCTTCTCATCTATGCTCTCCGAGGTAAACGGACCTTTACTATTCAGCTATCTTAATCCTACCCCTCGCTAATTAATTCCAACCCCCCCCCCAACAGCTCTTCTGGCTCATATGCATTCTCATTTGGGGCACCGTCAAGCTCCTTTCGTCGCGAAACACACTCGACGCCCGCGTCCTGGAGGAGGAGGCGCAGTGGACCTACGGCCAGATACTGCCTGTCCTACTCCTCATTATGCCCGTGCTGGGGGTTGTGGGGACCCTGTCGGTTGATACCAAGCCAAAGCTCGCTAAAGGCAACACAGATTCCAGCCAAACTGCGCATCTTCTGGAAAGGCTGCTGTCTAGAGACAACCTAGGCGTGACGGATGGTCATGACGCCGACTCCAGTCAGACCGTGCATCTTCTGCAAATGCAGCTGTCTAGGGATAGCTTGGACATGACGGATGGCCACGACCCGGCCGCCGAGGTGCCCCCCGACTGGCTGGTCCGAAACCATTATGACTCGTTCTGGGTAAATTATTGCATCGTTTCTGAATGCGCCTCCATCCTCGCTTACGGCATCATCATGTTCTCTGTTATCTTCAACTTCGGGGATGGCATGGGTCTTGCGGCGATGTTCAACTTGTTGGAATTCTGGGTCACGGAATTCGCGGGAGTATATAGCCTGGTAACGGTGCCTCTGGCGTGCTTTTACACCTTTCTCGTCGGCCTGGGGCTGGACAAGTGGTTGCAAGAACCGGGCAGTAGGGCGGGAAAGCATGTTGTGATGTTTCTGCTTGGAGGGGTCATCCACACGGCTTACGTCGTTGTGGTGCTGGTTGGTCCTGCTTTGTCATCGGACCTGGCTGGTCCTAACGTCCAAGTCGCGAGAGTTACGGTAATTACTTCGATGGCTGTTGGGTTTTACTGTATATATGCTCTGAGTGTTGTCGTGTGGACCGTTATACGCAAATAGGCGCATTTTTAACCCGGTCAGTCAGGAAGAATGTGGACCACTGATTTCTCTCCTTTGCGGGGGTCGTCCTCTCTGTTTCAAGTATCGAAATCTCCCGGGGACAAAGGGTTGATACTGTATAAAATGCATGGCCACCTTATGTGATAGGCAGAGCTGGTGTCCAAGCAGTCCAATGGGGTCGCCACAGTTCCAGGCCTGCCGACTTCCTTCGCTAATCACATCTGTCTTGTCAAATCTTGTCTAATTACACGTAAGTGTAATCCGGTCTTAGAGCTGAGGGATCTCCTGTTTCAGATAATTAACTGCAACATGACCCAAACCCCTCTTTTCGTTGCGATCAGGCTGTCTAACCCCACGTAACCGAGTGTTTATACTAGCAGAGCCGTCTCGTAACTGGCGTTGTAACTTCCCAACGGTTGGTCTCGAATGGTTTGCTGGCAGCGGCGGAAAACGGTAGCTGTCGTTATTTAAGATAGTGCGTGTAGCTGGACGGTCAAAGGTCCCAGAATATGAGTGGTCAAGAGCGGCGATAACCCCCCAACCTGTAACCCGCCGTAACACGTTCGGTGGCCCTAAGATCTCATATCTTCGTTTTCTGCTCTTGCTAGTTGGTGACACTGTGACACTCAGAGTGTCTTATATTGTGTGGGCCCATGCAATACAACTAAAAGTGCTCAGGGGCATTTGTGGAACGGCCAAGACCCGGACAAGCAGGGGATAGTTTTCCGACCATAATGCTAACGGAGAACTTCTTCCTGTATTGTTCCCCCATGCGTTCCATTACATATCAAGTGTAGGACGTTTCCCTTACGAACGTCCCCCGCTTCCCAAATCAACATTGAAAGCCGATTACTCGACTGCAACATGCAACTCCCTCTCCAAACCGAGGCCCTTGTGGTCGACACACTAGGAGGCGGTTTTGTGATGACCCCGATCACCATACAAGACTTGAGACCGGACGAGGTACTAGTCGAAATGAAGTACTCGGGCATCTGTCATACAGTATGTGTCAAGTACTCCCGCTCACCCAACTGGCATCACTGACCGCTTCCGATCTCAGGACTTCTACCTCCAGCAGGGCGGTTTCGGCCCCCTTATAGAGTTTCCGGCCATTGCCGGACATGAAGGAGCCGGCGTTGTACGGGGTATCGGATCGAGCGTAAAGGACAAGTCCCTCCAAGTCGGTGACTCTGTATTGCTCTCCTTCGCCGCTTGTGGGGAGTGCTTTCACTGCCGAGAGGACCAGTTCAGCCGATGTACCCAATTCATGCCGCTCAATTTGACCGGTATTCGACGATCAGACGGTAGCACCCCTGCCAGGCTCTCAGACGGCCGACCCGTTCGGAGCCAGTTCTTTGGGCAGTCGTCGTTTGCCCGGTTCTCGGCGGTTCACGAGAATTGTCTGGTCAAATGTCCTTATTTCCAGGACCTGGCTATCTACTCCCCGATGGGCTGCGGGTACCAGACTGGGGCGGGGACCATTCTCAACATCTTCAAGCCGAGGCTAAGCCAAACAGTGGCCGTATTTGGCGCGGGCAGCGTCGGGTTCGCGGCGATCATGGCTGCTGCAACCATTCCAGCCAAGCAGATTATCGCCATAGATATCGTGGAGAAAAAGCTCGCATTGGCAAAAGAGCTCGGTGCCACGCATGCCATAAACTCGTCAACAATCCAGGGTAGTGTTGTGGACGAACTGAAGAGGTTGACCGGGGGATTAGGGGTGGACTTTGCCGTAGACACCACTGGGGTGTCGTCGGTCGTCGAGAAGATGCTTGACTGCCTGGCCTACAGCGGGACAGCGGCGTCCGTTGGTGCGCCACCGAGAGAGGAGAAGATCAACGTCGACGTCGGGCTTTTCTTTGGGTACAAGAAGACGTGGATCAGTGTTGCCGAAGGGGACTCCCACCCGCCCGAGGTTGCAGTCTTACCCTCCTCACCTTAGATACGCACCTACTAACGGCCAATAGTTCATACCCAAGCTTATCGACCTTCACAAGAAGGGGAAGTTTCCTGTTGAGAAGATCAGCAAGGTCTATCCCGTCGCGGACTTTGCGAAGGCCGTTTCTGATATGAAAGATGGAACAGTAAGACTCGCTTCCGCTGCTTTGCATCGACTTGTGACTTACGCATACCTAGGTCATCAAACCGATCATTGAGTTTTGAGTTGTAGCTCGAGTATCAGTCAGCGTTGGCTTGTGAATAATTGTAGAGTATTGCGTCTGAATATTGATCTTTACCTCTCAAGAGACAATTAATAACACGTCCCACCTGGTAAAGATCTTGCGAAGTATCTTCTGTAACCATCTCAGGAGACAATTGTCATTCGCTACCTCATACGCGGCCCCTCCTCGAGGTATCTCCCACTACACATCAAACCTTCTCGACGTTGGCCGCATCCGGGCTCTCCCCGCTCGCCGCCTTGGTATCTCCTCCGCTTGCCAACCCACCCTCACTCGCCACCACATCCTCGTCCCGCTCCCTCAACCCAACTTCCGTAGTCGAGAATGCATCCACAGTATCCCGATATGCCGGCACAAAGTTGACGGCCACGGCATACGTCCCGGCGGCCACAAAGAACATGGTCGGCACAATCATCGAGAACCCAGTTCCATGCCGATCGGCCGCCACACCCATCAGCGGCGGCACGCACGCACCACCCAGCACACCACCGACGATCCAGCCCGACCCGCGCTTGGTATGCCTCCCCAGACCGCGCATGCCCAGCGCCACAATGGTCGGGAAACAGATACTCTCGAAGAGCATGACAACAAACAACATGCTCATCCCCGTATTCCCACGCTGCGTGATCGCCGGCGCGGCAAACACAATACACATAGCCATAAACACCAAAAACACCTTCCGCGGCTTCACAAAATGCATCAGCGCCGCGCCCCCAAACCTGCCAATCGCAAACCCCGCCTGCGACCCAGCCAAAAACTTAGACGCCAGCGCCGAGTCGGTATTCGGCCTCGTCTCGGTCGCATAATTAATAAAATACCCGGCGATGGCGACCTGGGCGCCGGTATAACAAAACTGGGCAAACGCGGCATGAAACAAGCGATACTGCTTGCGGAACGGCTTGTCCTGGGCGCCCGCGTGGGTCTCGGCGGCCTGGAAGGCCATGTCGGCGTCGGTGATCTCGGGGATGGTGGAGAGGAAGAAGACGGTGGCGAGCAGGTAGACGAAGCAGGCGATGGCGAGGTAGACCCATTGCACGTTGCGCAGAGCGGACTCGTCGTCGAAGTTGAAGAAGACGTAGGAGCCGAGCACGGGCGCGACGACCGTGCCGATGCCGTTGAAGGCTTGCGCGACGTTGATGCGGATTTCGGAGAATTTGGGGGGCCCGCAGACTGGTGATGAGGGGGCGCTTGTTAGTGCTGGATCTTCGAGCCAGGTTGAGTTGGAGGGGGGGGGGGGGTTGAGGAGGAGTTACCGGTGATGTACGGGTTCGCCGCTGTCTCGAGTGAGCCGAGCCCGTTGCCGATGATGAAGATGCAGATGCAGAAACCAGCAAACGACTTATTGATGATGGCCGGGATCGCTAGCAGCGCGCCGAGGCCGTACAGGAACAGGCCCCAGATGAAGACGGCGCGGTATCCGAAGTGCCGGAGAATCCATGCTGCGTGTCCAAGGGACGCGAGGGGGTATGCGCTGGTCAATGTCAGCAGCTATTCAATACCACCCTTGGGAACTGGATACATACCCAAAGTATGCTGCTTGCAGCCCGGAGGATCGGGTCTTGTCAATGTCGAGCGTCTCCTGGAAGTGCTTGTTGAGGGTATCGAGCAGGCCGTAACTGAACCCCCAGAGGAAAAAGAGGATGGTGACCAGACTGATGGGATATATCGACTCTCTCAGGGTCAGCTCCGCGGCCTTGGTCCGCTGGTCGTCGGGCACCCGCAGGGAGCGCCTCTTCCAAAATCCTTTTGACACCATCGTGGCGCGGTTTCGCTTTCCAACAATAATGTACTACCTAGTCTGGAACCTACTCGGGGAAAAGGGATAGACATGCATATTTGGGGAAAACCGCTGCCTCGGGACTTGCTCGCCGAAGGGCCCTTGTCCCCCGCGCGTAACGGTGCTTCCTCGGGGCATTGGACACACCGACGATCGGCTATTGTGCCTCCCCAGGGGCGGGGTGGCTTGAGTCGCACGATGACGGTAACGCTGCGACCTTACCTCCTTGCCAGTAGTTATCCTTCGCTCGTGCGAGGGCGACTGCGTCTGTTCGTAATGTGGATTATGGGGGGATTCCACCAATCAGTCGATCCGGGGAATCAGGGTAAACTGGGAAAGGTGAGCTTTGGCGTTGAATTTACCTTCCTTTTAGGGTTTCCCCGCAGATGTTCGGTGCTCAGATGTTGCATCGATCAGCAGAAGTAGCGGGATCGGCGTCAACAGTGGGTCGGGGTCTCTGGAAGACGGCAATTGGGTCTGGCCAGGAGTGCCAGGAGGTGACGTTGGGGTATTGGTGCGGTTCAGGGTTGTATCCGTGAAGAGCCACCTGCCGTGTCGTTGCATCACTGTAGCTCTAAAAGTCCGAGGGTGGGACAGCGAAGGTTCGTGGAATGGAAGAGTGTTTCCGACTCGGTTGTCCGGGATGTCATGAGTCTTCGTCCAACCTTTGGCTTCTTGGACCTTGCTTGACCCCACTGAGCAGATGTCTCACTTCCCAGCATAGCTTCGACACCGTCGCAGCTGTTGCCGTCTTGTGCCACAAAGTGAGACAACGGTCATGATGCAAAAATATTAAATCTAGATTGAAGAACCACCCTCTAAAGATCAGCCGGGCCGTCAGGGTCAACCACATCCTCGGTAGCCCTCGTGTTCCCTGGCATTAGTTTAGTACCCCGCCGCCTCGACGGCTTGACCACCGGCAGCTCTGACATATGAATCTTTGCAAGTCCATACGGGATCATCCTGTACGTCTGCCTCTCAGTCACACACGTAGGGTTCTTCGGGGGCAGATCCGGCGCCACACCCTCTCGAACCGGCCAGTCGATCTCGCATCCCTGGACTGTGAGATAGTTGGTCGGTCCCCTGTCGGCTTCAAGAGCGCTGAATCCTCTTTGTATGCCGGTGTCGGCATTGCCGCGGTGATATTCGATTGTTGAAGGGTCGATAGCGACGTTCCACTGTTGAGATTAGCAACGGGTTCAATATCCAAGACACTCCCGTCGCCACTTACCGGCTTCGTAAAGTTGTAATAGTTGTCTTTGACGTTCTCATACTGAGAGAATTCATCTGTGCCTTTCCCGCGCAGGTCCCAATACCTATGGGGGAGCGTGGTAGTCACACTCCCTCCAACATCCAGGGCATACAAAACGTTGCCAACATAAACGGACACCGCACCATCCGCCCGTTCTCTCTGCTCCACACGAACGGCGGAGTCAATGTAATACTCGAGCGTCGACTCCCCCTTCGGCACTGGCACGCGAAGCAGCCCGGTATCTGAGTTCGGCGACATGGGAAGGCTTTCCACCGAGGCACCGCCGGCCGATAGCGACAGGAACGACTTGGAGAGCACGCCCCACGAGGGGAAGCGGAGGTAGAGATCGAAATCCGACTCGGCATTGACGATGTACCGCAGGCGGTTCGAAAATGGGTACTCCGTTTCACATTTGATCACCACCTTCCCAACCTTTGGGATGGTAGTGTCGACGTTCGATGGACTCAGCAAGGCGTGGACAAGTCCGTTGTCGGCTCTCCCCCAGCTGTTGGCCAGGAATTTGGGGTACCCCTGAGGGAAGTTGACGGTGCAGCAAGGGTACTGCGGTTCCAGGCCAAAGATGGTGGCGACACCGTTGGCGGTGGTGAAGAGCGATGGTAGCCGGTTTTGATTCAGGGCCCATGGTCCGTTGGGTCGTGTCATGTACTGATGCGACCACATATCATGGCCTATCATGGTGGGAAGGGCGTTGAATATAACCAGCTCGGCGCGGTCGGCAAATGAGTTAGTACCGAGAGCATGGTAGAGGTAGGCGAGCGAGTAGCCTGTCTCGACGGCAGTGCAGAGCTCCGACCCCATGAAAGGCGCGAGGTCCCGCTGTATCTCATCGGCGAGGATGGTGCCCGAGGCGGCGCCCTTGTACTTGAAGGTCCAGTCCACCGCATTGAAGGTTGTATCAAGGAGTGAGTCGCGGTGAGTGAATCGCCGGATGACCGCGGTCGATTTGAGACCTGCGTTCTGTCAGTACCCCTGAGGAGGCTCAATAGGAAGTATCGTATCGAAAACACCTACCCTGGCCGACGTTGACGCCGTGAAGATAAGGGAACAAGGGGTTGTCCGTCGTCGGGTTCGCAATAACCTTCTCATACTTCCCCTCGTTATACCAATCCTCCCACTTAAACTTGGACATATCATAAAGCATATCCATCGTCTCCCACAACAGCGCCTCATCCTCCTTCCCCAACTCAGCATGCTCCAACAGCCACTGCACCACCAGAATCGTATCCTGCACCCTGACCTGTCCCCACGAACAATCCACCGGATTCCATTCACACCTCGTATACCCCTCCCCATCATTCTTCAACATCCCATGCGCCAGCCTAAAATACCTCACCGCCGCATCCACCACCACCCCATGCCATCCCGTAGCATTCCCCTCGGCCAACTGCGTGAGCCCCAACAGAAACGGCGTCCTCCCCCAGAAATTCCGATCCGCCCCCGCGGCCTCGGGACCAATCCAGCCATCAGCCCCCTGGCGCCTCAACACCTCGGCCGCGACGCCATGCACCTGGCTCTTCAGCCTCTCATCCCCCAGGACGTACGCCAGCGGGACCAGGCCGTTGAACCAGTACGGCAGGGCCTCGTTGAGCACGCTGTAGTCGGTGGCGCCGCCCAGCCACTTGGAGTCGGCGACGTAGGGGTAGAAGTCGTGCTCGTGGCCGGCGAGCCCGGCGGCCATGGTCTGCAGCTCGCCGAGGAGCCAGCCCGAGGGGGTGATGCTCCCGAGGGGGAGGGGTGGGATGGCGAAGGGGAGGACTGTTTCCGGGAAGGGGGGGTGGGGGTTAGTTGGTTCGTTCGCTGTGTAACGGGCGCTAGGGAATGGGATGGTATGGGGGGCGGTAATTGGAATGCGGGAGAGCGGTGATTGGTGCAGTTGGGTTGGGGAAGGACATACGTTGGCGGCTGTTTTGCGCATTTGCAGCTGGGGGATAAAGGAGGGCGGCTGCCGCCAGTGTAAGGCCGGCGGAGAATCGGGGTCTCATGATGGGCTTGGTGAGTTGGTGAGTTGGTGAGGTAAAAAAGGCAGAAAAAGGAGGGGAAAGGGCGGGAAGAAAGGGGAATGCCGATCCCCGGGATTCTAGGTAGTCCAAGAATCCAGAGGGGAGGCGAGGTGGAGGTTGAGGTGAAAAAGAATGTTGTATAAATAAAGCTTCGGAACGTGAAACAACAAAACCTGGGGAAGCACCGGTGACCCGGTCACGGCGGATGGCCGCAGGGGGCACGCGAGCGGTGGGCAACGATTGGCAAGGGAGGGGTCGGCATTGTGCGGGGCAGCAACTCCTGTCTGCATCACATGTTGGGGTATGGACCACGGTGGACAACAGCGAGGGTCCATCGGGCAGCATCAGGAGGACAGAAAGCAGTCTCAGGTAGTTGAGCAACTCCCTAACAGAACTTAGTGCAGTTGCAACGCCTTGGCATGTGGTTAGCTCTAGAAGATCATATTCCATCCATCCTACATATTGTATGTACACGGCCCTCGAGTCAGCCCCCGCAGGTTATCCAATTAGTTTATCATATCCTGACAATAAAAAAAAGCACCAGGTACCATCACCTGCTCCTCCCTGGCCCTTTTCTCCTCCTCTTTTCCTCTGGCCTCAGCACCGGCGAAGCCTTCACCTGCCTTTTCGGGTACGGGCAGACCATCTCCTTGGCATATGCTGTGTATCGCCCCAACACGTCTGTATCCGTGATGCCGTGTCCGTCGTGTGCCCGCCGCTGTGGCGAGAACGCATAGTGCACGGCAAGGCCATCACCCGCCACAACGACGTGCTTGCCAATCTTCCTGGCGTGTTCCACCGTCAGGAACTTCTCATCGTCCTTGTAGGGGAACGGATAGGCATCCATGATATCACCTCCGCGCAAGGCGATGAAGTTGATGCTGATGCGGGCGTAGTGATAATCCCAGATTCCAAACTTGTAAAGCGAAGTCTCATTGTTCTCGAGGTGTTGAAGGAAGGAGTAATGGAGTTGGGCGGCGGTGGCCCAGTTGTCCAGGGACGGGCCGTGGGCGTCGTAGGTGAGGGTCGAAGCGGGGAATTTTGTCGGATCTTCGTATTCGTCCTTGTTCTTATTGCGAACGGGGAGCCATCGGTGGCCGGGAAAAGGAGCAGGGGTCGAGCCGTCGATGGCGAAGTCGCTCGGGCCGTCAGCGGGGCCTCTATACGATGGGAGCTTGGAGGCGCGCCAGCTTGGTTCCGATGAAGAGGTCCAGGGCTTCTTCATTTCCGGCCAGTAGGGCTCAAAAACGCCCAAGTGGTAGTGCACCCATGAGAGGGCGGGGTTGTTAACCACATTGGCGGAAACGGCGAAATAAGAAGGATTCTCGATGAGGGGCCGGACAATATCGCCTATCGTATTATCCTCGAGGAAAACGACGTCGTCGTCAATCTTGACATAGATGGTGTCGCGCTCGTTGACGGCCGACCACTGGCCGAGATAACCGGCTTCGTTGGCCGTGAACTTGCGGTAGTAAGGGAAGGGGAGGAGTTCGTTGTCGAGGTAGTCGAGGTCTTCCTTAATGTCGGTGTTGATGGCAAAAATGACTTCGTCCAAGAGCCCGCCGTTGATCTTAAGATTGCGCTGTACGGGGTTAGCCAACGTAATCACGGCTGACGCTCCGCGGGCATGGGATCATGGGATGGGAGCCAAGGTAGTGTGTAGTAACCTTTAGGTAGCAATCTAGCACGCGGACCAGGTCTCTGCGGCCGAAAAAGACAAGGCCGACGATCTTGACTGGGCCGGGCTTGGGGGGGTCCAGGGTCTCCACACGGTCCCCCGCGCCTTTGTCGGAATCGTTTGCTGGTGTTGACGGCGGGTTTGGGGAGTTTAATGTTGGGTTCAAGGGCGCCGTTGCTGGCGGAGGTTGCGCGGCGGGAGCATTATTGTCGCTGCGAAAGTAGCCGATGTCGCTGAAGGAAAGGAGGTAAACGCCAAACAGAGAGACCAGGGCAAAGGCATAGATAGCGACCCAGTGCACCGAGAGAGGGAACTTGAAGCCCCTGGAAGACATAGCAAAACGATTGCCAAATTTGCCAAAAGCCAAAAGCCAAAAAAAAATGAGAGCAGTCCGCTACCGATACATGGTGTAATTGTGATATTAAACAGCAGGGCGGTTTGTGTCGTCAGGAAGGCGCAAGAAAACCTCACGCGATGGAAAAGAAAAGAGTGGAGAGACGGGAATTTGGAGAATTCAAAGGAGGCGGCGAACGGAAACGACAAAAAGAGACGGGACGGAGTCTCTCATTTCCAGAAGGCAGCTAAGGCAGGTAAGCCCCCCCAATGGCCCAATGGCCCAATGCCCCCCACCGCAAGCCCACCGCAACAACCCACCGCCAACCCGCCGCCCTGAACTAATTTTGCCAAGATGCTTCCCAAAACGGATGCGATCCCACTCCCTCGCATCCTACTGGGCGAGAGAGCCAATCCCACTGAACCATTGTCTCTGACCTGGGGCTGCCCTGCGCCGCCGACCTGAGGTTGAACACACCCAGCGCCACATCGTCAAGTTTGGCCAACATGCCGTTGCCTGCAGCTCCAGGAGTTGCCCATGACGCGCGTCACCAAACGCGGTAGCGCGTGTTCAACGGTCTGCTGCACGTGTAGCTCGAGTCTTTCTCAAAAAAGGGTCTTTCTCAAAGTTTCAATTAGCAGCAGCGAGTTGCCGCCGGCAAGGGATCATGAGTCTGGCCATGACCGTAACGACTCAGCCCCCAACTTCCAGGGTGGGCCGGCAACACGGCACCTCAACCAACCCATCCATATGTCAGCAAAGGGGGCATTCGGCACGCCTGAAGCATTTTATCCGCTCGTGTCACAGTCGTGTCAAACATCTTGGCTTCTTCCCGGAGCGAGTGAAAGGGACGGTTGGTTGGGTGATAGGGAGAAAGAATTCAATTATTACCGACTTCTATAACACGTTGGTAAGTGAGAGGTCGAAAAAGGTGACTTGGCGCATATACGCGGCAGGGGCACCTCCGACTCAATCGATCTTTAGCCTCACATGCACAGTTCTTGTGTCTAATAAATCAATTAAACTGCCGGCAGCCTCCCATAAATGATAGGGATGCCGTTGGCATGTTCGGAGAAACCGAAATGGCATGTAAATCGTCTGTCACATTCCTGGGCGCGACAGAGGTTTTTTCCTTGCTCCTTTCTGAGCCTAACCGCACTGCTCCCGGACAACCGCTTGTATGGAGTAACTTGGGGACGGGCGGCCAACGGGAAAGGAACTGCAACCAACTTCGATCAAACAGCGTGCCCAACTATACACCGGCGCGCTAGTCCAGCGTCACAAGGAAGGCCAAGCCACGAAATCGCCCTTGACAGCGGCGTGGTCGTCCTAGGCTCATGACCTGACTGATGCCCCAATCTGATCCATGATGGGCATCAGGCATTCCGATACGCATTCTCGTCATCATGCCCAGTAGGTAGAAGCCGAAAGAGGCGCCTATACAGCAGCAATGTAGCTAAAACGAAGTTACCCCATGGTTATGTTATTGTGTGAGCAGTTTGTCTAGCGAGGAGAGGAGAAGCGTTTCAGAGATTTGGCTACCAGTTCCCGCCCGCGTACCGGTAGGGCTAAAGGAGAATAACTCAGCTTCATGGGCGAGATCAACTATTGTAGCCGGCCGGGATTGACCGAGGGGGGTTGTGAAAAGTCCCCAGTGATGAGGCACGCTGGGTTGTAGCCTGTAGGGTGGAGACGAACGCGGCGGGTGGAAGTGGGCGCCGTGTAAAAATAGTTACCCTGAGCTTGTGAAAGACGGAGCATTGGTGGTATGGAGTTAAGAACTACGAGGTTGCCGAATTGCGCAGCTTTCCAGTCCCTGTCCTAGAGGAATTGCTGCCTGCGGAAAGCTCCGCCTCCGATGGCGTCTGGTGGGGATGGGTAGGTAAGGGGTCTTGACTTCAAGTCGATAATCAAAATATAGACGATACCTCCATACGTACGGTATCATAGCCAATAGAACCTGACAACATGACATTCTAACTTCAGCAAATTGTCAAGGTTAATGTGCGCGGAAACCCCGGATTTCCTCGCAAAGTGGAAGTAAAAAGCAAGCGTGATCAGGCCGGCGTACGAAGTAGGGACATGCTAACTAACTAGGCGCACTAGTGTACGCTGACAGCCATTTATGATCGACAGAACAGATCCCCTTAAACGATTGAAGGATCAGCTTTTGCGTCATTGAACACGACGCGAGTCAGGAATTCAGCACCACGTCAGCAGTGACCTGTGCCGATCTCCCGGTCACTTCAAGATCCACCTTCATACCTACCGTGCTACCCTACCTAGGTTTGTGGACGCTTACTTCTTAGCGCTGCCACAACCAGTGAAAAGAAATATCTTTATCTCGTGTTATTTAACTACTAGAAATCTTTTCTACGGACATCTTGTCAAGGAATCAAGCCACACCAAATTCGCGTGGGAACCTCGTGGAAGCATTGTGGAACCGGGCGGTGTCAGTTTTCCACACGGTGGAACGATGCAGAGATAAATTGATGTGTAGTGACATGGACAGGAACCCGGTGCTATAATCTAGCTCGGAATCGCACATGGCGACTCACTTTTCCCCTAAGGGCTTCACAAGCGATTCATGGGTGATGCTATCCCGTTATGGCTCAGGGACTCAGGCAACCGGTTCACCACATTCGGCCTTAGTAGGTGTGATAGGGTGCGGATACCATAGCAGTTTTAGTAGTTGAGCAGTGAGGTCAACGGGAGTGGTGAGAATAAACAGATGAAACGGTTCGCTCCCTGCCCGGCATGGCATAGTGAAAACCATGGCATAGTTAGGTGCCATAGTTTAGGAAGAGTACGAGGGACGTATATAAAAAGGAAAGCCTTACGTAGGCCAGTTCGTACCGTAAATACGTACCTAACCTTCTGGAATATGTGAGTGTAACCTCTTATACTAGGATCACCCCATCCACCGAGTCATCGAGACCACAGTAGTCCATGTCCCTAACCCGGTCAGTGGGCTTGAAACACATATAACTATGAATCTGTAAAGTTGGCCACTGATCTAAACCTAGACAACATTTTCTGGCTGGATTTGTTGGCAGATTGACAATCGCTTTGGCCTATGTTTATATTGCTATTATCTTTCCCGTTCTTCAGCGATCCAGGCGACCTGATTTCCTCAACATGATGTCCTAGGTCTAAAGTTATTCCTAAACCCTCGCTGAAACATAGTTGGTTGTGATTAAGGTCCAAAACGGCAGGACCGTTGGTAATTGGGACACAGTTCACGGTGGCCGTTGGTGCCTTAATACCCAAGATCTAATGGCTGGAAAAGTGTTAGAAGCAGAGTAAGAGCGAGGCAGCGAGTATGGTAGCGGCCAAAAAAGAAGAGCAAGAAGTTACACCGTATAGGTGACCTAATCAATGCCCAGGCTCGAAACACACCTATTCCCAGGCCGCGCAGGAAAGTTGAGAAGAGGGTAAGTAAATTTGGGACCTCGAGAGGAAAGTATTAAGAATCTATACCCCTACAGCAGAGTTCTTCCCTAACTCGCTCCTTAGTAACTATCTTCGAGCGGCCCTTAACGGAAATTGGAAGTGACGGCTCGAGGTTCATCGTCTGGAAATACGTTTATATATATATATATCCATATAAGTCTGCAGCCCATCTCAGGCCCATGGTTGGCTTATGGCTGGTCTAGTAGTCTAAATCGCAAAACACCACGCCGGAGTACCCCTTAGATTAGCCCATCCGGGTGGGTCACCCACAGAACGTGGAGGAACCAGGCTTTCGAACGGTCGTGCATACTTGCATTCTCATACCCTCCCTCTTGACCCAAAGCCTGGTGTAGAGAAACTGGGGGGCGTTCTATGACAACTCACGCAAGCACTTCCACCGGAATAGGGGTTGGAGTGAGGTGTCCAAGTTGCGAGGTTGAGAGGACGAGAACCATTGCCCCTCACACACAGGACATGACGGCGATAACTCGGCCAAGAACGTGATGTTACGAAGCCCCCCTCTTTTGGTATAGCCATCTCAAACAAATTAGCCCTCACAGCCTACTAGGGGTGCGTGATTAGGCCCGCACACTCTACCTCCTCGATCTAGCTCGAAGGCATCTCTCCAAGGTCCTGAACATTGTTACGCAGCTCGATGTAGCTTTTGGCAACACTCGGAGATTTACCACTGACAATAATGGAGGTACAAAACGAGTCTTTACTTCGGAGCTTTGCCCCTAACAACTGCTCTTAGCCTACTTTGCTGCTATGAGCGGAGACGAGTGTCGGTCCGAACAAGGCGCAGCCGCGCGTCTTGCTGTGTCCTCTCTTGTAGCATATGACACATACAGAGGCTTGACTTAGACTTTTGTTCTTTTAAAAGAATCAACACCCCCGCAGAGATGTCACTCCATCAGAATTAAACAATTCAGGCAAGAACTTCTTGATTTGAATCAATACTAGGGCTAAGGTCAGACTTTCACGGTAACCTATGCCCACGACGTGATTCATTCGTGGAGACGTGAACACAAAGGGTGCAGCGTTGGAAGGACCGAGACCTTTCGTCCGGGGATTTATGGTTCGGTCGTTTAGATAACCTACGCTCGCCGGTGAGTCGTTGAGCGGGTGAGGGAGCTGTCACGGTATGTCCCGTTTCATTGCACCCACAACCATCTTCCAAGCTTCAATAGCCTCTCGGATTGTCAACGGTTTCCGGACTGCATAGTAGGCCCCACGGCATCTAATCGGTTCTTCCTATCCGGCTTGCAATTGTCCCACTGATTCGTACAGAATCTCCAACTGCAATCGGCTTGTGAGTAGCCTCCTGCATGGCCCTGGCTTGCATGGCCTGTTAGTTCGGGGCACAAAGCTGGTTCCCGTGGGCCATGCTCGACAACGCCCATTAAGTTGGAATCTTGATACTAGTCGATCGAGTATGGCTTTGCAGGCAATTCCAGTGTTGGTGGTTGGTTCTGGTGATGCCGCTTCGATGGGTTCGAGTTTTTTGTGAAACCGACGTTTGTTCATGTTGCATTGCCGAATCGGGAACGCGTCATTTAGCTCGGCCGGAAAAAAGTCTGCGAGCTCTGGTCCCCCGCCAATCGGGCGTTGACCAGTCGGTGCGCACAAAAGAAAAAAATCTTGCAGTCAACCCATTTTATAGCCTCAATTACAAGCCATCTTTATCGTCTTTCTATGCTACAAATCACCGCCTGTCTCCGTTCCATGGAGACCTGATCCACCAAAATTGCGGGGGACCAGGGGGCCTGGCTGACTCCAGCGGGATCGTGGGTGGACCAGCGCTAAAACGGCAGCCGCTCGCGTGGTTTAACGGCTTTGTCTCCACCTGCTCGAAAACCCATGTTTTGCCAGCCATTCCCCTTTTCCCGTTCAGACGAACGCGAGTCGCGGTTCGCAAGTGTCCGGGTCCTTGTTTAGTAGGCGTAGAGGAGGAGGAAAGCAACCATCAGGGCGAACAGGCCGGTGGCTTCGGCGAAGGCAAAGCCCAGAACGGCGTACGAGAAAAGTTGACCTGCAATTGCCAAGATCTGTCAGCTTGCGTCCCCGCTGCAACTGGGCGATAGGGTTTGTGGGGTGCGGCTGATGGGCCGTCATTTAGGTCCAGCTCTTACCTCTCATGGCCGGGTTGCGAGCGACGCCATTGATGAGCGCACCGAAAACTGTGCCAATTCCAACGCCGGCACCCGCGAGGCCGATAGTGGCAGCTCCGGCACCGTGTACCTTGGCAGCCGTGACAATGGCGGCGGCGGTCGACTCCACGACGACGCTTCGGGATTGCATCGCACCACGGATCATGGTCGAAGCAAAAGTGTTCCGGGCGCCATTCAGAAGCAGTCCATTGCGCCCAGCGGCCTGGCGACCAGTGGAGATTGTGGAGAGAATGGAGCTTGGGAGGCGAGCTAGAGTTGAGACGGCACTGGTAAATAACGCATCTGGGGACGGTGGAGCTGACGGTCGGCCCACTCGGTGGAGAACGTACCCTGTCCTTGTGCCGTTGACATCAAACGAGCAGGCTGCTTCATGCCCATACGGGCGACGACGCCGGGCAACCGGCTTGAGGCGAACATTTTTGGAGGTTGTTGGATGGAATTGATGGGAGGAAGGTGTGTGACAGTGATGGTCGGATGTTGGATAAAATAGAAAGGGGAGGAAGAAAGAGGGCGGGAACGAGAGGGGGTGGCAGGCTCGTGCGGGGACTGGTTCCTGAGGCATCAAGGTGTCACAACAAATGCAATGGCAAGGAAAAGGCAGTCGAGCTAACCAATCGCAGGAGGGGGCGTACCAGACTTGTTTTGTTCCGGCAGGAGCCGTGCGAGGAGGAAACCTGGGGAAGTCGCGAGCCCATCTGCCCATCTGCCCATCCATGTCAAGCCGTTCCATTTTGCGGACTCGGGCTTGACTTCGTGCAGATTTCGTTACCTTCAAAGCATGCTTCCGAAAAAACAAAAGAACTACCTAATTTGTTAATTTGTTTGGTGTCAATTCCTTTTCCATTCCCGTTTGCAAGATCCCCAGGTTTGAGGAGTTTATCCTCCTGAGACCCCCGAGCACTCGCTGACCCCCCGACGAGCCAAGCCAAGCCACAGTGCCATTTCTCCATGGGGAAATGGGGAAAGGAAGTGCACGAGACTTGATGGGCGGCCAATCTCGGCTGACTTGCGGGGCGAGCTAGCCATTGGTCAATCGCTGCCTTCCATCCCTTGCAACTTTCCCTGAGCTTCCCCTTGCACTTTCCTCCTTGATCGAGCTGCTGCAACCTCGGCGCAGAGTGAGGAGCACGGCATCTCTGGTGCCTGAGGCGGCGATGTCTTCTTGCAGGCCCGGAGCTTCTGGAAACAAAGGTGCCAACTTTAGGACACGTAAACGATTGAAGACGAGGTCGGTCAAGTCGCGTGATGATCATGTGCCAACGACCGCTGTGTACTGTGTAGACATATCCCCCAGCCTTTTTTCGGTTGCCACTTGCCCCTTCGTGCTGTGCCCTTCTGAACATGGAATCCCCGCAGGGTCTCCTCACCTTCTCTCACCGGCACCGCAGCTGCTGCATCCATGCCCAAACCCCGAGGTTGATGGCCCGGCTAACCGAACAACTCCCCGTCTCCTCACCATCGGCCTCGCATAAATCCGTTTGCATTAATATCACACGCCAGCCCGGGGAGGCGCTTTCCCCCTACACGTAGGCAAACTTGCTGCTTTCCGGCGAAGGTCTTCTGGCGTAAGGACCCGTCATATTGGGTGCCAGAAAGGCAGAAACCGAAGTCGACCAAAGGGCGGAATGCATTTGGGACGACCCTGCGGCTCCGATGAATGCACGGACGGGCGGGAGTCGCCGTCGCATGCCGCATGAGGGGTTACCGTGAGGGGTTTGGATGAGAACCAAGCTCCCAAGGAAGTCCGTTTTGGTAATCAGACGATGACGTACAGGGAACCCGTGGTGGCTTGGTCTATCTATCCATGGGAAAACCATACACTGAAACTAAATAGGACCGAAAGACCTGAGCGGGCATTCTTTCGCCAACATGACGGGACTTCCTTCCATCCCCGTCTGTCCCACCATAAGAGAAACCCCAGTTGGGAAATTGAAGTCTTGGGCCACTCAGAAAAACATGTTGCCGGCCGGCTGTGCTAGATACGCAGCAGCTCAAAGAGGGCAACCACCAATCTGAGTTCAACAGGACCCATGGCCAGCATTCCGTGGCTACGACGTTTCTTCTGGCGTAGGCTCTCTCGGTGCAGCCCCTTGAGTGTGATCGTGGCCGTAGATGTCAAAGTCACTGCATATTCAGACCGTTAGATGCTGCCAAAACGGACGCGCCTCGCCACGTCACAGAGCGGCCATACTCACAACACAAGAGTATCCACTTCCTCCCTGCCATCGGCCTGAGCATTCACCCAAACGGCAACACTGCGACGGCCGACAGGGAAGTCTCCCCAGCCATCACCACGAATAGCCACTTGGCCTGGACACCACTTGAGCAAGTCCGTCCACACCTCTCCGGCATGGTGTCGGCCCACAAACATGGTCTTGGTCGCGTGTTCCCACGAATTCGTCATGACCACAGCCAGGCCGTGGCCACCAGACTTAGAGTCGTGTCCCAAACGTGTGAAACCCACACAGCATGGGTCGTCGAAATAGTCATATTGTGAGCCATACGCCCAGAGCTTGCGAGCCATCATCATCCTGGGGAGGGCGAGGCCTCCGGACGTTGGGGGAGTGAGGCTGGTGAGGCCTGGGTCGGGGTGCTGCCCGACGGAGCCGTAAAGGTCGGCGTAGAAGACGCAGGGGAGGCCGGAGTTGGCGCGTAGAAGGATGAGGGCGTAGGCGAGAGGGATGAAGAAGGAGGCAACCGGGAGCTAGAGGACCTGTTAGCGGTCTTGGTGGTGCGATGAAAGTGTACGTACCTCTAAAGACTGCCCTGCTTGCTGAACGAAATCCGAGTTAATGGGATACACTGCTCGTTGACTTGGTCAGTTCCCGAGACTTACAGTATCATGGTTGACAACGAACGTCTGAGTATTCCGGGTCATTAACGCTCAGTTCTGGCTTGGGGCAGGATAGATTGCTCACCACAGCGTGATCTGGTTTCCACAAGGTCAAGGAATCGTCCAACACCTTGGTCAGATCCCCTTTATCCCCCAAGCTGGAAACCTTGCTGAAATTTGACACTAATTGCACATCAAACAGCGAGATCTGGTGGCCCATGAATTCGATGAATCTGGCGAGATACTCAGAGTCTTCACGCCAGTACTCACCCACAATGAACCAGTCTGGGTCCACGTTTTGCCTGATGTGGGTTACGAAGTCCCGGAGGAAACGGAAGCTGTAATGCTTGATGGCGTCGAGGCGTAGACCACCAAAGTTCATCTGTTGGGGGAGCCACTCTACCCACTGAAACAGATCCGCCTTGACCTTCGGGTCCTTATGATCGACGTCAGCAAACATGCTTCATTCACAGTGTCAGCTTCACTTCGAAATAGGGGAAAGGTGAAACCCACAGAAAGTCATAATTCCCCAACTCTTCATCGACATCATCAGCCCATTCTTTCTTTTCCAACCTCCAAACCCCATGGCTTTTTGTGAGGTCATCGTAATCCACTCCTGTGAATTGTTCGCTGTTCCACCTCATCTCGCTGTATCTCCCCTCCCTTCCAGGAAAATCAAACCCCGTCCACGCCTGGATTCTCCGAAACGGCATCCCTTCCGGCAGTTGCCTCATCCGATCTTTCTCATCCATCTTTTTCGCCGACACCCACTCCCGATAATCCGCCCCCGTCTTATGATTCAACACCGCATCAAACAACACCCTCACCCCAACCTCCCCCGCCACATCCACCAACCCCTCCAACTCCCCCTTCGTCCCCCACTTCGTGCCCACGCTCCCCTTCTGCTCAAACTCCCCCAAATCCCACAAATCATACAAATCATACCCATTCCCCTCCCCGCCCGCCGCCGCCTTGCACGCCGGCGGGATCCACAGCTTGCTCACCCCGAGCCGCGCCAGCGCCGGCAGCACCCGCGCCAGCCGCCGCCAGTGCCCGCCGTCCGCCGGCACGTACCACTCGAACCCCTGCACCATGGTCTCGTTGGTCGGCGGGTCGGGCCCGGGGCTGCTGGCGGCCGCGGTGCGTCGTGTGCGCAGGGGCCGGATGTTGGTGGAGAAGCCGGAGCCGGGCTCTTGGCGCAGGGCGGAGGCGCGGAGGGCGGCGAGGTTGGACGGGAGCGGGGGCTGGGGGAGGTTGAGGAAGTCGCTCATTTCTTTTTTGGGGCCGCGGGGGCGGGGCTGGTTCTTCTCTTTTTGGTGGTGCGGTTGGTTGGGTTGGGTCGGGGGTTGATAGGGGGAGCTGAAAGAGGGTTTTGTTGAGTGGTTACTTTTCGGGGTTTGTGCTCTGGAAAGGGGGGAGATGGGTTGTCAAACTGTAAGCTGAATAGACTTGACCCCGTAGATTTACTCTTGAAAAGTGTGTGTTTGGTGGTTGGTTAGAATAAGGGCCCAGGCTGGTGTGGTAACCTACCGCGGCCTCAGGGCGACGATGATCAGAAGCTCTGAACCTGTTGACGAGAGGGGCAATTGCTGACTCAGCAGTGTCTGGGCCCACATGTTGATGCTTTCTACGATGGACGGAGTAATCTTCACATCACACCTTGTAACGCAGCGAATACCCTCCTCGGCCGGGCATATGTAGGTATGGTCTTCGAACGCCTGCCCCAACAGTTACCGGCGAACCTCAGAACACCCATTCGTTTTTGGCGCCCCGAACAACTACCTAATGTCGTGATCAAATTTCGTTTCTCTCGTCTCCAAGACTATTGTTTAGTGTTCTTAGATTGCATTGCGTCTTAACATTTCCAAGCCTCGGCTCCTACGGTTGTGGGAATAGGCGGCCATTTGAACTTCATAGGTAGCACGAAGCGTCCGGAGTCAGGATAGGTATGAAGAGGAATATGGAATATGTAGCTTTCCAGACTTCCGCTCCGGGTTTGTTACACGTAAGTGGGCATGTAATGTAAGTGTCGTTTTGTTTGTTCAACTCATCGTAAACGTACTAGTGCGACGCGTTAATTGCTATATTGCCACATGCACGCTGGCCGATAAAGGTGACAATGGGATAGGGGATTATTCTTCGTAAGCGAGTTACTAGAGCAACAAAAGCCAGTTGGGATCTCCCTGAGCTAGGTACTGTACTGGGGAGAAAATCCAGAACAGGCATCTTGCTCCAAGGACTGAAGGGCGGAACGGATATCTAGGCTCTTGAGGGCAATGCCCATAGACCTCCAAAACATGGATGATGTGTCTGGAAATTGGGATTGGGGCTATTCTGGCACCGTATTGCAATAAAAGCAACTCCAAAAGCTCCCCGGTAGGTTCGGTTCGACTCCAAGCCGAAAGCCGGGGGCTTTCCCAACAATCTTGTGCAAGCCCTGACCCTTTTGTAGACGGTCTAGTAGCAGTTTAATACCAATCATAGCTTTGCGCAGTTCCCGCTTTGCATTCTTGTTTGTCGAACGTATTTCAATGTCGGGCCAGCGAGGTGTGCACAGAGTCATCCGTTTCAAGTCCTCGATCCCCTTACGCCATGTACAGTTGAACAAAAGGTGCAACAGGTCTTCGGCATCTATTGAGAGTTTTCGGCATATGATATCCTTTAACCCCACGTCTCCCTTGCCTGGAGTGAATACCAAACTCGAGTCGAGGTCAAAAACTCCGAGACGAACTTCCGGACTCCGGTTCTGTGGAGATCATTCAGAGCGACCTGGGGAATCGGGTCGGGCTAACCGTCGAAGGACACATAGAAGAAAACCATGAGGCCACATTGAACTGGTTAAGTTGGCGGAACTTATTGTTGAGATACAAAAGGTACATCTAGAATAGGTAAGTACCCGTAGGTATCTTGGGAATAAACAAGGTGAAGAGCTGCGTTAACTGGCCGCATTAGAGTTCTGATTTGAAACTAGCAAAAAAAAAAAAAAAAACCGTAAGAAAGACATCGAATCCTCGGAGTTTCAACTCGCAGTAAGGGGTGGTAAGTTCTCCGCATCATTTGTTACGGTCGTATTTGTACCGTATACGGAGGCTTTCGGCTTTGTGGTGCCTGTTGGACCCCCCCCTCGCAACCAGCTTATCACTCGGCTGTTCTTATCCATGTCATCGACTGGCTCCGGTCTCCGGGACATTATGCGGCGGCGCCGGTAGAGAAGGAACACAGCAATAGCCGCCAGAATCGAAAAAAGGACCGCAAAACCTACACCAAGCTTTTCGCCAATGGAGAGCTTGCTCACGCCTAGCTGCCACAGGCCAGCTCCAAGACCCGCCGCAACTCCAATTAACAAGCTAAATAACAAAACCGCATTCGGGTTAGAGATACTACCAATCCTCTGTTGGGATGGAGCAGGCTGAGCCTGTGGAGACGGAGGTGGCCAAGATGCCGGGCGTGGCGTGGTTGTGTCTTGTATTGGAGTTGGAGCTGCCATACATAGGAGAATACACGTTAACGAACGTTTAACGGGTATGTTTCTGACAAGACGAAGAGGAGACAGCGTACCTGGCTGTGTTGATAACGGTTCCTTTGTCGGGGCTGGAAACCCTGGCCATCCTGTTGAAGCTACCCCGGGGACTCCGGACTTCCCGGTGGTGGGATGTTGGGAGAAAGGAGGGGTGAGGCCGGGACTTCGTTCGTCAAACTGGGAAAACTTGAGGTAGATATTGTGTTGTCGCTCATCTAGGACTGCGTGGTAGAGTTTCCTTAACTGCTCTATTGTGCTGTAGGACTTAGTGCGAAGCCTCGCCGGGGCTAAGCGCTGAAGGCCCTTTTCAAGACTTGATCCATGGGTGGCGATGAGTTGGTCGAGATCGGTCTGCTGAACCAGATTGTCTTGATTTTCGAAAGCTCTTTTTAATGTGATGGCAAGTGGATCATTGGGCAAAACGTTTTCCTTGGAAATAAATGTGATCATTCGTAGGCACATCTCGTACTTGTCTACGTCTCCGCCCATGAAGTAACCCTGGGCTCGGTCCAGAAGGAGACGAAGAGGAGACGGTAGGGATGCAACCACCCCGGCCTGGCCGGAGGTTGGGTGTTGATGGCGAATGGCTCTATTACGCTCGCTTTCGATGACCTCGAGCTGGTGTAAGAGCAGGACGACATAGGCCTTCCCCGGAGAACGAGCTACGACGGATCCTACTACCTCGCACCGTGCGCTGGTGGGCGTAACGATAACCCATGATCCAGAATCGCCAGGGGCCAGGTCTGATTAGGATATGTCAGCGAGCGAGTTTAGCAGTCTGGCCGAGTTGAACTTTGCCATACCTGTTCCCCCATCCACGTGCAACGTCCAGACCTCGAGGGGCTCGTCCTGCCCATCGATGAGTGATGGCCCCACTGACATGGCGCCAGAATGGACACCGCTTGCGCCAGCCCTCAACTTGACGGAGGCCAGGGAAGGATTCAGACAGAAGTCTGTGATGTAGTGTCGCGACAGTTCCTTGTCCTTGTCGCCAGGCTCACCGAACCATACCATATTTGGCAGTTCGTACTGGCTTTGGACAGGAATCAGCCAGCAGTCCGCTTTATGTCCCGCCGCTTCAGGTACAGGCGTGATAGGCGCTACAAGGTCAGACTGAAACAGTAACGCCGGTTCTCCTTTCCCTTTCCCGGCCTTCTCGTTGTGGATGGCTGGAGGAGTGGCTGGAGGGGTGGCTGCCGCATTCTCATCCTTAAACACGAGAGCCTCTGCGACATCTTCGGGGAAGTCCACATCATTTAGAGTTGTCGCCACGGATGACGAAGCCAGTTCATCGCCCTGACCGGCCCCGAAGGGGGCCGGCCGCGGAAGAAACGAGGTTGTGGAGGCCATCAAGTGGCCGTTCACTTCTAGGAGCCCGCCGATTGTCGAGATGCGGGTATCCCCGGAATCCACGGCGCTGAGCAACGTTCCACACAGCGTGAGTTCGTCATGCCCAAGGCCCAAATCGACCTCTGCCCCAGAAGTGTAGGATACTTCGACCATCTTGAAGCACAATTTCCACGGTTCGTAGTACTTGCGATATTTCCGTTGTGACATAACCGCATAGAAGTCTCGGATATCCTCTTCGCGGGTGAGACCATCGATACAAATGTATGTCTGGGCGTCAGAACCATCCAGTTCCACGGTGACGGCATATCGATGACAGGGGGGCAGTTGGCGACCAAAAAGGGTGCGTTGGTTGGCCGTGCCAACGAAAGCCGAGAATGCCCGAAGTTTGTTCAACTCTACCCTCGACAAGCCAATTTCTTGGGCCTTAAGCTGCATCCGAGACCGGAACTTTAACGTTCGAACTCTCTCTAGCTTACTAACTGGCACCTGAACTGGAATTGTCGGGATTGTCGCGGTTGTCGCTGTCGTAATTGTTTCGGCTGAAGGTAGCTCTGGAACTTCTCTCGTGGGTGGCTGGATGACTGGCGTTGTCGTTGCTAATTCTATCAGGGGAGAGTTTGAGCAAACTACTGCGCTACTGGGAACCTCAGTAGATGGTAGTTCGACGTGATTTTGACATGGCGTCCGGTCTATCTCTTTCCCCTTGGCCCTGTGACTCGGGCGTTGGCCCACAGAGTAGGCCTTCAGGTCGATATCTTGTTGCACAGCCCGCAACGCGGTCGTCCATTTCCATAAGGATTCGAGCTTAGGGGCCCCCCGCTTTAGATGGCTGGTGTCAATCGCTTCCTGCATATGGACTTGTAAGGTGGTTGTTATTGTCGTCATTTCACCTTCTCCAGCTGATGACTTCTGGGAGTAATCATCGCGGGCCGATGAATATTCCTTTGCTTAGCGACTCCTGGGACTTTTTGAGGGGTGGGGGCGTTGTTGAGGGTGAGAGCAAGACAAGGCTCCGACCTCCAGGAGGAATATTTGTGGCTACCAGTGAGGTGTGTAGCAATGTGATTGGCGCAAGGACTTCAGCTGAAGAACCGGATCGGTTTTGGATTTCGCCGACCGAAGATGGCAAGGAGCTGCAACAATCGACCGCGAGGCTCGGGGTTTTAAGGTTTTACGGTTTTAGAAAGGCGACAAGATGGATCCTTCTCAGACTCCCGAGGCTGTCGCCATGACCGACATTGCAAACATTACAAACGCAGTCTGGGGGGAGGCTGCTGATCAGAGCGCGAAGGCGGACAGGGCTCTCACCTTGAAATCGTATTTCAGGTGTTGCAACGGTGAAAAGGGGCTTGCATTGAGTCGGAATCCTCATTTGCTAGACCAAACACCCCTCTCAGCACTCATCAGTACCATCAAGATAAAAAGAGACGGACGGAAGAATGAACTTGTCAGTCGGGCCTCTGAATCCAGCATCCAGGGGCAGATGGCCGCCCTTGACCTGGCTGTCAGGGTGGCTTTCATGACGGCCTGCTCCGCAGCATCAGAGGACACATTTGGTGGCGATCTCTTTCGTCCTCGGTGGCAGGCAAACGAATCGCTAACAGCCTACATTTCTCGAGTCTACCCCAACGATGACACCCCCCCTCAGGATGTTCGGCCCCTCCGAGTGGACAAACTCGCGATGAGCTATCTCACTAGATATACACACCTGGAGCTACACTGGACACATCGCCTGACCGACCATCTCCTCCTCCTGAAAAAGGCCAACCGCAAGATACTTTACGTTTTCCGCCACCCAGCATTCCTTAGGATATCGCTCGATACCCTTGAAGCAAACGATCCTGCTCTCGGCCAGACTGTCTCTGGCGCCCTGTCACTGTGAGATCCCATATTCCACTTCAAATTGGTTACGAGCCCACTCTGACTGGCCGATCGCCATAGCGGTTGCCTCCCGAGCCAGCTTCTGCGCGAAACCCTCGCATCATACAACCTGCTCTTCCCCGAGCCTGGAGACCAGACATCTCGCGCGATTCTAGAACGAGAGGTTTCCAAGCATCACCTCGACTTGCTTCTTCTCCAACCCTTTCCTTCAGACTATGGTGTTCATGAACATCCCCAGGACACTCTTGACCCAGAGGATGCACGTGGCCTCTACAAGAAATATCCCTACTGGGCTGACCGTCTCTACGCTCTGTGGAGAGAGGCCGATGATCCCGCCCCCACTACATCCATTGATCGATGGCCCGAAGCGAAGAGGAGTTTTTGGTTTACGTACTGGTGCGGTGCGTTCTCTCTAACAATCGCTCTTTTCTTTGGCATAGCCGCTACCGCACTAGGAGCATTGCAGGTGTGGATTTCGTATTGTAGTTGGATGGATAACCCGAACACGTCATTGTGCGGGAAAGGTTCTGGCAAAGGACATTAGGTCAATTTGGGTCAATGCTCTGGTGTTGCTAGGCAAGCAATAGCACTTCCTTGTTGGTTTCCCTTTCTTCTCGCCAGCTGCACCCTACGCTGACGGCTCCCAAACATGCCCCCCTTGAGGTTGCAAGCCGTTCTGGTTCCCACGTTTAACGTTTGTGATAAGAACGGGAGGTCATTGTTGCGAGGGGGAATGGCCATCTTCACACGATAGATATCTACTTTGTATGGGTTTTAATGACATGACATCAACAAACCTACAAAGACCCCTTTTCGGTGAGGTAATGGCCGCCGTAGCTCGGCCAAGCATCATTTGCTTGGCCGCTGACGGGGACACGAACCCTGCAGATTAATACCGTTTGCTTATCTTCACCGGGTCTGTTTGTGCTACAGTGATGCCAGGAAGGCTATGTGAAGCCCCTTGCCCCAAGCGTGGCTCGTGTATGTCTCTATTCAGTTGTCCCCAACACCATGACACACGGAGTCTCTCCCTCTAACCAAGTGAGACAGTGAAGGTTGCTAATAGTGCGCCACCATTTCAGCCGCCGCTCCTCTTCATGTCGACCGGGACGGTGCACAATGTCATCCATTGGTTGTGAAATGGCCCCGACCTCTTGGGTCGTTTGCATGCTGCCAATCGGAGGCAGGGTAGATCAATTTTAAACGACGCGTTTGGAAAACTCGCTCAATCTTGCTCAACCGCGCTTCAGGACTTTGTCACAAGATCACGAGGCAACGCCTTGATGCGAGTTTGTGACTAAAATGCTTCTTGGACACCATGTATAAACGGTCTTTTGCAACCGTCTTGTGTTGATTCCGGCGTAAAGTTTAAAGTGCTTTCTTGCTTCACCAACCCTTCGTCTTTGTCGACAATGAAGAGTTGGAGGGGGCTCGCCCTCGCCCTGGTGGCTCAGATCGACTGCGCTGCTGCGAAAGACTTTTATGGCCGTATAGCCCATGGGACAATTGGCCTAGGCCAAGCACAATATGCACCCGTTACTTGCGCGTACGCGTGCAGAAGCTCGATGGGCTCGTGGATGCTCGATTGCGGACACAGCGACGACAGTGCTCATGGCGACCACGGTGACCATGGAGACATGTCTTCTGGACACATGATGTCCATGATGCCGACTCCAGATTGCTATGCAACCAACGACCCATTCTTGATGTCACTAGCCTGGTGTATCAAGACACACTGCTTAGACGACCTCACCATCTCACAGCTTGAAGACTTCTGGGAGATGAATGTTGCTGGGAGGAACGAGGAGCAGCCATTGCCCAAATACTCGTACCAGGATGCACTCGCCCGTATCACGACCACTCCGACTACCCCTTATAATTCCAGCTTGGTGCTCAACGACACGGCGCTTGTCGACGAGTATTTCTATTCCATGGTTTATGGGTCCCTTGAAGGCATCGAGATAAATATCGCCCTGGACAACCAATACGCGTAAGGCCACCCGCCCGATTTTGCATCCGGAGGAGAGGACCAGCTTTGCTAACCGGAATATCAAGACTTGTCGCATTACTCACCTGTGGAATAGCCCCTGTGCTTTTCTCGCTGCTGCGTTTTCTACCGCTCCCTCAATCTTGGGCCAGGTCAGCAGTCACAATTTCTACCATCCCGTTTCCTGCCTTTGTTAAGACGTCTGTCGAAGGCAAAGACTAACCTTGGAGCGTTCCACAGCAAGTTTTACGCACATGTCATTGACCCTCCCGCTTTTGGTACCCGCCATGCGGCCCCGGCTCTGTTCGGCCTGGGACTCGTCCCCACGCGAGGCCAAGCACTGTTTATCTTCTACATCTGGGCCATCAACATCATCCTCTCGGCCGTCGCCTACAAGATTACGTGGCCGAATCTTTGGTTTACGAGCATTTCAAATGAGATGGTGGAGTGGGTTGCCAACCGGACTGGCATGTTGAGCTTTGCCAATCTGGTTCTGGCTCTTCTCTACTCGAGGTGAATATTGGAAACCTGAAACCTCCCCCCTCCATTCTGATAGTCTTCTAATATCCAGGACAGTCGCAACAACATGCTACTGCATGTGACAAGCTGGTCGCGGTCCACCTTCATCCTCGTCCACAGGTGGATTGCAGTCATCTGTATCCTCCAGGCCTGCCTCCACTCGGCGTTGTATTTGCAGATGTACGATACCATGGGACCAGGCATGCTCACAATAGAGTCTGCCTACCCCTATTGGTACTGGGGCGTAATCGCAACCCTTGCGATGGTGCTGATCCTCCCGGGGTCCATCCTCCCCGTCCGACAGCGTGCGTACGAGTTCTTCCTCGACTGGCACATCGTTTGGGCCCTTCTCGCCATTATCGGGTGCTTCCTGCATGTCTATTTCAGGTACCATTGGCAATGGGGCTACGAGATCTGGGTCGCCGTCGCCTTCGCTGTCTGGGCATTTGACTGGGTCCTCGCCCGGCCGCTCAGGATAGCCCGTGCCGGCTTCAGCAACCGAGCCTACATCACCATTATCGACGACGACTACCTCAGGGTCGACATCCCCGGCGTCGAGGCCACAGGCCAGGCATACCTTTACTTCCCCACTCTGTCCTGGCGCCTCTGGGAAAACCACCCCTTCTCCGCCATCCCCATGTCACGCCTACCGACACATCCAGACCCCTCCCCCCCAGGCCGCCCAACCTCCCCACCCTCGGACGACCTCGAAGCCGGAGACGACACCAAACACCCCCCCGCCAACCCCTCAACGCCCTCCCCACCCACCCACCAAGACCACCAACCCCCGACCACCACAGCAGGCACCACATTCCTCATCCGCCGCCGCGCCGGCCTCACCTCCAAACTCGCCCACCACGCTGGCCCCGCAGGTATCCGCGTCCTCGTCGAAGCCTCCTACGGCAGCGAAGCCATGTCGGTCGTACGATCCCCCGACCCGCGACCCTCGCTCACCACCCCAAATATCATACTCATCGCCGGCGGCGTGGGTATCACCGCACTGCTGCCGCTGCTGGAGAGGCCGTTGTTGGCGCCGCAGGGGAAGTCGAAACTGTTCTGGGGGGTGAGGTCGGTGGGGTTGGTGAGGGCGGTGGAGGGGGTGGTTGGGAATGAGATTGGGCAGGGGATGTGGGGGGGAGTGGAGGTTGTGGTGGCGGTGGGGGAACGGTTTGATATTGGGAGGGTGTTGGGGGAGGAGTTAGTTGGGGAGAAGGGGGTTCGGGGAGGAACGACGGTGGTGGTTTGTGGGCCGGCGGGGATGGCGGATGAGGTGAGGGTTATGGTGGCGGGTTTGGCGAGGAGGGGGGTTGTGGTAAGGTTTATGGAGGAGAGGTCCTCGGAGTGAGCTAGTTTTGTATAGGTCTGGGCAATGGGATTCCGGCACAGAATTGTTTCGTGGATGGGCAAAGCAGGGTGGAATCACGATTGACAAATACCCAGTTAAGGATATGGTGCGGCGTTTACCATAAGGTTGGCAATGGCCAAGAGCTCTATCGCTCGGGTATATCGCTAGATCAGGACATATCTGATCACCAGATACACCATGGACATGGCCAGCGGAAATCACGGCATTAGTCTGCCAAGTCGTTCGGCGAGAAAGTTTAAACACAACGGCGCAGCAAACCCCCACGGCCAAATAACTGGCTCCACCACGGTCCGAACCATCGGAAACACCAAACTTTCGGTTGCCTATCGGGTTTGAAACGTCCTGCCTAGCTGTCTCATGTTTCCTAAGCAGCTGAAGTCGATATGAGGGCGGACAAGGGTAGTAACTTCCGTGTCGCTGGCTGTCATCGACGGAATCTAGGGGCATCTGACACTGGCCGTCAGAAAGTTCAAACAACCTTAAACTAGGCGGACGGCGACGGAACCGGATTGGGCCCGGGTAGTGGTTGCCGAAGCTGTAGATTTATTAATTTTTATCGCAACGACTGGAGATTTGCGCCTGGGACGGATTTATACAAAAGCTTCAAAAGTCCCCTTTCTTCTCAGGTTTGCTTTCCTTCGAATTCCACAGAACACGATACAACCCAACAACTGAATCACCAGCTTCATTTTCAACTTCATTTCTTCGTCGACTAAGTACATTTACTTCATCAAAATCGCCATCATGCCTGTGACCCAAAACACCTCCCAGAAAGCTACCGGCACTGGCGCCACCAAGACTACCACTCCTAGCGGCTCCAGGACGGCAGATACAGTGACTGCTGCTAACGGCACCTCAAAGGCTGCGGCGGCCCTGAAGGCCGCCGTGGCTCCCAAGGGTACGGCACCCGCGAAGACTACGACGGCTCCCCCGAAGTCCACCCGCGGCAACTCCAGCGTTGAGGTTGACTTCCGTAACAACCGTGTTGTGTTCTTCGAGTACCAGAAGGGAGACCTCATCGAAATCATTGAGGAGGCTGCGGCCAAGCTGGGGATGTCTGGCAAGGTTATCGCTGCTGCTCTTAGGTACGTGGACCTCCTATCAAGATCTAGTTGTTTTGCAATGTTGCACATACTAAATATTTGTTGATTTCTAGCCACGAGGCTGATCAGGGAAGCGGTGGCCGCTCTACATGGAAGATTGAACTGCGCAAGCCCGTTGTAGCTAGCTGCGAGCAGCTCTTCGTACTCAGAATCCGCACTGAGTACGAGGTCCCTTCGCTTTTCGGCAGGAAGAAGTAGGTGGAGATGAAGATGGTGTGCCACCGAGGGATATAGCTGGCTCTGGTGGTTACGAGGGATAATGGACAGGGTACCGCTGGCGCAGGCAGTCAGCGAGGAGGGTGGACAGTGTATAGCTAGCGCAGGTAAGTAAGTACAGATTACATAGCTAGCAATGAGGATGGGACAAGGCGCCGTTTCCAAACATTTACTGGCCCCGGAGTGTATTGCAAAAACGACGTCGTAATTGCGGGACAGCAATTTCACCTGGCAGTGTAATAGAATGCTATCTGTGCAGCGATGTTATGCACATAGTCGTCATCAGTCCATCCACGGCCGAGTTACAGTCGAGTTGGAAGATTTTATTGCAATAGAATCTCTCATTCTCTGATAAACATATGAAAGTATGTGATGGAGCGCAAACTCCAGGTAATTCCAAGATTAAGATAAAACACAACTCAGGGGTATGCGTGCAAGTCCACCAACTCCGTCTCAGTCTATGCCCCCACCAACAAATAAAAAGCACAGCCGGGTATTAAATCTCAAATGATGGTGTGGGGGGATCGCAACCACTGTCGTTAATCTCGATCCCAATCTCCCCCTCAAGCCTCACTCACTGCTTGGCGGCGGGCTTGACACCTTGTGCACGCTCAGCCTCGGACATCTGGCCGGCGAGGCGGCCGAACTGCCACTCGGGCAGGGTGATTCCGGTCTGCTCGTTGATGGTGGTCATGAGCGGGGGCAGCATCTGGTAGATGTTGCGCATGGCGGCGGTGCTGCTCTGGTTACCACCACCCTCGCCCGAGCCGGAGCCGGCCTCGGCGCCCGTGTTCCAGACGCTAATCTTAGGCTGCAGGCCGCGGATGGCCTCGGCGTTGGCCTTGGCCAGCTCGACATACGTGCCCTTCTCAATCATCATGTACTGCAGCAGGCCGGCGGGACCGCCCAAGGCAGCGCTCATCTTGGCGTAGGCGTCGGCCATGGCGGCCATACCCTCGGCCTCCTTGAGCTTCTTCTGCAGGTTGGCGTCGGCGTTCTTGATGGCGGCGAAGCTCCAGGCCTCAGCGTCCTGCTTGGTCTTGTAGGCGGCCGCGTCGGTGTCAATCTTGACCTTGTACACGCCGGCCTCGGCGTGCTGCTTCTGCTTCTCGAAGTTGGCCTTGGCCTCCGCCTCGACCTCGTACGCATGCGCGTCGGCCGCCTGCTGCTTGGCCTCGCGCTCGATGGTCGCCTTGACGACGTCGCTGGCGCGCAGGCGCTCCATCTCGGCCGCGGCGCGCTTGATCTGCACCTCGCGCTTGAGGTCTTCGTCCTGGGCCTCGGTCCGGCGCGTCGCCGAGATGCGCGAGATGTCGACGTCCCGGTTGAGCTCCGTCTTGCGGGTGGCGAGGACGGCCTCGGCCGAGGCACGCTCAATGTCCCGCTCGGTCTTGCGGACGGCCGTCTCGGCGTGAATCTTTGCAATCTCACGCTCCTGCTCGCCCTTGCGCTGGGCCTCTCCGACGTTACCGCGCAGCTGAGCCTCGGCGACATCGATCCTTGCTTGGTTGCTAGCTCCCTCGTGTGCCTTACGGCTGAGAGACTCGAAATAGTTCGAGCTGGGCGCGTCCTTGAGCTCTTTGACCTGTTGTTGCGAAGTCAGCAAATGTCGCGGGCGTGGTGGTGTGAAAAAGGGGTAGGGCTAGGGCTCGGGAAGGGGGGTGTTCACATACGTTGGCATTGTAAATCTTGAGGCCAAACTGGTCCAGTTCGCCCTGGATGTTGCGGAAAATGCGGCGCTTAAACACCTCGCGCTCCGTGAAGATCTCCTCCATTGTCATGCTGGACACCAGGACACGGGTCTCGCCCTCAATGATGCCCTTGGCGATGTTCTCGAGGAATTGGCGGTCGTTCCCCTTGGATGTACCTGAATCTGCCAGCAGCATGGCGTACTTCATCAGCGAGTCGCCTTGGTCCTCGCGGCGGTGGTCGAGAACATGGTCGTCGGCGGCGGGGGCGCCTTCGCTACCGGCACCCGCGTAACGTGCATCGTGCTCGTTGGCACGGAGTCTCGAGTTGGCGCCGCGTTGGTTGACATCAGGGCCGATGGTAAAAACGACAGGAAGCAGGAATTGCAGCTTCTCCTTGGTCATGGCCTGGAGGTTCATAGCATAGTCGTGGGGCTGCACGCTGAAGCGCATGCAGCGCTGAAAGGGCCAAACCCATGCTGCCTTAGTGATTTTAACTAGAGTTGCGTTAGCGGTCTTCTAATGAAACAAACAGTTCTGCGCGGAGCACAACGTACCTGACTTGACTCCCATGCCAGTAATGGCAAGGTACTCATTGGGAGCCGCGACCCTGTAGGAGGCCATCTTGACTGTTGGCGCGGTGAAAGGGTGATGTGGTAAACCCAAGAAGCGGCTTCTTGGTCAAAGTTGGGCGATGGACGTGGCCAAACGCAAAAGTCAAACGGGGCGTCAAAGTCGACCGAAGGGAGGCCGACAACGAAGATGTGAGTCGATGCAACGAAGGGCTGGACTGTGGTCGGGATCTGGAGAGACCTGACAGAATGATGCAATAGCAGAGTCGACAGTTATTACGATGCTGTGGCTGGATACAACAGAGCGGGAGATGGTGGGCATTTATATGTTTTGTCTCTTGACGACAATCAACGCCAGATGTCTGTTTGTATGGACTGTACCACCCAGAGCCGCAAGCACAGCCGCCACACCCTTGTTCCTGGTTGCTTGGTACTATACTTGGCTGTCCTTGGCTGTCCCCACATCAAGTGGTTGAGCCCCGAACAGGCCCATCATCTGACCGGGAGACGGCTATGACGGAAGTGCTGGGCGAATGGATCTGCCTTGTGGTCTGGGAAAGACGGCCATCGTGGCTGAGCACAGTGCGGCCATTCAATTTGCCAGCCGATTCGACGCCCAACCTCAGTGCCCCAATCACGGGTAAAACTGGATTGGGTCTTTTGTTTGTTGTGGGAACAACACAAATGGGGATAACGAAGGCCTGGGGACGACCAGTGCTGCACTGTCCTTCCGGAGAGGGGGCCGAGGCCAGGGAGAAGGTCAGACGGCATCTAAAATGTTCCGTGCATCGGCCAAGCCCAGACCGAGCGCTATCGATTCAGTTACCGAACACTCGGACGGTGTCAGCCTGGAGAATGTGCCTTGGGTTGGACTCATGGTGTTTGTCGCCATGGACCCAACTCAATCCCGCCATGTCATCATCCCCTCGCCTGGAAAACGGAGTAAGTGGGCTATTGACAAAAGCACAAGGAGATTGGAGCAGTTGGTGGAGTTGTGGATGCAGGTCCGCATTCCGTGTTTGGCATGTTGGAGTAGTGTGTGCCACAGCAGCCGGGCCACATGTTGCTGCATTCATCACATCAGTAGCTCCGCTGCTCGGTCTCAAACCTGGATTAATCACCTGTAACAGCCTGAGCGTCAAGCAGAACAGCTGCCGCCGTCCTATCAGCCTTGCCTTTGGAATGCCTGGCAGTGCCCTGCAGCGCCTGGCGCCGGTCTCCGGATGTGGCACAAAGAAGCGAAACACGAAGCACCATGGCATCCAGGGAGCCCACGCTTTCTCAGCGGCTCACACTGGCCCCCACTGATCGGAGGCTTGTGGGCTCGCACTGCTACCCCTGCTGTGTACCTCCGCGGGGTGCCCCTGCACAGCCCCCTGATCCCGACCCGTCTGCAAGGGACTACATGGCTTGTGGGCATCTGCGGGGTTCAAACGGCCGCTTTCAACATCACAAGGCTCCCTGAATCCAGAACAACGAAGATCATCTTCCTCTTCGCCATCCTTCAGGAGTCACATCGCCGCGGCCTCCTCGGAGATCGTTGCGGCTTTACCTGGAAATATTCGCGCTCTTGTCAAACGCGAGGACGAGGGCTTTCTGGAACAACACGTGGTAGACAACTTGAACAGGTGTGGGCCCGATTCTTGTTCGTTGCCGCCAACTTCCCATCCACAAAGTGACCTTTGTGCTGGAAACAGCTCAACACCTAACAGCAGACCGGTGGAATACTTTGCCAGACTCAATCAAAAAGTCAGCTTTTGTCATTCGCAAGACCCTCGCTTCGACGACTCAACACTCACAATCGTATCTCCGACACCAAAAGCGGTCGGCAATCCCGGCGTCTCTTAGAACACTTCACTGGCAGGACGGGGGCCATCGTCGACGGCCCGATCAACAACAACACAACCCATCACCACCGACCCAAACCCAACCCGCCACCAAAATGGGCGAACCAACCGACGACTTCGCACCTCCCTCCTACTCCGAAGCCACCACCACCACCAACTCACGACCCTTCAACTCCCCCCTCTCCCCGAGCAGCACAACAACCACCCCAACAACCCTCCCCCACCCTCTCAGCCCGCCCCAAACCGGCCTGCCCCTCCCGTCCCCACTCACCAACCACCTCCGCACGCTGCCCGCCCGGCTCCGCGCCACCCAGCTCGCGCAGCGCACCGCCCAAGCGGCCGACGAGTTCGAGCTGACGGCTCGCGTCGTGCCGCTGGTCGAGGCCTTCCTGGCCGACCTGACCACGCGGCCGCGCGTGCCGGCGCTGGCGGAGCTGACGCTGGTGCCTGCCGGGGTGGTGCCCGCGGGGGCGAGCATGAGCGGGGCGAGGGAGCGGGCGCGGGAGGGGGAGGTGGTGGAGGTCGGGTGGGTGGATGTGGACGGGGTTGGGGCGGGTGCTTTTGCTTTGGGGGGGCGGGGGATGGTAAGGGGAAGGGGGTGGTTGGTGGTACTGGGGATAGGAAGGTGGGGAGGGAGGGGGAGAGTGGTTTGAGAGAGCGGGTTGATACGGCGTTTGGGGAGTGGGGGCGGTTTGATACATTTGAGAATACCGGGGCGGCGGGGAAGGAGAGCGAATGGTGGTTCACGGACGAGGACATGGCGCACAGGCTGGCGACGTATCTCAGGCCAGAACCGAACCTCCAGAGGAGGCATGTCCAGGCTAGTGTGGTTGAGAGGAAGGTGGTCGAGAAGGAGAAGACGGGGTGGGGCCGCTTTGGGCTCGGAGGGGGCCGTAAGAAGGCCGCCGAGCAGAGTTCGCCCGTGCTGTCGCCGCCTACGTCGCCCGCGCTGTCGAGCCCGGGGTCGATTGATGATGATGACCAGGCCAAGATGACGGTTAGGGCCGAGGAAGTAACATTCAGGTGGGAGAACGACTTTGGCGTGTGGGAGAGTTTGACCGGGTGGGGGGTTGTGGTGACCGTGAGGGTCAAGCTGTGATATCCCCAGTGAGCAATAATAAGGTGGATGGATGTGTAGCAAGTGTATAGACGAGCCTCATCTTGATGGTTATCGACAAGCAATGCAATTACCCCACGGCCAAGGAACCCTGCTGAGCATGAACGCAATGAACGCTCGGTCCAGGTTGGTGTATGAGTTTGGCGGAGAAAACACGAGTCATCGAGGAACAGGGCATTCCGTTTATGTTTCATATTAACGAACATATGGACAATACTGACCGCGCTTTCGTTATCAAGGTGTGGGGATTGGCCTCACAGTTCCGCTCCCAAAGCAACTAAGTCATCATGGGATGCTTCGTAGCAAATGGTCAAGAATGAGGGAGTGGTGCGTGTACGTGTGCGGACCGATGTGAAGGAAGAAAGATGGGATGAAGTTTCGTCGCCGCTCTGATATGTTGAAAGCAAGGTCCCTTTCCCACTACAAGACTACACCCCACCATCCTCTCCACCCTTCACCAATCTTAGCAGAGGAGCTACCATATCCAGGACGTGATGATAAGGACATCTACGCCAACTTTACGTTCGGTGCCACCTCCAACCTATACACGCGTGGTTGACCGGCAGCCTAGTCATATCGTCATATCGTCATAAATTATCCTGATAGTCTAACCCACCCATGTTCGAATCTCGTTTTCCACAGCGGAAACAAACGTCAGAGCGGTGGCAAAAGAGACGTAAACCAAGAAGACAGAGACCCGGGCCAGGCATAAGGCGCCCGGCGCTTAGAGGCGGTGTTGCGGTCCTCAGCGTTAATAGTGACCGAGTGTATCCCTGTGCCGCTTCACATTATCTTTCCTGCCCGAATACTCGCAGAAGGGGCACTTGTCCTCCTCTTTGGGATACCGACGCCTCCTGGCTTCGTCGGGATGGTGTGACCACATGTGTCGGAAAAAGTCTTTATTCTCGGCACCGCCCGCCCCGCAGATGTCGCACCTTCGAGGCTTGGAGTGGTTGTTTTTGTGCTTGCTTCAGACGGGAGGGGTTGTTAGCTTCTCTGTCGGAATAGGAATCGCCGACGGGACGGAAAGGGGAAGGGATGCCGCCTCACTCTAGATCGCACTGTCGTTCATACGCTTTTGTGCAGCCTTCCTCGTCGCAAGCGTAAGGGGCAGCGGGACCAGAAGATGGGCCCGCCGGGGCAGAGCCGTTATCTGGGGCCCAGTACGCCTGGCTCGCGGGGTCGTGATGGTACTGGGCGTAGTCGACAGCTTGTGGCTGGGTGTTGATCTGAGCCGCGAGAGGGTCAGTAAAGTCCGGCGGTTGGGCGGTTCCAAAACCGCTTGGAGCGGCCTGGGAAGGAAGCGACGCGTCTTGGTCGGGCCAAAACGCAGGCGCGTCGGTGTTCGGAGCGGTGGGCATGGCGAGATGAGAAAAGCTAGCATCGAAGTCCGGGTCGATCCCCGTATTGTTGGCATCCGAGCCACCCATGTCTCTGTTTTGAGGTTGCTAAACACCTGCGGCGAGACTGGTGACCCCTGAGGCCAACAAACAAGGGCTCTGCGGGTTCGTCCCTTGGTAAGGCTGCTGGGTGGGGAGAGACCAAGGCGAGGAAGATGGATCCCCGTAAGATACTGGAAACGGCGTACTAACATAATAAGAGGGCTCTGCCAAGGCATCCTCCGCTGAGAAATCCGTGGTGGGATGTTGCAAATTTAAGAGCCGAGGGTCGATGGTCCCTTGATCTGGGTTCCAGCCCGCGGTGGCGGGATTGGATGCTCGAGGAGCGCGAGACCCATGTCTGGACCTTCCATGAGAGGATGAGTGCAGAGGCATCTTCACCACTTTTCCAACAAGGATGGTGGGTATCTATCCTCCGAGTGGTCAGAAGCTTGGGTGCCCGAGACGCTTCCTCGTGCCGATGCGCCCCTAAACGACCGTGGCAAAAGTCTGCGCTAGTTAGATTTGTACCAATACGCGCCGGTGACCGGTACTTTACGATGAACACAGATGCAACGGAGATAGCATACCTTAGGCGGTATGGTGCGAGGCTGGCGCAATCAAACGGCCAGAGGGGAAAAGCCTGTCTCTCCCCAGTGACCCTTGGCAACAACTTCGGATACCAACATGACTGCGAGAGCCGCAACTCAAATACAAAGATGCCATCTCCTTGCCAGCGAGGCCGTAGGCTACATCTTGGAGGCATTCCCATGAGACCGGCCTACAGCCTCCAAGGTCCCTTGTAAGACTCTTGGAGGCCGATAACGAGGCAATACGGCGAGCAGCCCCATCCGGGATTCAGATCTGCAGTGAGGCCTAGGGGCAGTGAGGCCCACGGCAGGAAATAGCGGACACCAAGCAGGGCTCTGCGCGTTGTTTCTGGTTTCAACCAATCGGATATGTGTTGGCTGCCGACTGCCTCCTGTTTTGAGAAACTCGCCAATTGGGCCCCTGAGTTGGATTCTGCAACAAGTCAGTTTTCACCGAAATCCACCACCAAAATCGGAGTAAGGAGGTCTACAACTGGGTCATACGGGGGCAGACAATGACCTGCGCTGCTTTTTCGTGGCATCTGCTAGTCCGTGAGGAATGGAGGCACCCAAGGTATGTACATACATGTACCTAGGTACCTACGTACGGCCTCCGTGTAACCCGGGAGGCTTGAAGGAGGCGGTTCTCTTTTTCCCGCCGTCGAGAAGCTTAACATGTGTGGTACTTTATGGTACGTCTTTTGGTGCGTGATAACTCGGAAGGTCAGTTGGGCGCAACATCAACGGGAAGCTGCCGTTGGGGCCTTGGGGATTGGTAGAACCGCAGAAGATTGGAAGCAAGAGCACCTATCCCGGAGGTTGACTGCTTAGGTTAGTAAGGGTTGTCACTGCCTCTAATGCATCCCACGGCAGCGGCTTCTCACACTGAAGGCAAAGCAAGCGATTCCCTTTGAGATGTTTTGTTTGAGGTGAGGTGGGAGCTCGAGGACTTCGCACCAGTCTCGGACGTGTCAAATCAGCAAACTTCTTCCACCACCTCCGCCAAACAGCAAGACCCAAGCATTAGTCAGGCAATACACTCTTACTTTCAAAACTTGTTTTTCCATTATAATGTCTTTGCCGAACATAGGGCATTCTACCTCTTCAGCATCCAATGCACCCGCTGGAGGCGATCAACACGGCGGGCTGCCTCGGGGCGGGGTTCTCGGGCCAGGGCAGATACTGCTTCAGCCAAGTTATCATATCGAGCCGGTGTACTGGCGGTGCAGCAAGGACGAATGCAACCCGGATGGTGTACAGGGATGGCTGACGAAGATTGGAGACGTTAATAGCAGCACCGGCCTTCGGCTTGTTGACAGCGTCCGCCACCCAGGGTACACTGTCGCTCGAATTGCAGACCACTACCGCACACGATTGGCCTTTACAAAACTTGGCCAGGACTATTCGCCGCAGTGGCACGAGATACATGCCCCCCACGGCGGTGATGCGGATCACAGGTTACCATCTGCGGAGAAAACCCTCGTCATACCAAGGACGCCCTAAACCAAAGAACCTTGCAACCGCAGTCAGAACCACATAAGCATTCTCTACAATCACGCAAGGATTTCTCTGGGCCTTCTCGGTGGTTTATGCTTCAATACGGAACGTCTCAGGCCCCATCTCTAGTCTTGTTGCATACATTACGACCGCTCGGACCCGATGCCTTTGTCCTAGAATAACGGAGGCTGCCACCACTGCCAACCTGATTTCAGAGAGCCAGGCCTCTTATGCTTTCTCGTAAACAAATACGGCGAGCCGCTGGTGTACCTGGACGCGCCGCTCTACACGTCGCTGATGCATGACAACACAGACACCAAGTTCCTATGGCCCCACGAGTTTCCCTCGTTATACCCTGACGACGGGCCACTAGCAGCTCACCTTACCCATCAAGCCGGCTTAGAAAAGATGGGAGAGTACGGGTCAACGATTGCCAGAATCCGGCCGCTCCTACGTTATGGAGACAGAATGAGGTTGGATGGAATAAGGCAATTCACTCGGGTCGATACGATGCGTGTCATGAGGAACGCAATCAGGGATACTCGTGCTGTGTGGGGACCAGCACGTCCCGAACCATATTACCCCTTCGGACCGAAGCAGCACTGATGTTGTTGTCCGAGAACTATGCTGTATCATATCTCTCCAGACTTCAGCGGCTGGTTTTATTCGCAATGGCCTGATAGGTTGATAGATTATTAAACTCAAGCGCAACGACTCATTTACTATCATCGCGGTGTCCTAGGGAGAAACAAACTCGCGAACTTCTGCTGAGTTTTGCGTTGCTTTCCGGCCTCCCTTTCTTGTGCAGGTGTAGTAGGGTAAGGACAGTGGCGGATCCTCCTTGCAGGATTTCCCTTTTGACATATTCATTCAGAATTTATTTGCAGTTAATAGTAGTTCCCCCGCCCCCATCGCCGAGTCAACAACAAAACCGTCCACACACTCCAAGTCTCTTGTCGCCCAGGCAACGACTGAGGGGAGTAGGTTAACCCTAACCCCCGGAGGTGTAGCATGACCATCATCATGCCCATTTTGCAAGGTGAAATTGACCGATTGAATTGCCTGATCTGGGTAATCATGGAAGGTACTAGAATGGCGGACGGTCGGGGATGTCAACGTATGTCACTAGCGTCTGGTCCTCCCAGGTAGGCCTCGTGGAGGGTACTGTGTGGCCTGATGGACCTCGGCGGAAGCATCCCGCGTGTCATCAATAGTTTGGTAACGCGTACTGCAAGTCAACACATGAGGGAACGAGAAAAATTGTATTTTTTTGAGGTTAACTGACGGGAGATGTTTTGTTAGTCAAAAGTAGTTGACCGTACAGGGAACGGCGTAGTAAAACCCATAAACTCGAACCGTGAGTCGTAGGACAGCCTCATGGGCATCTACATTGAACGGCGTGAAGTCTATGCCTCGCGCATCGACATAGATACAGTCTTAAAGGCTCTATGTACATCTCTCCCTAAATATACTTTGAATCTCGGGCTTACCAAACCGCCCCCTTAACTCCCATCTATGGACCGGCGGGCTCAACAGCTTGCGGATAATAGAAGAGATCAGTAGGGTCGATCTGTTTCTTGATTTCCCTCAGGCGCGGCAGACTCTGCCTGTAGTAGACGTCCTGGGCCTCGGTGCGGTTCATGCGGGGGTCCGCGTAGTTGACGTACATGCCCCAGTCCTTGCCCAGCCCCTGGGTAAAGTTGCCGACCCAGCCGTCGAGGAAGGAGAAGCCGTTGTCTGGGTATTTGCCAAACAGGGTGCGGTCGTACAGCTCGTAGAGGAAGAGGTTCTTCTTGGGATCGCGGTACGCGTACGAGCCGGCCTCCTTGGGCACCTTGGTGATGGCCGAGTTGGGGCCGCCGTACAGGTCGATGATGATGAACCAGGAGCGGTTGTTCAGCCGGGCCACCTTGGTCCAGTAATCAGCGACGTTTTGAAGGACATCCTTGGGAAGCGCCGGGGTGACCAGGCTCTTGGAGTAGAACGTCTCGACCTATTCTCTTGTGTTAGCTTCTTATCCGCAATATTGATTAGTACAAATTAGGGAACGCCATACCTGCTCGTACGGGCGGGTGATGTCAATCTCGGCGCTGTAGGCGTAGTTCTTGAAAGCCCCCATCCAGTCGGTCTCCTTGACATCGGTCAGGGTCACGTTCATGGTGTCGAGAAGCGGCTTAATGGCGGCCCTCAGCGAAGTGGCGTTGCCGAAGTACTGTCCCTGCAGCTGGGTCCCGGAGCGGTCGCCGAGGATGCGCATGTTCATCTCCTCCGGCATGCCGCCGGATCCGAGCCACTCCTGGATGTCGCTCCAGCCCTTCACGATCGCCGTCGAGTTCGACCAGGGCAGCCTGATCTGGTACACGGTCACATTCGTCGGCGCGGCAAACGTCTTGAACTGGAAGGATGTAACAATGCCAAAGTTAGATCCGGCACCCTTGAGGGCCCAGTAAATATCCTGGTTCTCAGTTTCGGACGCGGTAACTGCAGTGCCGTTGGCAAGCACAACGTTCGCGGCAGTGATCCAATCCACCGCCAAGCCGTGAGAGTGCGAACTGAAGCCGAAGCCGCCGTGCAGCGAGTGTCCGCCGACGCCCACCCTGCGGTGATAAGTTTAGTATTAGAAAGGTTTGTCAGGCGGTATAAGACGTACCCAGGGCAGGTTCCGTGGCTGAAAGCCCTCTTGCCTTGCTCGTAGATCAGCGTCGCAACGTGGCCAAGCCGTGCGCCAGGCTGAACCGTCGCAATCTGGGTCTCGGTGTCGAGCGTGACATTGTTCATGCGGTCGAGCTGCACGATGAGATGGCCGTCCTCGCCACCAAGGCCAAACGACGCATAGCTGTGGCCGCCCGACTTGGGGTTCACTTTGACGCCAGCCTCGGCGGCACACAGGACGGCAGCCTGAATTTGCTCGACGGTGGTCGGGGTGGCGATGGCAGCGGGGAGGTAGGGGAGTCTCTGGTTGAAGGGGTTGACGTCGAGCTCCCAGTCTTCGGAATCCGGCGTGTCAACCGGGACTCCCGCGGCTTCGAGGCATTCGTCAAGGGCGGCTCTCTTGCCCTTGGCATGCGGGGCGGCAGCAGCCAAGACGGCTGCCGTGGTAGAGAGGGCGAATGTGAGCCGCATTGTGGTGATGTGCAGGCCAAGTAACGTAACCCTACTATGGAAGCTGGTACATACACTGCTTGGGTGAGCCCTGGGGAGCAGAGGGACTCGGGAACCTATTAACTTGGATGCTTTTATTAGGTTTCCTCGGCTTTGGGCCCCCACACGGAACATTCTACGCAATTATCCATGCGGCAATGCCACGCGGCTAGAAGTCGTCAGCTTAGGATGAATTGTAACCCAAGACAACACTCAGCCGACGGTGCCGTCAACCGGACTGCCGATGTTCCTGGAAACGTGGTTTGAGATACAGGAGTCAGAAATCCCGAACCAATCGTTTTGACACCAAGTGGGCCAATAAAGTAATCCTCCAAGCGAAACCGCGGAAGATCTGCGCCATCCTTCGAGGGGACCTGGTACTCGGAAGGACTTGGCGTCCCCCAAACAGAAAACAATGAGCAAATCACTCTGGGGACGGTGCAGAGTGGATAATGAGCAGTGCCACCAATCTTGGGCTTCATAGGGAAACCAGGTCGTCTGTGGCACGTGTGTGCACGCGACAAAGTGGAAATCCATGTGTAACAGCGTGGGGTCTTGGTGAGGCCTCTCCTGTGTATGTGAGCACAACGTCAACTCTTATGGGAGTTGAAGTTTAGGGGCCATGCCGGGTATCCGAGCTCGGCCCGGTCCGCTGTCGCAACAGGGGCCTGGATCGCCCTCAGCGGGGAGGCCCTGGATGTCAAAGGCGTGGAAGAGCTTGACGGGTCGATTTCGGGGGCTGGAGCGGGAGGGCGATTAGGACGGACATTTTTCAGGCGGATTCAACGCTCGTGGGCAACCGATAGTTAGAGCTAGCAAGAGTAAGAGTGGGACAGGTTGTCTTCACGTTGCTTTCCCCGGAGTCTGGATAGGACGTGACAAACACCTCTGCACGTCAACCCTTGGGGCATACGGGATACAACCATGGCGCTTCGGCACTTGGACGGTATAATTCGGGAAGCTTTACATCCGGCACTGACTTACCTGCAGCTTGGGACCGGGCGGTCTGCCGTGCCACGTTGGTAGGCAGCACTCCCGAGGAGAGCAAAAATCGTTGCAAGGCTGGAAACACCAACGATTCAAGCCTTTCTTCACACCAACCCGGGCACGCCGTTGCACATCTTCTGCAGCTCACCCCTTTTTGGCGAACAATCAGCATGATCGTCGATCCTAGATCGAGAAGGAAAAAAGTTGAGAGAAGCCTAAATGAGCAAACTCAACTGCCGTGAGCCAATTGTGGGAAGCATACTCGTGGTGTTTGACGCCACATCGCCCGGGAGAGCTATGGCTTCGGCATATTGGCCTGCCATTTGATGGAATGCAGGGACATGGTTGCCATGGCGGTCAGCCAAAGGCCACAAACAACACCGACTCCACGAAACGGTCTCGACTCCGGCGTTGTTGGTCGAAATATCGGTTTTCGGCTTGCATGGTCACGTCGGGCCGTATCTGTGATTCCGCCATGCGGAATACCAAGACTCGGGCAACTTCGATATGAAGCAACTCTGCTGCTATCACCCTTCAACTTCCGAAGTTGGTGATTTTGCTCAATTTCTCCTTGTTCCGCCACTTGTGTCGGAAGATTCCAACTTCAACTCTCCAGTCACCCAAAGCTGCCCTCATCAGCTTGACCAACAGCCTCGAGCGACCTCCTCTTACGGATCGTCGCGATACGTACACTCAGCACTCCCTACAGGTTGGCTAGTGTACTTCTTAAGTGAGATAGTCCGGTGGAACCCAATTTCTACACCGAGGTTCATGTACCTGTTAGTGGTGTCTGTCACATTGTGCCGGCCTACGTCATGCCATTGAGCTCTGCGACGTAACAAGCTCGAATACAATCAGGTACGCACGGGGTTGATTTTGATAGTTTAGGCCCGCCCTAATGTAGCGTCGTAGAATATCACGTCCAAGACCCATTCCACATCCCGGGAGTGATGGGACTTCCCTCCCCCCGCCAAGAACCCAGTCCCACGTCGTCATCACCCGGCCTCCCAACTCAAGCCGTTGAATTCGATCCGGATGATTACTGCGCTCGCCGCCTCGCCGGCCTCGAAACCGGCCCGATACCCAACCTTGGACCCGGCTCCGCGGCCGCCATTTGGGCCCTCTTCGCCCTCGCTACATCCTTTATCGCCCTCCGCATCTACTGCAAGATATGGCGGTCGCGCGGAATATGGTGGGATGACTTGGTCCTGATCATCAGCTGGGTACGTTATCTCCCCCTCCCCTTCTATCCTTCCTCCTGCCCCAACACCCCCATCCTACCACACCCCCTCCCCCAAACCAACCTCACCAACCAAACTAACCCCTCCTCTCCCCACCCCCAAAACAGACCATGTTCCTCGCCTCCTGCACCATGTGCCAAGTCGTATTCAGCCTCGGCTTCGGCCACTACCCGTGCGACATCGCGCCGGCCCACCTAACGCGCATCGCCTTCGAGGGCGGCGGGCTGGGCTCCACCTTCACCGTGCTGGCCATCGTGTGGAGCAAGACATCCTTCGGCATCACCCTGCTGCGGCTGGCGCGCGACCGGCTGCGCTGGGCGCTGGCGGCGGTCGTGGTCGCCATGAACGTGGCGATGGGGCTGCAGGCTGTTTTTGTGTGGGTGCGGTGCCAGCCGGTGCAGAAGAATTGGCGGCCGGGGATGGAGGGGAGGTGTTGGGCGTTGGAGGTCAGTAATGGGTATGCGGTTTTTTCGGCGGTGTTGTCGGGGGTGTGTGATGTGGTGTTTGCGTTGCTGCCGTGGTATTTGGTGTGGGGGTTGAGGATGCGGAAGAAGGAGAAGGTTGGGGTGGTGGTGGCGATGAGTATGGGGGTTTTGTGAGTACTGTTTTTTCTTATCTCGCTCTCTATTTGAGATGTAAGGGGTGTTTGTGGTTCTTCGGCTAACGAAAAGTGCTTTGCAGTGCCGGGATAACCTCGTTTGTCAAGACCGCTCATATTCGTGAAATGGGAACCAAGAACTTCACTCGTTAGTACTTGCCGCCTTTATTGCTGCGTCTAAGCCATTCTAATGCTTTCCTGTCGCAGACGACGGCTGTTACTTGCTAACCTTGGCCACGGCCGAGATCGCCACCACCATAATGGCGTCCTGTATCCCGGTGCTGCGCGTCCTCTTCCGCGACCTGCGGGACGTTACGCCCACCGAGATCAGTGGGACCTTCGGTCTGGAGCATTACCATTATCCCAAATCTGACAGCACCGGTGAGACGGCAAAAAAGGTTGCTCGCGGGCCGGTTACGGCTGAGGCAACCGCCCCTACGGAAATCGGGAATTGCGGCGATGACACACAAGCTCCAAACCAGTCCGTTCTGAGGCGTAGTCAAACCTCCCCTAGAGCTTGGAAGGCCGTGTGGGACGTTGGAAAAGTTGCCAGGCCACGCACCAAGTCACTGACAAGGAGGTCGTCGGCAGCCGGCGCAACTCCAGTACGGCCAAATGTTCGGCCCGATAACAGCAGTCAAAGGGTGTTGGTGTGTGTCTCGGGTCGGAGTACACCACCTGATGGAGCTGCGACAAAGGGAGTGATCGTGCAGACACAGGAGATCGAGATCAAGTACGAAGGGAGGAGGCCCCGGAGTGGCAGCTTAGGGGGTTATGAGATGGACAGGATTGAGATTGGGGGGGCGAAGTGATGCTGTCAAGCGTCAGTGGGTATAACTTTGGGCTCTTTGCCCCTAAATGGCTGGTGGGTGTTGAAATGTGTGTTATGAATTCGGACGAGATACCAAGATAGAAAACTTGCGCGCTCACGCTTTGTGCATGTACTATTAGTAATGATGAAAATAACACCAGAACAACAGACTTGTCTTAGTTCGCCTAAGATAAGTCTACCTAAGCTTCGCACGCCTTGGTCTCTTGGTCGATTGACATCGATCTCATAGTAGCGTCCTAGCTCTGCCCCTGTGCTGGCTGTTGCTGCCCCTTGCTGCCAATGTCGGTACCAATGTCGGTACTAGCATCTTTGGCTTCCTGCTGCTTTTTTGCAGCTCTGTCCTTGGCCATTTGCTTCCTGCGACTTGTCAGTCCCTCACCTCGAACGCAGACCAAACTAACATGAAATTATGAATGGCTCACTCTTTGTCCCGGATCCATTGGTCTTCCAGCGCCTTTTCGCGATCCGAGAGGGGATTTGGGTTCATCTTGATCTGTGAGAGTCGGACGGATCAAACGTCAATAGTCCCACAGTGGCGTTGTTGAGGCTACGTTGGACCACAGTGCAATTGTGAAGTTGCGCTGTTTAGGGGTTGGGCGCACAGCAAAAGAAAGCATGGATTGGCTGGATGACGTCAGTGGTTGCACTGCTTGGTGGCGTGTGGCAGGGGGATAACAACCTATGTATACGAAGAAGCGAGCAGGTATCATGGCTTGAATTAAACCCGATGCTGCCCTCGGACCACTAACCAGATCAAGGGGGCCCATGATGGTGGTCGGGCTGCTAAAGTCTCTCGTACACTTCGCGCTCTCCCTATATACGTAGAACACATTCTTCGTTGAGATGGTCGATGAAGATTTTGATAACGAGGTTCGAGAACTCGGGGAGGACAACCAGGCCTATGTACCTATATAAGCATCATTATGGTGCGGTGGGATGGAACGCAACCCCCGGTCCTGCAGGGTGAATCATAGGACAATACCGAGGCACCTGAGGTAATAATTAGTTGGCTACCTATGCGAAAAGAACGGAAACCCAATGATATTTTATGCAATTAACTAATGCTGTCATAACTCGTAATATGATCACTCCAACTTCAGCGCCCTGCTGAGCCGAGATCCCCTCTCTGAATAGAAGCATTCTTTTCCAACGAGCTCCCGGATTCCCCCTCATCCGGTATTCGGGGAGGCAGCCCGTGAACGAGCGAGTTCCACTGTCTCATCTGATTCTCGATGTGCGGTCCGTTGGTGAGATCATCAAGAAAGCTGTCGGGCGACATGTCGCTGCTAGAGGTGGACCGCAGCACGCCCCATGATTGCAGTAGGCCGTGTACTGGCGCTTTGAGCGTTGGGAGAGAGGTCGCCAACACGCCGATGGTTAGTTCCATGCCCCAGAGGAAGTCCTGCAGGGCGTTGATCCTAGCCACCCCCTTGCCTAGGTAACCCATGATGAGGAACAAGCGCGCGACGGCGATGCCGGTGGCGCCCAATCCGGCGGCCATGAGGCAGCCGATGAGGAATTTTTCGTAGAATGGCCGGCGGAGAGTGCGGATAAAGGTGATGGGCAGGATCGAGATGGTGAAGTCGGACGCGATTGTGAAGCCTGGTGTCAGGGGGATGTGGGTTAGTAGGAGCTCCCGCCGTTGAAATGATGGCAAACAAGCTTACCACTATAAACATAACCATAAATCATAAAATTCGGCGTAGGGATACATTTTGCTGTTGGCGTCGGCGCCCACCGACCCGAGATGGGTTGGCACATGACAAGGTGCATGGTGGTGCCCACGACGAGCATGCATGCTTGGATGGTGATGACAGTCCAGAGCGCTAGCTTCCACGGCAACGAATCCTTGAGTCGGAGAAGCATTAAGGCAGCCGAGATACGGATGACGTTGAGCCCCCATACCCAGAGCACTCCGTCTGCCACGATCAAGGGGCCCATGAGCCAAGGGTCTGGGATAAAGCCCGCGATGCCCCGGCCGTAGTGGTACATTGCCACGTCAATGCCATACCAGACAATAGTCAGGACCTGCCAAGGTGTTAGTCACATATATCGATTCCACAACGGGAGGTCCTTGATCAGGCTTGTCCTTGAGCCCAAGATGGGAACCCGCCAGCGCTACAAGGCTTAGCTCGGGAAGAGGTGGGTCTTACCAGGGCGAAGACGAGCGTGTAGTCATCGGCACCAATCCGCCAAGTTGGCCGAATCCGCCAGTAGATGCGGAGTCCCGTCGTGATGCAGGCGATGCCCAGAAAAGTGCCCACGGGAGCCAAAGGGTACGCTTCGAATACAGCGCCGGCGGCGTCGCCTTGATTTGGCGGAGGTCCTTGAGAGGCCATGATCACCTTGTTGCCTCAGCGGCCGGCCTGCTGAATGCTGCCCGTGGTGTTTTCAATAAGACGTGTAACCGCAGCGTGGGTTCGACCCAGTGAGGCCGTGGTTAGGATTTGATCATATGGAAAAACTTAATCTGGGTGGAGATACACATGGCGGGACGTGTATTCATAGACAAGAACACGGAGTCACGGACTCAACCAACATGCATCGCAGAAGGACCGGTCAAGAATGTCTCGCCTGTGTGCGCACTAAAAGGGTGTGCAATCTCGCTCGGATGCGGCTGATGTGGCGAGCCGCAGAGCCGAGCAACCCTCTCTCCACAGTGGGTGCTTACCCGGTAACGAAGCAGTGAGCTACAGATCTGTCGTTGCAAATATTAGTTATCCCGAGCTGCCTCTCACCACAACCCTGCCTGCCACCTTGCCTTCTCAGCTGCATGTCAACGCTTCAGGACAAGCTTTCCCCAGACCCTCGAAGGCAACAGTGCCATTTTCATCCCCCCAGCTGCTCCTCTGAAAGTTCTCTCGCTTGCCGAGGCCGAACCTTCAAAGTCTGGCATGGGGACAGGGGGAACGAGCGCAAGGGGGGGCGGGAAGTGGAGGGCGAATCGCGGTAATGATTGGCCCGCTTGTAACTCAACCCACCAACGCCGGGTTCGTCCTCCTCAGACCCCGCTCCGCGGAATCGAGGTCGTTGCATCCGTCAGCACGTTCTGGTCTTCGCGGGATACAATATTGCTGGGATTGCGACGCCGCTATCGAAGAGAACTGGGCTCGTTTCTCGATGAACAAGGGAGGCATGAACCGGCCAACAACCAACAACCAACAGGGGGCCGGGATATAATTCTCGGGTGCCCCCCACGGCAACGAACTGGTGGGATGGTAACTTGGAACTGTTGTTTTCTGTTTTCCGAAATCGTGATTCCATCCCGGGGCCGCGGGCGAGAGACACCACCCCCTTCGTTGTCTTATTAGCACTCTCTCTTTGGAGATTTTCGCCCAATCAACAATCAAAATGCGAACATCCCTGGCAACGCTGTTCCTCTGGGGCGCAGGTTCGGTTGCTTCGGTTGTGTGTGCCAAGAGCTGCTCCTACGGGGATGACCCTCAAATCATCGCCCATACGGGCGAACCGGTGGGGACCGAGAAGAAGTACAACGGAGGTCAGACAACTACCGTGCTTCCTTGCCGAGTAAGGAAGAGCCAAAGCAGTTCACTAACACGGGCTGCTGTTTGCCAGTGAATCTCTACATCTCCCAGCCGCCGTGTAAGAGCCCCAAAGTGGGCGTCTTGTATATGACGGATGTCTTTGGCATCCAACTCGCACAGAACAAGCTGTAAGTTGTTGGAGCGGACGGACAGGCGCTGTGTGTGCCGTCAAGCCTTGTCGTAGTAGTATCGAGTCAAAAAAGCAGCGACTGAGACTCAGCATCACAGCCTAGCGGACTCGTTCGCCCGAGCGGGATTCTTGGTCGTCGCTCCGGACATGTTCAACGGCACCCCGGCCCCGTTGGACTTCGACACACCCGGGTTCAACGCGACCGAGTTCACTCTCAAGCACGGGCCCAACGCGACGGATCCCATTCTCGCCACTGCAGTGGCGTACCTAAAGACGACGGGCGTGGAGAAGATTGCGGCGACCGGTTACTGCTACGGCGGCCGGTACACCTTCCGCGTGCTCGCTGCTGGCGGTGTTGACGTGGGCTTTGCCGCGCACCCGAGTTTGCTGGAGGACCCTGAAATTCTCGCAATCACGGGTCCGATCAGTGTTGCTGCCGCTGGTAAGTTCCCTGATGAATTTTCACTTTTGCCCGGTTTATTTGTCACTGAGCTCACACGCTCTCCGTCTAGAAACCGATGTTATGATGCCGCCCGAGAGGCGCCCGGAGATGGAGGCTCTGCTGGTGAGCGCCGCTCAGCCATACCAATTCAGTTTGTATGGCGGCACCTCCCACGGGTTCGGCGTGCGCGGAAACGTTTCCAACCCTCAGGAGAAGTTCGGCAAGGAGGCCGCTTTTTACCAGGCGGTCAGGTGGTTCAATGCTTGGGCCGGCGGCGCGTTGTAAGGGGCTTTGGTTAGACTTGGGTAGAGTACCTAGACCGTTTCACTTCTTGATGGCGATTTTAGCTGTTGACCTTCACAATTGAACGCAATTTTGATAGAACCCCTTTTCCCGAACCGACTTGCGCCAGTCGTTGACCTCCGGAGTCTCTGAACCATGAGCTTCCTCACCACCCCCGACCCCCTGTTCTCTTAAACCACAAAACAACACAACAACAGCCCTCATTCCTAAGAACCCCAACTCACGACACACTCGTCCACTTCTCCAACGCATCCACCAACCTCCCCCAAACACCCCCATTCCATGCCCTCAACGCCTCCCAATCCTCCTTCGGCAACAACAAACTCATCCACATCAACCACCCACCCATCACCAAATCCGCATACATCGGCACCTTCCCCTCCAAAAACGGCCCCTCCTCCCCTTTCACAAACCACTTCCCCAACCCCCCTAACGCCTCCTCAAACCCCCGCATCTTCTCCGCCCTCGCCTCCCCCTCAATCTTCAGCGCTTCCCACGAACTCAGCCCATACCGCGCCAGCATCTCCTTCTTCGACTGCTCCGCCGTCGCCGGGTCAAAGGGGAGGTAATACCCGGCCAGGGGCGCGCCGTGCGCGCTAAACAGGGCGTCGACGTGCGCGTTGAACGCGCGGTGCAGCGCCACCGTGTGCGGCGGAAAGAGCGGTGGCGTGGTCGGGTAGTGCGCGTGCAGGTGCAGCGCGATGTCGAAGGAGTCGCCCACTAGGGTGTCGGTGGCGTGGTCGTGGATGATGGGCAGGGTGGGGAAGTCGCTGCCGTCCGGGTGCTTGCGGTTGGGCGGGAGGTTGAGGGAGGCGCGGGTGGCGGGGATGTCGGGGAGGGGGACGAAGGTGGTGCTGTGCGGCACGCCGGAGAAGTTGAGCGCGTACCGCGTTTTCCAGGGGTTGGGGGCGAAGGGTTTGCTGGCGGGGCCCGAGCCGACGTCGTAGAATGTTATGGGCTTTTGGGGGTCCATGGTGGGAAAGGGAGTTGGTTTCAGGGGTTGATGTTTTGGGTTGGTGTAAGTGATGGATTGCGTGCGTTTGAACGTGGAAGTTGTGCTCGAGTCAGGGACTCAGTACAGCAGACAGGACGTAGGTTCCTGTTATGAGTTCAAGAGAGCCCGATGTAACCCAATTTGTGAAATCCAATCTGTGAAAAGCATCTAGGTGGCAACTACCTTAGTTTCTGCCCGACTTTAGTCAAGGGCACCCGCAGCCAAGGTAGCACCCACATGATTCGTGTTGCTTCATGTATGACCGCATGACCTTGTGGGGTACGCAAGAAAGAAAGCCTTCAAGCAGCTCCAATCAGAGTGTTTCACTCGTGAAGTATCAAGCACTTGAGGCGGGATGGAAGCGAGGTGGATGGTTTTGTGGTTCCTTGCCCCTCTCACTAGCTCCTCGGCTTTTCACGATCGACATACAAGCTTGAATTTCCACAACCCACCCCGGTATTGATTAGAGAACAGTGAAATTACTTTGACAGGTAAGACGCTAGCAACTGCCCTTCCACTCAGCTCCTCACTTCCAACTCGTTCAACATCACCCTCGGCTTCGGCGCCGCCCCCTCCCGCGCATGCTCATCCTTCCACACCACCTCCACCTTCTTCCCATCAGGGTGGGTCTGGCCCGACTCCCACGGCGTGAAATACTGCCTGCGCGCCTGCTGATCTTGATGCGCCGGGAACATGGTGGCGTAGAACTCAGTCCAACCGCCCATGCGCACGCGGATCAGGTTGTATTTCTCCGGGTCCAGCACCGAGTTTTTGTATGTCTCTAGGTCCGCACAGGTCAACGTGATCAGGTTGCTGCCGACTTCGCCGGCGGCGTATTTCTTGACAAACTTCTGCAGATCGGGCAGGGGGAAGGACTCCGGGATGTTCATGTCCACGGGGGAGGCGTTGGAAAGACCGTGCTCGATGCTGTCGTACTTGGTGGATTCCATGGCTTGGTAGATGTTGCGGAATGCTGGGCTCGCGGGGAGATCCTGAGCGGCTGGGACGGGGGACAGATCCGAGGCGATGGGCATGCCGCTGCGTCGGCCGTCAGCGGAGGCGCCGCAGGGGATGCCGTCGCCGACATAGCCTTCGAAGGTGCCGATGCCGGGGCAGATGACGAACTCGAAGTCGTCACCGTACTTCTTTTTGATGCCGTCAAGGTGCTCCTTGATGGTGGCATTAGGATGGCGGATGGCTTTGACGCAGAGGTCGACGCAGGTTTGGACCAGCCAGTCGCCGAGGTCGTTGACCTCCTTGTCACCGCTCCCCCACTTAGGCAGCGCCAGGGCGGCATTGCGGAGCTCAGAGTAACGCAGTCCGCGCTCCGAGGCATCAGCCGTGCCCGAGAGCTGGTTCTCGAACGGCTCGATCATGTTGTGGCCCCAGTCGCAGATGAGGCACTTGACCAGCTCCTGGAGCGTGACCCGAGCGGTCTCGTCGTCGAAGACGAGCTTCTTGATGGCGTACAGCGAGTCGATGGTGTTGGACACACCCACGCACAAAGGCGCCATGATATGGAACTTGGACCCGCCGTTGGTCAGATCCCGACCCTTTTCAACGCAGCCCTGAATCAGGACCGACAGCAGCGGCGACGGGCAGACATTGGCAAGGTTGCCGTACCCGTTGAGCATGGTGTTGTAGCACTGCACGACGAGCCACTCGAGCTGCTTTACGAACGTCGCCTTCAGATCATCAAAGGTCTTAAATTCCTTAGCCGGCTTAGACCGGAAGGTCTGCTTCAGCCCGCGCAGCTGCTCGGGCCCGGCCTCGCCGTAGGTTGAGCCCTCATTGAGGGTTTGCTCCAGTGCCAGCAGTGGCGCCACATTGTTGAAGGTGAACTCGGAAGCGCCCGCCAGCATGGGCTCGTAGCAGCCATCGGCGGCGTAATCACGCGACCACTTCAAGTCCACCACATTCTCCGTGGCCGAGTCCTTGAGTGCAGGGCACAGCTTGTCGTCGTTGTACAGGATCGGCTGGGCGCCGCCGGACAAGATCCCCTTGGCTGCCTCGTCGAGGTACTCGTGCGGAATGTCCTTGTACACGCGCAGTGACAGGGTTGGAGCGTTGACGGGGATACGCCGTGCTGCTTTGAGGCAGAGCATTGTCACTGCGTTCGCCCCGCACTCAGGCGTCGCACTGTCCGTGGCCTTGTAGCCACCAACCGTGATCTGTTGCACCCACTGGTTGATGCCGCCGCCCTGGGGGAAGTTGCCGCCGAGGCCGCACACAGCCGTGGTGCCGTACGTCACGTAGTCGTAAATGAAGGCGCGGTTGACGAAGGCATTCTCCCCGATCTTGACCCAGAGGCAGTCGATGACCTCCTGAGGGTCTGCAACCGTCTTGCCCTTGTCTTTTTCGAGGAAGGGGTAGAGGATCTGGTCGAGACGGCCAAACGGCGTCAGCTCGCCCACCAGGTGCAAGCAGCAGTGGAACGAGTAGATGAGCTGGACGGCGTCCTGGAAGCTCTCCGGAGCGTCATTGGCCAGTCGAGACAGTCTGGCTGCCACGTCTTTCATGTTCGCCGCATCATCTGGGGATGCCGTTGTTGCGGCGGTGGCTGCTTGCTCCGCAATCTTGGCCCAGTTTTGCAAATAGCCCTGTACGCCCTCAAGGGAGATGATGCAAGACTTATAAAAGCTTCCTGTAGCGTTGCCCTTGTCCGAGAGGTTGTCATACTTGGTCCGGATGTCCGAAATCATCTTCTTCAGCCCGTCCTTGACGAGAAGCTCGTAGCCCGGCACGATGTGACCCATGGCGGACCACTCGTTGAGCGAGCCGTTGAGCCAGGCGGCCATGGTCTCGTCTTCAGAAAGGTAGGGCATCACTTCTTTGCCGCGGCCGAGAGTAAAATCTGGAATGACGCCGACGATAAGTTCCTTGGCCTCGATCCGGAGCAGGCCGTTGTCTTGTGCGATCGGGCTGTCTGGGTGCGAGAGCAACTCGGCCAGGGTCTTTTGGTTCGACATTCCTTTGCGCACGGGGACGGGGATTGTGGTAAGTCTAGCCTTATCTTCAGCGGAGACCTTCGTTTCCAAGTGTGGCAGCCTTGGAAAGACCTGCTTCTTCATCCAGGAGTCGCGCCAGTGCGAAAAGGTCCTGGCCATCAAGCTGAGCAGCCGCCGGCTAGGGGGGTCGCCCTCCTTGTACCGGCCCTCAGCCATCCTATGCAGGTAGTCTTGCGAGTTGTAGAAGAGATAGTCGTTGTTGGGACTGGTTACCTCCCAATGGGGATCCTCATAGACATCTGCGGGCCCGGTGACGGGAGTCACCTTTAGCTCGTCGGCCGAGGGCACATACCAGTATCCCCCAGAGACTCCGTGCACCGCCGTCATGAGCCTGTCGACCGGCCTCTCGGGAACGTCGCCGATCAGGTTCTGGAGGATGTCTTCGAAACGCTGCTGCTCGTTGCAGAAGGCGACGAACATGATGCCCTTCTCCCGACCAGCGTGCTCATGGTCCGAGCCGTACGGCAGTGCTTGCCGAAGGAGCTTGAGCTGGTCGCCGTTCTTGTTGCGGATTGCCGCGCGATGTACGTGTGAGTGGACCGCATGCTGCGGCAGGGCGGCGCCGTCTGGGTTGCGGCCGATCATCTCGTCTTGCGTGTCGGCTGCTTGGGTGGCGATGCCCGGCCAGTCGAATTCGAACTTTTGGGTGAATCCGAAGCACGAGCCGATGAGTCCGCCACGCTTATCCGACTGGTCGACCAGGATGTCCTCGGCCAGGCTGATGGGGTCATTGGGGTTGGTGATGCCATCCACGTAGCGGCCTCCCATAATCCTGGTGTCTTTCCGCTTGCCCATCTTGACCTCCTCCATCTTTGTCGACAGGACCTTGAGCCTATCATGCACGGGACGGACAATGTCCTCCGCCGTCTTATGGTCAGGGGCCTTGACAAAAATGAGAACGTCGCCTTGGTCAAGGGTGAACTTCTTGAACCGGTCGAGGTTCGTGGTACTGATGGGGATGGTCCGCTCGTGCCACGTGCCCCATAGCTCGGGAGAGAAAGCGGCAACGAGGCCGCTCCCGTCGTGGTTGTCGGCGATGTTTTTGCTTATTTCGCCAATAATACCGACGATGGTCTGGCATGTTTCTTTCCTCTTGTCCTTGAGGTAGAGGGTCAGGGCCTGCCCGAACACAGCCCGCATGAGCAAGCCACGTTGGGCGCCCAGTAGGGCTTCATCGAGCTTTTTGATGTTTGCGGTCATAGCTGATTCAACGATAAGAAATGGTAAGATGTGATGAGCCAAGGTACCCGACCGGCTAGAGTAAACTATCAGTCCGGGATAGTGTGAGATCCAGGTCGAGAGGTTAAAGGGATGGCTGTTCCTCTATTTATGGCTTTCCCTTTCCATCGCCGCAGGCTACACATCGCCCTCGGTCGTCTCATCCACTCTATGTTCTTTTCCTCAGCCCGCCATAGCCGACCATGACGTTGTGGAAGCGGGGAACGGGGATGCGTAGCCTATCCAAGCTCCCCTAATTCTCTCCATTCTGCACCAGCGGGCACACAAGAAGGCCGCCCCTAGCGACGAGCTGAAGCAACATGCGTGTGCCCTGCATATAATCATGCATATGCCGATCGGAAACTGCGCTTCAGCTGCTTTTTCGCAACACCACTTTCCCAATCCGTACGAATACATCCCGGTGGCTAGCTGACTTCCGGCGTGATAGACTGACACTTGTTTAAGTTCCACAGTGGTTATTGTTCTTGACACGAATCATGATATCCGGAACCATGCCCCGCTGATAATGCGATCTGGATTGTGTCTAGGGTGTAATACCTACGTCAGTCGCGGCTTTCGGGGTTTGAGTGAACGCTGCATCAAACGGGTATTTCTCTCACGGTTCTTCTACAAGGCTGGACTTCGATAATTCTAATGTTACATTCTTTGTTTTCTGAGTAGCCATGAATAGTCTCCTGAGTAAGACGATAACGTGCAAAGATGCCGCACAGCAAAGTCACAAACGGAATCCGGCATGGATGTCTCAAGGCCTCCTCAGCCGATCAATGGAGCTAACCCAGTAGTGAACTCCAAATAGGGTTGTGGATCCTGCACCTCTCCGGGTCGGGTCGACGCGGCAGCAGCTCGGGATCACGCCCGCCAACGAAATCATGGACATTGAATCCTGCTGGGGTTATTGGCTGCCAGACGTTCAGAATCGTGCGGGGTAGGTCGCAGCCAGGCGCAATGCCGTTGTTCTAGACTACCAGTATCAAATATCTTCTCCGCCAGCTTTGGGACCCTCCGCGTCATACAATCAAGACCCACCTCTTGGGCTGCCAGTTGGGCAACCGTGGTTTACCGCACCATCACATCCGTGTTACTATCAACAAGAAGGATGTGATTAAGGGATAGCTTCAAGGGCAGTGTTCAGAGTTAGTTATACCTACCTATGCGGATAACTACCAGGTACATAGGTAGGTAGTATTAGAGACAGAAAACCGACTTGCCTACTTTGAGTGCATAAAAGAACGAGGAAGAAGAGATGAAGAAAAGGCAAGAAAATGAAGAATGAATAGGATCGGAAATAAGAAAAGAAACGGAGAGGAAAAGAGATGAGGTGAGAAAGGCAAAGAGTGAAGAGAAAAAAAATAGAAATAAAGGGATAGAAAGAACACAAGCAAAGAGAAAGGCGAAGAAAAAAGGAGAAAAGAAACATAAGTACACTGCTTGATTTTGTGAATGATGCTTACTATTCTTGTTACTCTTACACTAGCGACCAGTTGTTTGGCTCTAGAGATGACTTCGACTCGCAAGAGTTCCCCCCAAAGCCTCGAAAAGCGGGAGTTCAAGGGCCGAGGCGAGAAGCGCCCCAATCATGACCAAACAGCAATGCGCCGACGCGCGTGCAGGGGTCCGCGATGTGAAACACGCGACTATCCACCATCCGAGTTTCTTTATTCTTTCTCTGGAATTCCTCCCCGACTTCGAATCCTCAACATCTTCAACAGCGGAGCCAAATTCGGTAGTCGTACATACAAGAATGTACCTCGGTTGCCCCCTTTTGTTTTGTGCTGAAATAAAAGTAATCATCTGCCACGAAGGCTTGGCCTAGGAGCTGAGGAGCATCGTTTATCCTGGCCATGGAGAAACGTCGGAGCATCGAGGACCGATGAGTTTGAGATCTCTTGGACTCGTTTCCTCCGTAACCATTCCGGTAGTTGCCCCGAAAACGACTACATATGGCGTTAGCCGAGCGTGTAGGTTTCCACACAAACACTCCTTAATCAACCCCTGAAGCCCATCGGTGGACCCGCACGTGGAGTGATGAAACCCAGCTCGGAAAGCTAGCTCAGGAGGGTCCACGAATCACAGCCGGGCCTGTTTCCCACTAGCCATAAACCGGCGGAGAGTTTGATCTCGTATGCCCCGGCCACGCCGGCCGACAGCCAAGACGATGTGCCGGATAGTGCAGGATGCACCCCAGTTTACCGTTTGGGCGGCCCATGGCGGCGGAGCTGACATCGATGAAGGGCTGACGGGCGGACCCGGTGGACGGAACTATCCGCCTATCGGTGCTACGGAGACACGTGGGAAGGTATAAGACTCGAAGATCTCAAGCTTGGATGAGTGGCTGTTGGATCGTCGAGGAGTTCATGTTTAACCAACTACCTTGTTCACGCTCGTTTCTTGGTATGTGTTGCGTCCCATCTCCGAGTGGCCCACGCTCGTCCTTAGCTAATTTGTCAGTCTAAACATCATGCGGTCTTTTACGCTTTTGTCCGTCGTTGTGGCGTTGGCAAACACTGTGGCCGCTGTCACTGGTGCCGCCGAGGGCTTTGCCAAGGGCGTCACAGGAGGTGGCAACGCCAGCCCCGTGTACCCGACGAGCACTGCTCAACTCGTCTCCTACCTCGGCGACTCCCAGGCCCGCGTCATCATGCTTGACCGGACCTTCGACTTCACCGGATCCGAGGGCACTGCTACCGAGGGCGGCTGCGCTCCCTGGGGCACCGGGTCGGGCTGCCAGACTGCCATCAACAAGAACAACTGGTGCGACACCGAGCAGGCCAACGCGCCCAAGGTGAACATCAAGTACGACAAGGCCGGTATCCTTGGCATCACCGTCAAGTCCAACAAGTCTCTCATCGGAGTCGGCAACAAGGGCATCATCAAGGGCAAGGGCATCCGCATGGTCAGCGGCACCAAGAACGTCATCATCCAGAACGTGCACATCACGAACCTCAACCCGCAGTACGTCTGGGGTGGCGACGCCATCACCCTAGACAACACCGATTTGATCTGGATCGACCACGTCACCACCTCACTCGTCGGCCGCCAGCACCTGGTTCTCGGCAGCAACCCCAGCGGGCGCGTCACCGTCTCCAACTGCAAGTTTGACGGCCAGACCTCATGGTCCGCCACCTGCAACGGTTACCACTACTGGGGCATGTACTTTACCGGCTCCAACGATGTAAGTGTTCCATCACCTCTAAATAAAGTCACCACACTAACTAACACGCTCACCCCCTGCAGATGATCACCTTTCAAAAGAACTACATCTACCACATGTCCGGCCGTTCCCCCAAGGTTGCCGGCAACACGCTCCTCCACGCCGTCAACAACTACTGGCACGACAGCAAGGGCCACTCCTTCGAGCTCAGCGCCGACGCCAAGGTGCTCGTAGAGGGCAGCGTGTTCCAGAATGTTGAGACGCCGCTCGAGGCCGGCGGCTCGGGCAGGCTGTTCGCCAGCGGCAGCAGCAGCACCGCCTGCTCCCAGTATCTCGGCCGCTCGTGCCAGGCGAACGGGTTTGGCAGCTCGGGCGCGCTGTCCGGGGCGGATACGTCGTTTTTGTCGTACTTTGCGGGGAAGAATATTGCGGCGGCGACGGATTATAATACGGCGAAGAATGTGGTGAACACGGCTGGGTTTGGCAAGATTTGAGGTGGTCTGCGTGAGAAGGAAATGGAGGGGGTGAAGTCAGCTATGAGAGGGGTAGGGGATGGGAACATCCGGTCACGTTTTTGACTTCTTCATCCTGAATACCTAGTTGAAGATTTAACTTTGTATATACGACTTTTCTATCCCAATTTTGATACCTCCGTTTCCTGATCGAACGGTACCACTCTCTAGCTCCATTTTCTCTGTCTGACTTGCGCACAAATCACTAAAGGGTGCCCCTGACTCTTACAAGTACTCGCAAACGAGAAGTCCAAACTCAATGAAGGGATTTAGAGGCGGCCATTCTTCCCCCAAGTCATCATAATTGACCACCACATCCTCGAGTGCTCGTATAAAGGCCCACAGGCCACCGTCTAGATCGCTATTTTTGCTATCCGGACACTCCCCGAGCAGCACTTGGACATAGCGACGGTCACTTCCCAAGAATACCTTCCGCTCCGTACCGGGCGGCCCGCCGCTTTCAACCTCGGCCCTGCCTATAGAATTTGGCTTGATTCGGTAATCGATGAGCCAGAAATTTACAATGCATTGATCTGCAATGTGAGGATTAAAATGCTCGATGACTTGGCGGTCCATAGAGTGGTACGGGGCTGCAGACGCCTTGTCCCACAAGGGGTCATATTCCAGGGCAATTTGGTAGTTATGCCAATATTCGATGCAGGGCCGTGTGAGGTCGCCTTCTCCTGCGAATTGCCACGGTCGTCCTCGTCTATGACAGAGTTTGAAATGCCCCAGTCAGCATGCCCATGATACTCTGGGCATCGAAATGCGTGCTCAGTAACCCTACGTGACTCCCTGCAGGCTGACCAGAGTCCGCTGTCAACCAGATAGGTTGAGGGGTTGTTACGTAGCCACGACTAGGGCATTGCTGCCAGTGAATCCGGTGTGAATGTGCTCGTTTTTGGTAGACATTGGGGAGCTGCCAAGCACTGCGACGGATTAAACGGGTGGAAAGCCTGGAATGAGGATAAGAATCCCTCCGGCTTTCAGTCGAACCAATTAAGGTAGGTGCTAAAGATGTGTGCTCCGGGAACAGCTGGGCGGACAGCGAACTTCCATATTTTGTCCCTGAGCTCGAATGGCAGGAGAGGAAAGTGAGGAAATGTGTCGGGCATCTTGCTGGCAGTCAAGTTGTTGGGAAGGCAAAAGGGCGGAGGGGGTCGAGCGACGGAAACATATATGTAAACCTTCAAACCTACCTAATGATTCATGACTTGCATGCTATTATCGAAGTGGATTCGAAACCAAACCTCGATATAAAGCTAACGTAACAACAATCCATGAATGAGGACCGGGTGCTGCAAAAATGGAAGGAACTGCTGGCGCCCGGATGAAGTGAATTAAAATAATGGATGTGAGTAAATGGTAACCGATTCTCATCAGGTGGCGTGTCGACCTCGTTACTTAGATTGGAGAGAGGTTCTGTTATCCCGACGAACCGCCACGGTGCGTAAAAGACGAGCGCGGTCTGATGTATGTACACATGACGCAACCAAAAGAGACTAACTGGCGTCACCACCCGGTAAGGTCCCGCAACTTCGAGCGGGCCCAGGTGATGCAGTCTCTTTCCATGAGCTCCAGGCTCCCGTCCACCATCCCCCGTCACATCACCGCGGCAACAATAGCAGCAACGGTAACAGCAACAGTAGGAGTGCCACCCTGTTAATCAGCCAGATGCTAGGTTGCTGACATCTCACCTTTCGTATAGTCCAACTTCAAATGACTGTGAGTTGGCTTTTCTATCCACCCCCAGGTATGCATAGGTATTGGAGTTCCAAGCTGACATTTGTCTATCCCACGTTCGGCAGCAACTCTCTCGGATGCGTGAGCTTGTCCCAGAAACCTTGATAGCGCACTCCGCGGTGCTAATCTTGAACCTTGTCGACAGACATGGACCCTGTAAGGTCACCTACCTACATCTACTAGTTACTACTAGATCCTGATTTCGACTCCAACCAATGCCGACCTCTCAAACTCAGCAAAACGCCCCCACTCCCTCATTTTGCAAACTCATGTCTTCTTACGAGGCTGACAACAAACACCGATTGAAGAGATATCAAACTAACGACGGATGATTCTAGAATGGCAACTATCCAAAGCGCCCCGCTGAGGGTGAACACGCCGCCAGGCCTAAATCTAAGACGCCCGTATGTGCAACTAGGCCTTCCGCGCCCACATGCACATAAGCAGTCAATTGGCATGAGGAGATAGGCTGACCATTCTTGCACTCGTAGAAGTCACAACTCAAGGTTAGCTCTCTCACGAACCAACAATATTTTTATAGTTTCAGCTTTAGGTTAAAACTGACGGCCTGCCTCAGGCGTTTACATCGGGTGTAAGTAGCCCTATGTCCTTGTGAGGGACTATTTTCGGACTGTTGTCGCCACTAGTCCCTAGGGATACTGCATTTGGTTCCCTTTTTATCCTAGTTTTTTTTGTTTATTTCTTTTTACTATTTTTGCTTGATGCCCTTTCTTTTTTCTTTTTCTTTTATTTCTTTTTCTTTTTTTTACTGTTTCTTTTTTACTTTTTTTTTTTTATTTCCTTGTCCCCTTATCTTTCTTATTGCTTCATATTCTTTTCATTCTCAATTATGTTCTTGGGCCATGTATAGGACAAGTTATCTATTACGGTCCAAAAATGCCCCCTCATGTTTGCCTCTGCCTAGGTCTAATGTCGGGCCTCCGCTCACACATCAGCTCCTTAGTTTGCGGCTAAAAAGGCGGAAGTAAGAGGCCCTCCACCTTGCTTGTTCATCTCGTGGCTGACTTTGAGTTCCAGGAGCTCACCGAAAAGGCCGTGGTAATGATCTATCCCCGCCCCGCCTCCCTCCCCCTCCCCCGTTCCCATAGACACCCCTGGAACATACGGCTCACATGTTCGACTGCACAGTGGCATGAGTGCCAGGTGCAAGTAAGAGTGCTGCAACCATTTCTTCTATGTGATGACTAAAGATCGAATCAGTACCATAAAGAACAGTCCTTGGTAAGATTATGTGTCCGAACGCGATGTTTTTATGCGAGTACTAACCTATATACGAATAGAAACGTGCCAAAGAAGCAGCGATATGTTTATACTACCTCCCTACTCACGACCATGCTCCCTTTGGGGACAAGGACTACCTAGGTATCTAATCAACGCTCGATCCTTGTTTTAGGCTTGGCAAGTCAAGCAGAAGGTATGCCATATCGTTCATGTCTACACCCGTGGCCATCATCTTGCTAACGTCGTTCAGGAGTACGAAGCCAACGAAATGGGAGTCTCCGAGAAAATCTCCGTAGGTCATGTCTTTGTCTCGGGTTCTTTAATGATTGGTCATACTAACCCGTCTCCCCAGAGCATGGTGCACAAAGAGGTACGTATCCTGAAGCTAGCAACTTCGGTAGGCTGACGTCCTCAAAGGTAGAGAAGTTGGAGGCGGCGGCTGCCGCGGCTGATGAGCAGTCCTGAGTTCTTTGTTTTCAAGCTGGGCCGAGAAATCTTAACTTATTTAGGTAGGTCGAGAAGTGAATGACCATTGCCCCTTTATTCCGACATGCCAACTGTTTCCTCAAGAGAACGACCACTTTCCGCTTCCCATCCACGCAAGGGGGCAGAATTACACTCCGTATCGTAATGGTCCGGTCCGAGTATTTGCTGCTGAAAGGCACACGAGGCCAAAGCCAGATGCAGCAAAGAAGACGTCTCACAGGGCCTACAGATCTCGACGCAAGTCTTGAGAAGTCCTTCAGATCCGGATCGTATATTTAAGTTTTTCTTCAAGTAGCTGTTCCGACTCGCTTTCGTCTATTTCCCCATCTTCAATCAGATACCCGACTCGAGTAAGCCTCAAACCGGCTACCTTGTTCCTTGTCGTTACAAGGACTGGTCTGTATGCGTATTCGAACCCAGTCCCAGAGACTTCCGGGCTGGCCGAAGAGCTCGGCATCGCCGGCATTGTCGATAACCACCCGCTACCGGCCGCGGTCCTTACTCTACAGCAATGTTATAACCAAACTTAGCGGCTCAGTTTTTGGGTTGTCATGACCAGGAATCCGGCACTCTTGTGCGATAGAAGCCTAACCCGACAGAAACGCTCGGCGCTACTTGCGTGGACCTAGAATACAGACATTTCGGAGCACTCTTGTTAAAGCTACAGCACGTAGGCCAGTGCCATTTGTGGTTTTCTGCGACCGCGGTAGAGTGTGCAATGCTCTAGTGATGATACAAGACCTATTTAGCACCACCTAAACCATACAATGCCACTCTTGACTCCGACGTTTCTCCCCCCTGGCCGAAGCCCAGTTGCTGTTTAAGCTCCCCGAGGATTTCCGTCCGTTCTACGAAATCGGGATTTTGGTCGTACGGGACAAGAACTGAGGCTTTTTAGCACTAGTCATTCAAGCAACATACGTCTTACGTACTCTTTGTCTCCGAGGCTTGGATTTGACGACGTGTCGTGAGCGTCCATCGCGCAAGGCCGCACAGTTTCTCGCGAACTTTGTCATACTCGTGATCCTGCGGGCCAAATTTGACCATGTTTGAATGTGTTCGTGCAACGGCACATATGTGCTCAGGGCCATCCTCCCAGGGACGGCAGTTCGTCGCAGAGAACTTGGTGACTAGGGCAGCAGAGGGACCTGTCATCTCCCACTTGCCGTCTTTAAGCTGTATAACTGGATTCAATGTGTGTTCAAGCTCTCAACCAAGAACAAGAGGCGGCCATACCTGTGCTGTAGGCGATTCGAGCGTTTCATAAAAGCATACAATCTCGCAGTAGTCTTTCTCGCGGAGGGCCAGGTGGAATTCCCGTTGTTGGATGCTGAGGATGTGCGAGTTGATACGATCGATGGAGTGAATCAAGGAGGCGTTCGGGCCACCCCCAACCATGGGGATAAGCGAACTGATGTCCATGCCCTCATGTGGAACTCCGAAGAATACAATCCCAGACACAGCTCGAAGAAGCTTCAAGTCGTCGTCTTTTTTCGATTTCGACAAAGTGATCATGGTCTGCCTTGTGTGTTAGGGATTTTGTCGTTAGGAATACGACCATGTACTCACCTGTTTTACGATCAGCCCTCCCAAGCCGTGAGCGACCAGAACGACCGGCTTAACGCTGCGAACACTGATTAATGGCAGCAAGCTGTGATGAAACGACGTGGCGAGGTCCTCCAGGTTCTGCATGTTCTTGCTCTGGGCAACAGTAGATTCGTAGCCATACGTCATCACTCGTGCCATCGAACGGTCGGTGTCCTCATGGGTGAGGTGGTATGGAAGGGCATCTCGAAGCCACATATAAGGTCCCCCTCGCTCTTTGAAAGACCCAAAAGCGTGTCCTCCAAGATCTGATATTGCAATGATGCTGGGACAATCAGCACCAGGCCGTTTCCGCGCCGTTTGCGGTCTGGTTCGCTGGCTCACTTACTCCACATTGTGGTCCTCTGGAGGCGGCGTAAAGAGGGTTGTAATGCCGTGGAAGTCATCGTCAAGCGTGAGATATTCGTCAGGGGTAATCTGGTTCCCGTTTGGCTTCGGCAGCAAGATACGTGTCTTGGGCAGCGAAGCGGCAGTCTGGAACATGACTGTGCCGGTGCGGGACCGGCCGTGAAGCTCAAGGGCGAGGGACTTCACGATTGGGTCGGCTGAGTGATGATGCTCCGCTAAGAACGACGTCAAAACGTCGGCGTCCCAGTGGGGAGGCACGCCGCGAACGCGAAGGGTGTTGACATCTTTCCGGGGCTGCTCCTCCTGGCGCGTAGGTTTTGTTACCGACTGCGGGCGGCTAAAAACGAGCCACCAAGCGGTTACAAGCGTGAAGAGGTTGATGGCCGCTAAGAAGATGGCCTGACCGTTATCGGGTGGATTCATGGGTAGTAAGGGGCAGCTGGAAGATTGCGGCCGGCCTAGAAAAGATGAGATGGTGTTGGGTCAATCGGGATGAATGTCGGCCGTTGACTTTGAGGGAGTTCATGCTGAGCCTCAGACTTGCAGCTCATGAGCCAAGCGCCGTACATGGATGGATGCATTGCGTCGCGACGTTTCCGCCAATCGAGACCTTGCTAGAACCCCACCAGAGGCGGTTAACAAGCGCTTAAGAGATGGAGAAAAAGAAAAGAGAGAAGAGAAACAAGACAAGAGGAACAAGAGAAGAGAAGAGAAGAGGAACAGGAAAAGAGAAAAAGGAGAAGAGGAAAACAGAGAGAAGAAAAAAGAAGGAGGCTAGTAGAAAGAAAAGAAGCTAACTAGAACAGACTAGATGAAAGAAAGTAAAATAGAAAGAAGAGAGAGAAGATATTTCTTGAGACTCCTAGGTATAGTCTAGAGGTCTTGATCTAGATGCCGAAGATGGTCCGTGATTCCGTGATTTGGTGTTGTCACGCCGAGGTACGAAAGGGGTTCACGTGTGAGACCCCTGCCATAATTTCACGATGCCTTTGCCGCACACAGCCGCGGTCCATAGCAAGTGGGTGTGTTTTACCGGTAACTGGCATGGAACTCCTCCAACAAATCGCTCTCCCCTAACGACCTGCTGCCCAGTCATCCCTTCATTCTAGAAGCCACTAATCTGCGTTCGCAGTCGGTCACTATGGGGAGAGCACTGCGTATTGCGCGGTCTGCGCAGATCTTAGCTGCACGTTTACCAGTGGTGCCGCCGGCAGTGGCTTCGGCTCGATTGTGGCAGCAGTACCGCGGGGTCCAGACATCCCCCGCCAACCACCATCCGCATGGCCGATCAGCAACATCATCTCCCATCAACCATAAGGATGCCAACGCCAACAACACAAACACACTGAACCACCACAAAAAAGACTGGAAGCGGGCACAATCCGACGGCGGCGTTGTTGAGTGGTCCGAAGACAAGCTCAGGTTCCGCTTCCAGGACCAGGAATGGGATGAACTCGTCGTGTCCCATCTCTGGCTGCGCGACTCGTGCCCCTGCCATAGCTGCGTCGACCCGGACTCGGGCCAAAAGAACTTCTCGACCACCGATTTACACGATACCCCAGAAATCGAGAACGCCAAACTCCACCATGACGGTTCGCTCGAAATCATCTGGGCCAACGACGGCCCCAGCGGCGGCGGGCAGCACAAAAGCCTCTACCCTGCCGCAGAACTGCGGGATTGGCAAGTGAACACGGCATGGCAGCGTGGAAGTATGGGCCACAGCGACCCCAAGCGCATCCTCTGGAACCGCACAAGCTACGAATCCCTCCTCGCCGCAGGCCGCTGCCGCATAAGCTACCAGGACTGGATGGACCCGTCGGACAATCCCGCCGCCTTCCAAGCCGCCCTAACCGACCTCCGACGAACCGGCCTCATCTTCGTGACCGACGTGCCCCCCGACGAACAGTCCGTCGAGCGGGTCGCCAACCGCATCGGCCCGCTGCAGGAAACCTTCTACGGGCGCACGTGGGACGTGCGCAACAAGGCGCGCGCCGAGAACGTCGCCTACACGGACAAGTTCCTGTGCCTGCACCAGGACCTCATGTACCACGACCCCGTGCCCGGCCTGCAGCTGCTGCACTGCCTGGCGAACACCTGCGCGGGCGGCGAGTCGCTGTTCAGCCACGGCGTGCGCGCCGCGTACGAGCTGCGGCTGACGCGGCGGAAGATGTACGATGATTTGGCTTCGCTGGGGGTGTATTTTGGGTATGAGAAGGGCGGGCAGCACTGCTTCAAGATGCAGAAGACCATTGTGACGGCGCCCAACGGGCTGCCGCGCGAGACGCGGTGGGCGCCGCCGTTCCAGGCGACCTTCCCGCTGGCCTCGGGCGAGGTGTCGAGCAGCAGCATGGTTGACTGGAAGAAGGCTGCGAGTGCATTCCAGGCGATTGTCGAGGCTGAAGAGAATATGCTCGAGGTCAAGCTCAAGGAGGGCGAGTGCGTCATCTTTGATAACCGCCAGATCCTTCACGGGCGGCGCCAGTTTGCCGCGGGCCAGGGCAGCCGCTGGCTTAAGGGGACTTATGTCTCGCGTCAGGACTACGCCGCCACGGCGGAGAGGCAGTCCAAGCAGGGAGGCTCCACTCGTAGTGCGCCTTACAGCATGTGGGAGGAGGAGGCCGCGATGGAGGGGAGCTTGCTAGCGCAGGGGCGTGGAGTAGATACTGCTAGCTCGGCGGCTTGATAGGAATAAAAAGCCAACAGAAGTTCCAAACTCCAGAAAGGTTTCAACTATAAATCCGGTAGATACGACAGAAACCCCTTTGAGTCCCCGTGGGCAACGAGACTACAGAGAACCCCGAGTTGACGCATTCCAAAGAGTAGCAAACAGGGAAGGTTGCGCTTTCTGGGCGGTTGTCGATGTGAAAAGCTATTCCCCACCGCGATCACTGTCCATCGTCCTCAAATGTGTAACCATAGCACAGCCATCATTCACCAAGCAAGCTACACATAACGATTGATCCGGGACAGCACAATATATTGTCACCTCATGCTAGCGGTCAAACTACCATGCCCGGTCTTCCTTCTCCTTTTTTTTGTCTTGGCTCCTACTCTCTGCTTAAGCAGCGATGGTAACCTCAACCTCGACACCGGCCTCGATGTTGATGATGATCTGCTTGACAACCTCGGTGGGGGCAGTCAGGTCGATCAGGCGCTTGTGGATGCGCATCTCGTACAGGTCCCAGGTCTTGGAACCCTCACCGCAGGGGGTCTTGCGGGTCTGTTTTGCAAGTCCATGTCAGCTCCTCTCCTTTTCCGAATATAAGTCGGATCGCTACGCACCATGATCTTGAGGGTCTTGGTGGGCAGACGGACGGGGCCCTTGGCGCGGAGGTCCTTGGTCTTGGCGCGCTCAATGAGCTCCTGGCAGACCTTCTCAAGGGCCTGCACCTTGCGGGAGGTCAGGGTGATGCCTATGGTTCCCAGTTAGCTGGTGTTGTTCTCGTTCGTGAGGTCGGCTGTTGGGAGGCGACGTACGGATCTTGTGGACCTTGGGCGCCTCGCCGAACTCCTTCTCGGGCTTGTTGTAAGACATCTTGGCGGATTGGTTTCGGGTTGTCGGTTGACTGCTGAGAGAGTTCCTTCACGACTCGAACGCGATGGTCACTGCGAATGGGTTAGTTCCAGCTTCGTTGCATCCCTCGCCAGCATCCTCCCGTCTGCTTTCGCATTGCAATTGAGCGGTGAGTTCCATTGGGCGTATATAGGGCGACGTACTGGTTCGGCAAAGTGATGAAGGCTAAGAAGCGGTTGTTGAGTTGTCCGGCGGAGAATTCACGATCGCGAACTTTTTTCCATTTTCCACATTTTTTGCGATTCCAGTTGTGGTGGGGTGCCGCCTTGGCGAGGGCATGGCTGAGCCCCACAGCTTTGTGGCGCCAGACTGACTGCAGTGTGGCTTGGGCGTTTCCTAGTCCCTGCATTACCCCACGGTCAATGACACATTCGGTGAGCTCCCCAGCTTGTCTCAGCTTGTCAGCTTTTGGAGGGGCAACATCCATGAAACTTAGCCGCCTTCATCAGCATCAACTGCCATAAATCACCGTTTTCCTTCAAGATTGTTTCGTCATTAGCGGTCTTTGTTTACTCACATCCAGCATCGGCGTCTTTCTTTTTTCTGGCTTTTTTCCAGGCATCACAAACTTGCAAAGACAAGCCGGCACAAGCAAGCACAGAAAGCAGCTCAAGCTCCCCTGTCTCTCGATTTCCATTCCTGGTTATTTAGTTCCAGTTTACAACCCCTGACGGCTGTCAACACCATGGCTTCTTCCCGGCTTCCCGCCTTTGCGCTTTTCCCCATTTCAGCATGGCGAGACCAACTCCCACCCGATGAATGGGTCGCTTGTCTCAACGCTTGGTTGGCTCTCATCGACAGCCATCTTTCACTTTCCGACTCGGATTTCGCGACATCAGTCAAGGATGAGAGCCTCCAGGCATTTCTCACTTCCTTTACTCGAGAGGTTGCACTGGGTGGCGTGGCTATTCTCGGTTCATCATCTTCAGCAAAGAAGCTCTTGAAGGACTGTTTCAGACTCGCTACCAAGCTCCTTCAATCACCATCGCCACCGAGTGGGCTAACACAATGGGAGTTCCTCGCCGACTTGAGCCATGCCTACGGCAAGAAGAAAGTTGAGCCTTTGACTGAAAGCTTGTCGACAGCGTCGAAAGGAGACCTGGACTCCTCTCTGGCTGCGCTGAAGAAGTTTCTCATCAAGAACCTTGATGCCGGTCTCGATGGAGGGGATCTTAGGGGTATCGAAGAGCGCCTGGAACGGGTGAACGACTTGATTCTCGTGTCTCCTCCCGTCGCCGAGTTCTTTCTTGCGGGGAGCGACTTTGTGGACGCTCTCATCAGCTGCTACAGGATCACCAACCCTCCGTTAAGGAGGGCATTGATCTCAACGACATACCTCTGTCTCACTGGTCTCGCGGAAGGTCAAAAGATGTCGGCTTTGACAGACCACCTTTACTCTCTCAAGGCAGCTGCCGACTCGCACAAGGCCAGCACCCTCAACGTCAACGACTCACTTGTCGCCGAGCTTGTCACATCCACCCCGTTACTCCAACGGCTCCAACGCAAGCTCGAGGAAACTTCTAGCGCCTCTAACCGGGCCAAATCAGTGCTGACCGAACTGGCGACCTTCAAGAAGCCCGGCGGAGGCATGTCGAAGCCCAAGCGCCTCATCAGGCGTAAGGTCGACAAAGGCAAGGGCCTAGCCGAGTTCGACGAAGCCCAAGCCCATCAGGAAATACACATCCACCGCATGAGCCAGATCTCCCAGGTGCAGGACCTCTTCCCAGACCTCGGCACAGGCTTCGTAGCCAAGCTCCTCGACGAGTACTCCTCCAACCCCGAAGAAGTAATCACCCACCTCCTGGACGACTCCCTCCCCCCGCACCTCCAAACCGCCAACCGCGCCGAAGAACTCGCACAACCAACCAACCCCTCCACCAAACCCCGACGCACCTCCCTCCTCCCCCGGCCCACCCCACCCATCACCCCCCAGTACCCCGCCCTCGAACCACCCTCCTCAGAAGACTCCTCAGACGAATTCCCCCTCCTCCCCACCGGCGGCACCGCCCACATGCACATCGGCAAGCGCCCAGGCAACGCCGACACGCTCCTCTCCCAACGCCCCACCGCCACCCGCAAATCCGCCATCCTCTCGGCCCTCGCCGCCTTCGACTCGGACGACGACGAGCGCGACGACACCTACGACGCCGCCGACGTCGGCGGGACCGTCGACACCACCCCTACCCTCGGCGGCGCCTCCGCTGCTGAGGAGGGTGGGAGTGCGGTGATGACGGACGCCGCGGAGGGGGTGCTCTTCCGGGCGTGGCTTTCCAGCCCCGGCGGGGCGGGTGTGTTTGCGCGGGACGCGGCGGCGAGGCGGGGCGCGGAGAGGGCGAGGTTGAGGCTGGAGACGGGGCTGACGGATGAGGCGGTGGAGGGGTGGGCGGTGATGTTGGGGCGGGATGCGGGGATGAAGAGGAGGTTGATGGCGAGGTATGGGGAGTGGAGTGGGGAGCAGACGGTGTTGGGGAGTACGGCTTGGCGGGCGGGGGCTGGTGGGGATGGGGATGGGGATGGGGATGGGGATGGGGATGGGGATGGTGATGGGGATGGGGAGGAGGGAGCGGGCAGTGATGGCGGTGCGAGAGGGAGGGGCCGTGGTGGTGGTGGTTTTGGTCCGGGTGGTAGGGGACGGGGGATGGGGAGAGGGAGGGGAGGGAGGGGAGGTGGTGCGCCACCGCCGGCTCCAGATTCGGAGGCTGCGAGGCGGCGGAAGGAGGCGAATAAGGGGAGCCGGGCGAATCATAACCGGCGAGACCAGCGGGCGAGGAAAATGGCGAGGGGCGGGTTTGCTGGGTAACGGGTGTGGAAAGATTACACGCAATAGCTGGTTATTGAGAAGGGAAGCGGAAACGTCGGTGATGATAGCCATACAGCTGTCTTGCATTTAGATGTAGATACCATCCCACGAGAGCCTGAACTTTAAAAAAACAACCCACAAATATTCCCAACGCCATAGCCATGCTCGATAGTCTACAAGCATTCACTCTTAACCCCAGCATCACCCACATCAATCCCCCACACCTCACATACAAAAACTCCCTAACCTAAAAGTCCCACGCACAAAACTCCCTCTTCGGCGGCACCTCCGGCATAACGCCGCCCGCAAACCTGCCCGTCTCCACAAAAGCCTTCCACTGCTGCATGACAGCCGGATCCTGATACTTCTCGGGCTCGGCCTCGGTCTGCGGCGTGTAGGGGGGCGCGCCGTTGGGCATCCAGATGCGGACCATGCTGCCGTCGAAATTGCGCAGCACCGGCACCGGCCGCGTGCCGGGCTTCAGCTCCTCGTAGAGCACGGGCTTGCCCTTGAACATGCGCAGCGTCTTGTCCGGGTTTCGCGCGGCGTAGCTGGATAAGTCGGGGTGCTGGCGCGTGGCGTTTGGACCGTACGGTCCAGTGCCGCTGGTCCCGGCTGGTGCGCCTGCGGGTGCTGACGTGCTGGGTTGGCTGAAGGGGTTGGCGGCTGGCGCGGTTGTGGTGGTGGCGGCGGCTAGCGCGCTAAATGGTGAGGAGGTAGCAGGCTGTCCGAAGGGATTGGCGGGGGCAGCGGGGGCGGCGGGCGCGGTGGCCGCTCCGAAGGGGTTGCTGGCTGGCTGCTGCTGCTGCTGTTGTTGTTGCTGCGGAGGCTGGCCGAAAGGGTTTGCCGGGGCACTGGCCGGTTGTCCGACAGTCGCTGGTTGCCCAAATGGGTTTGCGGCCGCCGGTTGTCCAGCCGGTTGTCCGAACGGGTTGGCCGCAGGCTGGTTGTTCCCGGGTTGGCCAAATGGTGAAGGTGCGCTTTGGGCTTGCTGTGGTTGCTGTGCTGGCTGGCCAAACGGACTGGTCGTAGGAGCAGATTGTGGGGCGGAAGCGAAAGCGCCTCCTCCCCCTGTTGGAGCTCCGAAGGGGTTGGGCTTGGCCCCGAGTGCTGCTGGCTGTCCGAATCCCGACTGCCCAAAAGCGGGCGCAGAGGTTTGTGTTGGGGCTCCAAACGGATTCGGCTTCGCGCCTAGAGTGGCCGTCTGGCCAAACGCACTCGTCGGCTGGGTAGACCCGCCAAAAGCAGTGGACCCTCCCAACGTGGCCGGCTGCCCAAATGCTGATGGCGCTGGTTGCCCAAAACCAGAGGCCGCTGGCTGGGTGGGTTGACCAAAGGCAGAGGCGGGTGCAGGGGCTCCAAACGGATTGGGCTTCTGGCCCAGCGCGGCAGGTTGCCCAAAAGCACCACTGGTGGTTGCCGGGGCAGCTGGTGCTCCGAACGGATTTGACGGCGGGTTTGGCTGTTGAAACGCGTTTGTCGACCCCCCAAATGCGTTGGCGGTAGTAGAACCTCCTTCTGCCCCCTTGCATATGTCTATCCGGTTAGGGTGATTTTTCCCCGCCTCCACTATGTACTGTATCGCCATCGGGACGTTGCTGAGTGTGTGCTGGATCTGTTGTTGGGCATTCTGGTGCAACATTTGGATGTCATTGAGCTGTGGGGCGTTAGCAGCTGTCGGGGAGTACTCCAAACGGCGGGCTACCCACGGCACCCTGGGGGTTCCCAGCCATGGCCCCCATCATAAAGTGTAGCCGTATTTCCTCCACACTTTGTTCCCGGGGATAGCCACCCCAAAGCTGCTCAGGTGCGTCCCTCCCCGGGCCGTAACAGGATAAAATCCATCCCGGCAATTCGGCCCTCAGGTCTCGCTCGATCGCGTCGACTGTCAGACCGGGGTACGGCGGTGTATCTGAATAAAGCGATCGGTTAACAAAGCGCCCCGAGGCCAGACCCATGGAGGTTACGCGTACCAGCAGCTCGCCCACTCATCCCTTGGTTCGATTGGCCGGAAAGTGGCCCGAAGCGGTTGTTGTTATTGTTGTTGTAGTTCTGTTGCTGCCCTCCCTTTGGAGGGTGCTCGAATTTGCAAGCATCTGGGGTTCGAAGGCAGAACAGTCAGTTCGGTATTCCGTTGGGCATGATCGAATCGGGGAGATGCAGATTTGGTCGTGACCATGGCGGATTTGATAGGTAGACAGCGACGCATCGGTTTCCGTCGTCGTTCTCATTGGCGACATTGGAGACGGGCCTATCTTCAATGTCTTGTCGGGGAAAGGATAAGGGAAAGGACAAGGAAAAGAAAAAGGCAACCTTCGTACTTCCGAAACGGCAGTAGCCCTGCTGGTAAAACTTGCAGACCGCCATCTTGGCTTATTTCAGTCGTCGATGTTTTATTGTTGTATGGAGCTGCAAGGCAGCATGCCGTGTTCTGGTTGCGATCAACAATGGCGAACGTTGGTTGCTTTTCTCAGCCTTGCAGGACAGCCACAGCTTGAGCCACATATGGGTCCAACTTACCTCGTGATCGACGCAAGGGACAATTGTGGCTTGTGGGGCCCACTTGCCGCACCCGAGTTCTCGAGCGAGCTCCGATCAAAGAAGGCCGCGGCATGCCGAACCTGCCCGGCATGCTTGGCGGTCTGACGTTTTGTGTTTGTTTTCGAAGATCTGTTGGCTTAAGGTTCCAGGTCCATCCAGTAGTACAAATGTACCGTGCTGAAATCAGGCAGATTAGCATGCAAAACAAATCGCTGGCTATCCGACATTCAAATGTTTGTTTCGGTCTTGGCTTCCTACCTTTTTCTCCTTCCTCGTTAGTTAGAACTCGTTAGGTAGTTGACTAGATGCTCTATCGCCCTCGACCAGGCTCGGCATCTTCCACTCGCATCCCAAACCAAGAAGCGAGCCAAGGCATTCTCACCCCGGTTTTCCAGGGAGCCCAGCACGGCAGCACCCCCAGTAACTAACCGACTCCAGCTTTTTTGCATCCGGGGTTCCATCTGCCCCTCCCTTTTATGGGGTTTGGGATTGAAAGTCACGACCTTGCGGCCCGCCCAGAGCCGCTTGTCACCGAGCCGCACCTCTTTCCGCCCTTTCCGCACAATCACTTTTCCAATGGAGCATTCTGTATTGTCATCGATTGGAGAAAAAGATCTGAGTAATCCCGAAGCATGGCTGTGAGACCCGAAACGGCAAACCTCGACATCATGTGGCGGGTAGCTCGGCCAGCGATAAGCCGATAAGGAATGCCATCTCGCTGTTTGTGCCGCGGAAAGCCGAGCTCTTCTGCAACAAAGTGCATGGTGGAAAGGGCAGGAGGTCTTGAGATCAAGACAATTACCCAATGGGGTTTACGAAGTTGGCTCCGTCATCCCATAATGCATCACGAGTTGGGATCAGACCGTTTACCTAAACGGTGCCGGGGCCCTGGTTGCATTGCTGGGTATGTACATGTACATTACATACTGTAACTCTTTAAAACGAGCTCTCCTCCTTCCTCTACCTACAATTAAGTGGCATCGTCATTTTCGACTTTCACTAGTCGGCCAACTTCACCATGTCGTTCAACACAGCCCACCTCCAGGTCTGGCTGGGGTTATTAGTGGCCTCTGGCGTCCTCTACACAACATGTCTTGTCGTCTACCGCCTTTTCTTCCATCCGCTGGCCAAATACCCAGGTCCGCTCTTGGCCAAAATCACCGATGCATACATGCTCTACTATGCTTGGAGGGGTGACCGCCACTTGGAGTTCTGGCGTATGCACGAGCGATACGGGAAGTTTGTCCGCTTCGGGCCCAACTCACTCTCCATCAACTCCAACACCGCTCTCAAGGAGATCTACGGCTTCCGGGCCAACGTTCGCAAAGCCGAATTCTACGACGCATTCGTGCACCCGGCACCCAACACCCACAACGCCCGCGACAAGGACCTGCACGCCCGCAAGCGTCGTGTCCTATCACACGCCTTCTCCGACGGCGCCATTAAGGAGGTCGAACGGTACATCCTAGCCAACATCCGGACCTTCTGCGAGGGCCTTGGCGACTATGGCCGCACCCTCCATGACGGCAAGGGATGGAGCTCGCCGAAAAACATGTCGGACTGGTGCAACTGGCTCGCCATGGATATCTTGGGCGATCTCTGCTTCGGCAAGGCATTCCACATGCTCGACCGACCGGACAACCGATACGCCGTCGACCTAGTGGGCATCGCGGCTCAGCGTCATCTTCTGGTAAGCACCCATCACGAAGCATAGCATAACAGGCGATATTGTCAGGCACGGACTAACCAACACCTTCCGCAGTGCGGCACCATGCCCATAATCAACAAGCTCAGCCTCGACAAGGTCCTATTCCACAAGATCTCGGCCGGCCGCGCCAAGTACATGGCCTACAGCCGCCAGCAACTGACCGAACGCACCGCCCTCGGCGACGAAACCGACCGCCGCGACTTCTTCTACCACCTCCTCAAAGCCCGCGACCCAGAAACCGGCCAGGGCTTCACCACCCCGGAGCTCTGGGGCGAGTCGAACCTCCTCATCATCGCCGGCTCCGACACCACCTCGACCGCCATGGCCGCGACGCTGTTCTACCTCGTGCGCCACGAGGCCGCCCTGCACACCGCCGCCGCCCAAGTCCGCGCCGCCTTCGCCACCGTCGAAGACATCCACCAGGGTGCCGCCCTCAACGCCTGCAGCTACCTGCGCGCCTGCATCGACGAGGCCATGCGCCTCTCCCCCTCCGTCGGCGGCCTCCTCCCGCGCGAGGTCCTCCCGGGCGGCTTCACCGTTGACGGCGAGCTCCTGCCCCAAGGCACCATCGTCGGCACCCCGCACTACGCGATTCACCACAACCCGGCGTATTTTGCCGAGCCGTTCCGCTTTGTCCCCGAGCGCTGGCTTGTCCAGGCCGGTGGTGCCGAAGGGGAGGAGGAGGAGGAGAAGGCGGCTGCGGCGGCGGCGCGCGTGGCGCTGGCGCAGAGCGCGTTCTGTCCGTTCTCGATCGGCCCGCGCGGGTGCATCGGGAAGGGGCTGGCGTATGTGGAGATGAGCATTGCGCTGGCGAGGTTGTTGTTTATGTATGACTTGCGGGCGGCCAGGGGGGCGACGAATGGGGAGGGGGGAGGGCCCGGGGCCGAGTGGGGGAGGGAGAAGGTTGGCGAGTTTCAGTTGAGGGATACGTTTACCAGTTTGAAGGATGGGCCCGTGGTCGAGTTTAGGAGGAGGAGTGGGCTTGATTCATGATTGAGTTATCCGCGGGGGTGTATATGGAGTGGAGGGCTGGAGGGGTGGTGCAGGTGTAAGTTTGAGGGAGAGATTGATGCTTGGGGTATTGAATTCCTTGTGAGTATACATAGCGCGGGTCTATAGCGGAAAATTCATTGAGATTGTCAAGTTTTACGTACCTTGTGCTTGGACACAGCCATATGCAGTTCTCCTATCGATAAATGTCAGGCGCCACAGTCAGGTCACAGCATCAAGCTCACATGGCACCCAAATAGTTTGGCAAAAGAAGGCCCGCCCTCTCCGGTATTGCTCTAGCAAGATCTAGCTACCACTTCAAGCAGTCACACTACATCTCGCCAACAACACCCCCGGCCGTCTATAGCCATCCCCGTCCCAGCCCTCAGCCCCTACCACCGATCTGCAGCCACCAGGACGGCAAGGCACGCTAGTTGATCCAGCCGAACCCAAACCCACCCACACTACCCCGCCCCATCCCTCTACTTCTTGCCAACCTTCTTCTTGGTCGTGGTGGTGGCACCCGCGCCGCCCGACGGGGGGGGCTTCTTGTTGTTGTTGTTGTCGGCGGGCTTCTTGCGGTGGCGGTTGGCGTTGCGCTTGGACTGCAGCGCCGTGATCTGGGTGCGGGTCATGGCCGTGCGGTAGTAGAACTGCGTGTTGCCGTCCGCCGGCCGGAAGTGCAGCAGGTGGGAGCTGCCGTCGGCGTTCTGCAGCGCCGTGTTGGACAGCTGCACCGAGTAGTGGTCCGTCGTGTTGGCGTCGGTGCTCTTGGACTTGTGCAGGGACTCGCTGTGTGGTGGGGGGGGGGCGGATCGGTGGTTAGCGTGGTCTGGCTGGAGGTAGGGGTAAAAAAGGGGGGGGAGGGAATTTTCTTACGTGACCGTCACTGTGGTGATGCGAACGGCCTGGTTGGCCTGGTTCGTGATGGCGTTGTTGTGCGCCATGAGGTAGTTGAGGAGCGCATCGCGGTCGGCCTGGGGCATCACGGCGCCGGCAGCAACGCGGATGCGGAGGACTGGGTGGTACTGGTTGTCGCTGCCGAGGTAGTACAGCTCGCTTGGGTCTCCGCCCTGGCGGGTGTAGTAGCCTTGGCCGTTGGACACATACACCGGTGGCGGAGGGGCAGCCGCCTTCTTCTTAGCACCACCTGAAGACATGTTGTTGATAGACGGACCGGCCGAAGAATCTAATAAAAAGGGACGGAATAAAAGGAGTAAGAAGAGGATGTTGAGATGAGTGTGTTGTGAATGAACAATTTGAAAACCTAGACTCAAACACCGGTTCGGTTATATACTCGAATTGCCCATGGTGTATCTCCGCTTTCCAAGACCATCTTTCACAGCCCTATCTCATGTTAGCTTAGAGCCTTGGAGGAACATGAAACTGCCCGCCCGTGGTCGCCAGGTCGCCGTGCCGTGAAGCCCGTCGGAAGTTGTAGTACAGACAGGAAGTCAGGCTGTGGACATGGTCCATTGCCTCACGACCTGGGTAGTTGTGCCTCCCCACTGTGCAGCAGGACTCGACTAGGAGCGCCCTAGGCCGGTTCCGTACCCGATCAAGCCCCACCAGGGCCGCTATTCATAGCGAGAAAGTCCGTCTCAGGGTTCAGAAGTGGTGCGGAGAACATGAGGCGACTAGGCCAACAGCGGTTGGGGTCCATTCATGCCTTGACTTGGTTGACCACGTTTGGAGACTTCGGACCCAGGCTGCGTCAATCCCCGACACCGTCTGGTCCCTAGTTTCTAGCGACACGGGAGGTCAGCGGCAGGAGTAGCCTGTTTCGATTTGCCGGAACCTGGGCCACATAATTCTCAGATTTGGAAGCCGGCTATGGGCTGTGTAGTTTGTCTAACAAAATTGCCATATACAGGACCGGAGATTTGCACGCGGCGTCAACGAGGCGGTACCTCGACCAGTTCCTGTGGCTTGGGCCGGCCAGAAGGCCCAGAGCCCACCTGCACCTATTAACGCTGTAGAAAGCCATGCCGCGTAGTCTAGGTAGGTATGCAAAGTTGTGAGGAAGCCACGAACGAAACAGGTTTACGTCTTACCGCTAGGCTTCCCGAACGGCCAGGTCTCCGTGACACATGACTAGGCAAACACGAAATAGTGAAACTCCTGGCGTAGATCGACGTGTCCAAGCCCGATCCCTAATCCATACTAGCCACGGATAGGCTACACAAGATCGGAAGGAAAGCGGCGGATAGATGTGGTGGGTGCCCAAAGGATGCCGCTAAAAGGCCAGACTAGCACACAGCCAAATTCCTAACGAATCCTTTGTCCGATGGCCGGATGTGCCGTACGGAGTTGTGGGGCCGTCGGCCTATTCTGTGCCGCATTGGCGTTTTACCTTTTCGGATTTCTTTTCTGAATCACGGGCCGTGATGACCAACGACCAAGTTCAGGTAGCACACATTTTATTTTCCTATTTCGCACCAGACCTGGCACCGTCCCGAGGGCTCGGTAGCGGGGCGAATTCGGAATCGCATTGTCGCCCTAAATTCCCGCCTCCATGTCTCTCGGCAGTCGGAGATGGAGCAATGGGCGCCGTGCCACTTCCCAAGACCCCCAAAGTCCCCATCATATCACCCAAACACAGCCTGGAATGATTTCAAACAGGCGCCAGCAAGAATGGTTGGCTAAAAATAGAGGCAACCTGCATCTTTGACCAACTCTAACATGCATCCCTTTTAGGGCAAAATATATCAAAACAAGCACATAATTTGGTCTCAACACGAGTGGCCAATTTGTGGTCACCTTGCTTCACCTTTCATCCGGAAATAGGTAATCTCCACTTAAGCTAGCACATTCCATCGCAAGGCATCACGTACCTATCCAGCTTCACCCGCTCAACTTGCAAAATGAGCAACACCACAGAGCTCGAGCCCCAGGCCGCCAGTGTGGCCAAGAGCTCACAACCCGAAGGGAAGAATCCTTATTACTTCTATCCCGATCCTTATGCCGCGTATATGGACCATGAGAGCCTCTACAACTACCGACCTGGAGGCTTTCACCCTATCAACCTCGGCGACGCGCTCCACGATGGCCGTTACGTGATCCGCCACAAGCTCGGGCATGGTGGGTTTTCAACTGTCTGGCTTGCCCGAGACACACAGGAGGAGTATGTATCCCGTCTGATAAATAATACAAGCCTGACGCTAACAGCCTCCACCCAGGCAATGGGTCTCCATTAAAATCAAGACGGCCGAGGCGTCAACAGAGACACCAGAAGCGGATTCGGAAGCCAAGATCAGCTTGGACTTGGAACGCCACTACACCTCATCGGCTCAAGCCGAGGGAAATCCAAGGTGCTTTGCGCGTCTCCTCAACTGCTTCCGCGTCACCGGCCCGAACGGCACCCACAACTGCCTCGTCACCGAGCTGCTCGGGCCCACCGTTGATGAAATCCTCGAGACTTTCAAGGAGCACAACCTCACTCTCCGGCCCGACACCGTACTGCGGGCGTCCCGGCAGCTACTCGACGCAGTCGACTTTATCCACAAGGCAGGGATTGCGCATGGCGGTATGCACCCCCCCTGGATCACCATCCCACTACCGCACTGGTAAACTAATACACCCAGACCTCTCCTACTCCAACGTCGCCTTCACCTGCAAGTCCGCCTCCTCCAGCGAAGAAGACCTGATCGACGCCATGGGCGGCGAGCCCGCCACCGTCGACGCCGGCACGGACGAACCTCTGCCGCCCAACCTGCCGCGCCACATGGTGCAGGCCACCTCCTGGCCCTCGTGGTTCGAGGATGTAGACGAGGATATTTGTGTGCTGGACTGGGGGCTGGTGTTTTCCAAGGATAAAAGGCTAGAGGAGCTGGCGCAGCCTAAGACGCTGCGGGCGCCGGAGACGTTCTTTGTGGGGGCCTTTGATTGGAGGCATGATTTGTGGCGGGTGGGGTGTGTGGTGAGTGTTTTCTTTCGTAATACTTTATGTGACTTCGGGTTGCTGACGTGGGTTTCGATAGATCTATGGGTTGTTCTACCAAAAGGAGCTTTGCCGATATGGCGGTAGGGAGAACTTGCTTGTTCATGAGCTGGTCATGAGGCTTGGCCCGCTCCCTGCGAGTTGGCAGGCAAAGTGGGACGAGATGCTGAAAGACGACCCGGATGCGGGCGAAGATGGTATGTTATTATTGAGCTGCGCGTTTCTTGGTCGGCATTATAACTAATATGAATCCGTCTAGCATCCGTCGTTCCCCCAGACCAAGTCACTGAAACGTTTGAACCCCGCCGTCGCGCCATTATGTCGGCGTGCGAGAACGATGAGCAAAACGAGTACGAGGAGGATGAGCATACACCTCACGACTACGAGGGGCTCGAGTGTCTGAAGCGGGTCATCCTGGGCCTTTTGCAGTATGAACCAGAAAAGAGGGCGGAGGCTAACGTGGTCTCATCGTGGATAAGCGAGGCGTGGACGGACCACCGGAGGCTAGAAAGGGAAGCTGGGAGCGATGAAGAAGGTGAGGATGAAGAGGAAGAGGATGATGCGGTAAATTCCGAGGTGGATGAGTGAATTGTCATTGTTGGGACGGAGTAATTAGCCCTAAAACTGGGGTTGGTTACTGGCTGAGAACCCCCCATCTACTCCTCACGGCCATTCTTCAACTATACCCTCGGGTATCATCGTTATGTCACTTTCGGCACCCCATTTACCGAAATACCGGCCGGTACAATAATTAGCCACCTTTGGTAGCCTAGTCCCCAACTGAACTCAATCTATCCCATCTAAGATGCCGATGAGACCTCCCAGATTAAGCGTTACCCGCTCTTCCCCTCAAACTACCGCAACCCTATAAAGACTGTTGTTGTGCAACCTATTGCCTGGGATGGTTCAGCGTAGGTCTATTTTAGCTCTAGGGAGGGAATCACCACACTGTTATTTCCAAGATGAAGCCCATTCTAGCGCTTGCGGCGTTGTTTAGCATCAGTAGTGCTGCTCCAAACATACACACTACGCAGGATGGCATGTCTAAACGTGCGACATGGCCCAATGGCCCTTTCGTCACATCGGGTCGCTGGATCCACGACGCGTCCGGCAACAACCTCACCTACGCAGGCACCAACTGGCCCGGACACGCCGATGTCATGATCCCGGAAGGTCTCCAGTACCAATCCATCGAAACCATTGTTCAGAAGGTCAAAAGTCTTGGTATGAACGCCGTACGCCTGACATTTGCCATCCAGATGGTCGACGAGATCTACGCCAACAACGGCCAAGACATCACAATCCAAAAGGCGTTCGTGCAAGCCTTAGGACAGACCAACGGAACACGGGTGCTCAACCAGGTGCTGGCTAAGAACCCACGGTTTAGCGCCTCAACGACGCGGCTGCAGGTGTTTGACGCCGTCGCCGAGGAGCTCAACAAGCAACAGATCTACGTCCACCTCGACAACCACATCTCCAAAGGCATGTGGTGCTGCTCTAGCACCGACGGGAACAGCTGGTGGGGCGACACCTACTTTTCGACTTCCAACTGGGTGCGCGGGCTGTCCTACATGGCGGAGCATGTATGTGCACTTTTGCCCCTTTTTCTTCCCTACCACCAGCAAATATGATACTGACTTGCCATATCAGGGCAAAGCCTGGCCGGCGCTAACCTCCATCGGCCTGCGCAACGAGCCCCGCGACCCAACCAACAACCCCTCGCTCAGCCGGTCCACCTACAACTGGCAAGCCTGGTACGGCTTTGTCCGACAAGGAGCGGACGCCGTGCACGCCGCCAACCCAGCCCTACTCATCTTCCTCTCCGGACTAAACTTCGACACCTTCTTAACACCAGTAGTCCAAGGGACGGCACTCACGCCCGGCAATGGCCGTTTCAACCGCAAAGACTTCGCGGGGTACGGCGACAACAAGCTGGTCCTCGAACTGCACAACTACGAGACGGGCATCAGCAGCTGCAGCACGCTGCAGGGCAACCTGGACCGCAACGGGTTCGAGGCGCTGCAGGCCTCCAGCGCCAACGTGTTCCCCGTCATGATGACCGAGTTCGGCTTCCAGATGGACGCCAGCACCTGGCGTGGTGTGTATGCCAGCTGTCTGGCGCAGTACCTGCCCGCACGCAAGGCGGGTTGGACGATCTGGGTGCTGGCGGGGAGTTACTATGTGCGTTCGGGGACGCAGGATTATGATGAGAGCTGGGGGTTGTTGAATCACGATTGGAGTGCGTGGCGGAGTCAGGGGTATGTGGATGGGGCGTTGAAGGCGATGGTGAGGAATACGTTGAGTTGAGAGGGAGGGACAGTTCGAAATCAATAGTTCAAGCCATTTCAACTGCTCAACACTTGATGAGCCAGTCGGGAAGCTTTGGGCAGTCCCCGAATGTCATGACAGAACACGAAAAGGAAGAAAAACTTTCAAAAAAATGCAAAAGAGGAGAAATCACACAAGTCGAAGCAAACATTCACGAATGTGAATACAGGTAAGACAGTGCACAAAACTTGAATCTCCAACAGGCATTCGAAGAGGGGTAATGACGGACATTTTTCTCATCATCTCGCTCGCCTCTGCATCAGGGTGGATCGGAGTTTTGTTCCCTTTTTCAGTTGATACGGGATTTGGATACTGATCATTCCCGGGTAGGTTTCCATGATGCTTGTAACTCCTGCTAGTTACCTACCATGTTCCATACGACGGAAGCCCTCACCTACCCCTATGTGTCGGTCAACAACGTAGTTATTCCGTGTTGGGCAAGGCTTGGGGATGCATTCCCTCCGCCCCCAAAACTTCAAGTCCCCCTGTTCGCAACCCTGGGCCTTTTCTGGAACTTTTCAGTCTTAGCGCGCCGAGGACCATCGAGATGGTGTCTCTTGGCGGGTTTTGCGGCGTAGTCGGTGGGTTCATGGCTGCTCCGCTCCTCCCGATCCTGGTCTAGCTCGGTCTCGAGCCCAAATGTTTGCTCCCTTATCGACGCGATGGTTTTTCCTCGTGATCCGACAGTGCTGCGAACAAGACCGTTCCGAGCGGTCTCGGGCCTTGAGCTCGGAAAAGTGACAGTCGCCTGGACAAGGCATCAGGGAACCATAAACCAAAAACAACGGATGAGGACAATGCTCGAGTGCGGCAAGACCGAGTCCGCCATGGGGGCCTTACTCGCCAACTGGTGCCACCACCGCCGTCGCCGTGCGTTTCACATGCCCAGACTGGCACCAGGCTCCCAGGTAACTAATCTCAACTGACCCACACCCGCGCGCTTGAATCCCTGTTTGCCGATTCTCTCCCCACGAGGCGTCCAGGGCACTCCGGCGTCCTGGTCTCGTCCCCGCCGTGGTAAGACTTCCCAGGAACAACAACCGAAGGGCCTCGACCACAAGTGCCGTGAGCACCCCTCCCGCGGTGCCTCTTGACGAGGTCCTCTTTCGGTCGTCCCAATTCTCTCTTCTAGCCAGCATGGTTGCATGGGTACCGCTCCCATCATGTTGACGTTCCTTCTATCATGTCTTCTGTTAGTCTCATACAGCTTTGTCGAGGCCTTGTCGCCCATCTCGGTGAAAGGGACGAAGCTGTATGATGACGACGGAAACCAATTTTTTGTGAAAGGTGCCGACCCCTTTGCGGCGTAGCTCATGCCGAACCTCACTCACCATTCCTTCGTCTAGGTGTTTCTTATATCCCCCCCGATGGCGATTATGATCCCCTGTTGCATGTCGAACAATGCCGGACAGACGCGGCGTTGATGAGCAAGGCCGGCATCAACACCATCTACATTTACACGGCCGACGCCACGCAAGACCACGATGCTTGCATGAGAGTCTTTGCCGACCAGGGCATCTACGTTTGGCTGCAGTTGGGCGACTTCCCCCGTGTCAGCAGCGAGGTACGCCAAACGTTCCCTGGTTCAGTATATCCTCTCATTCTAACCAGATCAACAGTCAGAAAAGACTCCCGAGTGGACGCTGTCGCTCTTCGCCGCATGGACCGAAGTGCTCGACACATTCGCCATCTACAATAACACACTCGCCTTTGGCATCGGCCAGGAGAACATCAATGAAAACTGTCCGCCCTCCCCCACCCCCCCTCCCATGCAAAACATAACCCCCTAACATCCCCCAGCAACCTCCACGCGCGTAGCCCCCGCCCTGAAAGCCGCCGCCCGCGACCTCCGCGCCTTCCGCGCCGCCCGTGGCTACCGAGCCATCCCGCTCTCCTACTCCGCTGCCGACGTGCCCGAAATGCGCCTCCTCGTCGCACAGTACCTCACCTGCGCCATCAACCCCCCCGCCGACTCCACCCATGAAGACAACCCGGCCGCCATCGAGCTTCTCGGCCTCAACATCTTCAACCCGACCTCGTGCACCTCCACCGCCTGGTCCGCCCTGCGCAGCCAGCTCGCCTCGCTGCCCCTTCCCATCCCCGTCGTCGTCTCCGAGGCCGGCTGCCTGCCCCCCGGCGAAGGCGGCAAGCGCACCTTCAGCGACCTCAACACCGTCCTCCTCGGCGGGTCGTCTTTCGAGCAGGTCTTTTCCGGGGGCAACGCCTTCCAGTGGGCCGAGCAGCAGGACAGTGGGTTCGGGCTGGTGAAGTACGGCGAGGGGAACGGCGAGCCCGAGACGCTGCTGCCGGCGTACACGGCGCTGTCGAGCTTGTATGGCGAGGTGAAGGCCAAGGTGACGGGGACGGCCGCAGCGAGGTACACGCCCAGTGCGGCGGCGCCGTTAGCGTGTCCGACGCTGGATAAGGATGCGGGGTGGTTGGTCGATGGGAAGGCGGCGCTGCCGACGATTGAGGGACTGCAGATCGGGACGGTGACGGTGAAGACTACGGTTACGGCTGGGCATGGGGCTGGGGGGAGTGAGGCTACGGGTGGGGTTGGTCAGGGGCAGCAAGGGGAAGGGCAGGGACAGGTTGGTAGTGGTGGTGGGGATGGTGGGGGAGGGGGGCAGTTGTCGACGGGGGCGATTGCGGGCATCACGGTTGGGGCTGTGATTGGCGTGCTGGCTTTGGTGACTGGTATCTTGATTTGTCTCCGCCGGCGGAGGAAAGAAGTACCAAACGACGAGGCGGAGGGTATTCAGGTCGTTGAGAACTTCAAGCGGCCGCGAAGCTACTGGTATCCCATCGGCAAGGTTGAGTTGCCGGCCCAGAACATGGCGGCGATTGAGATGGACGGCTCCCTACGCTCGGCCGGGTCCTCGGCCCCCGTGTGGAAGATCCCAATGCAGGAGGGGAGGATCGATTCGCCAACGGTGGTGGAGGTACATGATACGAAATGGAATCAGGAACCGCAGTATGAACTGGAGGATAATAATCTGGCTCCGATGGGGGATGGCACGCAAACTGGGACATGGAGGGTTTCACCACTCAGCCCGGGCACCAAGTATACATGATGATGGGGGGGGGAGTGAGCGAATTCAACAGTATCCCGCATTAGTGCCGGCTATTAAAAGTACATTTTATTAAATTAAATGCTTTCAATTTTGATATTTCCTGGATGCTAAATACGCGTTGCCTGACCCTTTGCCACCAGCTGCAAATGGCTTCCTCGAAACCGGATAGGGGGTGAAGCGTCGAGGCTAGGTACACGTGCCTAGGGCTCGTCATTTTACTCAGCCCAACTCTATAAATGTATCTCGGAACTGGAAGTAATGGATCAGCTAGTAGGAAAGCGGCCCCGAATAGTCCCCCTATTTACGGCTGCTGCAAACATAACTCGTTCGGAAACCAGAATATAATTATGGAAATCAACGTCACCCATACCACCCCCTAATCGCCAACAGGGCGATCCCAACAACCTTCAGGTTCAATGGTTAGCACATTGCATTCTCAAAACAGAGTAAAAAGATAAATCTAGCATTCTTTGTTACTAGGCACGGAATTAACTCGGTATGTCGTTGGTATGCACTCATACCGGGTAACTGCCCAGTGTTAGTTGATGGCGTGATCAACCGAGCAGATGATGCCCACCGTCCCCAGGCCAAACCCGCTCGGCTAACCCAAATTAACCCGGGTCGTGATCTCCCACAATTATTCGCCGCCTGCTGAGCAGTACATCTTCTCGAGAGGGAAGCCAAGGACGTGCATCCCGACCATCGGCGTCTATGACATCTCGAAACCTGCGTGGGGGTTCCCAAGGGCTGGGGCGGCGTCAAGAGCTGCGTCTGCAGGTTGGGGATGGGGCCAATGAGTTGAATGAAGTATGATGGCGCAATATGAGCGGCGTTGTGCCTCAGCAGAAGTGGGTTGTCAAGAGGAGCTAAGGTAGACTGAAGGGGGTTAATTAGAGGTGGTTGCCATCCGTTGCCTTTGTGGTTTATCTTGGGGCGGTTGGCAATAATTTGAGGCAGGCTGGGATCAGATCATCAGATTATTCATTCGCAAACGAAAGCCATGGGCGGCACATCCCTCCTCCGTCGTGTTTCCCTACACGGGTTTCGAGGGTCAAGTTCGAGTCAGAAACTTGACGAGCCAAAGCCAGAACTTGACGATCAAATACCGGATGCTGCCGCTGGAACCCCAGAGACCCAAACTGTCCTCTTGTTGCACGGAGCACGTCAGCCGTACCAGTTGACAGAAAACCATCCGGTCCCTGCCTTCAAACATGATGGAGAGATACTCGTCCGGACACAGGCAATCGGCCTGAATCCTATGGACTGGAAGGCGCCGTGGGTAACTCGTCTTCTTTATTCCAATACGCCGGGCCCACCCCTTTTTCTGACACTTCGGGAAGTGACTTTAACTTTGGCATTCCGGAAGTGCCCTACATCTCTGGCCGGGAGTTAGCCGGCAACGTAGCAAAGCTGGGCCGGTCTAGTCGACACAAAATAGGAGACAGGGTAGGTGATAACATGCTTCACATTATAATGTAACCCCCTGCTCACTCCTGCTTACCAAACACCTTAGGTCATCGTCATATCAACCGACTACCGAGACCTCCGCAAAGCAGCCTACCAACAATACGTCGTAGCGCCCGACTACAACACCGTCCGGCTCCCACCCACCATCTCCCCCGAAGAGGGCGCCACCCTCGGCGTAGCCTTCGTCGTCGCGGCCATCTCCCTCGGCGTGTGCATCGGGCTCGACTTCACCCCGGTACTCAACGGCCCCGACCTGTACACCCTCATCCGCCGGCTCCCACCGGCCCTCATCGCGGCGGACATCCAAAAAGAAGCGCTGCACAGCCTCCCCGCCAGCGAGCGCGCCCAGCCGGGCGACTGGCTGGCCATCTGGGGCGGGTCGTCCACGTCGGCCAACCTCACGCTGCAGCTCGCGCGCCTCGCCGGCCTGCGCACCATCGCCGTCGCCGACAAGGCCAAGCACGGGCTGTGGCTGTCCAGCCACGAGACGGTGCGGCCGGATCTGTTGGTCGATAGCCACGACCCGGCGCGGGCGGTGGCTATTATCCGGGCGAATGTGAAGGGGTCGGGGACGGGGAAGTTGCGGTTTGCGGCGGATACGAGGGGGAGGGAGTCGGCGGGGTGGTTGTTGGAGGCTTTGGTGGGGGGGGATGAGAAGGGGAAGGGGAAGGCGCCGGAGGATTCAGAGCCGGAGGATTCACCGCCGGCTGCTGCAACGTCCCGCGAACCTGGGGACGACTCTGCCGCCGAACCGCCGGCTCGGCTCTCCGCACACCTGATCGGTCTGACGGGTCTGCCCAAGCAATCCGCCCCTGACGGCGTGGTATATCACACCGTACCTATCAAGCTGTTCCATGAGGTGCCTGCTGTGGGTCAGGCACTGGTCGAGTGGTTGGAGAGGCTACTACAGGAGGGCCTGGTAACGCCGCCGAATATTATCGATGTCCAGCGGGGGTTGGGCAGTGTGAACCAGGGTTTGGATCGGATGCGGAGAGGGGAGATCAGCGGCGGAAAACTGGTTGTTAGGATTGATTGAGCTGGGGGTGTCGGGCTTCAACGCAGTTGATGGTGTTTTCTTGTCGTTTCATGTTTCCTCCCCATGATAACCTACGATGCAGCTCATGAAGGGTATTGGACGTAAGAGATCATTATACTGCCCTAGTTCCTACATTCATATCTTTGCACCGTTAAACCAACCCCCGGTATTACATTAACCAAAGCAAACTCCGCCCCCCGTCCCCCCATCCCCCCACGGTCCGTACCCCGTGCCAGAGGCAACAACCCCCCCTCCCTACCCCCCTTCATCACGCTTCATTACCACTCCACGCCCTTTTAAAAGTTGTAGTACCTTGGTTCATCAAAGACATGGTACTGGTGCCCGCGAACGCCGTCGCCCTTGAACATGGCGGGGAACCTCAACCCCTCGGAGACCTCCTCCTCAGGTATGCGGCGGTTGCGCAGCGTCTTGGGCGCGGTCCACGTCGACACGCGATCCGAATCAGTCGCAGGCACGACAAACTTGGCGACCTGCAGCTCGGTGTCGGTGATGGTGCTCCTGCTGACGCGGGCGTACCCCGTGCGCCGCAGGCCCTTGAACAGGATGTACTCGCACCAGCGGTCGTCGTCGGTGGGGTCGACGTCGTGCATGCCGCTGACGTCGGAGACATACGTGTTGTAGTTGCCCTCGAGCGGGTTGGTCACTAGATAGGAGAGCAGAATGCTTGGGCGGGGTGATGAGCCCATTAGCTTGGCGAGGTACTCCGACTGCAACCGGCGGTCCTCCGGGTCCTCTTCTTGGCCCGAGTGGAAGACGAAGACGTCGACGAGGGTGCCATACACGTCCAGCGTGGCGTGGATGGCGGGGGCCAGCTCGCCGACGGGGCTGGGGAGGAGGTGGTGGGTCGAGTTGAGGATGGGAAACTTGGAAAGGAGAGCGGCGCCCCACGTGTGCTTGTTGGGGCCCGGGCCGTAGTCGACGTACATGCCGAGGTCTTCGGCGAGGAACTGAGTAGTATCACGGTTGCCCATGATGATGCGCTGCAGGTCTGACTCGAGCAGACCAACCACGTCAACTTCCAGCTCCTTGATGAGGTCGCGCATGCGGTACTCGGAGGACCACATGTCGTTGTCGAGCGAGAAGTGGATGGTCCAGATTCCGGCGGTCAGAACCCGGTCCTCTGCGTGGTACGGCTTGTAGTCGTTGGTGGGGAAGCGGAGGAAGTTGGCGCAGAGGAAGAGGATATTGAGGACACCCAGCGCGCCAAGGTGATACTTGCGGTGGTTGGTGTTGGTGGCGCGACGAGGGACAGCCTGTTTGGATTTGGCTTGCTGTGAAATGAGGTCGAAGACGCCGGCGCCAATGAGAAGCATCATGGTCAACATGACCCAGTCCGTTCGTTCGCGGACAAGGGGGCCGCCAGGCACGAAGGCGTAGGCAACAACCCAAACGTGGAAGAGAACAACGAAATTATAGATCAGGAAGCCAAGACCGAAGACGACGGCGGGGCTCTTCTTCGAAGCGCTGCTGATGAGGGGGACCGAGATCGCCATCAGGTAAGCAGCCAGTGTCAGAGCACCGTAGTAGCCAAGCCACTGGTGGTAAAGGGTGAGAAGCGCGGCACCCACGCAACCCACGCCGTAGGCAGTCCATGTCGTGACGAGCGCGGGCCTTGAGAAACCCGCAAAAACACCGGTAGTCATGGCAGCAATGGTGTACCACGCGTGGACGTTGGAAACAGGACCCCGGATCGGGTAGCCGTCCCAGACCCAAAGGATCATGGTGCTAGTGTCGGAGAGCAGCGAGTGCAAGCCGAAAAACAAACCACCAATGCCAAACGCGGCGAGCAATGACGACCCGCCCTTGGCCTCGACCGGGTTTCCGCCCTGCAGGGGTGCGCGACGGGTAAACCGCAAAGTCGCAAGGACAGCAAGGACCAAGCCGGTGCCATTCCAGCCGCCATTCGCAGCGTGCATGATGGGCCAAATGGGGTTGTTGGTGTACCAGGCAAACTTGGCAACGGACGACATGAGTAGACCGATAACCCAAGCGAGAACGCGCATCTCCAGTCTTGCGGCTTGTACCGAGTCCGAGAACAGAGTGGCCGCCCATCCCAGGCAAGTCAGAGAGACGCCAAAGCCGACGGCGAACAGCCGGCAGGTGGGGTCCTCGATCAAGTAGGCTACTAGGCCAGAGAGCGAGAGAAGGTGGACGACACGTTGGTTTTTGACGACCAGGGAGCGGAATGACTTGATGGCGAGCAGCGCTGGGGCCACGGTAGTCATGATGAGCGCCTCGAAGCCCGAGATGCCCATGTGCCAAAGGGGAAAGTCTGGCTAGGGTTAGCATAGTCAAGGAGAGACAACAAAGCTCACTTACACCAAACGGTGACGCCCAGGCTGGTAAGAATAGACCAGAAGACGAACTACGAAACGTTAGGCTGCGTTCCTCCCCATTCCCCTGTAGGAGCACATACCCCATGGTAAACATCGGCAGCGATGTCAAGAGCCTCGCTCAAGCGAAAGCCCGCCGAGAAGACGTCTGCTTTAGCCTTCTCCTTCCTACCCAACTCGTTAGCCACCCGCCAATACCCAATCTGAAAAAAGACCAGGGCCACTTACTCCTTCTCAAGAACGGCAGCAGGCACGGAGGACTTGTTGGCACTACTGAACTAGTTTTAGAACATGGCCTCATGATTTCATCATCTCATTCATCACGTCGTTGTATGTACAAGCCCCAGCCGCAAGTGTGCGGAGCTGGGGCTACCGCGGAAGCCATTGCACGTACCCCTTGCTCGCGCCCTTGACGTCCCTGATAACGATCTCGAACGTGTCAAAGTCCAGCGCGGTCACTGCGTCGAAGGCGACGTCGAGGAGGATCAAGCTCCATTCGAAAAAGGCGTAAATGGTGTAGGCTAGACCTGGTGTCAACATTGCAGCCCCGGCTGTTGTAGCTGATATCCCACTTACCCCCTGCCACACGGTGGACTTTGTGCTGGATAAAGAAGTATACCAACGGTACGAGGGTACCGAAGAAGCCGCCGGCCAGGTATTTCCTGTACTTGATAGCCTTGGCGTTTGCTGGGCTCAGGGCAATGCACCCGGTCGTCCAAGGGATCGTGAATACGATGTACGCAATCATCAAGATGTCGTGCCAGTCATGGTCGTCGGTCGAGGTGATATATGTCCACCCGCCGCATGTCAAAGTGCGGACGACGCCGGAAATGGCGATCGCTTTCGGGAGGGTGCGGCCGGGTTTCGCGGTCAGCAAGTACCATAGTCCGACGAGCGCAAATCTTGGCCCTGTCGTGGGTTGGTCGTCAGCAAAGCTATCGCGGCGGAGAGCAAGCAGGGATTCGCGAGGGGCGTACCGGAGGTAATGGCGATGAAGATCATGAAGAGGGAGCGTTCGGGATAGCGGTCGCCAATGGTGGCTGAGACGGAGGGAAACCACTCGTCCGGGTAGCCATACCACTCGTTTTGAACAATCTTGTGGTAGTGCAGCGCGGAGCCCACGATGAGGGCGCTGAAGAAAGCAACTGCAAACGGCGTCAACATCTCGATCAACATGCCGGCGCTCCGTGTTGAATTAGGGCCCGGGCATGACTATTGCGTGCTACCCACGATAGGCAACGGCAGTGTGCGACCAGCTCACCCACTGGCCGCTGAAGGAGAGCACGACGCCGGCGTCCTTGTCTTTGTAGCGAGGAGCCGCCATGGTTGCGGAGCTGGAGGGAGAAGATGGAATTCGTAGCTGGACCCAAAATTAAGTGAATTATTAATTGTCGATAGCTGCAACGAACGACACGCGAGTGCACATGCCAAACAACCACAAGAGTGCCAACTCTTGATGGCCTTCAAAACAATAAAAAAGTAAGACCCTTCGCCGAGACCGTCGCCGAGACCGCGTCGGAAAAAAGGCGTTCTCTCGCTCGACAGGTTCGACCACTGAAACAGCGCGAAGCTGGCGGAAGCCTCGGCGCAGAGGGTGATCTTGGAATGCCGGACATCGAAATCAGTTCCGGCATGGACCCCACTCCCCTGCTCGTTGCATCCAATTCCTGGCTCCAATTCTGGGAGCTCCCTGCATTGGGGTATTTGGGGGCGGGCTGCCAGTGGCTGCCAAGCAAGGGAGGGTGAGGCGGTGAAAAAGGGCAGTAAAGTCAAGGTCCACTAAAAAGTCCCAATGTCGTTCGTTCGCCAGAGTCGATTCCATAGCCTCATCGCATGATCAACCCTCTAATAACTTCAGCAATTCCTTCGTTTAATTGACTGCAGCAATGGCTGGAGTTTCAGACAAAGCGCGTTTTCATCTGGAGCGCGCAGCCCCCGAGCTTCGGGAGTTTGAAGAAAAGGAAATCTTCACCAAGGTATGAATGGCTTCCCAGTCTTTCTACCATCCTCTCCCCTCCCCTCCCTAATCACTAACCTCCTTCTTCCCCCAACCTCCAGGACGAAATCCGCTCCCTCGTAACCAAGCGCTCCGACTTTGAGCACCTGATCCTCTCCCCGGGCACCAAGCCCACCGACTTCCTGTCCTACGTCGCGTGGGAGCGCTCGCTGGACCGGCTGCGGGCGAAGCGGAGCCGGCGGCTGAACCTCTCGCGCTCGTCGTCGTCGCGCGCCAGCCACGCGCGCACCTTCGGCATCTTCGAGCGCGCCGTGCTCAAGCACCCGGGCAGCGTGCCCCTGTGGCGCGCCTACCTGGACTTCGCCGCGCACGACGCCGGCGCCGCCAAGCGCTGGCGCCGCATCTGCACGCGCGCGCTGCGGCTGCACCCGACCGACGCCGGGCTGTGGGCGCTGGCGGGGCGGCGCGCGGCCAAGGCCGGGGATATGGAGAGGGCGAGGGCGCATTTTTTGAGGGGCTGTCGGTTCTGTACGGGCGATGCGGCGCTGTGGGTGGAGTATGCGAGGTGTGAGATGGAGTGGCTGGCGAGGGTGGAGGCAAAGAAGGCTGGGAAGGGGGTCAGGAAGGGGGTGAATGTTATGGAGGCGGTTAAGGCGACCGAGGCGGTGCAGGAGGGGGATATTGTGCTGTTTGATGAGGATGATGAGGACGATAGTGGGGATGAGGGCGGGTTGATGCTTCCGGACCCGGATGCGCAGGGGGGGAAGATGGCGAAGGCCGAGGTTTTCGATGAGGAGGCGACCAGGAAGATGGAGCAAAGCCCCGCGTTGAGCGGTGCTATACCGATCGCCATTTTCGGCATTGCGAAGAAGCAGCCCTTCTTTGGGCCCCCCGCGGCGGAGACGTTTTTCGACGCGTTTGCTGGGTTCGGCAACGTCTCATCGCAGGGGAAAATCATTCAGCATGTTCTTGACACCATGGTCGAGTTGTTCCCCAACCACCCCTGCACATGCAGCTGCCAGATCCGCCAGCCGCTCGTTGGGGTGGACGTTCTTACCGCTGCGTTCCCCAAGGCGTTGCGCGAGTCACTGGGTAGGCTGAAGGTTGGCATGGAGAATACTCAGGACAAAAAGGAGCTGGCAACCAAGGTCGTTGCATTTATCGACGGTATCCTAGTAATTGATGGCCTGGACGCGGCCGTCAAGACGGTGCTGGAGCATACGAAGCGATCCTTGGAACAGTCCAAATCTTGATACCCATATTTTCAGCGAGTTATACTACAATACAAGAACAGATCGTGACAGTGTCTCCAATACCCCCTTCTATGCACCACAGCTATTTCGCCGAAGCTCTCTCATCTGCCACGCCCATCAGGTACTCCCACTCGGCTGGACTGACCTTACTGACGCTCAGCCGCGACTGCTTGAGCATCTGCATGTTCTCAAGCGGCTTCCCGGGCCCTCCCATCTCCCGCAGCTCCTTGAGCCCAATCGAGGCTGCGAATTTGCTCCGGAACTTGACGTGCACGACGCTCCACTTGGGATCGTCAGGTTTGGACTTGGGGTCGTAGTAAGGCGCCTTCGGGTCGTGTGCAGACACTGGGTATTATTAGATTCCCGCGGACTGTTTGAGCAGAAGTCGGTTGACTTACAGTCCGGCGAGTGCTCTTGCACGATTTCCATGGTCCCTACGATGCCGGGTTCCTTGCAGTTGGAATGGTAGAAGAAGGCCAGCTCGCCCTTCTTCATGGCCCGCAAATTGTTCCGGGCGGCGTAGGCGCGAATGCCTGTGAGAGTGTTAGATGATGTTACAAGACGGTGAGCCCAAGGATGGGTTGCTTTACCGTCCCACGGCTCTGGCTCTTTCTTGGCCGCCAGATCATCGATGGAGAACCTGACATCGACGCCGTTCTCGAATCGCGACTCCGGCTCGGCTTTCAAGAGCCAGTAGTTCCTCTCTTCCCCCGGGGTCGCTGTTTCGTCGGAGGCTGCAACATCATTGCTTTCCTTGGGCTCTTGTGTGCCGTTTGTCTTTCCCGTAGGTGTCGCCTTTTTGGCGGTGGCCGGCTGCTTATTGTTAGACTCGCGTTCAGATAAACCGATCTTGGTGTGATGACGCAGAAAAGAAAGCCTCAGCCACGACGCCATTCAGGAAGAGGTTGAGAGGTCGTGGTCTTTTACGGAATCCCCACCTTTTCGGTTACCGGTTTTGTTACTGTTGCTTTTGTTGAAGCTTTCGCCTTGATTTCCTTCGGCGCTGGTTGTGTCGCTACAGTTGCTGCATCGCTTGGTTTCCGGAGTCGCACTGAGCGTCGCGGTGCTGGTTCAGCCAACGAGTCATCTCCAGGCGGTGATTTCCTCTTTGCCATGATAAATCAATTTCACGATGTCGCGTTCCCAAACCCAAGACGCGAAGGAATTACCTAGTGATAAACGGTGGGCACGAGGTCGGTATGCTTGCCAAGACGAACCAAACACAGTGTGGATGAGAGAGAGATGGAACTGGCGCTGATGGGTGACTGACTGGATGTTCCGTTTCGGGCAGGCGTCGTCTTGGCACTATCCTCCCTTGTTAAAATGCTCCTCGTCGCCGTGAAATGCTGAAGGCTATCGCGACTTCGGTTGCCATTTTTAATCATGTTTGTTATGGTGATGGCTCTAGGGCCTAATGGAAATTGAGCTCCCCGGCGGACGAGGTGACACACGGGAGAAGCTGGGAGAAGCTGGGAGTAACGACCTCATTACCCTACTCGGGTGGAAGACCAGTTGGGCAGATTGCCGCTCACGGTGGACGGGCCAATGGCCAAGAAGGTGTGTGTTGGTTACGCGAGTTTGTGGTCGGTCGCAAGACTGCATCGAGCTTTGTCACTGCCGACAATCCCAATCCATCCTTCTGACCTCCAGGTTTAAGGCGACCATGCCTGGTGTCTGGATGCTTGGTTGGGTTGCCCCACTCGTGGAAACGACGACCGACACGGAGCAGGGATCAGAGAAGGGACGTTATCACGAGGAGGGACGGAGGGCGAACAGGCAGAGGTTGACAACCTGATGTTCACAGCCCATCGAGTGCCACTTGAGCGGGAGGCCCGATCGGCGGCCAGTCCCACGGAATGGACGGAAAAAGACGCAGGCAGGGTCGCAGACTTCTGCCCGCACGCTGCGGAGCCGTCATCGAGGAGAAAGAATGTGATCAATCGATAACCTCGATCGGAGCGGGGAGGGAAGGAAAGAGGTTTGGGGTGGAACGCATGGAGGGATGCGAGCGATTCGATGTGTCGGCTTTGTCTTTGTGACACACGGAAGCTTAGCCGTTTTCATTGACGTGGGCGGGATGCACCGTCATGTAATGTGATCAATGGATGGGACAGGGCAGGGCCGAATTGGGCGTCGATGGTTTGTGGTTGAGACGGAGGAATTCGGGGACACATTCGCCTGCCATCTGAATATTCGACGGGGTAAACACTAATGCTTCACCTTGTTCCTGTAACCAACGTGAAGAGTTCGCAAATATCGCGTGGTTTGGGAAGCACAGAAAAGGCAAAGACGAAACCAGGCGTTTGCGTTTGCTGGTGGCCGGCGGACGAATGCCTGGCAAATGGCTGGCCCGAGAATTTTTAGTGCCTGGTGTAAAAGTGACTTTGCTCCTGAACCCGGGAGACATTTAAAAGGGCCCAACTGCCCACCTCCCCCTCGTTTCCCATCCATTTTCGTCCTCTTACCCTTGATTCACCGTCGTTTCTTCCCATATCTGCCCTATTTTCTCCCGATAATCAGTGTTGTGGCTCCTGTCGGCCGATTCCAGCCATGGCCGTTATCGCTGAGCAGGTCACTCCTCGCTCGGATCGTCGCAACGGCGTTTGTCCCAATGGCGAATGGACCTGAAGCGACCAGACAGCAGCATTCGGAGAGCATTTCACAGCAAAATACACCAACCCAACGCCATAAATGAGCAAGAACGAACGGGCCAGAAATCGACGCAATCCTGCGACAAATCTGGCGCTCCCTCTCGCGAGCAACGGCATTTGAGTTATTGGCGGCGACCGGCCCGCTGGCTCATGGCTCATGCTTGTGGGTGGTGCCGGGGTCCCCACCATGCTCGGCAAGCCATGTGGGACAGCCTGGGGGCAGAATCACAGCACCCACCCAGCCAGACCTCTCATGGACGCTAAGAGTGTTCTGCCTGTCATTTCGACGATTTTGAGGGAGCAACGCCTCGACGGCAGTCACCACCATGGTCAATCACCGCAGGTTCAGAGTTTACCTACCATCAGTGCCACCATTGCGTGTGTGGGAGGGACACGATGTCTGGTGCCATGGTAGGTGGGGCACGGCCGAAAGCCTATCCAGCGGTCAGGCCGCGGGAATCGAAACGCAGCATTCCATTCAGCATTGCAAGCGCCTCCCCGGAGATTGAGCCGGCTACTTGCTGGCTTCCTGCTTCCTGGATTTACGGCGCAACCATCGGGCGCGGACCCAAGATGAGGTTGACTGACTCGAAGCGTTTCCATGGGAGGGAGCCTGGCTTGCGTGGGCAGGCAGCGGGGACACAGGATCCTCGATCTGCTTCTGGTTGTCATCCAGGTTCAAAGCGGGAGGCTCATTCTCGGGCTTCGGGTACCTCTGAAACGGTCCCTTACCTACTGACAAAAAGCCTGAGTGCCGGCCTGTGTCCGCATTTTCAGGTACTGGGCTGCTGGGATGAAATTTCCAGTGTCAAAGTCTCATGGCTTGTCGGCTGGAGGTCCGCTGAAGCCTGCTCTTCGACAAAGCGATCAGAAACAGAGGATCGCCAGGTTGCGCCGTAACACGCTTCCGATTGGCCAGGTTTGTGTTTTGATACCCACTCCGCTAGTCTTCATTTGGGCGCGTGGTTTGGTCCGGCTGAAAGGACCAGATCACTCGGCGCTCGTCGCAGCACAACCCAGTGGAATCAGACAAGCAACACGCGCCCGCCCCGACCCGACGCAATCGGTACAGAGAGGTAAGACCTGCCCGTCGTTCCTCCAGTTTCCCACCTTATCCACCCCGGCCTGCCGCTGAGGTTCCCCTACATATTCGGTCTCGTGATTTCCGCTGGGCTTGGGCTATTCAGCTCGATGCCATCGGGATTGCGCGAGTACTGATCGTTGGTTGGAGGTTGGCGACGCCGGGAACCTGCCTGCGAAATTTTCTCGCGGCGCGCTCCACGCGGCCTCGCATCCCCGTCGGTCGCTCGCCAGCCGTTCGCCTGGCCCTTTTTTTTTATTGTATGTCTAATACCCCGAGCTTGATCGCCTCCACTCCGCCGTTCCCGGTGACCGGCCGGCCAGTGTCTGGGCCGTTGTTGTCCCTCGACTCCGGATCGGTGCCGGTGCCGGGCGTCGCGATGCACCCGACACGCTTCACTACCTGGGCTTCCTGGCCCGTTTTCCTTCCGTGGGCGTTGTTGCGGCGGGCCCTTTTTGGGCGGCGGCTCTTGGTTGTCGCTGCTCGCGCTAGGAGTGGATCCCACCACCCGACCGCAGCAGCGCAGGCCAGCGCCCCCAAAGCCAGAAACCCGTCTTTTTGCCCCGTTAAACCACTGCACACTTGCCCTCCCCCGACACAACCGCGACGCGACTGCTCCATCGCGACAAGCCGCCGCCGCGCCCCTACCTATCTCCATTTTATCGCTCGTTTAGTGAACGGCACTTGTTTTGCACGAATCTCGTGGTCGCTAACGGCGCTGCAAGGAATTCACCTGATGGGCGCGACCATTGCCGCTGCCACCCTCGCCCCCGATCGACATGAGCTCCTGGATCAACGAGGCCGCTGTCCCGAACCACAATGGCAACGGCTTTCCTCATATCAACGACCCCTCCGCAGTCGCCGGCTCCATGATGGACCCTTCCGCCTTCATGGGCAATTCCGCCCAGTTCAATGCGCAGTTCGCAAACCCCCAGCAGATGGTCATGCCCAATGGCCAAATGCGCAATGCATCACCCTCCTTCTCCAACCCGATGTATCAAACCAACTCCGTCGTCCCGTCGAAGCGTCCGAGGCCAAGGGATGACAACATGGGCCAGTCACCGCGCCCGGCGCCCGGCATGCTCCCCGCGTCGCGCGCCGAAACACCGCAGCAATCCGCGTTCGCAGGTTTTCAACCCGGGATGCCGCAGCAATCCGGCCAACCGTCGCCATACCCGCATCTACAACCGAATGGCTCCACAAATGCGACGCCGTCGCCCATCATGGCCAACCAGATGCGCCCCGGAAGCGTTCCTCAAAGGGTCGCCTCTACCTCGCCACATCCCTTCTCGCCTGCCGCGCAGCAGTTCCCTCAGGCGTCTCCTATACCGACGGAACACGGCGGCGCGCCTCAGTCGTTTATGCAGCAGAACGCCTTCCAACACAACTTTAATCCACAGTTCAGCGCCGCACAGTCCCCCGCCAGGCCATCTCCCTCGCCCAACCCGATGGCCGGGCAGATGATGCCCCAGCAAATGGGACAAATGCAGATGGGACAACTACCTCAACAAATACAGCAAATGCAACAAATGGGTCAATTGGCAGGCCAGATGCCGGGGCAGATGCCGGGCCAGATGATGCAAGGTCAGATGGCTGGTCAGATGCACGGGCAAATGGGCGGCCAGATGCCAAACATGATGTTTCCGCAGCAGATGGGACAACCTCGGAACGCCATGGAGCAGCAGAAGCTGCTTTACCAGATGCAAATGCAGCAACAGCGGAACACCATGCAAATGCAGCAGATGAACGCCCAAAATATGATGCAACCGCAGCAAGGTTCCAACCAAGCTCAAAACCATGCTCAAGCCCAGGCTCAGGCTCAGGCACAAGCGCAGGCACAGGCCCAGGCTCAGGCCCAAGTCCAGGCTCGGAACATGATGGCAGCCAGGCAGGGCGGTGCCAACGGTCAGATGCCGCCTGGCGGGATGAGGCCGCAGCAGGGAGGCCCTCAGCAGCCTATGGTGCGGCTGCCTCCCCTGGAACAGTTCATGAAACACCTAATCGCATTCATGAACTCGAAAGGCCTTCCGCTCGACCAGCACCCGGTTGTTGATGGCCGCCAAGTTCCCCTGTACAACCTGTTCCAGATCGTGTACAACAAGTTAGGGGGATACCGGAACGCAACGCAGTCCAACGGCTGGGTACAAGTTTCCCAAATTATGGGCTTCCAACCTCATCAATTCCCTTCGTCCACACCACAGATCAAGGGTGTCTACGAGCGGAACTTGCTCAAGTATGAAGAATTGTGGGCGGCGCAGCAGAAGATGCGTATGCAACAGCAGGGGGCGATGGCCAACGCCCAGGGAATGCCGCAGGGGACACCAACGAAGCCAATGCAGCCCGGGCAAATGCCACCTCAAATGATGCAACCCAGTCAGCAAGCGCAACTGCAAGGCCAGATGCAGTCCCCCGTCAAACCGCCCGGACCGCAGCAACAACAGCAGCAGCAGCAGCAGCAACAACAACAAAACATGAATGGTTTTCCTACTGGGCAATCGCCCCATGGTCAGCAGCCAATTCTTTCCAGCCAAGCCCACTCGCGCAACAGTCTGTCAAGGAGTGTGCAAGCCACGCCGACAGCGGACGAGTTTCCCCTGCCTTCCCCTGCCCAGAGCAAAACGGGACCAGTCTCACTCCCTGGGTCGGCCCATCCGGAGAATCTGGGCGCGGCAGACGACGCCGGGAGCGCGTTAAAGTTTCCGGCTCCGTTCTCAACAAATCCAGACGAGTACATGCCGTGTTCGCGTGAGATTACGACGTTCGGCGGTCTTGACGTGGCCGCTTTGAAAAAGGTCGGCGAGGAACTGCAAAGGACGAAGATAGATGTCCCGCTGCCTATTGATTTCGGAAACGTCGACATTCACGCACTCACCAAAAGCATCGAAAGCGGCATCCATGGCGAGGTCCGGCTAGCGCTCGACACACTCGCGTCGTTGTCCTCGAACGATTATCACTTCGTCAACCCTACCCAGCCCATCCCTATCCCGCAGATCGATCTCAGACATTGCGATGAGTTGGTAGATGCTCTGATTGAGTGTGCTGAAGACCAGATCGACCTCTTGGCGGAGAACTCGGAGGAGGCGTCGAACGAGATTACCATCTCGCCATACGAGGAAGTAGTTCGCGCTTGCCGTGCTGAGAGATTCGGCATGCGTACCGTCAATACTTTCGGGTCCGACCCCTACGAGCTCGACCGAGCGGCCGACCGCCTCATCTGCATTACCACTATCCTACGGAACTTTTCCTGGCGTGAAGAGAACCACGCGTCTCTCGCGGACGAGACGGTCATCAAGTTCGTCTGTGTCTTGATCAGGTATCTGGGCACGCGCGAGATGCTCCTCCGAACTCACGTCAACACCCTCGATTTGATGAAGGATTTGGTAACCCTGCTGTCCAACACGGCTAGCTCAGTGGAGATACCCGGGCGCGAGCAAGCATTTTGCCTACTCCAGTTCCTCCTTGCCTTCGGCCCGACGCCAGGTCCCACGATATCCGGTGACAAACTCTTCTTTCCGGCTTACGAGCCGTCTCTACATCCATATCTCCCCCATGCGGTCGATGCTCTTGCCAAACTCCTTGCTCGGGATGAACCAAACAGGACATACTACCGTAACATCTTCGCCGCTGAGGCTACCGTCACGGCCTCGCCACCTTGCGAACTCCTGACTCGCACCTTCGGCCTAGCAATATCCCCGATTCCAGACTATTCACGCGAGCCCCGCCCCGTACACATTCCACGCCTAGTCGACGCACGCAAGCCCCTGCTAATGCAGGGTCTCCTTTCCGCCGACATCACGGCCGGACTAGCGCCTGGCTTCGAGAGCGGCGTCACGCGCGCCTGGCTTGCGTCTGGTACTGGGTTCGCCCAGAACCTCTACCTTCTTTCCCGCTACCTCAGCGGCCAATACGAGACTTCCGCTGTCCGACCCGGCGGCGGTCAAGCAAGAGGACAGCCGAAACGGGATCCAGACCTGGTCTACATCATCAGTCTGGCCGTAAGCGTGCTTAAGCGGCTTGCCGAGAAGGCGCTGGATCCTAGCGACCCCACTGGAGAGAGCGGTATTCCGCCCGAGGTGCTCCCCGCCAAGGAAACCGTCCTCGATGCCCTGCAGATGCAGGCGCAGGAGTGGGCAAAGGAAGGGGTACTGGCAGATCTGGTCGAGTACACAAGCATGGCGGATCGGACCTTGCGGCGACGGTCATGAGGGACGCGGGTGGGAGACTAAAGGGGCTGGAGTTCGGCGTTCGTTTTAGCAAGCGAGCATGTATTTGTTTGCGTAATTGAGGCTATTTTCGGGCTTCGATTTCTCGAGAGGGTGGTGCAAATGTGTCCTTGGATGGGCGGCAAGATCTTTCCCGCCTGGCTGGCCGCTGCTGTACGAGTGTTGTTGTTGTTGTTGTTGGAAAATGACGAGTTGGATGACATAGAATGGGAGTGCGGTGGCGGCGATATAGCAGTCTGCTAGACCAGGCGCGGGGCGCGCAAATGGGCTGGTGTTTATCTATCGGCTCTGGTAGTTTCATAGCATGTGGTATTATATCGATGGGTTGGTATTAGGTGTACATTTCGAAGGAGGGCCTTTCATCATGCCTGCGTGAGTGGGTGGTCGGCGGCGGTTTACTCGGTAGTTTATACAGCGGTAATTGTACAATAAGTCGACGACTGTCTCCAACTCGTGAGAACACAATCTCATCCTCCACCCATATCACCGCCATTGCCTGTCTTGTTGAGCGTTGCAATCCCAGTCTCGGCCACGGCATTGGCGTACGATTCTATCGCGTACACCTCGTCCTCCCCGGTGAAGTACATCGCCGTCTGCGAAGCCGTGGGATGGACACATCCAACCATTCCACATCCATACCATATTCTCTGAACGGGTTGTCTGCGGCAGGTCCTCCCACCCAAAACCGAGCCCTCCTTCAAAAGCCCTGCTTCTCCAACCACCCGGTCACCGCATCTCTCCGATGGCCCTATCAAATCACCACCACGTCAGCAACCACTCATGTACTCAATCACCCCACTCCCCTCCCCTCCCTTTCCACCCCATCGCCAGAACACGAAAGACCGACTCGACTCACCTTAACAAGAACGTGCCCCGTCAGGTTATTCACCACCACCGTCTTCTCCTCCACCCCGAGCTCCTGCGCCAGCGCCGCCTGGAACCGCGCCCGGTCCCCCTCCACCTTCTTGATCAGCGTCAGCTTCTTGTTGCCGCCGCGCTTCGCGAGCTGGTACACGGCGAGCTGGTTGGACGGCGTGCGGTGGACGATGTAGGGCTGGGATGAAGAGGAGGAGGAGGAGGGGGTTGGGGTGGCTGCGGTGGCTGCGGTGGCTGCTGAGGCGGGCGAGGGGGACGGCGGTGGTGGTGCGGAGGTTGAGGGGGCTGTTGTCGGTGCTGGGGAGGAGGATTCGGAGGAGGGTGTTGAATAGTACCGGCTGGCGAGGGTTATGGATGGTGGGGAGGCGGTTTTCGGGAGGGCTAGGCGTGACGGGGCTGCGAATGCCCGGAGGAGAGTTGTTGGGCGTAACATTGTGAGGTGTGATGTGCGGGCGCAGTCGATCGGTCGGCTGTGGGTGGTGTTCGCTCTGCTCAGGATTCTTTCCCGATTCAAACTTGGACCGCTTTCCCAATCCGGCATCCCAGCTTTGAAAATTGTCGGGCTGCGGCAGAATGATTCGCCGGTCCCTCATGCAAAGGTGGGGCTGGGCCTGGAGCTTGGGACCCGCGCACTGGCTGCCCGCTCAGCCCACGGTTGGATTCATACTTTCCAAATTTTGACCCCACCAAAGATCAAAAGACGCCCTCAATCGAAAAATTGGCGGTTTTGCGCGCTGCTTCTCGGGCATCTCCATCCATTCCCCTGCATACCCGATACCAGACTCTCGCTTGGCCGTGCCCGAGTAACCTAGGAAAACCCCCGCCTCGAGTCGATTATTCGAGATAGTTTTCTTTGACACGACCACCACCGAATATCACACACACCACCATAGCGCAATCATGGCCTCCGCACCAAACGCCAACGGCGATGCCGCCGTGTCCGAGTACGACCTGATGCTCAAGCTCGCCCAGAACCTCGATCGCCACATGATCTTTCCCCTGCTGGAGTTCAGCGCCAGCCAACTAGTCGATGAGGAGAGCGGCGATGTCAAGGATGAGGCCAAGGCGCGCGAGATCACACAGGCCAAATACTCGCTGCTCAAGAACTCCAACATGACCGACTACGTTGCCAACCTATACTGCGAGCTCGCCGGTGTTGAGGAGGCCCCCTCGGAGTTTGCCGACAAGAAGCAAAAGGTGTTTAGCCAGCTCCAGAACCTCGAGCAGCAGACCAGCAAGATCATCGAGCTGTTGGAGCGGGAGGACGTGGTCAACAACCTTAGAAGCGATAAGGTGGCCAACTTGGACTTTTTGAAGCGGGAACACCAGGTGGGGCTTTCTTTTCTTGAAATCTGCGGAAGGGGATGCTGACGCTCGAGGTGACAGGTCACGATGGAGATGGTCAACGCCCTCTTTGATCTCGGCAACCTCCAATACAGCTGCGGTAACTACGGCGATGCATCCGAGATGCTTTATCGGTTCCGCGTCCTCTCCACCGATAACGACAAGGTAGCGTTCGCAACATGGGGTCGGCTGGCCTGCGAGATCCTCACCATGAACTGGGAGTCGGCAATGGAGGAGCTCGTAAAGGTGCGCGAGACCATCGACACCAAGCTGTCGCAGAACCCGCTTGCTCAGCTGCAACACCGGACCGCCCTCACACACTGGGCCCTGTTCCCCCTCTTCAACTTCGAGAAGGCCCGCGAGCCGATCCTCGAGCTGTTCTTCAACGCCGGCTACATCAACACCATCCAGGCTAACTGCCCCTGGATCCTCCGCTATCTTGCCGTCGCTGTCATCACAAACCGCGGGCGTGCAAAGAACCCTGGTATCCACCAGAAGCAGATGAAGGACGTTGTGCGCATTGTAAAGCAGGAGGCGTACGAGTACCAGGACCCCATCACCCGCTTCGTGCACGCCCTGGCCATCGACTTCGACTTCGAGGAGGCCCAGCGGCAGCTCGTGTTGGCCGAGGAGGTGCTCCGCAGCGACTTCTTCCTGCTCGCCCATGCCGACGACTTTGTCGATTCAGCGAGGCACCTGATCTTCGAGAGCTACTGCAAGATCCACGCCCGCATCTCGCTGAAGGATCTCAGCGCGCGGTTGGGTCTCAATGCGGATGCCGCGGAGAAGTGGATTGTTAACCTCATCCGCGACACCCGGCTTGACGCCAAGATTGACTATAAGGAGGGCACAGTCGTCATGAACCACCCGCCAAGCTCTGTATATCAGCAGGTCATCGAGAAGACGAAGGGAGGCTTCTTCAGGACGCAGGTCCTGACGGCGGCGATTGCGAAGTAGGACAAGGAATCGTAAACCAAGGAGAAATAGCGGGAACCCGTTTCGCCGGCCGTGGAATCGGGGCATCCGCCACCTCCCCAGGCTAGCCGCCTGAAGGGCTGGGCTGAACCGGAGCAAGTGCCCGGTATTCGGCCGCCACGTGGAGTACCTTGGGGAGTCTGGCCTTGGGAATTGGAATTTCCAACTGATTGTATGGCTTGGTAGAGGGAATGGGGGCCCCGGGGGCTGGCGGCGGTCGACATCGTGCAACGGCGGCGGCCATACGACTATGCCGTGACAGCGAGAGACGAGCAGCGATGTACATATACCTCGGCGGCGCATGAAAAGGTTTATGGTTAATGGTTCAATTCAAGAAATTCACACCCGCCATGTCTTTACCGGAAGTCTGTATATTTGCTCGAGTCCAACAATGATTGCCTTAATCATCTTGCCCACCTGCTGGTTGACACGCCTGGATATCTTAACCCTGCTCTACTCATTTTAGACACGCGAGACAATTCCAACAAAGCTAAGGGCTTAAGTCTTGGTTTCCTTAACATTGGCCTCCAATATACGCCCCAACACATTGACCTGCCGGCCCTTACTTGTTGCTGAGTTCAGAGTGGTACCTGGTGTAACATAGATGAACCGTTCCGTAGGTATTATCGCGTCTAAAAGGTAACTAACCCACCTATTATCAACCGTGCACATTTCTTGCCGTCGAGTTATTATTTAATTTGTAATAATCTAGAAATCCTAACATTTAAGCTCTGTTTCACGTTGTTTAAAAATATTACACGATATACGTCACAAACTCATAAATGGGGTTCCTTGGATTATGTACATCCATGTGGACAACATGTGCCACAGTTTAGACTACCGTTGTATAGGGGTCGTGCCTCGAGTTTCCGCAGTCTCGACCGGCCCTGTAAGTATATCAAGTATATCTCCGGCAGGGCACGTATCTCCCCTTGGTGTTGGCCATGTGTCTGGTGAGAATGACTGCGTCTATGTATTCCAGTATTTAAAAGATTACGCATCCGAGCACAGCAAAGCAGTGTCATATGATAGCATGGGGTGCCTGTATACAGACATCACACAGAGATATGCTCGGCACCATCATACACAGAATGAAGAGGTCGAAAGAGGAAAAGCATGGCAAAGCGATGATACTACCGAAACCGGACCACACCCAGTGCTAGGTTCCATCCTGTCCAGTGTTATTTATATATATTGTTGAAACATCCATAGCTCAGACGATAATTAGTTACTGGAGTAGTTCAAAGTATTCCAGTACTCAACTCCACGTCGCTGGCCTCTTACGGCATCTCCCAACGATCATGACCTGTCGGCGTCCCAGGGCTGCCCGCCGCCGGTTGATAGTACTGAGGCGGTGGGCCTTCTGGGAGTTCTGTCTGTCTACCCACATTGTGTAGTTCATGATGCCCCGGGACTAAAACGGGCGGGCCAGGGGCTCTATCCGGAAAAGGGTGCAGCCCTGTCCCGCCCAGCTCCGGGTGTATACCGCGGCCGCCTTCCAGCTCCCGCGTCTCGGGCGTACTAGATGGATTTTGAGTCCTGCTTGCGGCCGTTGTGACTGGTTTTCGTGGGATGGGTGACTGAGGACCGGCTGGTTCGACCGTTGGTGGGAGGGGCACAGCGTTGGGGTTCCATAGTTGTCTTCTGCGTCTTCTCCGGATGCATATCCATGTTCCAAAACCTGCTACTGCAAGAGCTAAGGGGATTCCGAGTCCCAAGCCAAGTCCTAGGCCCAGCGCAAGAGTGCTTTGGTTGCGGTCGGAGGACGGAGCGGAGACGACAGAGCCGGCGGCGTCGACCCAGACTGTGGAAGTAGCGTCGACGGTGGTCACTAAGGTAGACAGGGGGCATTTGCGCCCTCCGAGTCAGAACGGCCATGCAACAAGCAGCACCCAGGGATTACAGTACCTGCAGTAGAAGTGCTGCCACCACCACCGCAAGCGGAAGCAGGCACTTACCCCACGGTTGTGAAGAGGGTTCGCCACCAGACTCGGAGTCAGACGTTGTCGTATGCGTGACTACCGAAATCCGCGTCGTGGTGGAAGCCGGCCCAGGGTCGGTCTTTCCGGTGCTGCCCGGCGCCGGATCGCGAGTTTCCGTAGCGCCGGGATTGTACCATGCGGTAGCTCCCGGTTGCGTAAAGCCATTCTCCATGCAATACGACGCGTAGTTGGACTGCATCGCCGAGAGGTCGACGGTGAGGTCGCCGCCGGCGCAGGACTGTGAGGCACATGACGCTAGGAAAGATGTGGCCCTTGATGCGGACGCTGCCGCCGTGGCGCAGTAACAATTGTTGTAATAGGGCTTGCCGCACTCTAGCGCCTCTCCGATATTATCGTAGAGGCTGGGCCATCGGCCGAGACAATACTGGACACAGGAATGGGGCCAATCTTCCCCGAATTTGCTGACGGTCTCGACGGCGAGAAGTGCTTGGGGCAGAAGAAGGCATAGCAGTCGGCCAAGTAGCCCAGTTGTGTAGGCCATCTTGTGACGCTATGGGCGGTGTAAGTCTCTAGGGCTCAGCAAGACTGGACAATACGAGGTAGGTAAGGTAGGTTTAGTTGGGACACCGCGCCGTCACATACTAAGTTAGCGGGTGAGAGTCCTCTTTATCAGCCTCAGTCACCTTTGCACAGCTGGCAACGCAACGAGGCGGTTACCAGGGAGTCAGGGGCAAGCGACAGGCGCTGTTTATAGAAACGGCATTTATGCTGCAGACGGTAGAAACGTTAGCTGCATTGTCACCGCGCTTGATTGGATGTATAAATGTGTGCTGCACACCATTTCGTTAATGTTGTACCCTGATTGGGGCACCGGCGCCCTTGGGTAGTAATGAGGCTTGAGGCTGTCGGCAAGGCTCCTCTTGATGGCAGGGAACTTGCGCAAAGCGTTAATTTCAATCCATGTTCATAATGGCTTATTCGCCGAGGAAGGCAGTCTGTGTGACTCGGCGAGTTTGGGGACATGGCCTGCAAGCTAGTACTTCGTAGATATCACTCAACCGAGGGGGCAGAAGCTTGAATGGGCTTTGCGTAGGCGCCAAGGAAATTAGGGTATATCGTTATGGAAAATGTACTGATGAAATAAAGTTAATGGCTCTCCACTTAGCTGCCGAACAAATGTGTGTCTGCGCAGAGCAATGGGGTGTGCTGTAGCAAGAGCAAGCGTGAAATCTAAAGGAATCAGAATTCGTCTTTTCAATACTCCAGAAAAGAAGGTTAGAAAGTTTCTTTGGATGCCTAAGTTACTAGTAAGCTCAAAAGCATCACAACAAATGGAGTTAGAAACCATCTGTTAATATTGAGTTATCGTACGCCCCAACATGAATTAAGCAGTGGCACTGTGGCAGCACATACAATGGTCTTGGGATGACCAACACACTCAGTAACACGCCGATAAGACTACCTCCAATGTGCCCAAGGATATCAGCCGAAATCCATGCTCTAAGTTATCCCGCCTCCTTCACCGGGCAGTCACCCCTCCCTCCCAGCAAGCCACGTCTTCCCCTTCAGCTCATCAATAGCACTATCCCTCAGCCACCACGCCGCCTCTACCGGCCCAACCTCATCCGCCTTCTTCTCCGCTTCCTCATGTAGGAGCGCAGCCCCCATCGAAACCTTCTTCTTCCCCCTCCCCGACGCAGTTTTCTTCCCCTTACCCTTATCCTTCTTCCCCTTCCCTCCCTCAGCAACAGCGGGCTGCTTCTCTACCACACCACCACCAGCACTCTTCCCCTCCGCAAACACCCCCCTCCTCTCCGCCCACTCAAACAGCAGCCTCAGCCCCAACAACCGATCCCTCGACCACCCACCAACCCCTTCCACCCCCGCCCTCAGCACCAACCTCGCATCGACCGCGGTACTCGCCCCTTCCCCCTCCCCAACCCCACCCCCCGACCCAAACAAATCCAACACAACCCCCCTCTCAGCAAGCGACAGGTCGGCCAACGCCTCCAGCCCAAACACCCAGCGCAAAGGCGGCTCGCGCCTCTTCTGCTCCCCACCACCACCACCACCAACCTCCACCGCCGTCAATGCAGCCACCTCCTCCGCCGCCCCGCCCGCCAACGCGCGCAGCGTCGCGGGGAACGTCCCCTCATCCACCGGCCGCCGGCGCAGGTACACGGTCTGACAGCGGCGAAAGTCGGCCTTGAGCGCGGGGTTATCGGCAAACGGCACCGCCAGGTCCCAGTAGCCGGCGGCCTTGGCGTCGGTGTCGACACGCGCGATGTCGTCGAGCGGCGGGAGCAGGCAAGGGGTCTGGCGGCGCAGGGTGATGGCGTCCGGGTTGGTCGGGTCGTTGGTTAGGGTCTGGGAGGCGGCGGCGGCGGCGGAGGGGGAGCCCGGGCGGAGGCGGATGAGGATGGGCAGGTTGAGGGGCTGGTTGGTGACTAGGTCCTTGGTGACGAGGCAGCGCGGTTCGGTGGCGAGGACCCAGAAGTGGCGGAAGGCTTGGAGGTGGGAGCGGTTGTCTTGGACGTTGGCGGGGAAGAGGGGGTAGAAGGCTACGAGGAGGGCGGCGACGGCGAGGTCGGTGGTGCCGAATGTTGCGGTGCCCGAGCCGAGGAAAAGGGCGCCAATGGCGAGGTGGGCGGCGAGGTGGCTGCCGTAGGAGGTGGTGGTGTCGTCTCGGCCGTGGAGGGCGCGGAGCCGGCGGAGGACGATGATATCTCCTGTCCCGGCCATCACCATGGCAGAAGACAGCGCCAGTGAGTCCATGCACATGCGTGCGTTGTTTCGGGCAAGCTCGTTGTCGTAGTTGTTGACGGGGATTTGTGAGATGCGGATGAACTGGTCGAGGTAGTGCACGAGCAGATCTCGGACCCTGACGTTGGCCGAGCCAGCGAAGCGCAAGCCCAAGGAAAAGCAAAGGCCGGCAAGAATGGAGAAGAAAGGTAGATCCCGACTTCGCAACTCGACCACAGCTGTTAGTTGATACTTCGGCCTGTACTCGAGTGGTAGGCTATCCTGGATCCACTCAAACGTGGGATCTATCTCATTCCAGAGGATCAGATTCTTCGCAACTGTCCTCAAGAGCAGGATATCCGGCCGGACGTAGTCGAATTGTAATAGGGTGTCGGGGACGTCAATCTTGCGCGCCACGATCTGGTCTCCTGACTTCATGTAGATGAGTGCAATGGCTACTACGGCACCAGCGGCTGACCAGTCGAGGACGTGGACAAGTTCCATCCTCTTGGTCGCCGTCGCCACAGTGAGCAGCTTTTCCGTGAGCTGCATATCCCGTAGGCCCTTGAGGTCGCCGCCCTTGCCGAGGTTGATGAAACCGAGCGCAAACCCGGCCGCGAGCCGGTAGCTTTCATCGCGGATGGAGCCTTCCTCTTCCTCCTCATTACCGACGTGTTCGATTTCTGATAGCATGATTTCGCTCATGCGCCGGTGTTGGCTGTTGCAGTAAACCAGCCCGATACCCATAACGCCAGTAGTTTGGGTGGCCGTCGAGAGGTTGAGGTCGGCAGCCCCACGGGGTAGCATGCGCGTGATGTGGACAGACAGGAGGCGGGTCATAAGCGCGTCCATGGTTCCGATGTACGACGCTGCTAAGCCTAGAAGAAGGCCGATGGTGGTCATGGTGTGCTTAGGGGTGAGGTACTTAAACGCAACCCATCTAGCAACCGACTTGAGGTGGCCGTTCAGCCCGAGCGCGAGCAGGAAACCAGCGTGCCGGTTGCTGAGGTCCTGCCCCGGTTTGTTGTATAAGATCCAGGACGTGTCAATCCCCTTGGCCTGTGGTGATATGGCCAGACCGCCGGAGACTCCCTGGTGGAAGAACGCCCAGCTGATCTTCTCTTCGGGAAACATACTCTTGTCGACGCTCACTGTGTTGTTGGCGGGTTTGACAAGACAGTTTAGGTTGAATGCCGAAATCTGGTACTTCTGCGTAAGGAGCGGGTACCGAAGAGAGAAGTGCAGAAGGCCTCGTCCGGCCGCGATGGCCAGAGTACTCGTCGCGATGGTCGCAACAAGTTCCTTCTGTTTCTCCAAGTATTCGGGCTCAGTCCATTCGGTCTTTTGGTCCAGCCGAACAACGCGATGCTTGCTGGTCGATAGCATGCCTTGTGCCTCGTTCAACCTCCTATCCTCTCTGAACAAGGAACGCACAACAGCCTGGCGCTCAGCCGCGCCGGTATCTTCGACATGGTCGTTGGACCCATCGAGATTCTGACACAGTTCGCGGAAGTCTCGCTTTGCTTCGTGTGAAGGGGCCTAGATAAGGGTTAGCAAAGGTTCATACATTAAACTTGTCCTGTGCTCACGTTGATGTCAAAACCAAGGGCTCGCCATGCCTTGGCTGGTTGTAACACGCCGCTCACGTCTGTCCTCCCGACGAGCGCAAGCAAGTCCTTCGGCCATGACGGAGGAGGATTCGGCTGGCAGATGGAGATGACATCCTGCAGCGCCGTGAGAATGGCTTCAGGTAGTGTCTCGAGGACTTGAGGCGTGAAGCCACATTCATGCATGGTGACAACGGCTTCCAGGCGGTGGGTTGTTGAACCGAGACGCCCGAAGAGTTTCTCAAACATTAGCGTACGGGGCGTGAGGTCCGCCCACAGCTGTTGTCTCAGCTTCCCACCCAAAATGTCCCGAGTAGAATTGGCATACAGGTCCGATAACGTAGGGTACTCGGTGCCGCGGCCGGTTGCGAGGTGCCCCTGAATCCAAGTGAGGATGCAGTAATCGAACGGGGGCTCGGTCAAGTCGGCCACAACGAAGGGGACTAAACCAGGTCAGCGCTTGAGTTGTATGGATGGGGACGGGGACAATGTACCAAGGTCGTCCGCGAAATCTGGTTCCGCCTGAGCGCCCAAGGCGTAGACGGCGGCATAGCGGTGCCACCCGAGCCATCTGGCTAGTTGGTGGAGGAGTGCCTTCGTATTGGCTTGGCCAGGAGACGAATGTTCCGAGGCGAGAACGTTGAGTTTTTGCTCCTCGACGAGGAGATGCAGAGCAAGCAGTATACTCCAAGCTGCCATGTTACGGGGTTCGCCTGTCCTGTTCAGGGCTGTAGGGAGATACCCATCGAAGCCAAAGGCTGACAGCCCGACCGGCGAAGCCATCCACCTCTTAGCGAGGGTTACGTGAAATGCAACAAAGCTACTTGACGGCCATGATTTTGTACCAGCGGCGCTAGACATTTCCGACAGGTCGTGAAGGGCCCATTCCCAGGCCTTGGTCCGCATCCACTGGGGACAGGCCGACGAGTTTGGTGTCTCACGCAACTGCATCACCTCCCATTTGTTCTTCGCGGCCGGTTTCACCATTTCATTGGCGAGTGTCCGCAGTGAGGTTTCGCTGTTATGACCCAGAGCTAGGAAACTTGACAAGATGAGGATCACGGCAGCCGACCACTCCACGTCGGCGATTGCATGCTCGAGTCCTCGGCGTTTCGCATCCCGGAGCCATTGCACAACATGCCACCACCCAGCAACCATCCTATCTGCGTATGAAGGGTGGAGAACGCTGCGGCAGGCATCCAGGACCATGCGCACCTGGCGCGAGGAAGGCTGCAGCTGGATTCTTATTCGATGATATTTCCCGTTTTTGTCTCGAAGGTCAACGGCACCCTGGGAGTTGGGGTGACAAATCGTGTCGATTTGAGTTCCCGTGAGGCTAACGCTAGGGGGCCGTTGTCCTTGGGCCACTGCCCCAACTACGTGGCTGCCGGAGAACTGGAGGCTGCTCAGGTTGTTAGCTAGAAGCGGCGGTAGTGTGACTGTTGTAACTTTGCCCCATGGTGATTGCAAACTGAGCTCTCTGCCACCGCGCCTATCCTCTGACAAGACCATGATGGATTCGATGCCATCTGAGATTTTGCAGGAGTCAACCACGCTCTGGACCCGCCTAGGTTCGCCGGGGATGATATCGAAATCGCTAAGATCTGGGGATTGTTTTGTTTTATTCTTTTTCGGTGTTTGACCCTCCACATGCTGAACATGTAGGGTAAGGAGCTGGAGCCTTTTGTCGACCGGGTCTTGAATAGCGATCAACAGCTGCGATCGGCCATGCTCGTCTGTCGCCGTCGGGGGCCCCGCGAGGATGAACACTTTGGCCTGCATTCTGGCCGGTTTGCCGGATAGCGAATATCGCACATTTGCGTTATCCATGCTGACGCTCTGTATTTTGGTGAGCAGCATCTCGCGTACAAGCCCGTCAAAGTCATGGTCGTCGAGGCCCATGTTGTGGAACCCTTCAAAATCACCGCCAGCACGTAGCTCTTCCAGCAGGTTGTCGACTGGGGCCTCGGGCAGCTGATTGATACGATTGTAGTTAAACGTTGCGCCGAAACTTGGTGCACCGTAGCCACTACTTAACCGGAGCCGTTGGCTACCGTGCGACTCGATCCGCCTCCCTCCGTGGTTCCCAAGCAATGGTTGCTCGGCAAAGGTTGCTCTATCCTGGGAAGCGGACAAATCAGCTCGGGCCAGGAGGGAGCTCACTCGCCGGGACTGCCTGCGAGTGGCATCGTTGCCCTTCTCGGCGTCCACCAGCGAGCTCAAAGCGTTCTCAAGTGCCTTTTCCTTGCCGTCCGCCTTGATACTTTTCCTTGACTTCTTGCCGGGGAGTGGCGCACCAAAGCTTTCTCTCGTTGACGGGTGGATGGGCGTCGCCGCGCCACTTGCTAGCCCTGGTGCCATGGAACTCCGTCGCCGTGACGGCTTCGGCTTCTTCTTGTGCTGTGGATCTAGAACGGAATCCTCCTGTTCAGGATAGGTCAGACGCCATATTGTGTACATGTTATTCTCCCGGTTGACCGTGACTACAATGATGAGTTCGGAAGAACCCGTAGTAGAGAGACGGGGAATTTGGACGGTTTGGATGTGAAGGATCTCTTCGGAGCGACCGAGAAACACGGGGGCGGATGGGCTTTTCCGGCCTTTCCCTGTCGGTGGTACTTCGGGGTGTGTTACCACCAGACCGATCTCGAGCAAGGGGTCACTCAGACACACCAGGCGCGGCCAATGGCTTTCGCTCGTCTCCATGGGTTGTTGCCACATATTCTCCAGTGTTAAGCTCAGTCGCAAGGGCAAGATTTGGGGGTTGCCTAAGCCCTCGGTCGAGAACTCTGTGAGGCTGTGGCCATGGGAATGGCGGGGGCCGAGCGGTTGAGAAGACACGAAGGAGGCCGGGGGTATTTTTGGCAACCTCAGGGAGACTGGTGTGCTGTCGACTCGTAGTTTGCGCTGTATGATGACGCCCCGAGGGCCGGCACAGGCCGATTCGACCTCGAAAGGCATGTGGACAACATGGCTGGTACCGGAGAGAAAATAGATATGCGCTTGCGACCTGAGGAAGACGACAAGGGCTCGAGAAAGAGGGCGCTTTTCGGGACGGTTCGGGGTGGCATCTTCGGTCTTCGAGGTAGCTCCCGGGCTGTCGGCAGAGGCAGGGAAGTAGGCGAGGATAGCTTGCGTTACTGGTTCCTTCTCCGGATCGAAACTGAAGCTCTTTCGAAAGATGCCCCCGCGAGACCAGATCACACAGTTCTCGGTGGTGAAGAGCTCGTCTTCGTACTCTCGGCCGTCTTCTTTGCTGATGATGACTTCCCAAGAATAGGAAGAAGCGGGCGGGTCTGGTGGTAAGATTCCCTCGTTGACGGCATGCCGTAGCCCAATGGGTTCATGGACCCCGAGCGATGTGACTGTGGCCATGGCTGAGGTAGTGTAATTGGCAAATGCGTGGACAAATGCGGCCGTAATTATGGCTTGCTTGCAAGCTACACCAAAGGCCAGAAATTTGGTGGTGCGAAGCAATCGGGTGATTCCATGCCGGTCGGATACTCGAGGGTCGCGGCGTTTGTTTTGTTAGGCACAGGTAAGGTAGGTACTGGGAAATGACAATAAATTCCGTCCCACTACGAAGTACTGTCAATACCCGCAGCAATTCTTTTATTCGAGCTTCGAGTCCCTTTCCTGCCGGTCGGGTGTGCACCTTGACGGTGGCAGGCGCGTTCAGGGCGCGATGGCCTGGCAAGGCTGATGCCCCACTGAATGAGGGGCAAGTTCCAATTGGCCAGAGCTCATCGGCCCCCTGCAGCAGTTGGGTGCTTTGGGTGCTAGGCAGCTTTGGGGTCGCCTGAGCTCTGACGTAGCGGTTAGCCTCACGCCCAACCCTGGAATGAGGTGGAAGCTCCCGAGCTTAGGTGCACTTGCAACAAAACAACCGTCTACTCTCTCTTCGACCCCTGCATCGACACACCGTCTTCGCCCAACCGCGACGCTAAAACGCCATGAAGATACCTCCATTGCCCGAATCAACATGACCGAAAGCTCGCCACAGCCCGGCGACAATGATACACACGATAAGACGATAGAGCCGAAGTCGAGCAGCCAATCCGCACCCGACCAAGGCACCGGCGCCGTAGGAAGAGAGGGTTCTGCCCGTGTTCGGGCTTCCTCTGGCGCTAGCGCAGAGACTGGAGATGGCCCTGAGGCGTCTGTAGCACAGTCTAGTGGGGATGAAGATGGAAGCGACGACGAAGAAGAGGGCGACAACGATGATGACGACAATGACGATGATGAGGAGGAGGAAGAGGATGAGGACGATGACGAGCCGAAGCTCAAGTATGCGCGCCTCACCCAACATCTCGGGCCAGTTTATCGAAACGGTGATGCTACGAGCGCGTTTCTTGTAGCCGGAGACAAGATGGTTTGGATGCCCCAGCCCCCTCTTGGTATCGACCACTACAGCCCGCTGACTCTGTCAACAGATCGTTGGGACGCACAACGGAAACATCGTCCGTCCTCCTATAGCCTTTTGTTGTTGCGTATCTTGCTGACTTCTTTCTTTGGCGTAGCATGTCGTTCAATTGCCGGCATTTCAATCTCTCCGCGTTTACCATGCCCACTCCGCTTCGGTCACCGCCGTCTCGATTTCTCCCTTCCCTCCTCCGCTCCCGAGTATTAAGATAGAAAGCGCCCTCAGGTCTGTCCCAAACAGCCCTCTACGACCCGCGACCGCAACGACCGAGACCCATGCCTCCCCAGCTGCCGCCGCAAGAAGGATAAAGGATTCTCCAACAGTGCTAAATACTCCGTCCAACAACATTTACATTGCCACATCGTCCCTGGATGGCAACATTTGCGTCCAGTCCTTGGTGGACCCCAAGGATGTGCAGCTGCGCAACTTTGCCCGTCCTGTGCAGGCAGTCGCCCTTTCACCCGAGTACAAGAGCGATAGGACGTACTTGTCTGGCGGGCTTTCTGGCCAGCTCATTCTGACCGTTGGTGCGCCGACGGGCAGGTCCACATCCATGACGGCGGGCGCGACCGCGCAGGCTGCTGGTTGGCTGGGCGGTATGGTCGGGGCCGGCAGTGGCAAGGACTCAGTGCTACATTCGGGCGAGGGCACGATAAACGCTATTAAATGGTCATTGTCTGGGCGATACGTGGTTTGGTTGAATGAGCACGGGATCAAGATCATGCGCACGAAACTCCACTTGGACCATGCCGACGCCGAGGATGCCTGGAAACGGATCGGACACATTGACCGGCCCCAAACGGAGGAATGGGAGACGATGGCTAGCGTGTGGAAGGGCAGGGTGGAGTGGGTTGACGAGCAGGCCGTTGAGCCTGACGAGAGCAGTCCACACCCCAGCGAGGTTGCTTTGTCGCCGGCAGCTGAGAGCCTGAAGCAGCAGCAACTCAAGAACGCCAAGAAGATCGAGCGGTTGCTCGTGGGGTGGGGTGGTACCATCTGGATCATTCACGTCCATCCTGGCGGCATCGGTACGGGCAAGAATGCCGGAGAGAAGTCCGCTGGGCGGGCAGAGATTGTAAAAATGTAAGTTTTTTACAATACCTCGACATCGGAGTGTCTGCTGACTTTCTAGACTTCGCATGGATTGCATTATTTCTGGCATTTCGTTATATACCCAGAACCTGTTGTTAGTTCTTGCTTACTGTTTACCGGACAGGGAGGAGGAAGACGAAGAGGGCCGGCAATCCAAGGGCCATGGTCGCTCGCTATCGAAAACCTCTACCGAAAGTAGGCCTTCGGGTGGCATCCCGCGAAGGCAAAACAACCAGCCACCAGAACTACGTCTCATCGATCTTTCGTCGCAGGCGGAGGTGGACAAGGATGGGCTCACCATCAGTCGTTTCGAGAGGCTATCCTCCAACGACTACCACCTCGGCATCCTTCCAGCTCAAAACGCGGCGGCGGCCGCATCGTCCCGCGGTGCTTTGGAGACGCTCGCAGGACTCGGTACAGATGTGCTGAACGCTGCGTTGAATCCCATGGCGCTCTTCAGCTCCGCGGCCAGTGTCATGAGCAAGAATAGCGACGGAGCTTCCGGGGCCAATGTGCCTACCTCAGGGGGGCGAACCGGCCGCACCTCAGTGCATCCCCATCTCCTCAAGCCAGGCGTCAAAATCTTCATCCACAGTCCGTATGACTGTGTTCTTGCGACACGGCGAGATCTGAGCGACCACTTGGCGTGGCTTTTGGACCACAGCCAGTACCAACAGGCTTGGGAGTTGGTGGATCACCATCCCGAGGTCACGGCTGGGATTTCTGAGCTTACTCCAACCACACCCCAAAATACGCAAAGCACGGATGACTTTTATGACGAGACCGCATCGGTCACCGAGGGTATGCGGTCATTCTACTCGTCGGCCGAAAAGGAGAAGCGGCGGATCGGAGAGCTATGGATTCAAGACATCATCGAGACCGGAGACTGGTCGAGGGCAGGGCAAATATGTGGAAAGGTCCTCGGCACGCCTGACCGGTGGGAGAAGTGGGTGTGGACGTTTGCTGGCGCGAACAAGTTTGATGACATCGTGAGCTACATACCCGCGGAACGCACGCGGCCGCCCATGCCGGGGACCTTGTACGAGGTCATGCTAGGGCATTATCTGCAAGTAAACAAGCCCAAATTCCGCGGGTTGCTGGACCGGTGGGCTCCAGACTTGTACGATGTGGGTACCATCACGACCGCCCTCGAGGATCAACTCAAGTACCGAGACGTGCGGGAAGACAGCGTGGAGGACGGTGAAGTTGGCCGCGACTGGCGGATAGTCATGGAGAGTCTCGCCAAGCTGCACGAGGCAAACGGCAGAAACCGGGAGGCCCTCCGATGCCATATTAAACTCCAAGATGCCGACTCGGCCATGCGGCTCATCAAGGAGGGCCACCTCGCTGATGCCGTAGCTGATGATATCCCGAGCTTCATCGGCCTGCGTGTGCCCCAAGGTCAAGCTGGCAAAATGAGCCAGGGTGAGCTTGAAGATGCCACTGCTGAGGCGGTCACTTTGCTGGTCGACGAGGCACAGCACGGACTGGTGAAGCCCGAGGTTGTCGTCAACCAATTGCAGGCGAAGAAGTTGGATCTGTACACCTACTTCTATCTCCGCGGCCTGTGGCGGGGAGAGGGCATCCACGAGCACTCGGACGAATCGCGTGCGCGTCTCGTGACCGATAGCAAGTCCCTAGTCGACCAGTTTGCCGACCTCGCCGTGCACCTCTTTGCCGTCCACGACCAGTCCCTGCTGATGGACTTCCTCAAAACCTCGACCGCCTACGCGTTCGAAAAGGTAAGCCCTCCCCCTCTTTCTTGTCCGTGACCTCGTACACTGACGCCCCCTGACCAGGCCGCCCAAGAATGCGAAACGCACAACTACATCCCCGAGCTCGTCTACCTCTACTCCAAAACCGGCGAGACCAAGCGCGCGCTCTACCTGATTATCGACCGGCTCGCCGACGTTAGCCGGGCCATCGCCTTTGCCAAGGAGCAGGACGACCCGGACCTCTGGGAGGACCTGCTCACCTACAGCATGGACAAGCCGCGCTTCATCCGCGCCCTGCTCGAGGAGGTCGGCACCGCCATCAACCCCATCACCCTTGTCCGCCGCATCCCCGAGGGGCTTGAGATCGAAGGGTTGAGGGAGGGGCTCAAGCACATCATGAAGGAGCACGAAATCCAGTTTAGTATCTGCGAGGGCGTGGCTCGCGTGCTGCGGAGTGAGGTGGCTGCCGCGCAGGGGCGGTTGAGGATGGGCCAACGGAAGGGGGTGCGGTTTGAGGTGACTGCGGCTGGGAAGCGGCCAACGGCGGGGGAGAAAGACGCACCACAACCGACACCACCAGGGCACGCCGCCGAGCCGCCCGCTGCTGCCGCTCAGAACGGGCACGCCCCCACCAACGGCGACGGTGTCCCCGCTCACGGCGCGCCTGACAGCAGGAAGGCTCGCAAGTGGACGCCGGGCCACTGCGCCGAGTGCCGCGAGCCGTTTGGCGAGTGGGAGGTCGAGACCCTGGTCGGCTTCGCGTGTGGGCACGTCTTTCATCTGACGCATCTGCTCGAGGCGCTGCACCCCGCCGGCGGCGGTAAGGGGAAGGGGGTGGAGGGCTTGGATGCGATGGCTGAGCAGAGGGCGTCGGCGGCGCACCTGATTGCCGCCAAGGTCACCCATGCGAGGCTGTTGAGGGATCGGATTGCGGGTGGGTGTCCGGTTTGTGTGGATAGGGAGAAGGAGGAGGGATGGTAGCTCCCTGTGGGGGGATGGGAAGGGTAATTGGCATATTCGGGGGGATGTGTATATACGGTTCTGGTGGTGGTGGGCGTTGTTGTGTATACCTATGGCTAATACTGGTCTCCTGCACGTTGGGAACCCCCTTTCCCGCAGCGGCGGCGCGTCAAGACGCGTCCCTCCGGACCTCGAAACTCAACAACATCATAACGGGCGTGTGGCTCAGTTGGTAGAGCGTTCGCTTAGCATGCTTCACTGTATGCGAAAGGTCCTGGGTTCGATTCCCAGCTCGTCCAATGCAAGGCCGGAAACACCGAAAGGTGTCGGGTTCTAGTTTTGCCTTTTTTTTGAAATCTTTTTGGCGCGTTGTGCGGCTCTGCTTTTTCCCTCACCGCCATGGTCAAGGGTGGTGTTGTGGGCTCTTGATTTGTCAGGCGGTTCACTCTTTTGCCCGGTCGGGTGCCGGTTACCAAGCATGGTGTCGCTCATGATCCACACCGACGGCAATTTATTTCTCCCCACTGGAGCTAAGAGACCCTCCCGCCACGGGTGGAGAGCTGGTGGGAGCGGAGATATACACAAAGTGTTTCGCGGTTAAGGACAGCTAGTGAAACATGGATTGGTCATGAATCAGGGCGGTTTGTGTAAGGTACCGCACTAGCCGTGTGAGTGCCGGGGTTTTCATGCCGCACTGGCATACTACGCACGAGTGACGACTTGTTCCGTGGCACCGGGTGGAGTCTGCGTTCGATCAGATTTTACGTGAGTGGGAGGGGCTCGCCGATGAGAGGGTGTTGAGGTTGCCAAGTGGTCGTAGCGTTGGGGACTCCAGAGGGGACTTAAAGGGGGGGTTTGCCACCCGGTTCTAGGGCCTTCTACTTGGTGTTCAACAAGCCTTAAATACAATCTGCTGTTGTCATTTCCTCTCAAGAGCACGCAATCCAGCCTCAACTCTCTTCAAACCACTCAGTCTCAACAACCAAACCCACATTTATCCGTCACCATGGCTCTCTTCGGCAGGTTCTACACTTACCCTGACAACTACCGCGTCCAGCGGGTAAGTCTCCCGTCTCCACTCCCGCCCCCCCTCCCACTCACCACTCACCACTAACCCCCCTTCGCAGGCCCAAGCCATCGCGGCCATCAACGGCCTCGCCGTCGAGGTGGTGCCCGACTTCCAAATGGGCGTGACCAACCGCACCCCGGAGTTCCTGTCCAAGTTCCCCTTCGGCAAGGTCCCCGCCTTCGAGACGGCCGACGGCAGCTTCCACCTGACCGAGGCTCAGGCCATCGCGCGGTTCGTGGCCGAGAGCGGGCCCAAGGCGGGCCAGCTCGTCGGCGAGGACGTCAAGACCCGCGCGCTGGTCGAGCAGTGGTCGTGCTTCGCCGAGCAGGAGATCGCCGCCAATGTCGTCCCGCCCCTGCTGATGCTGGTTGCCAAGCTCTACCCCTACGACGAGGCCCGCTGCAACCAGCATCTGGCGGCGCTTGCGCGTGCCGCGGGGAGGGTGGAGGCGGAGTTGAAGGATGGGAGGCAGTTCCTTGTGGGTGGCCAGCTGACGTTGGCGGATATTATGGTGGTGGGTGTGCTGCAGCTGGCGGGCAAGTTCTTTTTGGATAAGGAGATGCGGAAGGACTTGCCGAGTGTGGAGGCGTATGTGAAGCGGGTTATGGAGGTGGCTGAGATGAAGGGGGCTTTTGGTAATCTCCAGCTGTGCGACACTCGCGTCAAGGCGCAGTAAAGGGTTGGGTAGGGTATGGCCATCATATTGGGGTTTCAAACAAGCAATGATTTCAGTCGTGAATGCGGCTTTTTATGTGACTTCATGTCGAACTTGTCTGTATGTATTAACGGCAGACGTGGGTTGCCCTGATAGTTTCACTCACAATGACGGCGCGAGCTCCCAAATCCAGTTTTTTTTTTTTTTTTTTTTTTTTTTTGCCTTGATACCGAAGTAATTATACGCACGTAACTCCCTACATGTAAGGAGACTCGTGGCTTTCTTGCATGCAGTGGCGGCTATCAAACTTGTGGTGGCAACTCACACACGCCACTGAAAGGATCGCGTTGGCTCTATCTCCGCAGCGGCAGCAAACCCAGATCTTAAAAGTAGTGGTATAAGTGAGAGGGAAATCAGGTACGGTCCTGAAAAAGTCGCCGCGGGGTTTCTTATTAATAGCTCGTAAGTCCGTCATCACGCTCGCCCCTTCTTTTAGTCCCACAATAGGGTAAGAAGAGGATCGGCGGTGGTCCTGGATGATTTGAAACTCACCTGAAATACCTGTTAGTAAATCTTTTGACAGTCCCAAACATTGCAGTTCACTGGACCCCATGACTCACAAATCGGTACCCCGTTCAAGCTAAAGTAGCCTTTGCTACCGTCGCGTCCACATCCAACGACGTCACCAGGGCGGGTCCATGGGCCCGTGATCGTGGGATGCGCCGAACCCAGGAAAACCTTGCCCTCGTTGCCGTAATATGCATATACCCCGTCCATCGTGGGCGTCGCGACCCAGGCCGTCTTGTCGGCACAGCTGAAGCCGACACACACTTCCCCCCTCCGTATTTTGACCTCAAATTACATCTTGGGACCATCTAACTTCCCCATGGCATTCTTTGATCTGGGCGTTGCCCCAACAAATGCAAACATAGAAGGGTCGACAAACGTTCGAGGGCTGGGAAAGGTTACCCCCAATCCCGTTCTGCTGATGGACAGTTCTTGGGCACATGTCAAGGGGTCCCAGCGCATTCTACCATCATCCAACAGTCTGACCCGCTTGTACTCGGATATCTCGTCGTCCGATGATTCCTCGTCTTGTGATTGCGAATCAACATCATCTGACTCTTGCGCTGGACCATGCCTGGCTTCTGCGGATCTGTCGGCTGTATGGGAACTGCCGTTGCGAGTTTGCCTGTCGGGGTTTTTTGATGGGCCGGTGTTTTGGGGCTCAATGATCTCAATCCTCTGGAATATCATGCCACAGTTTCCACTTCGCCAATTCAAAGTTAGCAACCAGAGTTCTTCTTGGGCGTCCCAATATTTGTCTTACCACTCGATCTCTTTATCCTGATCCCCCGCGCAATGCGCCTGACAGCTCGGACAAGTAGTCGTTTTGGTGTAGGCGTTCTCAAAGAACAAGCTCATGTTGACTCGCTGGCCTGGCCGGAAGCACCGTTTCCACTCACGCGTGAGGTCTATATCGCGGGATGTTTTCGCGTCTGTGATGACAAATTTGCCTTGGTCCACCTTCCGGGCACCGCTCTCGCTATACCTTTCTTTTAGCGCGTAAATTAGCACCTGGTATTCATTAGCAATATTCTTATCTCAGAAGGCAGTAGTTGAGCGGACGTCAGCACTAGTGACGAATTCGAGGTGAAAGGGCGCCAAAACGCCCCGGGCGTCTTCCAAGTAAACGGGCTGTTGATGAAGCACCTGCCCTGGGATTTCTGTTTGCGCTTGGGAAATGATCTGGTGCACTTGTATTATCGCTTGTCTGTAATTTGCCAATTCCATGTTAGAACAACCCTTTCCTTTTCGCCCGCAAAAGCCTTACAGAGTTTGGATCATCAGTAGCCGCAAGTCCGAGTTGCTTTGCGTCTGGTTAGTGGCTACTCTACATCAGAATTAGTAAGTAACTGCCAGGAAGTAGCAGTAGTGTTAAGGCCCTTACTCTAACATTGCTTTCGTGATCTCCTGCATCAAGTTGGTCTGGAGACTGGAGACAAGCTGGTCTAAGGACGACCGATTTGTCAGTGCTTGGGACTGAACCTGACTTTCCATCCGGATTACTGTGGCCTTTATGGATTCACTTTCACGTAGTCGGGTTAGTAACGCCCAATGTAAAGACGCTTATTTCCCTAGGGCCTTCGTAGGAGGGGCAAGCTTACATCTGCAGGAGTTGAAGCATGAGGCCCATCGCTGTCGCGTGCCCGCGAAGACATGCTCTCAGCTCATCCACATCATCTGCCTTGTAGACAGCCCATTTGATCTTGTAGAATGCATCCTTCCACCAGTTTGCCGAGCCTCCTTGACGAAGGCATCGCATGTAGACGTCGCTTTTCTGAAGGAAATTACCGATGGCCGTTTGGCAGTGAGATGTCGCTTGCTGAACCATCCAGAGCCTCGATTCCAACTCTGGCGACACCTCAAGGTTCTTGATTTCGACCATGACTCTCTCGAGAGAGTAGAGCTCCTGGACTAGGCCTTGGAACTTGAGACTTGATCCGTGGCCATCGCTCAATGCGGTTGCGAGGTCATGGACAAGTTCAATCGCCGCCAGAAAATCCCCGACCGAGAAGCCAAATGACATAATGAGGGTCGCAGACGTCGCGCTCTTGGATTGTCCGAAGGTGGTGCGAGAAGACTTGTTGGTAAGGAAGAGTTTGTGCCATCCGACGCCCAACTGCGTCAATGCCAGCCCAATGGAGGACGCACGCTAAACGGACGCTGTGAAACCTTGATGCTGAGCAAGGAATGGTCAGATCGACGCCACTTTTTTGCAAGGCAAAATTGCAGGCAGATTTCTAGCTTCAGTACCCGCATGAGAGCACCTCATGTTGTTGTTCTAACGAAAAGGAAAAGGTGCGTTTTGAGGGAAACTTTGCGTTTATGTAATAAGCGCAACCCTTAACTATCTCCCACTGTGATTGCATAATAGCCCCTTTGACCTTTTCTCGCCTGTCAAAATTATCATCGCCATTTTCACAACGCTTTACACTCCGACCACCTCTCAGACAGTACCCAACTTCATTTCCTCAACCGCTACTAGAGAATCTCCCCTAGGATTCAGCCCATTCACTCCCGCCCCAACTTTGACACCAGGTAGCCCCCCCCCTTCACAGTTTATAACTCGGATAGAGAGGTAATAAGGGTAAGGTGCCGCCTAGGTAGGCAACAATATGGCATGCTGTGGATGCGCTCTCGCTCATTCTCGAAATCTTCCTTCGCACACCGGCCTAAAAAAATTGTAACTAGGGAAAGCTTTGTGGCTGTCTGTTGTCTTACAATGTAAAAGAGATTTAGGGTAATGTGTTCATTTTTGTAGTGACCAACCCTCCAAGGCTCATAGCTTTTGGTTCTTTGGTCTTTGCCCTCTACTGGCGACCGTTCTTCGACGACTCACAAGCGGGTTGAAATGCCGTAATGGGACAACACCACAGGGCCTCACCCATTTAAATCTCAATAATCACATACTATACAACCCTATTGCCTTTACTTTTCATAATAGACTAAGGAGTTTAACCTTAATAAGCTATAACTTGAGCTTGCTAATGGCTAGATAGAAGATACTACATCCGGTTGTCTGTCCTGGTGGTCCTCCCTCCCACTACCCCTTCTTTTCCTGGGGCTTTTATTGGCGTCAAGTTCAGGGCGGGGGCAACAGGCAGGTTCCAAGACGGGCCCTCATCCTGGCTGAACGCTGTATGGCTGCTTATGGACAACTTTCAACCTAAAACCTACGATTGGGATACGTTTCCCACAGATGCACTTCCCCTGCCCCCACCTCGTCCTCTTCGGATCCCGTGTCCATCTCCCCTGCCCGATGTACCTCCCCGACCCGCACCCCCCCTACCCACACCTCCTCTACTTCCCCTACTAGCACCCGCGGACGCGCCTCCAATACCCACCGGTGTACCCCCCGCCCGAGCAACACCTTCGACCGCCGGCCATGGCACCTCAGCCCCCCTCGCCTTCATGGCCTCCCCCAACAACTCATACCTAGACACATCCGCCAAAAGTTTATGCCAATCCGCCTTATCCAAGCCGGGGATATTCGCAGCCAGCAGCACCCCCACCGTGACCTTACCATGCTCCCTCCCCCGATCCTCAAACCCAAACGCCTCCGCCGCCTTCCAATACTCCACTGGCGCGGTCACACCCCTCGACGCACCCACCCGCCACACCCACGGCGCCTTCTCAACCACCAACGAAATCCGGCAAAACACCACCGCCCCATAGTCCACCGCCCTCACCTTCCCCCCATCCTCGGGGACAGCCTCCCGCGCCATGAAATTCTCCACCGACGCCACCAGCACGGTACCCACCCCGCGGCGGGCCAGCCCCGCGCGGAACTCGTCATCCGCGCAGAGCTTGCGCACGGCGCCGACGACGCGGTTGAAGGCGCCGCGCGGGCCGGCGGTGTCGTACGGCTGCTCGCCGACGCCCGAGTCCGCGGGGACCTTGGTGTGGCCGGCGATGGTGACGCCGCTGTCCGGCTTCAGCGCCTGCTGCACGTGGTTGATGAGGAGGTCGGCCTTGTCCTTGTTGGCGGTGGGGATGATGAGATGGACGAGGGCGGGGTTGGGGGGCGGGTATTTGGTTCCGGGCGGGGGGCTGGGAGGGAGAGTGTGGGTAGGGTCTGGGGGTTGGGTTTGTGGGGGTTGCAGATGGCGGCGGCGTTGGGGGCCGGGCGGATGAAGGTGTTTTTGCGGAGGAGGGGGATGTCGGTTGGGAGGGATGGGTTGATGAAGGGGTTTGGTTTGGCGGGGGTTGGTGTTGCGGATGGTGCTGTTGGGCCCCGGACGGGTGCCGGGGGTCGCTGGGTGTTGCTGGTGGACGCCATTGCCGTGTGCCTATTTGGCTTGTCACTGCTAAAGTCTAGTCTTGATTGTACTAAAAGTAGGGAGTTGGAAGGAAGAATGACTTTGCAAATGTGGATTCGTGGAAGGACCTCTCGGTTTAGGGGAAGATGGCTGTTTGAAACAAGTGGAAAGAAGAATGCACATGGGACCAGAATGTCTATATATATACGAGCAACGGGAAACGTAGTTAACCAACTGCGCCCGGGGCGGCGTTACAGCTTGTGAAGGTCATCAATTCTCAGTTGGTCCCCATCCACGCTAGCCATTGGCTAGTAAAGGCGCCGTTGGCCAGTGTTGGCCGGTGTTGGCCGTGGCAGAGATGGATGGTTGGGGGCTGGATCATGGATAACGGGGTTAAAGGGAGACGGATGAGGCCGATAGGACCTGGCCAAAAGGATGAGGCGGTTAAGGCCGGAAGGATGAGGCGGTTAGGGATTAAGTCAAAAAATGGATATAAAACTCAAGCTCACCTCACGTAGGCTCCACAACAGATTAATATGTACGAAGTCGTCCATACGGCCAACAGCCAACAGCACACAGCAGACAACAGTAGTCGGTACTTCTAATATCTCGATGTAAATCTATTTTTGGCACGACTTGAAATGGCTATCTGCAATCATCCGCGGATGACTTTTTCTTCAAAGTTCGACAGTTCCACTCGACCGTTTAGTGCCGACGCTAATGCCCCCCCCTCCCCTGCATTCCGGAAGGTCAGCACCTTTGCTCGTCAGATTCTTCACTGTCTGTCTGACGTACTGTACGTCCTCCAACCTCATCTCCTAACCGGTACCGGTAAATCTCTCTAACACGGCCGACAAACTCCCGCCCGAGCCCTGACAACCTGTGTAGCTACATGTACATACCTACCTGGTATCCAACTTCGACATCCTTGGCTCCACATTTACATACTGAGCCACACGGATATCTCGGCACCCAATACAGATGATCCTACGTGCCTACCAAAAGAACTGGCCCACGACCTTGCAGGTTCCACTGGTTCTGCTTGGCAGAAAAAGGCCCATAGACACCAACAATTTAACGGGTGGTGAGCTAATACTTTTGGTAGGGAGGATCATGCCTTTGCGGTTATGCCCCTCATACCTGAAACCCAAGCCCAACTCCCACCCTCTTACGAGTCCAGCCACACACCTTCGACTAACCCCCGATCAAGCCCGTGTACTCATTCACCGCCTCTTTACCCTACCTAAGTACATGTGTGCCTTCAACAGCGGTTCCCATCCATGCTTTGTGGTTTTTGACCCGCATATGGAGTTTATTCAATACAATTAATCTCGTTCGGCGTGGGCGGTACCGTGGTAGTCAGGGACATGATGTAGGATTACACTTGGCTGCTCCCTGTTCCTGTTGACAAGCCCCCCGGGGCTTGGTCTTTCTTCTAGTTTCCGTATCCTGATGCCCACCCCCCCCCCCCCCCCCCCCCCAAGGGTGAGATAAGTCTACTGTCTACCTGCATTAATACAGTGCTGTGTTACAAACCTATCGGGGCAGAAACTACGAATTGCAGGATGCGGCGCGTTCTACTCGCCCAGCTATTGATGACTGCCCCTGTGAACTGGCTCCTACTAAGGTACTTGCGTTGCTCGATGACGATTTGTTTTGTGTAGGGGGCCTCCTTGAAGCGCAAATCCATGAAAAGCATGGAATGATCCAAAAAGGCAAGCTCTCCCCTTAGGTTATCTAAGTACCTAATACGGAGAACTATAACAGCCACCACCTCCCTTGGTTCAAGCAACCTAGGTAGGTACCTATATTGATTGGTCATATCTTCTGCGATTTTCAAAGAAAGGAGATGCAGTGCGCAGGTCTTTGCAGCGATGGTTAACCGCCATGACTCACCGGCTTGTGGACAAAACACGGCAATGAACCTACCTTAAGCTCACCCGACGAGGGGTCCAGTCACATCCACTACTGGACTGGGAAAATGTAGGTGGCGGAGCAAGTAGGGCAGGGAACGGCAGTCCTGGTGGTTTGTCCTACCGATCCTACGGCCATTGGCTGACACCAGACGTCCTTCCCTTTGCTGGCTTCGCACTGGTGTTGTTGCCGATATTGGTATTTCGGGGTGACGCTGCATTGCGTATAATTCTTTGTGACCTACCAACACATTGTGAGGGTGTGTGGGTGATCTTGCATGAGTGACGGTATAGAACTGCGCCAGGTGGATGATTGGGTTAAGAGTTCAACGCCGGGGGAGCAGACAGTCACAATGCCTCTCGCAGTGAGCGCCAGGACGACCGGAATTTATAACCTTGCGGAGCTGGAGCCTCGCCGTGGTTTGGAATCAACCCCACGCCCGTTCTCGTCTGGCTTTTTGCGGATGGGCACTGGAGGGGGGGGGGGCTCTGTAATGATGAGGGTGTGTGACACAACGTCCTCTTCATCCACTTAGATCTTGGACAGACGTATAATCCCTGGCCGGTATGGTGGCTTGTCGGCGAGTGAAAGGTTGCAAACAATCCGGCATGTGCTTTATTGGCTGCCTTGCTTTTTTAAGCCAATACAATGAGTTCGTAGAAGAGCAAGCGAAGTATGTATCTGTCTTAGATCCCCTGCCCCAGCATTATAATGTGGCGAGGTCGTCTTGTAAATAATATGGGTGTCGTTGATGGTCGACTGGGACAACCACTCGCCGAGCAAGGGTTGGAAAGACTCCGGGGCTGTCACCGTGACGCCTAAATTACCGCGACACTTAAATTACCGCGGCGCCTAAGCCTCCATAAATTCTGGGTACCTGGGCAATGTTGAAGGTGACGGGGACCGATGGGTGGAACTTGATGAGCAAGAAGGTCTCAAGCCGCTGTGCATATAATACGGGTAACCCTGGCTTCAGGAATAATCAATATGAGATCATGCTTTCCGTTTCCGGAAAAACCAGCCTCTTACAATGTGTTATTGCATGCCATAATTTCCTCGCTACACCGTGTCACAGTCACTGGCCGCCTTTGTTAGCGAGGGGCTGGAGGGGAGGAGGCGGGTTGCCCTCCTGCATCACTGCCTGTGGCTTAAAATGTATCGGTCAGCAGCCGAGGTGCCAAAGGTCCAAAGCAAACTGGCTTCTGCAGCCGCACCGCGTTTACCGCCAAACACAACAGCAACCCTTCTATACCTGACGATCCAAAACTCAAGCCCGACCGAAATAGGGCACACACGATGGAAACCGGAACCGAGAACCTGAAACCACGCTTGGAGCCGGTTGAACAGGAACCCTTTTATGGAGCCAAAGACCGGACGACCCCCGGCCCGAAGAGCGAAGGTGCGGCTCCTCTGCTGCCGGAAGAGAATGAAATCCGGGCCGCGAACGAGAAGATCTCTCCCGCACTCCCGGGTGTTCCAAGCTTGGGGCTACTCCCAATTATCACGACGGAGCACGAAATACTGACTACTCATAATCTCACGGTTCTTGGAGTCGGGGGAAGTGGCTACGTCTATAGGTGCCCCGGCGACCTAGCCTATAAAGTAAATGTCATCCAGTCTGAGGTTGACCTGTTGATGGCGGCGGGCGATTGCGCCATCACCCCCCCCTGCCATGTCTTGGACAAGATAGAAGGCGCATGGTGGCGGCGGGGGCTCATCATGGAGCTCGCCACGCCCTTTGATTTCAAGCTCGTACCGGCCGAAGAGCGCATGGCCGTCAAGGACGAGATGGTCAGCCTTGTCGATCGCCTTCACAGCAGCGAAATCGGCATCGCCCACGGCGATATCAAGCCCGACAACTTCCTGCGGTGCCGCGACGGAAAACTCCGCCTATGTGACTTCAACTCGGCCCGGCTGCTGGACGATGATGAGGTCGAGGACTGGGAAAGTGGCGTCAGCGACTGATACTTGGCCCCGAGCCGCGGCTATCCGGACAGTCATGGCCCGCCTACGATCGTTGACGATAACTATGCCCTGGCCATCTCCGTGTGGGAACTATTTACGGGAAAAGATGCGTTGATTGACGAGGATATGGAGGAGGCGCTGAAAGAAGGCAAGACAGTCGATCTGGACGAGTTGGAAGATGAGCATGTCCGGGTCTTTGTGTGGAAACGGCTACGAAACGGCGGCGCGAGAGTGCCAGACCTTGTTCACGCACGGGATGGTGGCGGGGAAATGGCATGCAAATCTGCACATCCAGCAGCATGGGAATGTTCGGACTCCGAGAACACCAATGCAGGCGACCGGGAGAAAGGGAGGGTTAGCCCTCAAGGGACCAACTGACCATGGAACCAACGGAGGAAAGTCACCCACCGCTCTGGCCCACAGCCTCAAGAACGACCTCTCTTAGAACTAGGGTGCGCGAGGAATTACAAAACTGTGACGCACTTTATCGGTGGCTCGTAAGTCGCTTTCCATACCTGACTAGAAAACTCCCAGGGTTGACTAGAACAAGGTCGCGGAGCAGGCAGCGCAGTCAGGCGCATCCTGCCGTGTCCTTCTACCACGGCAAACTTCATCGGCACCAGGCTCCCCTAGTGACGACACCGCTTCTATTCCATGGAATTCCTTGGTTATATACGTTTACAACAGCCGTCCCCCGTTCTTCCAGGTCTATGAACTTTGGCAGGACTTCGTGCCGGGGTTCGAGGGTGGGGTGGGCGCATATGGAGGTAGTTTTAGCAAACACAAGCACGTTTCTGTGAAGCAAGGGGCCGTCGGCCCGTTAGGTGGAGGCTATGGAATGTTCTTTAAAGAGGTTGCCGTGTTCTTTCCATTAATTGCTTGATCCTTTGTTCTCAGTGCACTCCCAGCTGACTCCCGGCTTGCGAAATATCCCGCATAGCTTTTCTGGATTTAACTTTCCTTCTCAAGTTTATTTCTACTGCTCGTTAACCGCTCAAAATCCGCTTGCTGTGCCCCACGGTAGATACAACAGCGTACCCAACCGATGACATGCGGCTCAAGCGGGCGTGCTTCTTGGGGGGTGACATCGCGGCTGAGCAATCTGCGGCAAGCCCCGGGCGGTATACAGGTATTTCTTTGGGCTACCGCGGGTAGGTGGTCTGTTTTGGGAGTGCTATCTTCGAACCCCTGCACCCACCAGCGTGGCCAATGGCGACTCCTTTCGTGGGTGTGCATGTGGGATAGCGAGGGACCTTTAGGTGTGAAAGAGGGGTGTCTCTAAGATCTTAGCAGCGCCCGCTCGAGTTTGCAAACCATTCCACTTCACAGCCCACTAAGGGGCCTGCCAAAAACACCCTTAGATCTGCTCCCAGGTCAGGTAGCTGTCTGCTCGGCGCCCGACCATGGGCTATGAAATGCAAGAATTGATAGAGATGTGACCCAACGATAGAGCAATACAAAATTCTGAAGCCCTCATCATGGCAAATTCTGTGTGAATGACTCAATGAGGCTCTATGAGCGGGTATGTGGGTGGGCCGTGTTGATGCCTTTCTTTCCATCCTAAATAAGCTTGTCACTGTAGCCGGGCACACCCTTAGTTAGGCCTTGATGCATGTAAGCCTTGTTCCCGTGCTTGCCAAAGTTGACTGCGCTGGCTTCGTACCTCGATTACGCGACAAGACGAATACAAGTTCCAGTCACGCCACGAAACCCAATCACACCATGTGCAACTTTAAATCGGCACATGTGGTCGATGGGAATAACTAGGTGTATGTGAACTGCCGTTTTGGTAGATACACTTTGAGCGTTCAATACCGTCACGCTTATACTCAGCCTCCCGATTTAACCCTACAACCCGGCCCTATTTGAACGGAACCCGAAACAAGGATCATAGTACTCACGGTCCCTACAAAATGTATGAGCCCGAGACACCTACACCTATTAGTGAAGAGGATCGTGACGCTTTCCACTCGACGCCCCCAAACGTGCCGTGGGTTATGAAAGAACAGATTCAGCGCACGGAGTATTTGCCTGGAATGATAAATCTCATTGATGAGAGGTTTCTTGGTGAGTTCTGTTATTCAGCCGCGTGGGTTATGTTGACACTCAAGTTGATAGCTCCAGGACCAGGGGTAATAACACACCTCTCCGACCGGGAGCCGTTTTGGTTACTGGCCAAGCGTCCGGCTTGCTCGGTTCCCAGTTTGTTCCCTTTCTCGACGAACCAAAGCCCGGCTAGTCCGCCAGGAACAGAGGACGAGTTCAGTTCTGCCGGCAACGGCCCTATATATTCGATGTTTGATGCCGAAACCGAGATCATGCCGCCCTGGGACCCACAGAGCCTGTCCCTTGGCCCAGATAACGCCCCCGCAAACCCGAACCCGGTTGCGCCCAATCCCCCACCGCCAGGCCGTTACATGGTATCCCGAGGGGACGCGTTGTTGTTGAATATTATGGATTGCCAGAGAACATCATCAGATGAGTGGATGGACCTGTTGCAAAATCAAGCCGCAGGTGATGCCTCGGGGACTTCGACGGATGCGGATGGCGAGGTATCGGAGTACGACGACGCCTCGGAGAGCGGGAGTGCCGAGGAAATGTGGAAGTCCGAGGATGAGGAGGAAAGTCCCATGGTAATGCACATGCTATCACAGCGTTCTGGCGCCCCGATGCGGCCATGAGGTGGCATCGGGAGATTATACACAGAATAACAGTGGCGAACAGGCGAAATCTTTTTATATAATCATACCATTCTATATTTTCAGTATTTGTTCGACCACAGATGAGTCTCTCTGCTTAACCCTGGGTAACGTATTTCGCCCCCAGAGTGCAATACCGGCGGTAAGCGGCTCGCACTTCGGATTCAGATGTTGCACATCGGGGCTGTAAGATTCGTGAGGCGGTTACTCCGCATGATGCACGCGTAGATTGATTTGTAATTGACAGCACACAAGTCTTATGCTTGCGTGGTGGCTGTAGAACCATGGTCTGTTCCCGCGTCGATGTCGAAACATTCTCCGAGACTCCGAGCCTTACCACACCGGGCAACACAATCTCCGAATCCAGCTACAATTCCGAATAAATCCTGTCTCATATTAAAACCCCTATCGCGAACTGATCTCCCCACAAACATATTCCAACAACGGCGGGATCCAAACCGTAACCGCCACCACCTGACCAAAGCTCCAGCCCTTAGCATCCACCATATCCAACTTGATCGCAGTCGTCAACACCGAGATCTGCATTCCCACCCCCGCCAAAAACACCACCGTCGCAAACCAAAACATCGCCCTCTGCCACGGCAACAACGCCGTCCTCATCGGACTCGGACCAGGGCCCTTCTCCAGCCTCACCCGCCGCGCCCGTATCCACGCGCACACCGGCCACACGAGCAGCGCGAGCAACACGAGAGTCGACCAAACCCAGATCACGGGCGTCAGCACGCGCAGCGACGTCCACGCCCCGATGCCGTTCGAAAACTCCCCCGAGTCCTCGTCCACAACCGGACACACCGACAGCCCGGAGTACTCCCCGCACTGCGCGATCGCCGAGATGTTCAGCCGGTAGCGCTTGTACATGTCGGCGCGGGTCATGCCGCGGTCTAATTTTAGCTTGTCGTAGAGGACCCAGTAGACGATGGACGACATGACGTAGACGACGGTGGTGAGGATGGTGATGGCCGGGGAGGAGGCGCGGTAGTAGACGAGGAGCAGGTAGGTGAAGATGATGGGGAGGATGCTGTTGGTGGCCAAGGGGGTGACCAGGAAGGTGGTGACGAAGTCGACGCTGTAGAAGTTCTGCACGGTGATGGCGATCATGAGCGTGCCGCCGAAGTAGCATTGGGCTTTGTGGAGTTCGAGGAGGAGGTCGATCCACGCGGCGAAGTGGCGGCTTATTTCGGGCTGTTTTGCCGGTCCGTCCGGCTCTTTGGAAGGTAATAACCTGTCGGGCTTTTCTGGAGGTCGGTCAACCCGGCCCTTCCTGGCATGACGCCAGGAGAAGAGGGCCAGGCCAGCCCAGAGAATGATGACGAGCGCGCACTGCATTACGTAGGAAGAAAAGACCTGGAAAGATATATGTTAACATATGACCCCCCTTTTCCTTTGCTGCTGAATTTCACGAAGCAGTGGTATGGGTGACGGCTGAACTCACCCCAACCCCCACGATATCCGCATCAGCCCAAGGCAACGCTCCCGTGCCGGCATTGCAGACGTTGTTGAGACATTCGTTGATCCCCCAGATATTTGGAAATGTGTTATTGGTAATCAGTTTTACTGGCGAGCAGGCGGTGCTGTAGCAATCGCTGTTGTCCCGCGCGCTGCTGCAGGTGGCCGACAAGCAGTCCGTCACCGCCAGGGTGGTCTCTTCGAGGGTGGCCTCAAACTCGCTCTCGTTGGGTCCAACCCGTAAGTGCTTCTGCACCACTTCGTCGATGTGGGGGTCGAGCAGGCCTCGCGAAGAAAATGATGCGATGATGGGGAAATTGGCGCACGCCTTGTACCGCGCAAGGAGTAGCGAGCCGTTCCCCACCTCGTTGTTTTGCTCCGCTGACGTGTAGAGACTCTCAGCTGACCGGCAGCGGCCGTAGAGACGGCATGTCTCGGGACTGGTGAGGCAGGCACTGTCTAATAGGCCTGTTGTTGGCGCAAATATCCTCCTACACGCCGTGGAGTTCTGGTCGTTGAGGTAGCAGCATTGATCACGGGCCACGGTGTCGCTGAGGGAGAGATATTTGCCAAGCCCATCGCAGGCTATCAAGTTTGGTAAGAGGCCTGGCCTCATCATGGGCGAAGCCAGGCGTGTTGCTGGTCAAAATAGCAAATAGGGGGTCTCCTTGGTAAAAAGGAGTTTGGGAAGCGAGGAGGTAGTTTGACAGATAGTTTGAGCGTTTATTGGAGGGTGGCCATGAATATCTTATGTGTTGCAGACTCACCTCCAGGCGCCAGGCTTTCCAAGCTGCCAAGTAACTAACTAGTGGCGATGATCTTCACCTGACGCAACCTTGCAGCGCGCATCCTTCACTAGAACGTTTCTAGGCCTATGATTTTGCTGTGTAACCACCAGGGTAAGCTTGAAGCCGATTGTTGCAAATTCGAGCCGGGACAAGCAGTCATTGGCTCCAAATAATTCAATTGCGGCAAGGCATACTCGTCGGGCCGCCAAAATGGCCATCCGGCTACCCGCCAAGGGGGGGCCATATGGCGGGGGCCGTTGTTGGCGGCCCGAGGAGTACAGACAAACCGGAGAGCCAGGGCGAGTATGAGGAACATGAACGAACTTGATTTATGGAGTTGTGCGCGACAAGACTGAGATTCAATGATCCAAGAAGTGCAAGAACTCGCAACTGTTCGTGGACAGCGAGCGAAACGAGAACCTGCCCGTCTTTCAGCGCTGCACAACATATGTGTAACGCGGTTGCACTTTCGATAATGGCACTTGATATTTGATTGGTTAAGGCCAGCATCTATCCCTTTGGCTTTTCTACGGCCCGGCCCGCCGGGGAAAAAGGGGAGGGGGGGGGGAGGGGGGGTGCGGACCTGGCCCCCAGGCGAAGTATACCTTGGTTGGGCTCTTGGGACCGCCAAAAGGGTGGAACTGGCGGGCCCTGGACGGACGGGTTTGTAACGCCATTGCCCGGTTACCACCCTGGGCTGGGAACACGGCTGCAGCTGCTCGTGCAGAGGTACCTGACGTGCCAATCGTATGGAAGGGGCTGTCCATACATTACCAATAGAAGATATTATGTCCTTATCTTCCCCCCCCCCCCCTAAATCCATACTGCCTACCAACCCGATGGACAGCTGGTACCTGAATCTTTTAGGTAGTCTATTCCAGTTAACAACCATATTCAAGCTGCGTTCTAGCGGACTCATGCTGTCATCCACTAACAGCCCGATAGCAAGTCAACGGATACTTCGTGTTTCGGACGTATCATGGCGAGCGAGAGCTACCGGCCACCGATGTCGAACTGTTTAGCTCAACGAAGGCGGCATGCTACTAAGGTCGTTTTTTTGGTATCTCGACCCGTGAAAATAATAGCTAAGGTACCTACCTAGGTACCTTAGGTACACGGTAATTTGGCGACCAACTTTATGCAATGCGAACTGTGCCGCAGCCGAGTATAGTAGATGGGGGCTATTTCTCCCCCTGATTTTTGCATGAGGTGTAGAGCCAATCTAACAAATATGGAGTGTTCCCCCGCGCCTTTTCCATCACGCTAGACGCGACGCCCACGTACATTACACGTACCTACGCAAATACGCAAGTCAATATCGGCATACGGGCAAAGATCACAGCTCATATTACGACTTCCCTGTACAATCCCGTCAGTCATAGCCATGGACGACAAGACGATACAGCTGCCGTGGGAAGGAGAGTACGGGCCCGATGGACCGTGGCAAGCGATCAAACTCGGTGTCGGCACCATCACGGATGGCTATGATCGCGTCATCCGTGTTCCTACGGCCATGATGTGGCCAGACTGCAGAGTTACATGCAAGGTGCTGACGCCCGCCTTGGGGGCGAATATACGGCAACCAACTCGTCGTTCGTCATTCCCACGCCCGACGCGATGATCACCAATGCTGACGACACGGAGCCAATGGGAAAGGTGATTCATGAAGACTGGAGCGGTAGTCGGGTTTTTGATGTTTTGATGCTGGATAACAAAATGGGTCTCCGTTTTCCGGTCAATGCGTCGCTCGACGTCGTGGAGAAGTGGGAGTACAATCTTCCCAACGGGGGCGAGTTCTTTTCGGCACCTGTGGGGACACTCGGTCTGGGCGAACCCTACAGCTATGCCCAGGGCCCTCCGCCGGGAATCCTACAGGTGTTAAAGGCGGAGAATTCTATATCGTCCATCTTGTTCGGCCTGCATATAGGTAGCGTTGCGCTCGGCCAGCCAGCGTCGATGGTTCTCGGCGGGTACGAGCAAAATCGTGCCCTCGGATCCGTTGCTGTCTTCAAGTTCAAGCCAGGTTCGACCTTGCCAACCTTTTACCTCCTCGATGTCCTTCTCGGCACCCAACTCGGTACGTCGCCGTTCGCCAACCCCGATAGGGATGAAGGGAGCGTTTGGCAAGGGATTCGCGATAATCCTGGTGATATAGCAGAGGAAAGGACGGAAGAACTGGGGCTTAAACCTGGAACGGCGTTGGTAATACCTGACGCAACGGTCCCGTACATCTACCTTCCCCCAGGTACGTGTGAGGCCGCCGCGCGCCGGCTACCAGTAACGTGGGACGATAGGCTCGGCCTTTATCTCTGGAATATAGACGATCCAGCCTACCAACGGATCGTTCTCTCACCAGCCTATCTATCCTTTGTTTTCGCCGACCGTACCGCTACCAATATCACTATCAAAGTTCCCTTCCGCCTGCTCAACCTTACGTTGGAGCCGCCTCTCGTACGGACTCCAACGCCATACTTTCCCTGCAAGCCCTTAAATTCTACTACGGGGGCCTGGGTACTTGGGCGTGCCTTTCTTCAGGCGGCGTTCTTTGGCGTCCACTTTGAGCAAAACGCCACCTTTCTGGCGCAGGCTCCAGGGCCGGCGTTGGTACAGAGAGTTGTACGGAGTCTGGGTCCGGGCGATGCAACCTTACAAACAAACCCAATTCAGCAATTTGAGGAGTCCTGGCTATCCAGTTGGACTGTCCTCTCTTCCAGCTCTACATCGGCCGAGCCATCGGCCGAACCATCGTCAGGCGGGGACGGGGTTTTATCTACGGGACCAGTGGTGGGGATTGTTGTGGGTGCTATAGCTATGCTGGTGGCGTCAATCGCCACTCTCTGGTTCTTCTGGAGGCGGAAGGCAAAACAGAAACAGACCAGGTCGTTGCCATCTAGGGCCGAGATAAACAGGGAGTGGGCAGGATCACCCAGGGAACAGCCGGAGATGGATGGCCAGGGCAATGTGCCTGAGTTGGGAAAGCCAAACGACCACGAATTATACACGCCCCCTGTAGTACACGAGCTACCGATTGACTGGAACCTTCCCGAGCGTCAAGAACACGCAAGGTAGATCCAGTACCCCGATACGGAAACCGAGTTGCGGCAAGCTTTATCCTGTTTGGCTTAGACATTCGCAGGCCTTGTATAAATGCCGATGCGCCATCTCCCAGTTCTCAAATGCTGGGAGCACCAAAATACAGGCGTCCAGAAGTTGGAGAGATGACCGGAGCCCCCGGGTGCTATGAGCGGGGAATGTAGTGTTGGCGGCGTGTTTTCCTATATAGGTACCTGTTCTTTGTGTTTCTGTGTTTTAGTGTATTTTGTTACGTTGCTAGTTTGTCTTCATTGTTATGTTACGTACTCTCCGACCGCTCTTGGTTACCTGTAGGTAGTTGCTATATCCTGTACCGAACCTGCCTGATGTGTCCAGAGCGCCCTGCATCAGTATGTATTGGAAAACGCATCAAATCCGGTTTAGTCTACACCACGTTTCGTAAAGCTTCTACTGGGCTCCTTCCCAGTTTTCCACTTTATTACAAGCACTTCGAAAAAGTCATGATTCGCAATCCCTTCGGTACAAGCCTCCTTTAAGTCCCATTTCCCCCCTTCCCTGATCGGAACCTAAACCCGCCTGTGAATCCCCAAAATCCACCCGGAATATCTTGCCCCTTATCATAGGAAGGCCAGACATTACTGACATGAAGCCAACGCTAAGATGGAGCTGGAAGAAGCTTGTTACAACTCAAAAAAAAACCATCTATCATGTGTCTACAATAATCTTGCCATAAACATGTTCATACTCCTGAAGCACTTCTGGATCCGTACGGGCCACGTCCTCATAAAGCTCCCATGTCGGCTCCCTCCCGGTCTTCCACTTCACGAGCAGTTGACAGTTCCAGAAACCCATCACCCGCCCTCCTATAACCACACGCCTCTTTCAACTTCCACTCCCCTCGTTCCTCACATGGAGCATCCGAGCCCGCGTGAAACTCCTCCAAACGCCCATCAGACCGAATCTCATAATCATACGCCGGTGGGTTCGAGTTATCAACAAAATACGGCCTTGCGCCCTTGTCAATCTCCCGAATCGAGCCGTATCTCCGAGCAACCGGCTCATCCAGCATCGGACTCCTCCGTATCCGATACCCGGTTCCTGATTCATGGATAACAACAATATGGATCGGCCGGTGAATTGACGGGCAAAAGCGATCGCAGCCGAAGACTGCCACGATGGGAGCGGGTACCGCATGTCGAGGAGACATTGTATTGTCTTGTTTGGCCTCAGGGCAGCAGACATTTTGGGCTCGATTGTGAGTTGCATAGTTGTGGCTGTGGCTGTGGTTATGTGGGCGGTGTGTGTAAGGATTGAGTTTAGATTAAATTGGGGATCGATCGGGCACGTTGGCGAGGATTTCACTCCGCCGTGCCGTTTTTGACAGGTTGGTTGGAGCGAGTGGAGGTTGTCACAACAGGGAAGGGGGCGATGCAGCCAGTACGGTTTCTACATTATGAGCACAATTAACATATGGAGTTTATTGACTTATGTAGATACTCTTTGCCGGATTACCCCACGTAGCCCTTCAGAGTAATTTATTGGGATGGAATAGTGGAAGACTCAAGTGGTAACCGCCCCGAGCTCTGTTTCAGTTTGCGCGTGTGACCCCTTTAATCAGACAATTCAACCTCCCCGGTCATGCCCCAACCGTGGGCAGACTCATCAGAGCCCACCAGCCCACCCGTGACGTTGACGATGAACCCCGAGTTCCCCGTTCCGTCCGGGCCTGGCCGGCTGGTAGGTTTGGCCCACCAAGCCTGGTGATGGCGCAGGTCAAACGACCACTTCTCCCTCCCAGGCCCCGCAGAACGGAACTCCAGACGATATCCAACATTCTTGTCCCGGTACTTGGCCACGAGGCCTTCACCTTCATACAACTTCTTCGTACGCACTGCGTCGGCGGTAGCAACCGTATCGCGACGGTCAGGCGGCAGGGACCGCAAGGCGTTGGAAACCAGCTTTCCATCGCGGTACAACGCCGCATTGACGGTGGTCTGGTAGTATTTGTGCGGCTTGCTCACGAGGCGCATGACGGCCATCACGTAGGGCCCAGCCTTGGCCCGCACGAACAGGGCATCGGTCGCCTCCTTGGCCCACACCATCGGGAGCCATGAGCGGTCCATGCCCCCGTATGCCCGCTGCTCCGGCCCGATCAGCATCCGTTTTTCTGTCGTCTTGCCTGGGTTTGCGGGGTCGTCGATGTGGAAGGTGAGGTCGACTGTGGCGTCGGCCATGGCGATGGGGCGGAACCAGTACGCTCCAGGGGCGACCTCGGCCTCCCGGTCCGTCTTGGGTAGGGTAGGGTAACCCAAGGACCGGTGCGTCAGGTTGCCGGTGATTCTGCCAGGGGCGTCAAAGGTCACGGTAGTAGTTGATAGATCAGCCGCAACGTCAAAGCTGGCGGTCGTGCGGGCAGCGTCGTCCTGAGAGTCCTCGGTACGCCACACACCAGATACGCGACCGTGGGCAACATCGGGGCCGTCTGAGGTGACTACGGACACTGGTACCACCAAATGTTGGGACCACACCGTACCATCGCCCCAGGCGGCATTGATGGCGGCTCTGAAGCTGGCAGGGGCTTGTGAGCCGTCGCGGAAGAAGGAGACAGTGAAGGCGGCGCTGCCGTCTTCTGCCGTAGCATCAAACAGCCATGTTTCTACGGCTGTCGGGCTCAGCTTCTCCGCCCATTTTGGGAATAGGTTCCCGCTGTTGGGTAGAACTGCTGATCCCGGGATGGGTGTGTCGGCAAGAAACTCATTCCCTTGGAGGAGGGACGTGAATGGAGTTGCCGCCATAGCATCGGTCATTGGCGAGCGGTGAAGAACAAAATGACAGTCTGGTAAACACGGGCCAAGTAAATATTATGTCGGAAGAAGTACAATGATGGTAGCCCACGACGAGGGGGCGATTTGTACCCGCGAGCGAGGGCTCTAGTAATCACTCACGCCTGCGAGCTTCGATCGAATACTCCTGAAGTACTACCCATCCCTCCGGGCTCGACCCCTCAAGGCGCGTCCTCCAGGTTTGGGTTAACGAGGTTGGGGGTTCTAACCGGGATAGTTCGGCGGCATGGAGCGGTTTGGCTGACGCGGAAATTAAAGTCGTATTGAAGCGCATATGCTGCGTAGGTGCTCTAACTACACCGAAAAGCACCGAAGGAACTCGAAAATTCAGAACATCCGCATCGGAAATACCATCGGATGCAAAAAGAACAAACCCGGTCAAAATAACCCTGCGCGGCGGAATCCGGCCGCGAGTTTGGCCGAGCGTCTTAAACGTCTCCGAGCCGCACAACCCCGAGGAGCTCCGTAGGGGTTTCTGGTGTTTGTTCCTCCGGGTCGGTTCCCGGTGTAGTCCGCTTCGGCCCGGTGGCAAGGCCTGTATCGACCAGTTCAAGTTGGTCGATGTTGAAGATCATGGTCATCGTGAAGGACATTGTTGAATCTCATTGAATGTGGCTGCCATGATTGTTTACTGATTAGGTCCCCAATACAAGTTACCTTTTGGCTGCTCGGTCTGGGTCTCCAACGAAATTAACAGAGAACAGCGGTATAATCCATAAGCTTCCTGGCGTTTCGGCTATATACCGTCGATGACCTGATCGTGATAGGCTGTTTCCCACTCCGTACATTACTCATCGTGCTTCTTCAGGTATCGTTGGTGCTTTTGGTAACCGTCTTACGATCTCAAACAGCCCTACCAATTAACATTGACTTCTAATTCGTTTGTTTGGAAACAGCGGCTTATCTCACTGCGGTGCCCTGGGACCTCCCAGGAGCCATGACTTATAGTGTTCAGGTAGAAATTGGCTTGGCTGGTCAGGAGACATCAGCATACATCTAGTATCAGCAACTGTGGTCTCACCCGGATATCATCAATAGACTTTGATAGAGGAGACGATCTAATATCCTTCGCTACAGACGCCAAACTGTAAAGAGATTTCTGCCCTTATTTAACAACAAATTAACCTCCCGGTCATCAAGTAGGCCCTAGTTCAACAGCCGAGTCCGATCAATTTTGGCTACCGCTGATGCGCAATCCACTGCCGCTATCGCGAGAAGGTTTGAGTCTTGCTGGCAGAGCATAAAGCGGACGTTTAACGTGTTGATGGCCCACTCGTGCAGCTCGCGGTTGTTGTAGATGCCCGCCAGACCCATTGTCTTCCCGCTGTGCCGGCATGCTGCGCTTACTTTCTCTAGCGCCGTGCGGAACGCCCTCGTCTCAAACCGGCCGGGCATGCCCATGTCGGTGGACAGGTCGAGGCAGCCAACCAGAAGCACGTCGACCCCTTCCACAGCCGCGATGGCCTCAATGTTCTCAATGCTGGAGGCGGCTTCAATCATGACGATGACGGAGGATGCCGCCGAGTTGCACACCTCGACGATGCGCCCGATGGCCGTCACTCGCATCCCGAGGGCGGGTTGCTGCCCCCACATGGACCGCACGCCGAGCGGCGGGAACTTGCAGGTTTGAACAGCGGCGCGTGCGTCGGCTGCGGTGTGAACGTGCGGGAACACGATGCCCATGGCGCCCCCATCGAGAGCCTGCTGCACAAACCCGATACCACACTGGTATGGTACGCGGACTAGGGGGGTCAGCCCGCTAAGTAGCCCCGCACACGCAATGGCGCTGGCGTCGGCGAGCGAGAGTGTCGAGTGTTCTAGGTCGATGAAGAGCGCTTCAAAGCCGGCGTTTGCCGCTAGCTGCACCACGAGTGGGTTGGCAACCATCCGGACGCCCATGGCCTGCAACTGTGTTTAGCCCTCGTCTTGGGTAATATCGTGGTCATATTTTGTGCACCCCCTGCCGTTCTTCCTCAGAGGTACCAGAAAAGAGAGAACCATAAGCATACCTTGCAGAGGCGCCCAGCCGAAGCTTTGGTCAAGACATTGTTGAAAGATGCCATCTTGCCTGGAAGGTTGTGGATATCGGAATGCGTGAGGTGGATCAGAAGAAGTTCGGAGCAGGCCACGTTTAAGGGAGGCCATGAATACGTACGCCGAAAGGTAGCAGCTTGAACGGATCACCGGCCGATATATACTACATAATCGAGCACGACATGGACACTCGGCTGGTGAGCCCCTTTGGCCTTCTTTCTCATTTTACCGGGGAAAAGGAGGTGTACCCCTTGGACGGGGCGGCACAACCGCACCTCTTACCTTTGGAACTCTGCGTTCAGCTACGGTTTGGTTGCACCGAATTACTCCGTATGGGGCTCCGGAAAGTGGGATGGCAGTTACCATGGCGAGGGGCACTGGCAGTACGAGAGGACCCAGCTTGGCTTCAAGGCGATGGTTGATTGTCTGACATGAGATATGTCTTTGCTTGGTATAGTCTAGCTGCATATGCCAAAGTAGGTACCACACCGTACATCACCAAGGTCCTTTGGTAGAACCAGCTGGAATAAACCTCCAAACCATCCCGGAAATTTCTCGCGTGCCCCTCGCTTCGAACTTGAGAGCCCCTGAGCCCCTCCCGAGAAGCCACGCCCACATCACAACAAGTAAACGAGCTTCTGCCCCGACACCTTCTTAGCCCTGATATCATCCAGCCCACCCAAAGCCCCCTGCAAACCCGTCTCCCTGACCAGCTGCGGGTGAGTCCTCACCAGACCTTGATCCACCAAGCGCTGCAGCGTCCTCGTCCACGCCTCACAGAAAACCCTCGCCTCCGGGTTCCCCTTCCGCCCATGCGGCTCCGGCCACGCAATATCCTCGCCGACCAGCTCCGGGCCCAGCACCCAATCGGGCTTCACCACGCCCCGCGTAGCAGCCACCGCCTCGCTAAACGGATCCAGCGACACGTAGCGCCCGCCCGAGCGGCCTAGCGCAGCGTAGCACAGCCGAGTAGTTTCGGGCGTCGTGATGCAGTCCAGCGCGAAGCGCAGGCCATTGCGCGTGTGCTCGCGGATGTCGGCTGCGCAGGTGGGCAAGCTGTGGTCAAAGACCTCGTCGGCGCCGTATTTGCGCGCGAGGTCGAAGTTGCGTGCCGAGCAGGTTGCGATGACGTGGTACCCCGCGAGTTTGAGCAGTTGCACCGCCGTGGTGCCGGTGGAGCTGGAGCCGCCGCTGACGAGGACTGTGATGGGTTTGCTGCCACTGCGGAGGGCGGGGACCTTGCCGGCGTTGCCCGGCGGGGGTGGGACGAGAGAGTTGAGGGGCTCGAGCTGGGGGCCGGCGGGTAAGCCCATGGTGTGGAAGAGCGCCCAGCCGGAAGTGTACCAGGCGTTGCCCATGCCGGCGCCCTGGGCGAAGTTCCAGTCCTCGCGCATCTTGAGGACGACGTGGGCGGGGGCGACGGTGTATTGGGCAAAGGCTCCGACTTGAGGGCGTAGGGGGTTCATGCCCATGATAGCGCCGCTCACTCGGTCACCCTCGCGGAGCCCCCATTCAGAGGTCGCAACGGGCCCAGCGGACGTGATGACGCCTGAGAACTCGCATCCAAGGACGGCCCCGGGGGTGTGGAAGTCCCCGAGCATCTTTGTGTCTACCGGATTCAGGGCTATGGCCTTGACGGCCACTGCCACTTGGTCATCGTCGACCCGCGGTGGGATCGGCGCGGAGCTGGAGAGTACAATATCGTCGTTGGAGCCACCGACGAGGGCAGATTGGGTTGTGGTTGAAATAGCCATCTTGAAATTCGGTTCTTCTTCCGTTCTGTCTTCTGGTGTCTTTTCCCTCAAACATAGACACTTCCTTTAGAACCCTAAGCTGTGACTACTTTCTTGTATTCTTATTCTAATTCTTACCGGCGACCGGTATTCTAACTATCGTCGTCTCTGGAGTATCTCGGATTTGGGTTCCTCGAATGAGTCTGAAGCCCTTGTAAGTTTCGTTTCAAGTTCCCCCGTTGCATCAATGGTGGGTTGACCGAAAATGTCCGAACTTGCCCGCTCCGGTATCGCGTTTGAGCGACCTGCAGGTCTGATCTCGTTCTCTGTTGCGCTCTCCTTCCTATTCTTACTGCTGGCTACGGCCGGGAAAATCCGGAAGCAAAGAAGGAAGGTAGTAAGGAAAGATGGCAGTGCCCAGAATTCACAGGCGCCCTGTGAATTACACCACCTGACCCCTGAACAACAAAGGCGGGTGAACGATTTGCTGTGACATTCACGACTCGTTCCGTGATGGGGGATATCCGTGTAGTTATAGATCCTCGGATAGGCACTAATGTTATCTGAATTCATGAGGAGGTAGCTAGTACGGCTGTGCCACCACAAGATTGGGAAACCCATACCCCTGGGTATGCCGCCGAAGTCCTGATCCTTTCAAGATTTGTAAGACAGGAGTCACATGGACGACCAGAACGTACAACTACGAACCCCCTGCCCAGGTTGTATAGCATTGAAGGAGCCACGCGGTAGAGCCTTCACCCCCCATGTGTTGCCATCCTCAAGTACTACGTAGCAAAGCACTGGTATGGCGGATTATGGATATCACTGCGTTATTGCCGCGCGTCTTGTTGTTGCAATGTTGCTGCTCCACCAGGACGAACCAATGTGCGTATTCGTATCTAAGAAGTGATCGACATGAAGAATATGCAGGATTCGCTGTCTCCGTTGATGAACCACGTAATCTGTAAACCTTCTCGCTTGCGTCGATGTCTCACTCGTATGCCCAACGGCCAAACACCGTCACATCGATTGCATTGCAACGGTCGACAGAAATGATATGCCTTGCTGAAATCCCACTCGGCCCCCAAGCCCAACCGATCGATCCGTCCGAGCCATTCGCCGTTGTATAACTATTCCCGTTCAGAGACCCATCTTCTCCCGCAGCAGTTCCTTAACTGACCGCACCTTTTCGCCGAGGTTCCCAAATCCATCCTGGAGTTTTGCGGGTTCCACTCCTGAGCCCTGCGTAAGAATCGACACCACCATCTCCCGCGCGAGCTCACCCCCTTGGCCCAACTGTTCCTCAACGCTGTGAAGCGCAGCCAACAACATGCCAAGCGCGGCATGGATCCGGCTCACATCGGGCATGGAACCGCCACTAGGCAGCTCCCCTAGCTGAAGCGTTGGGCTGGTGGTGGCAGTCGGCGCCGGCCCTCCGAGGCTGCCGGACGGGATCCGGTTGAGGTGTGCATGAAAGTGCCCCAGCACCAGACCGTACAACCGCACCAGGAATACGTACCCGCCCAACACAAGCAACACCGTAGCCGTGCTACTCCCTCCCTCTGTCATGAACGGGTTTCCCCGCCCAAACTCATACGGAGAACCACCAGCGGCAGCGGCAGCACCTGCAACCATCATCGACAACCCGCCCACATCCGGCCCGCCGCCGCCGTACGTGGCAGCCATCCCCAACACTTGCCCCGCCAGCGCACCGAACTCCTGCGACAGGCGCAGCACGGCCCCGATCGGGTAGTGATCGAAACTCTGCGCGCTGTCGTGCAGCCACGCGCCGTTCTCGAGCGCTTCCAGCCGCTGTTGCATCTCGGCGATTAGCGCGGGCAAGCGGCGGCCTGCGACTGAGGCTGTGGTCAGGGGGTTGATATCTCCGCCCATGGCCATGGTGCTGCCGTCGGGGAGGGGGCGCGTTGGGGAGCCGGCCGATGTGGATGTGGAGGGTGGTGCAGACGCGAGGAGCTCTGGGTCCAAACAATACAAGTCGTTGGGGTTGAAATCTTGTTCGAGCCAATCCCAGTCCATCATGCTGCCGCCGCCGACGCCGCCGGCTGCAGGGTTGTGGAAGGAGGGTGGAGGGCTCTCTCCCGGCTGGTGGGGATAGTGGTGATATGGATATGTGGGCGCTGTTTCGGGTTCGCACTCGGCTAGCGTCTCGAGTGGCGCTTCCACGGTGGAAGCTGCGTGTGTCGGAGGCGGTGTAGCCCCTCCGAAGGCTTGCTCACTGGCGGAGGACGTTGTGGATAGGGGAGGGGTGAGAACTGTTGGCTGTTGGTTGGTGGTGCGCGGCGCGTTGGATCGTTTCGTCGACGCGTCTCCTTGCTTCTTGGTGTCGTTGGGCCGACTTGCACGACGCCGTCGACCAAAGGCGCATGGCACCTTGGCCCGCACGCAGCGCTCGCACACCATGCGGCCGTCCGACTCCATCGACTGGACGGTGCATTTCAACTTCTGGAGCCGGCAACGATCGCACGACGACCGTATAGATTGGAGAGGAGTGCCCACCCCCGGATGGGATTCAGTCTGAAACATTGTGGGCAGAATGATGACGGCGGTGGAAAAAACGTTAACGGTACCCGTCCAGATAAGTGCAGTGTTTCGGTATATGGCGGCATTGTTATCTCCCCTCACAGCTCTTCTACATCTAGAGTTTCTACACAAGCTATACCGTGTAGCTCCGGACGAGGCGTGGCGCGAGGTTGCATTCAATGCCGATCTTTTTGATTCTCCTGAAATGCCCTCATTCTGTGCATCCCAAGCGAAGCACGCCTCTGTCCCGCGGCGTTAAGGGGGGTGGCATGGGTGCACCGTCGGGTCAACTGTCAAGCCAGCTTACCTTGCATCAAAACACACATTACTTCGGTACCTCCCTACGCAATACACCTCTGTCAACCCGCCGCAGGGCCCGCACTGCAGGCTCTACTTTCGCTGCCGTGACGGCACACCACGACACCCACTTGACCAGCCACACAGACGGGCCGATGGGATCGGTTGGAAATGCCGGCGGGAAACCCCCCTCATCGCCTCTTAGTTTCAAAACTAAAGGGTCGCTTAACGGCTTTCTATGCTGTCCACCACACCAGCTACTAGTCGAGTGCCACGGGAAGCCACTCAGCCCTACGAGCCATACTATGGATGGTGGGGGTTAACCACGAGGGCAACGGAGATCATAACTACGCTGATGGCCACGACAACAGTACCAGGAAAGCGTGCTCCAGGTAAGGCACCAACAGGGCGGAATAGGGCCGGATAAAGGCGGCGCGGGGGGATGGAAGCTTCTCCAGGTCTCCGCTTGCATACCCAGCACAACGTGGCGAGATGGGGCCCCCACCTCCTCTGCCCCCCTCGACAGATCACACACGCCAAGGGAGGGACCGCTGAGGCTTGTTGTCTCTTGTCTGGCGGGCTCCTCCGCCGTGGGTCCCCGAGCTTATCGTGTTGGCCCTGGGGAGCTCCTCGGGATACAACCTTGGCCTCGCCAGCGTTCTTGGCTTAAGGCTGGGCACCTCTCACTGGACATGGGAATCAACATCGACATCTCAACATTCCAACTCACATACAGCCGGCCAGTTCCGTCGCAGTGGCGTCGACCATCCACCCTCCATGTTGCGGATAGGACCTTGTTTTACGCCCGTCTAGAAGCGTACACCGAGCCCCAAGCAGTCCGGCTTGTCATGTCGATAATGCCGGAGGACAACCGAGACCTTGGGGCCGAATCGTTTGTGTGGTCAATAAAGAGTTTCGCCGAGAACTTCCCTGTCAACCTGAATCTTTTAAGGGCCCTTAGCGCGAATCGCCGCCCATCTTGTTGACGCACGCGGTTCCCACTGACGCCTGTCGACTGTGGAGAGATCCAAGCTCCAAACCCCAGACGATCAGCCTGCGCTAAGAACGCCACTGCGCTGACAAAGACCCCCTCGGACTTGAAGTTGACAGGCAGCCGAGGCCGTCCCGCTGTTGGCTCCCTTCGGACCGTTCCCCTGTCGATAAACACCAGGGGGCGTTTTTGCTCTGCAGGCGGGCTAAATACGGAAAGCGGAGACGAGACGAGGCAAGCCACCTGCAACAATCCCCTGTCAACTGCTTCTCGCACATCATCTTAACAGTTGTTGACTGGCCATGAAGGTTGCGCCCGCCATGAACGACCAGACGGAAGGTCGCCCTCCTATCCGCCTTCCTCATTGACGATACGCTACAGAACAAGCCAAGCCCTAAGATTCGAGTCTCGGCCCAGGCTCAGGGTTTCAGCTGGTGCCCCCTTTTACCCTGACCCGCGCCGTCGGCCCTCTGTTGCTGTTGTGCAACATTATCCCGGGCCGGTCCCTCCAGTTGTGTCAGCAAGCAAAGGAAATTTCAATTAACGTCTCAAGTATAGTCTAAATCGACCATATTGTGTTGGGCGACGTCTGAAGGAAAGACATGGTTTGAGAAGCGCCCGCTATTGGCGGGTAATCGTGCCCAGAATCAAGTTCTACTCCCTGCCTTGCTGGTCGGCTAGGAGCTTAGCGCGGATCTGCCGGAAGGTGTGGCTGCTAGCTGCCTACGAGTCCCGTCACTAGTGAGTTTAAAGAACACTCCATCGTCTTTCTCCATGCGGTCCCCTATCTGTCTTACTCTTGGCGTGCAGTCTGGAGGTATGGAAGGCCAAATTACCAAATATGAAAGCACGCAACGTTTCAACGGCTGAACGAACACTGGATGCAAACATTCACGTCAAGGTTGTCGCTTTCGCAGTCCTCGCCGAGTTTGGAGCCTGGGCCAGTCATGGCCGGACCAGAATATACGAGAGATGGTGCCGTTTTTAATTTGAGGCTCGTCAGATATCGTACGGTTCTCGCACATACCTTGTGTTACGTTCTTTCGGGTGGGTTGGTACGGCGCCATGTGCACGTTGAGCAGGAGACCCCGATGGGAGCAGGGTGGAGGGGTGGCTGTATTAGTGTGGTAAGCAACGGGTTTGAACCCCCCTACCCCTATCGCCTCCGCGAGCCGCCCTCTGTCTCCGTCAAGCATAAAGCCCACTTCCTCCGTCGATTGCCCCGTCGAATGGCCCGTCCGAACATTATCTCCGCCAACTGATCCGTCACCGACGGCCCAAACCACGGCTATGGAACCGTCGCCGGTGCCAAACCCGCCATTCTCCACGGTCAACGACGAGTCCACCGACTCGCCAGAACCGCCGATACAACGCGGGGCGGCAGGTCTACCGCAGATGCAACCCCGGGACCGCCGGCGGGAGAAACCCCAGCTATCGTGTAACTACTGCAAACGTCGAAAGTACGCATATTCGGAACCTCCCCAGACCGGCCCCTATCTGATGGCCCTTTCAACAAAGGCCGCCATTGTGAACCGGCGCTTACTCCACCATGACCGTCTCGACTCCCTCCTGACTCCCGGGGAGATGGTTCTGGCTTCTGACTAGTCCTTCGCAGGATACGATGTGATCGTCGGCTTCCCTGTGCAGTATGCGTGGCCAAGGGCCTCGAGTTATCATGCTCGTACACGGCTCGCCCGCAGCAGACTAACCCCGCGGCCGTGACCGTGACCGAACGTCTGCAACAGCTAGAAGCTTTGGTGCTATCATTCATGCGGCAACAGCCACAGCAGCAACAGCCGCACCTCCAGGAGGGGGCAAATCTCTGGCAGACACCCGCCCGCTCTTCGATCACACCCACAATACCTTCCACCCGCTCGACCTCATCGGACAACACAGACGATGGGGCCAGCTGGCCAGAGCCTGCCGAGCATGGAAAGATGCGGGAAAACTCTCACGGCGCGAACTACGTCAGCAGCGTCCACTGGGCGGCCGTGTTGGATAGCATCTCCGAGCTGATTGACCAGTGCGACGAGAAGGAAAAGGAGAAGAAGGCGGCTTCGGATGGGGGCCCCGTACATTCACAAATTCCCGGCCCGCGTCTATTGTACGAACCTGTCAAGGCCACGAAAACAGATATATTGACCTCGATGCCGACTCGACCCGTGGTAGACCGCATGGTTGCACGTTACTTCAATGCACTAGGCATAGCACCCGGTACTACTTTATGTTTAATGTCTGCACTGAAAGTCGGATGGTGTTAACGGACAGAGCAGCTATTCTCCATAGCGCCCAATTTCTTCGAGAGGTACGGCTGGCCACCATGCTACTACCTAGTCCTCATTTTCCCCTCTCAATAACTAGAATATCAGCTGACTGGATTATTTCAAAAGTACGAGAGCTTTTGGAAGGACCCGGAGGGGACGGCCTTTGTTTGGATCGGACTTTTATTCAGCGTAATCTGTCTCGCAGCTCAATTTCAACAGCCGGGCGAGGAAGCAGCCGAGTGGTCCTCTCTGATGCGCATCCGCCAGTTCCACGACCGAATCGTCCAATGCTTGGTCCTCGGCCAATACACACGGGGCGGGCCCTACGTAGTCGAAACAATGGTCAACTACTGTGCCAGCGAGCTTTGTATCACAAAGGATACCGACGTCGGCCCCTGGCTCCCACTCGGCATCATGGTACCGCTCGCCGTGAGCCGGGGCTACCACCGGGACCCGGCTGGCTTTCCCAACATCTCCCCGTTTGCCGGAGAGATGCGACGCCGCGTGTGGGCAGCCGTCGTGCAGATGGACCTCCGACTCTCCAGCCAGATGGGTCTGCCGCACTTGCTAAAGTCGACGCAGTGTAACACGGCAGAACCGCGCAACCTGTTCGACACAGACTTTGACGAGGACGCGGTGGAACTGCCTCCATCACGGCCCGAGACCGAGGTCACCCCAGTGCTCTACTCGCTAGCTAAAAACAGGATCGACAAGATTGGCGGCCCCATCAGCGACCTCGCCGCTGACGCCAGGGGTCGTCCATACCCAGAAATCATGGCCCTCGATTCCGAACTCCACCACGCCGAGACCTCACTGCCCCCCATCTTTCGCTGGCAGCCCCTCAGCCAATCTTTCATGGTACCTTCACAAGTCCTAATGTTCCGAATCTGGCTACGCCTCGCCATACTGCGACTTGTAATATGGCTGCACCGCAAATATCTCGCCCCTTCATATAGCGACATGCAGTACGAATACTCCCGAACTGCATGTGCACGAGCTGCACTCGAAATTATCGAATTCCAACTCCTGATCGACGAGGAAACTCGACCCGGGGGGCAACTCCATCAAACGCGCTGGATGCAATCGTCCCTGATGCAGTCAACCTTTTTGTTGGGCATGAGCGTGGCATGTTACTACATGCAGCTGACCAAGGCGGCGCTCCTATCGACGGCGGTTCCAGACTTGGAGACGCGCAACCGGATCCGCGACCGGCTACGGGATACGTACCCGCTCTGGCTTCGCTGTAGTGCTGTGTCGAGGGATGCGAGAGAGGCTGCTGAACGGCTTCGCCAGCTTCCGGATTTGCAAGGGCATTTACCAGAGGTTGGGGCCCAGCCGTTGGGGCAGGAGAGCCCTGGTTCGTTTGTTCCCGCCTGCTGGGATATTTTTCACGGTACCGGTAGGCATGCGCGGGCCCTGGATGCAAACTTCGGAGATCTGGACCGTTCTGGCGTGGTTAATGCTGACACGGGTTTAGAAAGCGAGAACAAAGCTCCTCCAGGTGCCAATGGGAACTTCACATGGGATAGAGACGGGTTCTTATTTCATAATTAGCATGGCGATGGTGGAAAATCTCCTGGTTCTTAAAGAGCTGGGCGAGCTTAAAAGGGGGCAATGAGCGTGTAGTGCCCCGAGCACTGAAAGTGTGGTTGTTGTGGATGACTTGACTGAGGGGGGAATTGGCAAATATATACGAGCTAAATCACTCCTAGACTCTCAGGGGAGAGGCCCCCAGACACAAAACTAATTAATGATAGATGCCTAAACTTCTTCTACAAGAAAGAGGGTTTCGAATGGAAATAATAAATTTGCTTGAAGATGTTGCCACCATCACCTAAAACCGCACAATCATATTCTAGTAGCGGAGGACATGAACGCTATTCTAGCGCGACATCAGAACCCATACTTTTGTAGTCATGGTGAACCCACTACGCGTTGCTGGACAAGAACTCCCCGTAAATCGCCCCCATCATGTTGTGTCTGTTGTTGCGCCAGGAACCCGCCCTATCTTGCAACTCGGTGGGAACATTTGGACTTGGTAGTCTACAGCCCAAAACTCTTCCCAGCATCATACCTAACTTCTAGCATATCTCCCCCGGGTAAACAAGCGCCGGCTGTAACTGTCGGTCAAGGGTCGCGGGCAGAATCGGTAAATACTACCAATTCGCAACAACTCGGTGTTGTTCGGGAGACTCCGGAATGTGCTACGCCGCAACTTTCTCCCGGCTATGAGCACTGAGAAGCCCGAGAAATGGCACCATTCCGACGTCGAGGCGGGGAATCCGAAACGGCTCGCCGACGATGGCTGGCACCGAGCTGAAGCGCCCATGGCGCCGGGCCAGCGCTTCTCCGACCCGGCAACGTGGAGCTGGCCGATGGGCCTTACAGAGCCTGTGGGCCGATATGTATTTATCTTGTGATGTCTAATATATAACTACTTATGCCTTTGATTAGTAGCGTAGCAGGGTATTTTTGCACACCAGGGAATAGCCAACACAGCTATCTGGCACTTTTCGAGCTCTTACATGTCAGGAGCTTAACCTCTTGCCTGTATTCTTGCCGCCCACACCGTCTAGTCACTCTTTCTTACCTCCTTCAAAGACGTGATAGCAACTCACCACAACAACCGTCGTCATGAGTGCCGCAGACCAGGAGCCCATCGCCGTCATCGGCATGGCATGCCGATTCCCAGGAGGCTCGAACTCTCCGTCGAAACTCTGGGACCTGCTCAAGGCGCCCCACGACATCGCAAAGCCCATTCCTGCAGACAGATTCGACTCGGCGGGCTTCTTCCATGCGAACGGTTCGCACCACGGAGCCACTGACTGCAATGAGGCTTACTTCCTCGATGAGGACGTCACACGCTTCGACAACGCCTTCTTCAACGTCCAGCCGGGCGAGGCCGAAGCCCTGGACCCCCAGCAGCGCTTCCTGATGGAGACGATCTACGATTCGCTGTAAGAGTTACCCCTAAGCACCTTCCCCTGGAAGACTGTAACTAGCTAACAAAAATCACCATGAAGCTGTTCCGCCGGCCAAACCATCGAAGGTCTGAGAGGCTCACGCGCCGCCGTGTACGTGGGCCTGATGTGCGACGACTGGTCGCAGATGAACAGCCGCGACTGGGACCTTGTGCCGACGTACGCGGCGACAGGGACGAGTCGCGCCGTCGTGTCCAACCGCGTCTCCTACTTTTTCGACTGGCACGGCCCCAGCATGACCATCGATACGGCCTGCTCCTCGTCGCTGGTCGCGGTGCACGAGGGTGTGAATGCCCTGCGCAGGGGCGAGTCCCCAATTGTGGTGGCTGCGGGCGCGAATATGATTCTGTCGCCTGGTGAGTTACCTCCCTACCTTACCTTTGCAACGGCGTATCTTGGCTATGGGAGCACAAAGTGCTGATGTTGGTGCACTGCGTAGGAATGATGATTGCTGAGAGCAACCTGCACATGTTGTCACCCACGGGGCGGAGTAAGATGTGGGATGCCTCTGCTGACGGTTATGCCCGTGGCGAGGGTATTGCGGCGGTTGTGTTGAAGCCGCTGAGCGCTGCATTGAGAGACGGTGATCCCATCAACTGCGTGATCCGTGGTACCGGAGGTATGTGGACCTTTTAGCCTTCTTGTGCTCCTTGTCATCGCATGACTGACTTGGACAATGTAGTCAACCAGGACGGCAGGACCCCTGGCTTGACGATGCCGAACAACGTGGCCCAGGCGGACCTCATCCGCGACACATACGAGCGCGCCGGGCTCAACATTCAGGACCCGAAGGACCGCCCGCAGTTCTTCCATGCCCACGGCACTGGTACGCCGGCCGGCGACCCGCAGGAGGCCGAGGCCATTTCGCGCGCCTTCTATGACGGAGGAAGCGTGAAGGATCCCCTCTTTGTAGGATCGATCAAGACCGTCATTGGGTCCGTTCTCTGCTGCTCTCACTGTCACTCTGTCAACATAATTTCACTAACTTGAACTCACCTCTAGGCACACTGAGGGTACTGCTGGCCTCGCCAGTCTGATCGGCACCTGCCTGGCCATGCAAAACAACACCATCCCTCCTAACCTTCACTTCAACACGCTGAGCCCCCGGGTCGCTGAGTTTTGCGATAACCTCCGCATCCCGACCAAGGCCCTGCCCTGGCCAGCCCCAGTGGCTGGACAGCCGCGCCGCGCCAGCGTCAACAGTTTCGGTAAGTCTTTGTCCAGGACCCAGATAGCATATGACTTTGCTCACAAGAATGCCACGCAACAGGCTTCGGCGGCACCAACGCGCACGCCATCATCGAGAGCTACGATACCACCCCCAGCAAGCAGCGCATCGTCATCACCAAAGTGCCCGCCTTCACCCCGCTGACCATCTCGGCCGCCTCCGCCTCCGCCCTCCGCACCACCCTATCTGACCTCAGCGCCTACGTGCTCGCCCACCCGGACACCGACCTGCGCAACCTCGCCTACACGCTCCAGCACCGGCGCTCCACGCTCGCCTTCCGCAAGGCCATCGCCACGGACAACCTGGACTCCCTCGTTGGCACCATCGACGCGCTGCTCGGCGAAGGCGGCGCGGGCGACGGCGGCCTGACCGCGCGCTACTTTGACTCGCCGGACCCCAAGATCTTGGGTGTCTTCACGGGCCAGGGCGCGCAGTGGCCGCGCATGGGCGCGCTGCTGCTCGAGCAGTCTCCTTACGTCGGCGAGCTGTTGACCCAGCTGGACCAGGCCCTGGCCACGCTGCCGGAGGGTGATCGGCCCGACTGGACGCTGCGCGAGCAGATCCTCGCGGATGCGAAGCAATCGCGGTTGTCGGAGGCGGCGATCTCCCAGCCGCTGTGCACGGCAGTGCAGATCGTGCTGGTGGATTTGTTGGGGCTGGCGGGGATCAGGCTCCATGGCGTGGTCGGCCACTCGTCCGGCGAGATCGCGGCGGCGTATGCGTCCGGGTACTTGTCGGCGACGGATGCGATTCGCGTGGCGTACTACCGTGGTCTGTACGCGAAGCTGGCTAGTTCGCCAGCGGGTCGCGGGTCCATGCTGGCGGTTGGTACGTCATATGAGGATGCGCTCGAGTTCTGCGAGCTGGAGGAGTTTGAGGGCCGCATCAAGGTGGCGGCGCGCAACTCGTCGAACAGCGTTACACTGTCTGGTGACGAGGACGCCATCGAGGAGGCCCTTGAAATCTACAAGGATGAGGGCCGATTCGCCCGCCAGCTGCGCGTCGATACCGCGTACCACTCGCACCACATGGAGCCGTGCGCGGTGCCGTACCGTGATGCCTTGGTACGGTGTGAGATCAAGGTAGGTGAGGGGAACGGCATCCCCTGGTATTCGAGCGTCGTCGAGGGCCATGTCATGACCCCAACGGACGTGTCGCCGCAGTACTGGGTCGACAACATGACTAGTGCGGTTCTCTTCTCGCCGGCCGTAGCGCATGCCGTCGCTGAGGGTGGGCCGTTTGATCTCGGCCTGGAAGTTGGCCCCCACCCGGCGCTTAAGGGCCCATGCCTCGATACCGTCGAGGAGGCGGCCGGGCATCGGATCCCCTACACGGGCCTATTGGGCCGGAACAAGAGCGACGTCCTGGAGCTCTCCTCAGCGCTCGGGTTTATCTGGACACAGCTGGGCGCCGGTTCTGTCGACTTCGACCGTCTTGAGAGAGCTATTTCGGGCGGTCCGTACCCCAAGAAGGTGGTCGCCGACCTGCCGCTGTACCCCTTCGACCACTCCCGCTCTTTCTACAGCCTCACACGTTTCTCGGGCGCCCACCGCAACATGCACATACCGCCCAACCCTATCCTCGGCCGCCGGTGTGTCGAGACGGAGACGTCTGACGAAGTCTCGTGGCGTAACATCCTCAAGTCAGGCGAGATCAGCTGGCTCCAGGGGCACCAGCTTCAGGGTCAGACTGTCTTCCCTGCCATGGGCTACATCGCCATGTGTGTCGAGGCTGCAGCCGTCCTCGCAGGCCCCGATCGACCTCTCGGCCTGGTCACACTCGAGGACGTCATTATCGGTCGCGCGCTCGCCTTCCAGAACGAAAGTGTTGGCATGGAGTCCAAGGTCACAGTCAAGATTGAGTACACTAGCGACGATGAGCTCCGCGGCCACATCGCCTGCCACTCCGGCCTGCCTTTCGACAGCGCCGCACCCCTGGCTCTGAACTTCAGCGCCACCCTCCACGTGCGCTTCCACGAGCCCCGCGCGGACACCCTCCCCGCAGTGCGCGCCGACGAGATCAGCCTGGTCAAGACCGACCCCGGCCGTCTCTACTCGCAGTTCACGCAGCTGGGCTACAACTACAGCTCGCCCTTTACGGGCGTCAAGGCGATCCAGCGCAAGCGGGGGTTCGCGACGGGCGACATCGAGGACGTCTCGGGCGAGGGCTGGGAGGACCAGCTGATCGTGCACCCGGGCTGGCTCGATTCCGCTTTGCAGACAGCGTTCGCTGCCTACTCGTACCCGCATGATAATCGGCTGTGGGCGCTGCATGTTCCCACTGAGATCCGCACCGTGTCTATCAACCCCTATTTTACCGCGCGGGGAGCGGGTGGCCGGACCCGGCAGCTCCAGTACCAGTCCACGGCGCGCGAGGGACTGGGAGCGCCTGTAGCTGCTGACATTGATGTGTTTGCTGCCGGCGAAGAAGAGGGCCATGCGTTCATTCAGCTGGAGGCGGTGCAAGTCAAGCCGTTTGCTGCAGCTACCGCGCGAGACGATGCTCTCCTGTTCGCGCGGTTTGACTACCGCCTTGCTAGCCCAGATGCCATTGCGGCTGTCGAGGGCGACGACTTGCTCCCTCCCAAGACCGAAGCGGTTGTCGAGACCATCGAGCGCGTCGGCTTCTACTACCTGCGCCGCGTACACGAGACCATCACGCCGGCCGAGCGCGACGCCACGCTACCGCACTTCCGCCACCTTATCGACCTGTGCGGACGTGTGGTGCCTCTGGTGGCCGCCGGCGAGCACCCGCATGTCCCACGCGACGCCATCAACGACTCGGCGTCGTACATCCGGTCGCTGATCGCTCGGTACCACGACCGGGCTGACATCCAGCTGCTCGAGGCGGTGGGCGAGAACCTGGTCAGCGAGATCCGGCGCAACGGTATTATGCTAGAGCACATGATGAAGGACGGCATCCTCGACCGCTTTTATGAGGAACTCGCCGGTCTAGACGTCGCCAACGTCTGGATCGCCCGCATGGTTGCCCAGGTTGCCCACCGTCACCCACACCTGCGCATCCTCGAGATCGGCGCCGGCACCGGCGGCACCACACGTACCGTACTCCCCATGCTGGGTGACGCCTTCCAGAGCTACACCTTCACTGATATCTCGGCGGGTTTCTTCGAACGTGCCCAGGAGCGGTTCCGCACCTATGCCGACCGTATGGTGTTTGCCACCTACAACATGGAGCTGACCCCCGAGGAGCAGGGCTTCGAGGAGGGCAGCTATGATGTCGTGCTGGCGTCCAACGTGTTGCACGCCACCGGCCGCCTGGACGACATGATGGCGAACACGCGCCGCTTGCTACGGCCGGGCGGTTACCTGATGATGTTGGAGTTCGTCAGCAACGACCGCACAGGTATCACCGCCTGCATGGGTGGTCTCCCCGGCTGGTGGGGTAACGGCATCGTCGACCCCGCCCGCGGCGACGGACCCTGCCTGACGCCAGCCCAGTGGGATGAGCTGGTACGCCGTCATGGCTTCGGCGGTGTCGACACCCACTGCCCTGTCGAGAAGCACCTACAGTGGTACACGGTGCATCTATGTCAGGCCGTCGACGACCGTGTGCTCGCCCTACGCGACCCTCTAGCCTCCCTCGAGCCAGCAGCCACGCTCGCACCACCTCCCACCGAGCTCGTCATCGTTGGCGGCACCACAGCAACCGTCTCCAAGCTCGTCGATGAGGCCTCCAGGCTGCTTGCCTCCCGCTACACCACTATTTCACGGGTGGCCACCCTGGAAGAGCTGCACGAGCGCGGCTTCCCCCTAGGCAGTTCCGTTCTCTCCCTCACCGAACTCGACCACCAATTCTTCGAGCATCGCACCGAGGCCAAGCTCGAAGCCCTCAAAGCCCTCTGGCGCACCGGCGGAAGCATCATCTGGGCCACCCGCGGCGTGCGCGACGCCTCCCCCTACTCAGCCATGATCCTCGGCCTGGCGCGCGTAGTCCGCTTCGAAAACCCTAGCATCAACCTGCAAATTCTTGACTTCGACGAGGCTCCCACTGCAACCACGCTCGCCGCCGACCTCGTCCGCCTCGAGATGGGCCGGCACTGGAAGGAGGAAGGCGCCAACATCCTTTGGAGCGTCGAGCCCGAGGCGCACTACGAGAACGGGAAGCTGTTTATTCCGCGCATGTACCCCGATCGGGAGGCTAACGCACGCTACAACACCCAGCGCCGTACCGTGGCTAGGGAGGTTGATCCCCGTGAGACGAGTGTGGTGCTGGAGCCTGCGGGCCCCGCGGGGGATGCGTTGGAGCTGTGCGCACCTTCACCCCTGCGTGTTTCCCCGACGCCTAGGCCGGGTGCTGAGAAGACGGTTGAGATTCTGGTCGAGCAATCCGTGCTGCATGCCGTCAAGGTTCCTGATGCTGGGTTTTTCTCACTGTGTGCGGGTACTGATGCGGAGACAGGCCGGCCGCTGCTTGCGCTGGTGGACTCGCCGGTCGAGTCCCGCCTGCGTGTGCCCGTTGGGTGGACGGTGCAGCTGCGCGAGCCGCTGTCCCGTGCTGCGGGTTTCTCCCTGGGCGATGTGGCGAGCCATCTTGTGGCTAGTGCTATTCTCGCTGGTGCTCCGGGCTTTGGCTCGCTCGTTGTGCACGAGGCCGACGAGTCCCTCAAGGAGGCGTTCGGTCGGGAGGGTGCCGGGCACGGCGCCCATGTGGTGTTCACGACCGCAAACAAGACAAAGACGAGGTCGGGCGCCGATTGGGTCCTTGTGCATGAGAAACTCCCCGGTCGTCTGGTTCAGAAACTCCTGCCGAACGACATTTCGGGCTTTGCTGACCTGTCCCACTCCGAGGGTTCGGCGACTGCCCAGCTGCTCGCTCGCTCCCTCCCACCGTATACTCCCACCACGACCGCGCAAGACGTCATCCGGGCCCAGGCCGGCGCGTTCCCTGATATTTCTCCGCAAGATGTCGGTGCCGCTCTCAAGACAGCGTGGCAAGGGGCTAGCCGGAAACGTAACGTGCCGCGCAACAAATCTCAGGCCAGCACTACCCCTGTTCTCCCTCTCCAGGATGTTGGCCGTAGCGGTGCCCGCCATGCACCTCTGACCGTCGTCGACTGGAACACGAACTCGGTCTCTGTGGCCCTGCGGCCCATCGACGCCGGCACCATCTTCCGAGCCGACGGCACCTACTTCCTGGTCGGTCTGTCGGGTGAAGTCGGCCAGTCCCTCTGCGGGTGGATGGTAGCCCATGGAGCACGGCACATCGTTCTCAGCAGTCGCCGGCCAAAGGTGCACCCGCGCTACATCGAGGAGCTCGCCGCGCTGGGGGCCGAGGTCCGCGTCATGGCGCTGGACGTCACCAAGCGTGAGGCCCTCCGGGCGTGCTACGATACCATCCGCGCCGAGATGCCGCCAATTATCGGTGTTGCTAACGGCGCACTGTTGCTCGAGGACGCTCTGTTCGACATGGTTCAGTTTGAGACCCTGCAGCGCACGGCGCCGCCCAAGGTCGAGGGCAGTGCCTTGCTAGATGAGCTGTTCTACGACACGCCGCTGGACTTCTTCATCCTGTTCACCTCCGTCGCCAATATCACGGGTAACACGGGTCAGTCGGCCTATGTCATTGCCAACCAGTTCATGACGGCCCTGGCCGCCCAGCGACGTGACATTCGCGGAGTGCCCGGCTCGACCATCGCCATCAGCTCCGTTCAGGGGTTGGGCTACCTCGAGCACTCCGACATCGACAAGGACCGCCTCGTCCGCTGGGGTTACCGCAACATCTCGGAGCAGGATTTGCACCTGCTCTTTGCTGAGGGCGTCCTCGCTGGCCGCCCAGGAGCTTCGGGCATCGCCGAGGTCGTCACCAGCATGTCCCCGTTCCGTGACAGCGTTGAGATCCAACCTAACCTACGCTTCGACCCCAAGTTCCGCCACTACATTCTGCAGCAGGCTGAGGATGGCGCTGGTGGCAACAAGGGCGGCGCAGGCGCTGGCAGCGGCAAGCTAGTCCGCCCACGTGCCCGCCTCGCTACCGTCACGTCCCAAGCGGAAGTGTTCGCCGTGGTGCAGGACTCCCTCACCGAGAACCTGAAGCGCATCCTCATGATGCCTGCCACCGAGACTGTTGACCCACTGATGTCGCTGGTCGAGCTAGGTATTGACTCCATCATGGCCGTCGACCTACGTACCTGGTTCCTCAAGGAGCTCGACGTCGACGTGCCAGTCCTGAAGATCTTGAGCCCGGGTGAGACGGTCAAGTCGCTTGCCGAGGAGGCCATGGCCAAGATCCCCGCCGACATCGTCGACCTCTCAAAGCTGGCAGAGGGCGTTCCTGACCTCGGCAGTGCACCGGCTACTGCGGCCCAACCCATCCAGCCCGCCCCGGTCCCTGTCACTAAAAAGGCCATTGACGAACAGGCGAGCGAGGCCAGCGGTGTTAGCGCCACCACACCTTCCACGCGTGCTGAAACGGACGCGAGCAGCTCACCGGCCCTGGTCTCTACCCCAGGCACATCCTTGGAGAGACCCGACCACGAAGAGGACAAGCAGCTCTTCCAGCCACCTCCCAGACCCCAGGCCGCCGCCAGCACCAAGGAAGACGCCGACAGTTGGCGCAAGGCCATTGCCCGCGCTTCCACTGAGCAGGTTGAGCACATGACGTTCGGTCAGAGACGCTTCTGGTTCCTGAGCCACTACGTCGACGAACCCACGACCTTCAACATCGCCTACCTGGGCAAACTCACAGGTCGGCTCCGCGTCAATGACCTCGCCAAAGCCGTCGAAAAGGCCGCACAGCGCCACGAGACTCTTCGCACGCGTTTCTTCTGGTCCAGCGACGACAGCCGGACGCCCATGCAGGGGATCCTGTCACAAACGTTGGTGCGCCTCGAAACGGCCACCATCGAGACCGAGGCCCAAGCATCAGAGGAGCTCGAGGCCATGCGCAAGTACGAGTGGAACCTGGGCGACTGGGTGCCGCTGCGCATAAAGCTGCTCACGCTCTCCGAGACGTCGCACTTCCTCATCCTCGGCTCCCACCACATCTCCATGGACGGTCACAGCTTCAGCGTCTTCCTCCTCGACATCCACCAAGCCTACAACAACCCAGCCCGCCCCCTACCCCCCATGCCCTCCACCTCGCAAGCGCGGGCCTTCGGCGCGCACCAGATCGCCGCCTACGAGAGCGGCCAACTGCGGCCCGCGATCGAGCACTACCGGGCCACGCTCCCCGCCGCCGATCTCGCGCGGCCCATCGAGCTCTTCCCCTTCGCGCGCACCAAAGTCCGCCCGCCGCTCGACCGCTACGGCACGCACGTCGCGCGCGCCCACCTCGGCCCGGACACGACGGCCAAGCTCAAGACCCTCGCCCGCGGCCGCCGCGCCACCTCCTTCCACGCCTACCTCGGCGCCCTGCAGGCCCTGCTCTTCCGCCTTCTGCCCGCCGATACTACCGAGCGCGTGTACATTGGTATTGCGGATGCCAACAGGCTGGATAGTCGGTTCGCGGCGAGTGTAGGGAATTTCCTGAATGTGCTGCCGTTGAGGTTTGATCGCGACGCCAAAACGTTTGGCCAGGCCATCGAGACGGCGCGCGACAAAGCGCGTGATGCGCTCAAGCACTCGGCGCTGCCGTTCGATTTGTTGTTGGATGAGGTGGGTGTGCCGCGGTCGAATGCGTGGGCCCCTGTGTTCCAGGTGTTTATGAACTACCGGCTGGTGGTCAAGGAGCATGCCGACAAGCAGTGGATCGGGTGCCGTATTGGTGAGGAGCGCTGGCACACGGCTCGCACCGGGTATGATGTGGCGCTGGAGATTGTGGAGGACCATGATGGCGCGACGTTGGCGATGCATGTGCAGCAGTCGCTGTACGATGCCGATGCGGCCGAGTTGTTGGTGAGGAGCTTTGCGAATGCGGTGAAGGAGTTTGCGGCGAAGGGTGATGCGATGGAGACGGGGAAGTTGCAGAAGTGGGATAAGGTGGACGTGGAAAAGGCGTTGGAGATCGGGACTGGTAAGTGTGGTGGTGCCCTTAGATTTAATCCCCCAGCTCCTTTCCCCTGGTCCGTCTCAATTGCCACATTCCTCCTCAGAATGTCCCGACGCCATTCTTGGGATTCACGCTCTGACATCTCTATAGGACCCGCCCTTAACCTCGAATGGCCCGCAACTGTCGCCCACCGCATTGACGAGGTCATAGCTGAGAAGCCCACGGCCGTCGCCCTCAAGGATGGCCTTGGGAACGTCCTGACATACGCTCAGATGGACGCACGCGTCGAGAGCATTGCCAACGCCCTCCGTGTTCGGCTACCCCACAACACCGATAACAAGCCCGCCGTTGTTGGCGTGTTCCAGGCCCCGTCTGCAGACTGGATCTGCTCCCTGGTCGCCATCCACCGTGTCGGCGCCGTCTACCTGCCGCTGGATCTCCGTAACTCGATCCCCCGCTTGAAGAGCAACGTCGCTGTGGCACACCCGGCTGCCATCCTCGTCGATGCCGAGACCGCACACCGCACGGTTGAACTGGAAATCAAGGATGCCGTCCCCGCTATCGATGTGTCCCGCCTCGCCGCCAGCGATGTGGGCAAGAGAGCCGCAGACACCGCCGCCGCCCGCCCCGACCAGCCCGCGTATATTATCTTTACCAGCGGCTCAACCGGCGAGCCCAAGGGCATCGTCGTGACCCACGCCGGCCTGCGCAATAACCTCGAGGGCTACCACCGTGCCTGGAATATCCCCTCGCTTGCCGGCGTCGTCCTCCAAAATGCCTCTTTCGGCTTCGACGCCTCCCTGCTCCAGGTCTACGCTGCGCTAACCACCGGCGGCTGTCTGCTCGTCGTGCCAGCCGATGCCCGCGGCGACCCGGCCGAGGTTACTCGCCTGATGATCGAACACGGCGTGACTATGACCCAGGCCACGCCCTCAGAGTACGAGATGTGGCTGCGTTTTGCGCCCGATCAGCTGCGCCGCTGCACTTCCTGGAAGGCGGCCTGGTTTGGCGGTGAGCGTGCCGCTCCCGGCCTGGTCCGCAGCTTCCGCGACCTGTGCGAGACCCTGCCCAACCTGAACGTCTACACCAGCTACGGCCCGACGGAGTCGACCATCTCGGCCATGAAGGGCGTGGCGGACGTGCGTAACAACCCGAACTTGACCGTCCCTGTCCCTGGCCGCCTACTGCCCAACTACACGGCCTACCTCGTGGACGACGAGATGCGCCCGCTACCTATCGGCGTGCCAGGCGAGATCCTCCTCGGCGGTGCTGGCGTCGGCAAGAATGAGTACCTCAACCGCCCCGACCTCACCGCACAGGCCTTCCTCTCCAGTCCCTTCTCTGTCCCCGGCGACGGCGGCAAGCCCGCACGGCTGTACCGCACCGGCGACTACGGCCGGCTGGACAAGTCCGGCTTCCTTGCCATCGAGGGCCGTATTGCCGGCGACACCCAGGTCAAGTTGCGCGGGTTCCGCATCGAGTTGGCCGAGATCGAGCGTGTCATGTTGCGTGAATCTGACGCCAAGCTCGCGCAGGTCGTCGTGACCGCCCGGGGGGTGGATGACGGACAGGAAGACGGCTTCCTCGCCGCGCACGTCGTCTTCGACAACCAAGACATCGACGCCACGGAAACCGCCAAGATCCTCGACAAGCTCCGTTCTCGCCTGCCCCTCAGCTTGCCGCAGTACATGTGTCCGGCTGTGATCGTTCCCCTTGCCGAAGTCCCCCTGACCTCCAACTCCAAAGTGGACCGTCGCGCCGTGCAGGCCCTTCCCCTCCCCGAGGCCACCTCCACCTCCACCGCCACCGACGGCCCAGCGCAACCGCTCAGCCCCACCGAATCACGCCTCGCGACCCTCTGGGCGGGCGTACTTCCGCAACGGGGTGGTGGTGTGCTGCAACCGCGGTCCGATTTCTTCACCGCCGGCGGCAACTCGCTGCTGCTGGTCAAGCTGCAGGCGGCGATCAAGCGGGAATTTGGAGATTCCCCACGCCTGAGCAAGTTGATGAGTGCCACCGAGCTGGGTAGCATGGCGGCGCTGCTGGAACAGGCTGGCGCTAGCAAGTTGGACTGGGAGCGCGAAACTGCCCTGGACCTGCCGCAGGGTGTGGTGGTGCCAGCGAAGGCGAGTGGCTCTAGCCTGCGCGTGCTCGTTACAGGAGCCTCCGGATCACTGGGCAAGCGCATCGTGCGCCGCATGGTGGGCGACAACCGCGTCGCGACCGTCGTGTGCCTGGTGCGACCGACCGAGGGCCGCGACCCAGCAACCCTCTTCTTCGCCGAAGGTCAAGCCGACAACGCCAAGGTCCGCGTCGTGCTCGCCGACCTCCCAATTATCCCTGCCAACCACCCTGATCTCGCCATCGACACCATCGACGCAGTCATCCACTGCGCCGCCGACCGCTCCTTCTGGGACGGCTACAGCGCGGTCAAGCCCGTCAACGTCGACGCGCTCAAGACCCTCGCCTCCCTCTCCCTGCACGCCGGCGCCCACCTGCACACCCTGAGCTCGGGCGCGCTGGGCGCTTTCGAAGACCCCAACGACTACGACAACACCCAAACCACGCTCCCGCGCCCCAGCCCTGCCGACGGCTACCTCGCCTCCAAATGGGTAGCGGAACGCTATCTAGCCCGCGCCGTGCGCGAAACGGGACTCCGCGCGACGGCGCACCGGCCGAGCGAGGCCATGCCGGCGTCGGAGCGTGAGGGCAAGGAAGTGCTTGCCAACATGGCGAACGACATGCTCCGGCTGTCGGCCAGTCTCGGCGTGCGCCCCGATTATGCGCGCTTGTCGGGATCGTTTGACGTGGGGAGGTTGGAGGATGTGGCGGCGGCAGTGGTGGGTGAGGTTACGGGCGGGTTTGGGCAGGATGGGAAGGGCGAGGGGATGCGGACGGTTTCGTATCCGGGGATGGCGCGCGTGGGGATTAAGGAGTTGGCGGAGTATGCCGAGACGTTGCTGGAGAATGGCGGCGCTGATGCGGATGCTGTGAAGGCGCTGCCTACGGTGCCTGCGCTGCACTGGGTTGGTTTGGCGAAGCGCGCTGGGTTGTTTGAGTGGCTATTGACCGCGCAGCATTTGGTGGTTGATGATGACGAGGGTCGCAGGATTGTGTCTCGGCGTTAAGTTGAGAAGTTGACATGATCGGCGTTATTTCAGCTGGGTTGTGATTTTTGCGAATGGGATTGGCGCTCAGGTCAGTTTGCTTTGTATGTATGTACATAAAATTTCCGTCTCTCCTCAGACAGGTTCCAAACTGGTATCTATCGTTTAGACCAAAAGCGAGTTGATGCAGGGACGGCAAGAATGAGATGTGAATCGGGATTTGTTGGCTACCCGCAGTAGTTATTTTCCAAACCTACCGGTAGGAAATCCGAATAATAGTCTCAGACCGCCTTATGTTGGGCTCAATTCCAATCGCAGGGCATCAATCAATCCACTAGCTGCATGCGATGTGGCTGGCGTGCATAAGTCAGACATCCTGATATAAACCAGTGGTTGGGCATACCCCCATGTTTGCTACCAGCCACCCGTGAGGCCTGAAATCCGTTTCCCTTTCCTCAGTTTTACAGAGACAAACGCCTACTACTTTTACCAGAGCTGAGTTCCATACTCTCCCAGCACACCGCGAAGCCAACCTCCGGTGCCTTTCGTACTTCGTCCAGACTTTTATCCAGACATCATGAAGGAGTCACAGCCCCCTTATCCAGACAGGTACCCTCACATAAAAGAAATTCCAGAGCGGTAAGCTCAAGCACCTACCTATCCACCGTTATGATTAACTCCTGAACTTACGTCTCACCCCCTTGAAGACTCAATGAGCAACACGTCCACACCACCAAAGCCCTCGGTTTCCTCATCCACCCCAACATCCAACTTGGCACTTCACCCACCCTCAAAATAGCCGACATCGGCACCGGCACCGGCATCTGGCTCCTCGACGTGGCCGCCACGCTCCCCGCCACGTGCCAGCTCACGGGGTACGACACGTCCTCGGCCGGCTTCCCGCCCCCGCAGGCATGCCCGCCCAACGTATCCTTCCGGACCCATAGCATGTACCGGCCCTTCTCCGCGTCGGAGCTGGGCACCTACGACCTCGTGGCCGTGCGCTTCGTGAGCAGCGCCACGACGCGCGCCGCCTGGTCCCGCGTCGTCGCCAACCTGACCACACTGCTCAAGCCTGGCGCCGGCTGGCTGCAGTGGATCGACTCGTGCAATTTCGCGCTGTACAACGCCGTCCCGGGCACGCCGCGCACTGCGTGCAGGGCTCTTTATGACGGCGCCGTGCGCGCTGCGGTTGCTCATCATGGTGGTCGCAAGGATGAGGATGAGGTGGTGATAGGGCTTATGATGCGGGAGAAGGGGACCGTGAGGAGGGAGGAGGTGTTTCGGGAGGCTGGGCTGGTGGAGGTGCAGGAGGATGTGTTTTCGACGGATCGGTTGCAGGAGCCCGAGTTGCAATTGCGGGAGAAGGGAACCAGGAATGTTATTGGTTGTTTTGTGGGATGCTTGGAGGCTTCGATCGGGGTGGACGGGAGCGCATGGACTAAAAAGAGGATTGAGATGGTAAAGGAGGAGGCCATGAGGGAGATTGATCAAGGGGTTTATCATACACTCGATCAAATTTGTATTGTCGGGAGAAGAGTTGGTGGTGGGGTCTAATTCCGTTACTCGGAGCCGCGGCTCATCACCTCATTCCGGGACAAGAGGGCCCTAGATAATGGGGGCTGAAGACTGGCGGATTATAATTACATCCCCGAGGTACCCTAAGAGCCGCTTTGTGCCTGTTCGGTGGATGGTGTCGAAACCTGAGCAGTTAGTACTTCTGCTATACTTTGAAGACGTACAGCACGGTATCCAGTACCTGACGAGTGCAGGTACTAGTCAGCGTTGTCGTCAAATCCACCAAGTGAGATGCCATCTCTACATGAACTCACAAAGAAGATGCGACGACCCAGTGGAAGCAGAAACACGAGGAGCAACCGATTTAACTCGTTTTCTCTCCCTTACTAGTCCAGCCGAATTACCTGTCAGTCTCCAAAAGACCTCCGTCTAGTCACGTCGCGGCCACCCACGGAACTGATTTTGAGTTTGATAAAGATTTAGCATCCCGCCTACGTACGCTCGTACGTAAAACCTATCCCGGTCTCCGTGTAAACGGTACATGGAGATTGAAGACTTCCTTTCATTGGACCGACCAATCACTAAACCATGGCTGACTCGCATCGGAATCCTCGCTCCCCCAGTCTCTTCGGCAAGTGTTGGTCATGTGGAGATTCTCCAAAGCAGTAATATTATGTGGTAAGGTGTGTAGGACATGACAATTGTTCCTCGTTTTGAACATTGGCGACCCCAAGTCTCCCCAGATCACGACCAGGCTCTACGATCGTTCAAACGGGAAACGATGAGCGACAAGCCTGGGAATCTCAACGGGATGACTCGCACATTCATTCCTCCGTCTTACTCTCACCACCATGGTTATCCAGCTCGTATCTTCCCGCGTTCAACCTCTCAACCATGGCCAGCGGATCCCGCGGCAAGTCATCGGAGCCTTGGGACAGCAATTATTCAACACTTACCCAAAAGTCGGGTGCTTCATCATGCAGCCGGAACGCAACCAAACACGCGCTACAGGGCTGAAAACCCGGTCGTCTCCCACGTTCCGCTGCCAACGGAGGCTGCAGCCGCTCTATCGAATCATATTACCCGCATGCAGCCGATCGAGGGTCAGCTGCTGTGTTGTTTCCAGCGCCACAACAAGGATGCCAAGCCCCAACTTCGTATTACCTTGGGTCGCACAGCGGTCCCCGAAAACAGCGTGACATCGTGGATGGCTAGATTAAAAGCCGGTGATGTCTGCGTGGCATGCCTCGCATGGGTCGGCCTTGGCTGACGAAAATAACTGATGGGCGTTGTGGATGGGAGCTGGAGCCTGGACGCCTTGCTCGGCGAATGTAAGATGGGCGAATATAAAAGAGGCTGCCCAACTTCCAGTTACCTGGGTTGAGCAGTCTGAGCTGTTGACATCCATCCGCCTTATTGCAACATATTGTCCAGTTCACAGACTCAAGGGGTATCATCCGCAACAAACACCATGAAGTACCTCAACATCCTCGCCCCGGCCCTCGGCCTTCTGGCCAGCACTTCCGCCATGCCACTTGAGGAGCGTGACGACGTCCAGACTGTCCACCTCACCTTCCACGGCGGCCCGGCCGAGTACTCCCTTGCCATCCCCGCCGACGGCAGCTTCCACGCAACAAGTACGCAACCCCCTTCCTCTCTCACCCATAGCCATAAAGTAGGGCACTAACAATCCACCTCCACACAGACAACAACATCGCCGTCAACATCATCGACGCCCCAGACTACAACGCCTACTACCAATGCCACTTCCAGATCAACGGACAGGCCACGCTAGCCAGCAGCATCTCTTCGACGGGCGTCAACCAGATCCTCGTCGGGCCCCCCTCGCCTATCACGGGCGTCAGCTGCCAAGGCATGTGCGTGCCCACCTACAGCGACTGCTACCGCAATGGCCAATATGTTGGGCCGTGCTGTGCTGGGTACTGTGCGGCGAATAAGTGCCGGCCGTGGGTTAGCCCCTTTTGAGAATGAGCGGTGAGCTGTGGTAGGATGGGGTTTAGACTTCTTTTATATATTTATTCAGCTTTTGGGGGTTGTCAATATTTCATCCGCGGACTGATGTAAAGGAAGTTATCGACGCAGATTGATCGACTCTTGCATCGATGAGAAGCATGAAGTACAGCTGCCTTGCATCCCGGCAGTATACGTTGTTCATCATTCGCGCTCATATTTTCCCGATCTTGAATGAAAGGTCCACATCTGTTTTATTGTTGATCCGAAACCGTTGCTGGAAAGCTGCCCATCCATGATTCAGGACGGTTGCCCTCCCACACTTCCAAATCATCCAAGCATCATATCAATGCCCATATCTGTATTCTTCATTGTCTAGGCGGTGCCGTATGTCCCCCCCAGTTTTCACTTTACCATGGCTATAAACACATCCAGTGTGGATATGGGTCTTCTGCATTGTCTAGCAATATCCCCTTTGACCACGACCGTACCTAGGTACGTAATTTGCCTACAATGACCACCACTTGATATTTAGAGCCGGAAACCAAGAACCCCTGTTCGCCTCATTCTTCTGCTCCGAGTTCGCCGCCTTCTTCTGCTCCGAGTTCACCGCTTTCTTCTACTTCGAGTCTTGATGCTCAGCCATCAACTCCCGCAGCTGCCGAGTCTGGTCGCTCCCAAACAGCTTCTCTAACATATTCTCAGCAGTAAGCGGAGGATCGAATTCATAAAGCTGCGGCCGTGGATCTGCGCCGTGCCGACAAAGCAGCACACACGCTTGGTACCACGTCTTCTTCTCGGCCGCGGTAGCTTTGCGATGCCTCTCGCGCAAATAACACGACTCTAGAAACACCGCCCACACAGTCCGGCCATCAACAGACACCTTCTGGTTCGGGTTCGCCTTGTGCTCCAACAACAGCAGACGAAGCATATTGGTGTCCACGATCCGATCGGCCGCCCTGTAAGACCAGTCGTGAAACCCCAGCCGCCCCTGGCGAAGCGCGTAGTCCAGCATCGGCCGGCCTTTCCTTTCCAACAGCCGCGGGTCTGCCGCGAGCTTGGCCCGGACGTACCTGAAAAGGCGGGCCTTGATAGCGAGCGCGAGGAAAGCGCTCTTGCCTCCTGCGATGAATTCTTGGCAGTAGTAGCGCTCAGTCTGTAAGAGTTGTCCTCCTCTATCCTTCCAAAGGTTTTCATCGTCGAGGGCGTCACTACCGTGTTTGAGATTTATCCGGGCGAGCTCGTCGAGGACGTCGGCGACAGGGGAGGGGCAGTGTCTGGGTCGGCGCTGCGCTTCTCGATTTTGTGCGCGTAGTGGAGGAGGTCGTTCGTGAGGGAAATGACGTGATTGATCAAGATGCTGAAGCCGGTGGTTGGCTTGGGGAGGGATTTGAGCGCGAAGAGCGTCATTCGGCAAAGAGATACGAGGGGGTCGAAACCTGGAAGGCGAGCGACTACCTGCTTTAGTTGGCTGTAGTAGCAGCCCTGTAAGAAGTCTCGGACCGTGCGGTGGATAAAGTCGACGCGGTTTCGGAGGATGAAGCCCGGGCCGAAACCGCCACGGACAACCAGGAGGTCGCCACATCTGTTTTGGATCCTAGCCAGCCACAGCTTTTTCGTCTCCTCCAACTCCTCGTCATCTATTGGACGTATTGGCGCGTTCAAAGCATAATCGGGGATGCGGTTCTCCCGGGGGAGTAAAGAAAAGAAGAAGAGCGGCAGCGGATTGAGCTGTTCGGTCGTTATCAAGAAGATCTGAGCCATCTCAACCCGATGGATGGGTCTGATACGCTTGATGATGTGCTCAAAGTACGCCTCCAAGTCTGGGGGGAACTGGCGGACGATTTCCTTTAACGTATCGAGACCTTCGTCTCGGTTCACCGCGTGGACCAGTTCGCGGGTCACAAGGTCGACCCAGAGCCACACCCCCTGGGCTTGTTTGGAAATGTCGGCGATGATCTCCTCGCAGCCGCTTTTTGGCAAGTTGTTGAGCTTGCCATTCATTTGGAGCCCCGCCCGAACATGCGTTCTCATGTCTTCTTCTGTGAATGGTTGGATGGTAAGCGAGTCAACGCTCTGCTCAAAGGGTTTGAACAAGGCCCTCGGTCGGCTCGACACGCAAATCTTGATATCCGCCGACTTGGAATTAGAAAGGTACGACAGGAAACTGAGGATGTCCTCTTCGGTACCGTTATACTCATCAAGCCCATCGATGAAGAAGCAGTATTTCGTGGACAGCGCGGTATGTGTTGTGATGGATTCAAATGCTCTCTTCAGGTCCCTAAATTCCCATATTTCGTGGTCCAGGCGGTGGTTTGAGCAGACGAGCGGAGCCAGTTCGGGGGCCTGTCTGAGAATCTGGTAGAGCAGCGACTGAAATAGCCCAATCTGGGACTTCTGCATCGCAAATCCCTGGTTCCAGAAGTAGAAGCTGGCTGTGTGTAATTGCGCGGAGCCAGCCCATTCCCTAAGAGCGGCAAGCGTTTGGTCGTGCTTGGCTGCGAACTTGATTAAGGTCGACTTGCCACTCCCAGCCTGCAATAATACCACGAAACTTTGTCAGACTGTACACGCATCCAAGCTGTAACAGGGGAACTTCATCATACTCTACCGCTGATCCAGTATATGCCCTTCCCGCCCTTGAGCCATGCGAGGAAGCTTGTCTTGGCCGAGTCGAAGAGCCAATCGTTTGTGAACTTGTCGGCATCGGTTATCTCAGACCATCGACGTGGAAACTCTGGGAAGTACAGGCTTTTGATGGCTCGATATTGCTTCCGACAGACGGCGCTTTCTCGGGCTAGTGAGTCGAGATGCTCTTTCACGGCGGCCAGTTGCCCTTCTCGAACATGTTCGCTCTTGACAAGCTGCAGGATATTTTCTTGGATGTTTTCCAATTTGGAGTTGTACTTGATCCCTAGCTCTTCCTGGGACATTTTTAGCATAGAAAGCTTTGAGAGGGTTTCCGAGCTGTTTCTCTTGTCTAGAACCATCTGCACATTGCTCCTGATGCGAGTGTCTAAACTTAGGATGCGGCCGTGGAGGTCCTCGATGTCCTTTTCTTTCCTGTACATCCGTAGCACCAATCGCGCACTCTGTAGCTTTCTGAATCTCGAACCGCCGTTGATCTTCAGCTTCTCAACCACAGCTCGGAGTTCCTGTTCCAACCTCTCACACTCGGTCGTCATGGCCATAATGTGTCGTTCTGCGGCAGAAAGAGAGCCGCCTTGAACAGCTGCCTGTTCCGCTCTCCGGTTGGAGAGGCGGACATCTTCTAGAACGACGCCGATCTCATGCGCCTTAGGGAGTGTGTAGTGGCCCGAGTCTCGAACCAAATTAGCAGCAGCGATAATCTTCAGACTGTAATCAACGAATGCTACGATGCTCGATGCAAGGCCAACAATCGCGAATGCCTCGGCCATATTGGGCGGTGGCCTAGTTTGGACTCATATGCAAGGGGCAAGTTTGGCTGCTACCGGTCCGAAGTAATCTGGTTTCAATTCATAACTCTAATGTATTGAAAGAGGGAAGATGATGTGAGAGAAAATCAAGAGATGGAATCAACCCCGCTTGTCGCGCTTCAAGGCACCCAGCTTTGATGTCACACAGGGCTTTGGGTCTGCACCTATGAGAGGCGTTGCTGCAGGCTCAGCCAATTGATCACAGACAAGTGGTATGGCCGGCCACAGCCATTCGGTGCCTCAACTTGATATCCCCGGGAGAACGGTGCTTCGTTACGAAGAGTTCCATCTGATCAATCACGTCGTGCCGCACCTATCAACGCCAGCGGTTTTCGGGGCCAAATTTCTGAGTGGGCTGTGAGTCTGTGGTCGGGTTCTGGGTTCTAGGACCGGTATTGAAGGGCGATAGGAAGGGCATCGTAGCTGATATTAGCTCAAATCGTCGACGTGGGATGTCGCGTAGTCATGCCTAGGGAAGCTGATGATTACCTAAGGTAGGCTTTCCAACATCTCGGCAATTGCTAGATGGAAAACTAAGAGCGCCCAAAGGCAGCAGGATATCGAACTTATAATCGAAGGGGAGGGATCGAGAGGGTGGGAGCCATGCCGCCATGGCACCCACCTGCTCAAAGTCACCTAACGCCGCTTTTTCGCAAGCCGTCCGCTTTGGTGGTTTCCATATCGTTGGAGGATTTAGCTTGGGCATCGGTCTAGAAGCCCATTACGCAGCGACAATGTTTACCCCGCCGTACCCTATTTGCGGCGGGAGACACGAATCTCTAACGCGCAAACTTCGCTTAGTTACCTTATACAGAGTTGACCCACTTTGATTTACGTTGAAACACCTTATCAATAAAATTCAAGTCGTCGACATCTTGGCATTTCTCAGTCACGTGCAAGTCCACCACTTACTTATTGAATTTGGTTAGATGCATAGCACCCTTCAATCGGAATTGCGCACCTCTCTACCTATTCGTATACCGGTGCCGCGGCTGGAGCTTGTGACGCCACCGAAGCAAGGCGCCGCTGCCCTCAAGGTGCCTGGAGCACGACCCAAAACCCTGCAACAAACTCTTCCCGCACCGCGAACCACAGCGCCATCATGGCGCGACTCGACGAGATGCGATTCGACCCAGCTAGCCTGAACAAGGCTAGCGCAGCAGACTACTCGTCTTCCGAATCTGAGGCCGAGGAAGACGAATACCTGATGCCGTCGCGCAATCCCCACGAAAGCGAATTCGTCGACTTCAACCCCCGCAAGCGGCGCCGTACGGGGCGCGACGCAAAAGAGAGCGCGGCGCTGGGGATATTTGGATCCGAGAGCGAGGACGAAGGCTCGGGCAGACAATGGAAGCACAAGAGCCTCCGAAACAAGGGCGTCAGCTTTGTTTCGTCTGCGAAGGCCAAAGCCGACTCTGACGATGAGTTTGACAAGGAGGAGGACCAGGAGGAGGATAACGAATACGATGACGCCAACCCAGGCGCCGTTCCAACCGATGCCGAAGAGGATGAGGAGGAAGACGAAGAGATGGGCGGCGTGGGTTTGGGGTTCAAGGGCGCATCTGCCGCTGCAGCGCAGGGCCTTGGGTGGACGCCTCCAACTCAACAAGCCGCCCCGTCAAAACGAACGATTCCACCTCCAAGCTTCGTCAAATCGAAGGTCGACGGAGCCAACCCTCTCGGCAATGGTTTCACGCCCATGTCTCAGCGGGGACCGACACTCCTGGTCAAGGACGATGAGCCGGCTGCACCCCGCGCCGCGCTGCCGAGCGCGTTCAGTAAGATAAAGGGCGGGAAAACAAAAATCAACGCGAATTCCTTTGGCGCCCGGATGATGGCTAAGATGGGATACGTCGAGGGTAAGGGTCTCGGAAAGGAGGCACAAGGCCGGAATGTCATCATCGAGGCGAACCTTCGGCCTCAAGGCGCGGGGTTGGGTGCAGTGAAGGAGAAGACTAAGCAAGAGAGGGAGGAGGAGAAGCGACAGGCACGTCTCCGGGGAGAAGAGGTGGTGGACTCGGAGGAGGAAGAGAAAAAGAAGAAGGCCGCGCGGAGGAAGAAGGCTTTGACCGGTGGGATCAGCAGCGGAGGTGGCAGCGGTGTCAGTACGCCGAGGCGCCAGAAGCCAAGATATTTAACCGTGGACGAGATCAAGAAGGCCGCCCCTGGGCTCAAGATACCAGATGCCTTCACACCGATCCTCGACCTGACAGGGCCGGGGAAGAAGATGCTTACGACATCATCAGGGCTAATGACACCGACAGGGGGCGCCGCTCCCGTTGAGTCTACGGAGGCAGTGGAAAACCGGAAGCTCGTCAAGCGTGCCCAGAACGACTTCATGGCTATTCTGGAGGAGTGGCAGAGCCTGCAGGAACGGAAGGCTTTCCTGGACCTGCAGTTGAAGCAGGAGCAGCAGGAACTGGAAGAGCTGTCGGCAAGTTTACAAGGGAACAAGTCTGTCACCGGGGCTTGCACAGCGGCTTCCAGGCCAGCCGAAAGCGGCGAGGCCGACAGAAAGGCAGATTTAAGCTACCGGCTGGGGCGAGTCATCGCCGGGCTCGGCGATGCGAGCCACTCGCTCTCCGACTCTATGCTCCCACAGATCAAGGATGAGCTCGGCTCGCTAGCCGTCGCAGCCATCCACCCCCTATTCAACCAGTTCCGCCAACTCTGGGAACCACTCGAGGAGCCCAAGCCCGCGTTCGTAGAGGGCCTAAACTCCATCCGCGGCTTGCTCGGCCTCGACCACCGATCCAAGAAAACCTACCGCAAACCCACCGCCACCCCCTACGAAACCATGATGTACGAGCTCTGGCTGCGCACCCTCACCGCCACGGTCCGCGAGTGGAACGTCCGCGACCCGGACCCGCTCATCGCCGTCCTCGACGCCTGGGCCCCTCTCCTCCCGCCCTTCGTGCGCGCCCAGCTCCTCCAAGACATCACGCGCAAGCTCGAAGAAGCCCTGCAGAAATGGCAGCCCAAGAAACACACCCACAACCTCCCGCACCGCTGGATCTTCCCCTGGCTGCCCTACCTCCCCGCCTCCCACCTCGACCCCAACAGCGCCACCGGCCTCGTCGCCGACGTCCGCCGCAAGTTCCGCCAGCTCATCGACGCCTGGGACTTCTCCCGCGGCGTCATCCCCGGCCTCAAGCAGTGGAAGGACATCCTGCGCCCTGCCAGCATCAGCAGCAGCAGCACCCGCGACCGCGACATGTGGAGCCCGCTGGTGATGAACCACCTGCTGCCCGGCATGGCGCGGCACCTCCGCACGCACTTCCGCGTCGAGCCGCAGGACCAGGCGCCGTACATGGACGCGCTGGACCGGTTGCTCGAGTGGACCGAGGTCGTGCGCCCCAGCATGCTGGGCGAGGTGCTGGTCGCGGAGCTGTTCCCGGCCTGGCACGCCGCGCTGTACCAGTGGCTGTTGCTGGAGGAGGCGGATTACAATGAGATTGGGGGGTGGTTTCAGTGGTGGCAGGATGAGGTTTTCCCCGAGGAGATTAGGGGGCTGCCGTCGGTGGTGGCTGAGTTTGAGAAGGGGTCGAGGATGATTGAGAGGGCGTTGGATTTGGGGGAGAGGGTGAGGGCGGAGTTGAGGGCGCCTGAGAAGGGTCCGGCGTTGAAGACGGGTGGGGAGGTGGGGAGGGAGGAGAGGCAAAGGGAGAGAGAGAGGGAGAGGGAGAAGGAGAGGGTGGCGGCGGCGGCGCAGGAATCTGTGGTAGACGCTGCTAAGAAGCCGGAGGTTACTTTCAGGGAGGTTATTGAGGAGTGGTGTCAGGAGCATGACCTGCAGTTCATGCCGGAGCGGAATAAACTGCATGCGGAGGGGCCTGTGTACAGAATCTCGGGTATGGACGGGAAGAGGGGCGTGTCGGTCTACTTCAAGGGCAATAGTCTGTTTGCTCTGGTCAAGGACCAGAATCCGCTGGAGATTAGGAGGGATAGCGAGGATGATTGGGGCGCGTTGATCACGTTAGCCTCGTAGTGGTTGGTGGTACATGAATACATCCTTACGGTTATCGTATGAATGCCAAGGTGGCTTTACCGCGGAAAGGATCAGGGTCGAGGAGTGTGGGCCTTCACATGGTCTTCAAGGTGGTCTCGTCCCGAAGGACCTCCACCGGCGAGTACTCGGACCAAGACTTCGGGACCGTGTCCCGGGCCGATATTGTTGTCCCCGCCCAGAAGAGCCCCAGTTTTGACCAACTCAAAAAATCCTATCAGCGGTTACCCCACGTCGCGGTCGCCGACTAGGGTGGAGGTGAAACATTCAGGATTGCGCCATGCACTCAGAGCTGTTGGCAGTTTCTCCACAATACCGCCGACCTCGAAGAACCCTCGGCGGATTAGTTCAGGGGCTGCCCAAGGCAACCGCCATTCTTTATCCTTTAATTCACCCCTGTCTTGACCCTTCAGTTTCTACTGTGTAATATCAGCTCACTAGTGAGAATGGTGTGTTGAAACAACCACTGGTTACAACGCGGAGCATCGCGCCGTCTTCTGACTGTGAGCTTTAAATTAATGGATTGTTTCGAGGTCTTGGGATGGCCAAAGTCGGAGGCCAAGTCAAAGCGACCATGCCGGTTTTACCGTTGGGTCCAAGAGCACTAGGGGTTTGATGATTTGGGCACCACTTAGGTAGCTGGTTTATAACACCCACCTCACGTCCGCCTGTCTGTAGAAGAACCGGCAGGCTTCAACATCTTGATGCTTGAGGCTCCGTAGTACCAATACCAACGCGATCAACATGTCATCTTTCATACGCTTCGTTGCGGCATTATGCCTTGCCATCTTTTTCACCGGTAAGGCCGATGCGAAGGTCCAGGGCGTTTTCGCCCATTACATGGTAAGAAGCCTCACTACCTACCTAGGTATCCAAGGCATCAAAACACGGCACTAACCTCACAGGTCGGCGGCATGTCCACCGTCGACCAAGCCCTCACCGATGTCAAGGAAGCACAATCCCTCGGGCTCGACGCCTTCGCTCTCAACGTCCAGCAGCCCGACGAATGGTGGACCCGCGCCTCGCTCGACTTCCTGTTCGACGCCGCCTCCCAGCAAGACTTCAAGCTCTTTTTCTCCATGGACATGGCCGTGATTCCCTCCCCCTCCAACTGCACCGCCCTCCTCACCAAATACATCACCCACCCGGCCTACTACCACCAATCCAACCGCCCCTTCCTCAGCACCTTCCGCGGCGGCGCCCAATCCAACGCCCACTCCCAATGGACCACCGTCTTCAGCTCCCTTCCCGCCACCAAACAAACCCCCTTCTTCGTCCCCAACTTCGAAGACCACCCCTCCGTCGCCGCCGACGGCACCTACCCCCAAACCATCTTCGCCGCCTTTCCCTCCACAGACGGCGTCATGGCATGGGAAACCGCCTGGCCGCCGTCGGGCGCGCCCGCGGCCGACCTCAACCGCACCCTCGCCACGGACGAGGCCAACCTGGGCATGACGCGCGCCGCGAAAAAGGCCTACATGTTCCCGCTGTCTACATTCCAGGCAAAGCACCACCCGGAGCATGGGAACTGGTTCCGGCTCGGCGGGCTGACGCTGGCGAGGCGGTTTCTGGGCGCGCTGGACATGCAGCCGGAGTTTGTGGAGGTGCTGACCTGGAATGATGCGGGGGAGGGGCATTATTTGGGGAATTTGTGGCCGGAGTCGATGCCGGATCCGGTGATGAGCGAGATGGTGGAGGGGTGGGATCATAAGGCGTGGGGGGTGGTATTGCGGCCGATGGTGAGGGCGCTGAAGGCGGGGGTGGAAGGGGCGGCGGGGGTGGTGCCGGAGGGGAAGTTTGAGGGGGCGTTTTGGTACAGGCCGTTGCTGAAGGGTGCGGAGTGTTGGGGGGATAAGTTGGGGTTGGGGGCGCCGGCGGGGGTGGAGGAAGATGATGATGCGGTGAATGTGGTGGTTATGTTGGGGAAGGAGAGTGAAGGAGTGAAGATTAGGGTGCTGAGTGGAGGGAGTATGGTGGATGAGTTTGAGGGAAAGGTTGGGATGAATATGCATCAGGTTGAAGTGAAGAAGGGGGAACAGGTGGTGCAGTTAGTGGGAAAAGATGGGAAGGTTATCGGGGAGGGCAAGGGAAAGATGTCGGTCACGGATGAGAAGCAGGATATTGGGGGTATCTGTAACTTCAACTACCAGGTCGTCAAGATTGAGTGACGGTGCTGGGCAAGCAACGCAACGGAAATCAAAGAGGTCGACCCAACGCTAATATTCACGCTTTGTACCGCCCACGTCTCTGTATGCTCCTGTCCATCTATCACGCAGCCCTTATTTCATGATTTCGGCGAACTCCTTATCTGCGACAAAGTCAGCATGCAAACAGCAACATGGGCATACCGGAGCTTACAGTCGATGGAGCCGTCGCCGTTGCGGTCGGCCAGCTTGATCATCTCGTCGACCTCCTCGTCGGTAAGGTCCTCCCCGAGGGACTTGAGCACATTACGCAACTCATCGCTAGAGATTGTGCCGCTGCCGTCCTTGTCGAAGACCTTGAAAGCGTTGTAGAGTTCCTGCTCCGTGTCCAGCTCCTTCACCGATTGCGACATGAGGGCTAGGAACTCTGTGTGTGTGATCTGTCAGCGACTAGGGCTGTAGGAAAGTGATGGAGGAAAGGTCCTTGCCCTCAAACGAGATGACGCCATCGTTATCGAGGTCGGCCTCGCCGACGAGATCATTGAGCTCGGCATCGCTGGGGTTGAGACCGAGCTCGCGCATGACCTCACCGAGCTCATCGGCAGTGATATCGCCTATACAGCTATGTTGGAACCACCGTGGAGACTTGACGGATATGATGGCTGTAACTCACCTGTGGCATCCTTGTCCTGCATCGGCACAGCCACACAAACGGGTTAGCCATTGTCACCATGCAATGCCCTGCTTTACACGCAGCTGGAGCGGGTCGCGTGACTTGGTTGAGTATGAAAACCAACGTACAAAGATCTGGAACACCTCCCTGTACTGGGCAATCTGGTCTTCTGACAGCTTGTGCGATGCCTGAAAGAACAGGGCAGAGTCAGCCATCAGCCATGGATTGCTTAACGCCGACGGGCAGCAAAGATCGGATTTGGGTCTGATTGGGTGAATTAATTTATTCACGAAAGGAGCATACCATGATTTCGGATTTCGCTGAATAACTTAGTTAACGTTCTCTAATATTTTCGATGATATTGTTGTGGTGGAGATGGTCAGCGAAACTCAAACCAGAGGTTATTTTGGACTTGGGGCGAGCTTTGATGAGGGGGAGGGGTCGATATCGAACAGGCCCATTCTTGAAACACGTGCCCCTGTTGGCTCAAGTACGCGGCCTGCACCTTGGCAAGTTCCGACAGCCAGGGCCAGCTCATCAGCTTCTGATTCGGTGCTGAGACGAAGGAAAAGAGTGACCCTAACCCTATCCTTTTGTTGTACCCCCTGAGCCCCTTTTGTCCTTTTATCACCATGATGTGCATACAAGGACGGGAAAGGGAGATTCAACCACGTCTTGCATCACTTTGAATGAGGACTAGTTTGGTGTTACTATATCACAAACGCATAACTAAAGACCTGCTCAGCGGGACAACAACAAACAAACAAACACCTTCAACCATGGGCAACAAGCCACGGCCAGCAATACATGATCACATGTACCTGCACCAGCACGACCAGAATCCACCAGGTACTCAGCTATATACTGCTATCGGTGGGAGCTAACAAGGGCCGTTATTGGCTTCTCGTACATACTATAGGTGTTTCACTACTGCCAGCTTGTCGGTTGGCTCTACTTTCGTTGCACATGCCACTTGGGGCTTACACGGTTGACTCAAAGAAAGTACCCAGACTATAACTCAGTAACCCACTTCCCTCCCCAAATTATATTTCTAGCATGATACCCAAAGACCGTAATTGCGCAATATCCCCAACTTGTCTCCATCATTTCGCAGCAATGGTTTTGGCGTTGAGAACTGAGGGTCAGCAACCCCGTGAGTTCCTCTACCCCTCTGCGTCATGTCGTTGCCCGCGTCTATCACCACACTAACACCTTTAGCAACCCCCATGCCGGCTACAATCCCTGACATAATCAACTGGCCGGTCCAGAGTGAGTTGTGGTAGCTTATAAGCATAAACCGGTCGCTAAACCATCCTCACTAGAGCGCAAGATGTGCCACGGGAAGGGCAATCTACCTCCCTGGATCGAAGTCCGTCGGGTGGTAAACGAAGCCATCGAGGAGGGTCTTAGTACACACTCCGTTGACGAACTTCTCGACATCGTCAGGCAACCATGCAGAGAAGCTGGACTCAAGGCTGTGAGGAACAAGCGTGACAAGGATGCCCAGCTTAAGCGAGAATACCATAACATGGTCATGGACCTTCTGTGGCGTACGTGCACGCTTGTGCACAGAAAGTAAATGGGCTTTCCAGCTGACAAATGGATAGAGGCGCACTTGAGACAGGCTGAGCAGAAACGAGTAAGGGAAGAATTCGCGAGGGATATAAAGGATATAACTTTGGTTGATCGCGGCCGTTCTCATGGTGAGGGGACCGACAGAACTAACACGGTCAACCCAACTTCAGGGCGAGGAACGCAGCAGTCGAAGACACCACGAAATGCGTCCTTCAATAAACGTATGACCCATTCAAGTTCCTGACGTTTTAAAAAAGCATTTAGCTAATCAAAACATTCCTATAGGTCATTTTAAAGAGCCAACAATTACAATCGAGGATTTGCCTAGCGAGGACCAAGAGGAATCTTATGTGGAGATAGAAACATCCAGCCGACCCATCATGGACGTTCCCCAACACACCGGTTTCTATGCCAGCTTCTTCAACAGCCTGTTCGCCCCCTCGATTTCGCAAGGACCCGTTCCTGAGACAGACGACGGTCTTTGGGCGTCCGAGGACGAATGGTCAGAAGCGATGTCCCAAATACCTGAGGGGCCCAGGCCCTCGCTGGCTGAAGAACGCCCTGCTGATTACTTGGCGGAGTGGGTGGACGTAGTAAGGGAACTAGATCTGGAAGCGGGCGTGGCATATGGGGGCAGTGCCCCGGAGTAGATTCTGTCATGATGCCATTTGCAATTTGCAATACACGATGATTTAGTTAGAGTTTCCTTAAACTGTAACACCACATATTTGCGCCTCTGGTCATTCTATTCCCAACAGTCTACGCACATACTTTACGCGGGTCCTGCCCACTGTAACCCATCGCGACACCCGCCTCCTACCATATATCATCAACACCTCCACAACCTCCCTCACCACGACATCAACCAAACAGACCAACAAACACAAACAGCCCAAGCACCCATGTAGCCCATCATCATCATCCAGCTCACCAGCCACCCCATAATCCACCCCGTCATCCACCCCGTCATCCACCCCCAACCCAACACCACCCTCTACCTCTACCGATAATGGTACGACCCCCCCGCAGGATTCCCCTGCGCCGGATAATGATAGCCCCCCTGCGGCTGCTGCTGCGGAATCACCGGCGGGGCGTAGATATTCGTCGACGCCTGGCGCACCGGCGCCGCCACGGGGTACGACGTCGCCGGGTACACGGGGACGGGGTTCGAGGTCGGGTAGCGCACTACGGCCGGCTGGGGCGGGGCGGCCGCGGGGTATCGCGAGGGGACGACGACCGGTTGTTGGGAGTCTGGGTGCCAGATCTCGTAGGGGTTGTTGGACCCCTGCGGGGTGGGCGGGATGTAGGAGTTGCTGCGCTGTTGGAAGGGGGGGGGAGGAGGGTTAGTGGGGTGGGTTACCTATGGTTGGTGTTTGGGAAACGGGGGCGGGGGTGTGGGAATAAGGGGTATGGAAGTACGGGGGGGAGGGTAGTCGTTGTGGGGTGGAGGGTTGGGAGGGGGGGGGGGGGAGACTTACTGCGCGTGGTTGGCGTGCCGGTTGTTGCGCCGGTGGCGCCGGTGCCATGCTCGGTTGCCGGGATGGCGTCACCCGTGGATTGCGACTCACTGTAGCTCCAGACGCAGAGGGTTGTGCAGGTGGCCGGGCGCTGGATGCCGAGCGCCGCCGTCCGCCTGGGGCTGCGGGAGGAGCTGCAGGTGGGGGTGGAGGCGGGAATTGCAAGTCATGCTCGCGTTGGTTCACCTCCTTCTCGGTAAAGGCTCTCTGGTTGGCAGCGTATTCCTTTGCGCACTCGCCGAACCACTTCAAGAAGCGGTCGCCGTGGCATGACGCGGGCAGCTTTCCGACAGCCACAGTAAGCTCCGCCTTCAGCTCGTCCTGGGTTGCATAGTCTTTCCGCAATGCTGCCCTTCCGAAGTCGTACCGGAGGGCACTGACGTGTAGGGTGAGGGCAAGAAGGGCGCGCTGGATGGCGCTATAGGCCGAGGCAACTCCAGCCTGGCGACGAAGTTCAACAGTGCCCAGTCGGGGCAGCGGAAGAAAGTTGCTCGAGAGATATCTAGTCGCAGTCTCGCTTGGGTCCTGGTCCGTGGCCTTCGCCCCCGCCATCAGGCAGGCAAACATGCTGAGCGACATATTGGCTTTCTCGGCCGGGGGAAACTGTGCTCCGAATCTTTGACCCGTTGCTGCCGCATTTTTGATTGCCTGGAACACAGGCGCCCAGCCGTAATGCCGAACATTGTGATACTCGGTGCCCGCAAACGCCGTGTGGTTGGGCTCGGCGTATCTGTTGCTCTTTCGCTCCTGCGGGAGGATAGTCTTGAGCGCTTCTTCCCAGAAGTAGCTGGCACTGGCAATCTGGATGAGCTGATCATAGTTGTACTTGCTTGCCTTCCGGGGGCCCGGCGAAACATGGACATGGCACGCGCAGAAGGTGTTGGTCCAAAGCTCAAACTCCGTGGTCACGGCCGCAAAAACCTGGCGAATCTCTTGCCGCCACTGCCGCGCCGCTGACATAGGCGGAGAGATAATCTCAATTCCCCCTATAAAGGTTGCATTAGTCTGCGAGCTACGCTAAGTTCGGGATGGTGTAGGGAGTATGAACATACACCACTTGCGAGGCTCAGGGGGCTCTGTCAGCGCCCATTCCTTCAGACTCGCGTCGGCCTCACACGACCAGCCGTGGCTGGGACCTAGAGCGGCTTCAATTAAGGCTTCGATAGCCTGACCAACACATTCTCGCTGCTTTTCTTTCAGGGGCTGGTTGCCCTGGCCGTTGCTTAGCGCGAAGTTCCAGTTCTGCCAATACTCCTCGTCGAGCTGTACTCCTTGTTGGCGCTGGGTGTAGATAGCCCTTTCGACTTCAGGACGGAGTTTGACAAAGATCTCGATTTCGAGTCCAAACAGAGGCTGTGGCCCGGCGGCAGCCACGGATGACGACGACGCGCCTGCAGTCGACGAGGCCCGGGGCCTCCGGGTTGCCTCCGTTGCCTGCGTTGCAGGCGTTGCCCTGCCGCTAGTCGCGCTGACAGGAGGAGCTGCCGCGGCCGGCGCCCGTCTGCTACTCGAGGAAGCCAAAGCCCCCCCGGTTCCGGTACGCCTTGAACTCATGACTAAGTGTGAGTAATTGCCAAACCAATTAAGTTTAGAGCTTCAAGACGGAAGTGTTGGATGGCGAGATTTGTAAAGCCTTAAAGCTTGGAGCCGGTAAAAAGAAAGAATAAGGTGAGAAGTCAGGGGCAAGAGCCGGGACGCCTGCAACAACCAGTGCTGAGGCGAGAAGAAGTTAGATAGCTATGTATGTGATGGGAAACGGCGGCAGATGGCTGTTGTGATGTTATGTCGATGCAGCTGCTTTTGTCCCGCAATGGTTATTTGTTAGACGTAAGGGACGGAACGAATCTTTATACCGCCGGCTCTCCGGAGGGCTCCCTATGTCTTTCGTCAAGGCGGCCTCATGGTGGCCACATCTCGTACTGAGCCCACATTGGCTATCTTACAAGACCCAATTTCAAATTAAATGGTTACCGTCATCTGTCAAACATGTGGCCATGGGCCATGTTGCTCTCTGGTGCAGGCTAGACGATCCATCTCATCTCAAAATAGTACCAAGGTGAAGCCCCAACCTTCCGCTGCTTCTAAGCGGCCACCCACCCCAGGCCATCTTGATGGATGGATATGCTGTGTTACTAGGGGGACAGAGTAGCAGAATGCGTAACCTGTTACGGTGTCAACTTACGACCAATGCCCGTTTAATGCAAATGGTTTGCGAGGTCCCCTTCAAGGGGCTCTCGAGCGGCGTGTGATACATACCTTATGGCGCCTTGGGTGATTGCTGATAGGGTTATTCGTATGCTGACGGCTCGTAAACACTATTATCATGTTTTTTGTGGCATGGCCGGGCTAGTTTCAACCAATGCGGCGGCGGCTGACTGGAAGTGCTTCAAGTTGCAAACAAGCTTACAGCCGTGAGACGACTTGCAAGTTGCAACGCGGTGGGCGTCCCCATACTTGGGTTGATAATTGATTCCCGTTTGTGAATGCAACGGCAATTTTCAGGAGGGTATAAGAGTTCAAGGCAACCTCTTCTAACTCAGGCGTGCACATTTGCAGCAAGCCCTTTATCAGTTAACCAACATCTCATCGCATACCTTAAGTCCTAAACGCGACTTCAACCGACTACCGGAGATTGCTGTTTTTCGAGCTATTCTATACCCATTCACCTACGGTGCAAATTTAGATACTTCCCGCCCAACTCTTACTTCTTCACCCTTTCATCATGGCCGACGCCCTCCGCAAGAAGCAACCCGCTCCCACTTCTGCCACCCCTGCAGTCCCCTCCAATACCGTGAAACCGGGGCCTACGAAGACAAACGTCGCAAAGCCAAGCTCAGCCTCCGCCACTCCCGCTAAGACAGTTCCGGGTCCTTCTACCCCGGCTCAATCGACTCCGACTTCCACTCCCGCCAAATCGACTCCAACCTCAACTTCTTCCGGCGGCTCGAAATCGGCTCCCACCCCTGCTTCTACCAATCCCTCCAAGTCAGGCCCGGCTCCCGCGGCATCCGGCAAACCCACTTCGGCGTCCACCGCCGGCGCCGGCGCCAAGTCGTCTTCCGGCGCCCCGGCCCCAGTCAAGCAAGTATCCGGCTTATCCGAGAACGGCGACGCCGACAGGCTGCAGGAGAAGAAGGACACGTGGATGGAAGCGCACTGGAAGAAATGGTCGTCGCAGGCGGACCAGGACCGCTCCTACCCGGTGGTGTTTGACAAGTCGCCGCCCGCCATCAAGGCCAAGCTGATCGCCATACTCGGTGGTACCGAGCCCAAGCTCGTGACCATGGCCAGCTCGCTCACCTACCTGGAGGTTGCGTCCGGCAAGACCAACCTCGGCCCTGTCCAAGTCGCGCTCGTGGAGGCGGACGACTATGACAAGATCTGTGAGGAGCTGGATGGGGATTGGATCATGATTAAGGTGCCTATCCCAGGCAAAAAATCTACCAAGAAGCGCAGGGCGTTGCTGCCGACCAAGGAGATCAAGAAGGCGAAGGGTTCCGGTGCTGGTCAGGAACAAACCTAGAGCAGGGGTAAATAGGGGCGACGGGCTTTCGTTTTCCCCCTTTGAGTTTGCGAGGGGGCTGAGGACGGATAGGGAAACAACTGGGAAAGGAGGTCATCGCGGTGCAGGCATTGCTCAGGAGGATACCTAGTTTAAAGACAAGTACAATAGAAAATGGTCTAATAACCGAATCCCCCCATCTACCAGTCTACGGTGTTTGTATGTCGTCCCCAGATACCCATAACTGGGCTTTTGGGACTCAGATACGGTTCCCAGAGGCGGATGAGGATCTGAATACAGCACGCACGCGCAACACACACACATTGAACGGGTGGTCTTGTAATGGAAGGGGGAATTCGAATGATGCCATTGTCGATTACTGATACACTCGAACTCCCTAACTGTAGCATTGCCGATTACTGATATATCTCAACTCCCTAACTCCAACATTGCGGATCATCTCGTGAACTTCCACTTTGGTGGTCGGTGATCCGCGGTTTCCGGCTAGGAGGTACTTTATTGATCAAGGAGATGGTTATGTTGACAAGGAACATCTCGATTCATCCGTTGATTACCAAGGTAGTCAATTTGAACAAGAAGACCCTTACGCTTTTATGTTGCTACTACACCTGTCTTTAATGCCGCCATCTCGGGCCCGGTGATTCGCATTGACTCATCAGGAATCCGATAATTCAGAGGTCAATATCCGACCTCCCATATCCAGTCATACCCCCCGCTCGCTTCATAGACTTAGCCCTATCAGGGTTGACCGCCTTGATTTCACGATGCCCAAAGTGCTTGGCGTCAGCAAAGGTGGAGGCATTGTAAATCCTACCTGACAAATGCGCTGCCGTGTCAGCTCTCAACCGTCAGTCAGTTTCCCTTTGGAAGACGTCAACATCATTACAGGTTTAGGAGGTCTCACTTTCGTATTGTTGTGGTTATAAAAGCCTCTCATCCCCCGAACATTGGAAATCATGGAACGCGGCAGCCAACCTGACAGCATCACCCCACCCCAACCGACAGGAAAGAAAATGGTCAACACTGGCTTCGGAATCGTGCCGGCTGGCATCCCCGGCACGCCGGTCCCTTTTAGCCTCCATGTCCCGAACCAGGACATCAACCAACTGTCCACCCTGGTCAAGCATTCCGTCATCCCGGAGCCCTCATTTTACACCACGCACAACTTCACGGACGGAGCCGACTATGCCTTTGGCGCCTCGCGCGAGTGGTTCGCCCACGCGGCCGATGTCTGGGCCAACGACTTCGACTGGCGCGCTCACGAGAAGTACTGGAACACGTTCCCGCAGTTTACCGTCAACGTGACGGCGCCCTCGGACGGCCAGGTGTTCGACCTGCACTTCGCGGCTCTCTTCTCCAGCAAGCCCGACGCCATCCCCATCATCCTCTCCCACGGCTGGCCCAGCTCGTGGTTGGACTTTATCCCCATCTTTGAGCTGATCGCCAAGAAGTACACGCCTGAGACCCTGCCGTACCATGTCATCACGCCGTCCATCCCGGATTACGGACTGTCCACCCGCAGTGGGTTGACGGAGACGGAACTGGATTTTGCCAAGGCCGGCGAGGCCCTCAACGAGCTGATGAAGGCGCTGGGCTTTAATAAGTACATTGCGCAGGGCGGGGATGTGGGATCGGGTGTCACGGCTGCGTTGGCCACGCATGACGAGTGCAAGGCTGTCCACTGTAAGCCGTCCTTTCTTTCCCATAGGTGTCTCCAATGATGCTGACCAAATGCAGTCAACAACTTCCTCCTCACGCCCTCTGAAAAGGCAGCCGTCGCGGACTTGCCCGTCACTCCCCAGGAGGCACCCGCACTCGCAGCCGGCAAGAGCTTCATCTACTCAGGCACCGGCTACATGCTGGAGCAGGGGACCAAGCCGGGGACCATCTCGCTGGTGCTGATGACGAACCCGCTCGCCATGCTCGGATGGTAGGTTACCTACCCACCCTTGGACCAGCGTCCTGATATTCGGTTATTATCGTCCAAAACCTAACGTCACAACAGGATCGGCGCCATGTACGCCGAAGGCACCAACACGCCGCTGGACGTGATCCTGCAGCAGGTCTCCTGGTACTGGCTCACCAAGTCGTACGGCCGCGCGCTGTGGGCGTACCGCGCGGGCTGGGAGGCGATCCTGCGCGACGTGAGCGACAAGCTGCCTTCGCCTCTGGCGGTCACCAACAAGCCTATTGGGTACTCGTTTTACCCGGCCGAGGTGTTGTCCGTGGCGAAGTCGTGGCTGGATCACTGGTTCCCGGAGAATTTGGTGTTTTACCGGGCGCATGAGAAGGTATGTCGGGTTTCTGAACTTATAATGTATTCCTGAATTGTGGGCTAATGAGTGAGAACAGGGTGGACATTTTGCTGCCTTTGAACGTCCTGAGGAGTTTTGGCAGGATGTGGAGGACTTCGTCACCGCTGTCAAGGCCAAGGTTGACTTTTAAAGGACATAGTATTGATGGGAGGGGGAGGTTGGCTGTCGGGTGAAGCATTTAGGAAGGCAAACGCCCCCTAAGTGAAGCAGCTTTCTAAACGGGCCACGTCATTCATTCTATTAATCAAACATCCGATGTCACCGCATTCATAGTACATGCGTCTTGAACTGCGTACTGTGCCGGCGAGAGCCAATGGTGACGCCCTCGATCTAGGTGGTTGTGTCTGTTGAACCATTACTACCGGGCCTCGGTGTCATACTCATTGGTATGAAAATAGCGAACATCGTAGGGGAGAAGTGGGATATTCGCAGGAGATCTATCTATATTTTTGTTTTGGACTAACCGTAAAGAAACGAAACCTAGCTCCTGACGCACAATCCTGTGATTACATAGCAAAACTAGGTATCTCAAATTAACTCCTCCATATTCCTTCCAATTTTTCGTTTTTGTTTCTATCCGGCCATCGCCTACTTTAGTGACGCATCGCATTCTTGCTCGCGCCCCTGATCCGGGCACCGTACTTGTACAAGAGGAACGGAACGGGGGCCAATATCGTGGCCAGAGCAGCCGGAATAGTCAAAGCCCGGTGCGGCCCCAAGTTTTGATACATGGGAATGGACGCGGGAACCAGGGCGCCGGCGATGATGTAGCGGACACAGGTCATGAAGGCGAGAGCAGACGCGGAGTGGACGCCGTAAACAAAGACGGTGTACAGGAAGGTGGTGGTGAAGATGGTGACCAGGCCGTAGCCGAAGAAGGCCGAGCCCACGATGGGTACCCAGATGCTGATATCGGCCTACATTGGGGTGAGGTTAGCTAGAGCAACATGACGGCGGGTTGTGGGGGTTCCTTACATAGCAGGTCCATGCCAGCCACCATAGCGAGATGGGCAACATGATGGAGCCGCCCAGCATTCCGTACCACAGGCACAACTCGGGCGTCAGGGTCCCCTTCACAGCGGCCTTCTTTGCCCAGCCGTAGATCAGCGGGATGAGAGGAAGAGCGGCAAGATCACCAACTAGGAGAGCAACCCAGAGGATGAAGGTCATGGAGTGGGAGATGCCGTAGGTCTGTTCGAAGATGAAGGGGTATCCGTTGAGGAAGGCAAACAAAACGAAGTAAATGACGGTCAGGTAAAAGGTGAAAATGAGGATGATAGGCTCGGTGTAGGTCATGACGAAAGGCCGATAAAGGTTGACCACGAGCCTCTTGGCTAAGTTGCCCGCGGCGGCGTGATCCTCGACTTGATAGCGTGAGTCCCCAGTGAGCTCGCGGAGATGCTTAGCCTTCCACTCCAGCAGAATCGGTCGGTATGTCTCAGGCTGGAATAGGAAAACGTAAACCAGCACGGCGCCGGCGATGATCAGGGCGAGCCAGTCAGCCCAGCGGAAGCCAAGGTTAGGAAGATAGGCGCCCAAGATTGGGCCGACGATGGGGCCGGCGTACGATGTCATGGCGCCGACGGGGACGCAGAAGATCATCTCGAGAGGGCTCCACATGTCGGCGATGGTACCGCCGGCGGCTGTCATGGGGGTCGAGCCGAAGAAACCGGTCAAGAAGCGGAAGACGATCGCAGCACCGTAGTTTGGGGCCAAGGCCTTGGCTAGGATAAACAGCATAAAAACGACAAAGGTGGTCATGTACATGACGTTGCGGCCAAAGGTCTCTGAGACGGTGCCGGCGACGAGGGCACCCACGCCGGTCCCGAGCAGATACATGCCCGTGGTCATGGACCCAGCCAGGGGCGAGACGCCATAGTGCTCGTTGAAGGCCTCGGCCACCGGCGCGTCGATGGACGACGGGATAGTGATGGCCAGGGTGAGGAGGCATACGGCGAAGGTAGACGCCCACTTCTGGGAGCGTTTCCAGTTGTGGGGGTTTTGAGGGTCCCCATCCTTCCAGTCTACCAAGTAAACCGCACTCCCGTCGTCTTCTGCTGGTCGGGAAATCTTGACTCCCAGTGCACTGGCCCAAGCCTCATCCTTTTCCACCTCGTTGTTTTGAGAAGCGTTGGTGTCGGGGACTTCCTTGGTTTCCAACGACGACGAGTTTGGAGAGCTGGTTCCGGCTGCCTTGGCGCGAACGTGTGCGAGGTCACTCTTTACCGACGCCCGCATGCGCCGGTACTGCAGAAAAGACTGCATTGCCGACTGCACAGGGAGGAAGGCCGATGGAAAGCTGTTGTCAACTTGTCGTGCTTGGGTCGCTTCCACCGTCAGGGTTAGGGGTGGGTGGTCTAACGGGATCGGGCCAGGGTGGGAACTGGGAAGCCTGAGAGATTAAGCTGAGAGATGCAGGAAACTTTGGAATCCATGGTGCGATGCTATTTTCAAGGAAACGAAAGCCAAGACTTATCACCCGCCTGCAAAATCAAAAGGTCCCGGGCCGGAGCAACACGAAAGGGGGATTGCTCAGCCGGGGTTGGTCTTCTCGGAGATAGCATCTTGTCTTTGTTCAGTTAGAGTTTGGGGGTTCGACTCTCGACCCGTTCAACTCGCACAGTCAGCCGAGTTAAACTCACTGGACCCACCGGAGTCAACTTTGAGCCCCACCGGAGTCAGAACCACCTGTGGCCCCACCCGAGTTAAGGCTGCGCCCAGGGAAAGAAAGGTGGGGATGGAAAGCGCTTACTGACATGAGACATTCGTCAGATTCCGCCCGTACTTCGTACATGTACCTTTGTACATACATACATACGATGCATGTTGCATCTGCTTTCAGTCACTCAGATTTCTAACATTTGGGCTTGGCTAATGAAAAACCCGATTCCGATTTGCATACACGGATTTAAGACGGAGAAGCGGGGTTTTCCGGTTTGCCTGCAAAGACGCAAATACACCCGAAAGGTAACTCGGCCTGTTTTAGGTTTTTTCCGAGTCAGACGCGTTTCCTTCCTTCCCGTCCGGTCCCTTTCCCAGGAAATTACCTGTACCTAGCACCGTCAGTCTAGCGCCTTAGCGATCCCGTAACCGTGACTGCTGTTGCGCGACTTCCATACCGCCATACCCTACCCTGGCGTAACACGCACTCGGCATCCACTCCGCTTCTCTCCCTAAGTTAGCTAAGTTAGCTCGGAAATGTTGCCAACTTCGAAACCCCAACCCTTCGTAACGGCTCCGGACCGCTTGTTTGACCCCTCTCGGACATCCGAGAATATCAGCAGCGATGCGCCCCGTCCGAGGCCCTCCATCAACACGGGCAGGTGGTCGGCGACGGAAGACAACCGCCTGAGGGAGGCCGTAGCCAAATGCGGCACGCGGTGGGTTGCCGTCGCTGCCGATGTTGGCACTCGCAATGCTGAGCAATGCGCCAAGCGATGGAACGACAATGTCAATCCAGATCTCGACCACAGCTTCTGGTCCGCCGAGGAGGTCCGTCTCCTTCCATGCCTTTCCCTAGCCATGAATCACTCTCTTGTAGTTGACGAAAACAATCCAACTAACCGGTCATCTTCCCCACGAACAGGATAAGCTTCTCTTGTCCCTCGTCACTGTCTACGGTCACAATTGGAAGCTCATGGCCGAAAGCTTTCTCTCGGCGCGTGCGCCGCTCGCCATCAAGAACCGCCACTCGCTGCTAATGCGTCGCCAGAAGCGGCAGAACGCCAAGCAGCAACTGCCGTCCACGGCGCCATCCCGGGACCGCGGGCTGCCAACCATAGACACGCGTTTCACACGGCCGACTGGGCCACACCCACCCTGTCGCGTGGACATCCTCGGGGTCGAACCGGCGAGTTCCAGCAGCTCGAACAGCTCTCCGTTCCCCGTCCAAGGCCACTCGACGGCTTCTTCAGCCAGTCCTCCCGATCTTATCCATTCTGGGGCACCATCCACGCCCTCCCATTATCGGACAATTACCCCTGAAGGCGGCGTATCGACCAAGATGAATTACTCGATAGACCTCTCTGACCTGTTGCTCTCCCACGGCACTCCCGGGGATCAAGGCGGGAATACCATGGGAAATCAGCCCACATTCTCGCCAGGTGGTGGCGCACCACCGCAGGACCGAGAGGTCGGGCATCCACGATGGGACGGACCGGGTTTAGGCAGCGGCTTTGACCTCGAGGGTCTTCTCGGCAACGTCGACATGTCTCTCCGCCCAGGGGACTCCGACAACGGGATGCTCGGCCTCGATGGTCAAACGCAGATTGGGGATGGCAGCGACAAAGGGATCGAGTTTTCAGTCACTTGCTCGCGATCGAAGCTAAAGGCCATGGTGTGCCATGCTTTTGAGGGTGCTATGACAGAAACGGCTGAACTATCGGAAGAAGCGCCAGTTACCGTTACGTTACGACTTAGAAGATGACGGCGTTTACGTTTGCTTTGGGTATTGTACATACACCATGGGGTCATTGGGATGTTGGTTTGTCAGGAGACAGAAATTATTCATATATCCAGTCATTTTTTCCATTCTAATGACAACTGCCCAATAACTGTCTCGTCTAGTCTTGAGCCGGATTTATTCACCATGCTCCTCAACCATCAACAACCATCTAGATAAAATGAAACGAAGGAAAGCCGTCACGGCACCACCACTTAACCTTAAACCACCACTTACAAGTCACACCTAGGGCGTCTCCACACCACTAAGCCCATCACAAAACAGGATCCACCTCCACCATCGAGCCCGGCGACTCCACTCCCTTCCCATCCTCCTCACCACCACCATCAACACCACCCACCCCAGGCCACCACGCATCCAAATTCTCCCTATACCACTCCACCGTCGCCCCAAGCCCCTTCTCAAACGACGTGCGCTGCCTCCACCCGAGCGCCTGCAACTTGGACCCGTCCACCCGATAATCATAGTCGTTGAACGGCCGGTCCTCCACCCACCGCAACCGCGCCCCAAAGTCCGCCTGCGGCGTGCACCCGAACAGCTGCAGCATGCGCACCGCCACTTCGAGGTTGGTGATCTCGAAGGCCGAGCCTACGTTGTACGCTTCGCCGAGCACGCCCTGGTGGAGGACGGTGTCGAAGGCGTCGGCTGCGTCGGCCCCGTAGAGATAGCGCCGCGAGTTGAGGCCTGAGCCTTGGATTGTGAGGGGCTGGTGGGTGCGGAGGAGGTTGATGAATTTGGGGATGATTTCTGCCGGAGGGTGTTAGTGGAGTTGTTGGTAGTGGGTTGGGGGTTGGCTGGCTGGGGTGGGTGTTGGAAGGGACTCACTCTCGGGGTACTGGCACGGCCCGTACACGTTGTTGCTCCGGACGATGATGGTCGGGATCTTGAACGACTTGGCGTAGGCGTGCACGTACATCTCGGCGGCGGCCTTGGACGCCGAGTAGGGGTTGGTCGGGTGGAAGGCGTGCGTCTCGTCGAGGAACTCGCCGTTGGTCTCGCCGTACACCTCGTCCGTGCTGACGTGCACGAACCGCTTGACCCGCCCGTGCTGCCGCACGCTCTCGAGCAGCACCTGCGTGCCCACCACGTTGTTGAGCGTGAAGGAGGCCGCGTCGTCGAAGGAGTTCTGCACGTGGGATGAGGCTGCGAAGTGCAGCACGCAGTCGATGGCGTGCGCGGCGAGCGCGTGGGATACGGCCCCGGAGCTGGTGATATCGCCTTGCACGAAGGTGAAGTTGGGCAGTGCGTTGAGACAGCTGATGTTGGCGGGGGAGGCGACGCGGTCGAGCTTGTCGAAGCATACGATGTTGTACTGAGGGTATTGGACTGTTAGATGCCGCGTAACCCAGCTGCCGCTGTAGAGGTAACTGTGTTAGTTGTGACTTGAGACGGGCATAAACGGACAGGGCCTTGGCTTACATGAATCCAGCGCCACCTGTAATCAGGATATTTTTGATATCATTGCGACAGGGGAACTTGGTAACGCCAATGAGGGCTAGAGCGTCATGGTTGCTTGCTTGATCGACAACAAGCGGGTAAACTTCAGCTTTCAGTTTTGGTGAGTCCGGGGGTGTAAATTCAGGGCGAGCCATTGTGACAGATTGCTTCTGATAGAGCGAAAGACACAACACAAGTTGAGACCCGGCCCGGTTTAGGTTGAAACAAAATCCACAAGAAAAGCGTCTGGCTTTAGAATTGGTGGACTTCAAAAGCTCTGGTTTCCAAGTTCGTGCAAGAGCAAACACCAAGTTTCTGGCGATAGTTATGCAGATCGTGTCACGTCCGAGTCTCTTCAATAAAAACAAGAATAGCCTTGCATACTAACTTCTACTTCGGAGCCGGGTATCTACAACGGGAATAACGAATTCTCCTCCGGCGGCAAGGTAACCCGCTCCTCGGGACCTTGCCGTCTAAGTCGAGGGCGGAAACAACCGAAAGGGGAAGCTACTGGATAGGCATCTTACCAACCCCGGTCCGGTCCCGCTGACCCGTTCCGACCAGGATAGGCGATGCCGGACTCAGTGATGAGGGCTTCTGGCAATGCCGCGTCTGTGTTCGGACTCTGTGAGCTATAAGAAATCCGAGTAAGACGGCCATAATTCACAATAAGGACAGCAACAAAGCCCTATTGTGTGCTTGAACCAAATCCAATTTGTCAACACCATGGCTGTCCTCACACGTCCCCAAGTCTTCGTGATATTCGGTCCGTACTACACTACAATCCAGAATGCATGACCGTGGCTAAATTGAAACAACTCAGGCAACGGCTGGATCGCCTCACAAATCAAGGAAGCCCTTTCAGCGGCGGGCAAGACGGTGATCACATCTCTTGTTAGGACCGAGAACAGGGAGCAGGTCTTGAGGTGAGATGACGCTGACTTCGTCGTCATCTTTTGCTCACGAAGAAAACAGCGAACTCTCGCGTCTCAACGCCACCCACGTTTTCAACTGTGCCGGCATTCGTGGTACCCCCAACGCCGACTGGTGCGAAGATCACCAAATTGAGGTGACACGATCCAACATCCTGGGCGCTCTCAACCTTGTCGATTGCTGCTACGAACTCGGGGTTCATGTCAGCCATTTCGGCTCAGGCTGCATCTACGACCAAGATGAGGCTCACCCGCTCGATGGAACGGGTTTCACCGAGGAGGAAACGCCCTTCTACGGCGGTTCGACGTATTCTCGCACTAGACTGGTCAGCGAAAACGTGAGTCGTTAGCTTACTCACTTGAGACAGGAAATGCCGAGCTGACGTATCACACAGGCAATCCGGACTTATCCGAACGCGCTCATTCTGAGGCTCAGGGGCCCAATGGCAGCAGACCTGGACCAGAAGAATTTGGTTACCAGGTTGATGAAGTACAACAAGCTTATCAATATCCCGTCGGTGAGTTTCGGTTTTTTTTATGCGCGCTCCCATTGGCGCACAGCTGACATATCTCGCAGTCTATCAGTGTCCTCACCAACTTGCTACCTGGCGCCATCCTGATGGCCGAGAATGGCGTGACCGGCATTTACAATCTTGTGAACCCGAAGCCTGCGACCAACAACCAGGTCATGGGGTTGGCCAAGAAGTACATCCGGCCTTCCCTAACATGGGAGAATTTCGAGGTCGACGACATGAACAAGGTGCTCAAGGCTCCGCGGGCCAACGTCACCCTTGATGCGAGCAAATTGGTGAAGACGTGCAGAGGATTGGGATATCAGATCAAGGACAGCCAGGTGGCGTTGGAGGAGATGTTTATTGAGATGAAGGCTAAGGGATTGTAATGGTAGATCTCAGCTTCGGCCTGGCGTAAATTGGTGTCATAAGGTGCCATCCAACTCTAAGTTGATGTCAATGTATCTTCCATGCTAGAGTTTGAGTGCTTCCCCTGACAAACTTTGGATGATGACGAACTCAAGTGCTTGGTGTATGTAAAGTTCCACCAACAAAATTAGACAGTTCTTTTGCATTCGAAGCCCGAGGAATACAACGTAAAACAGAGAGTATTCCTCAAATACAATCCTCATGTAGTTACTAGCGGTATCTACTAGGCTCCAAGTTCGGGCTCTAATAAAAGTATATTTCGTGTAGTTTCCAGTTTTTAGGTACCTCTCTAGCTCTTTATAGACAGGTTCAACTTGGCTTAAACTTGGCTTGAACTTGGCTCCCGAATCTAAAGTCTGGGCAACGCCCGCCCGCTACTCACGCATAAACGCCCCTTGGATGTTAGCCGTCCAAACCGGCCATGCTTCGTGTACTCTCTACCAATAATAACCCACAATGTTTTCGGCCCTCTCTATGAGATTAACCCACGGGCCGTCTCATCCAAAGTCGTCATTCGACTCATTCCAGTTTCTTGCGCCAGCCCATACACCCTCTCGACCTCCGCTTCCACCTCCACCACCAACTCCCACCGCCCCCTCTTCCGCCCAATCTCATTCTTCAATCGCCGCAGAAGCGCCCTCAAATCACCCAGATGCAGCATAATCAGATTCTGCACCAGCGAGTCCCTCATCTTAGGCGTCTTGATGCTATACCGCCCAAACCAGATCGTCCCATCCAGCAACGTCTCATGCCTCTGCCGCTGCAGCAAACCCCTCTGACTCTCTCCCATCGCCACCACATCCATCCCCCCTCCCCCCTGCTGCCCCTCCGCAGCCTGTGGGGCCGCCGCCAACAAATCCCCCAGATCCCGACAGATCTCCCCCAGCTGCTGCAGCACGGTGACCACCAGCATCGAGTACTGGGAGCACAGCCGGCAGCGCGCGCACGCCAGCACGTCGTTGCACGCGTGCGTGCCAAGGTGCAGGCACATCAGAAGCCCGTCGATGCCTGCGGCGTCCTGGGAGCCCGCCCCGCGCCGCAGCCCGATCTCTTCGAGGAGCTGCGCCATGGAGCCGAGGCAGCAGTCGGTGGACCCGGTTTCGGCGATGGGTCCGGTTGTTGTTGTCGTTGCCGTTGCTGCTGGTTGGGTTTTTGGGGTTGAAATGGGGGTTGGGAATGTGAGGGGGAGGCTGTTGGCCGGAGAGGCGGTGGTGGATGTGAGTGCTGTTGTTGTTGTGGTGGTTGTTGTGGCTGTTGGTGCGTCGCGCATGGGAACTTCGGCGCTGTCGCATTCTGGGTGAGAGAGCGAATAGAACCCAGACATCAGATTTGATGGTGCTATGGTCTTGGACATGCTGTTGGCGCTGGAACTAGCCCCAGTCATGATGGAGAGGTCAAAGTTGTACAGGTCGTCGTCCATGAGGAGGCCGGGTGTATGCAGACCCATGTCCATCGTCGCCGAATCCCAGCTCGACTCCGATTCTGAAGACAGTGCAGAGCTGCTAATGTCCCGGGTGATTGTCGGAGCATTTTGAAGGCGGATGGAGGTGTCGATGGCGGCCAGTGTGTTTGTTTGGGCGGGTCCTGTCGAGGGCGGTTGTTCTTGTTCTGGCGCCTGGCTTGCTACATCCCGCCCCTGTTTCTTGTGCCCTCGAGATGCTACTTCTTCGCCGTCCTGCTCGCAGGGAGGAGTCAAGTTGGAAAGCCGACCCAAATCATCGGTGCTCTCAGAATACGGGATGAAGGACTGGCGACGGCCCCTTCGTGGAGTTTGCGAGTAGAAGCAAGTACTTCCGGTGGTTTGGCATCTTGTGCAACCGTCTTTGCCTCCACTGCATTTGAGCTGTTGTGAATCCTCGCGTGAGCTACGTGTAACATCAAAGCGTGGCAAGCGGGCCGTGGGCCGTCCACCACAGAAATTGGTGGATGAATACTACGTACCTTGCGGATCCTACACTGGTTACAGGCGACCAAGGCGTGAACTCGACCACCAGATCGCCCCGCGGATTTGGTCGATTCCGCGTTGGCAGGCCCTGTAGCATCGGCAACTCGAAAGGATGAAAACATTGAGACGACTTTTTTCCAGCTTGGTGCCGGAAAACTGAACCTCGATCTCGGTCTCGTTCCCATATACGCATTTAGTTCATCCGCATCTTACCATGAGACGGAGAAACGCACGGTCGGCCACCCACACATCTCCCCGGGATCCTTCCGACTCTACCCGGACCAGTCAGTGGGTGAGTGGCACAGAAACCGGGCCGGCCGCAGGTGAGAGATACGTGGTGTACGAAGCTGCTTAGTTTTGACTCCAGCCAAGCTTTTACCAGTGCCCCTTTTTGAATAGGCAGGTCGTGAAACAAGCCACGGCGGTAACATCAAAAGCGCGCCGCAGCCACGGATCTGGGTTGGAAATTTGGAATCATCATCTGACAAACGGCGATACCCGTCAACGACCAGTCAACGGCGTAGATCGAGGGGCAACTATCAGATAAACGGCCAGAACATCATTGGGCCGGTGAAGACTGTGTCACCGCAAGGTTTTCGGTTCGGGCATCCATGTCGCACGCTGCATGCGGGATGCGTCCTCAGCCACGCAACTCAAAAACTTTACGATACTCCCGAAGGAACGGTCCTGCATTAACAAATACCCTATTCTAATCCCGGCCATCGGACTTTACGGTGCATTACCACGAGATGCATGCAGGGGCGGGTTTTGACCGATTCTCGGCGTCCCACGCGCGCCAACGGTATCAGCGGACTCACTCATCAAGTTGATTCAGGATGCAGCCCAAGACACCGCGTGTCAAACGCTTGTGCCTGACATACGGAGTTAATGACATAAGCTTACATTCATAGGTTCAATCCGTGGGGGTCAGCCAACTCGGGTCATCTTGGGGCCGGGAGCCCCGTCGTGCAATATCTGCTGCGTTCGTTCCCATTTTGGCAGCTGATCCGAGGGGGTCCGAGTTGGCGGAGAATGCTCCGTCGAGCCTCGTTCTGCTTTCAGCAGCTGATTGTGTCTTCTCCGAGGGTGCTCAGTCATAATCCCAAAATTCGAGGAAGCCGAAACAGATTGCGCAATAGTCCGAAGAATGTTGACAACCCGATACCCAAGATAGGGTGAAACCTTGCTCTGCATCAAGCCTTTCCGGCAGCGGACCGGAATGTGCCTGTTATGGATATGGGATACACTTGGAGACCAGTAGTGGGTGAGATGATTGAGACATGTCAACGGCATATATGATATGTGTATGTACCTGCCAAAGAGTAGGATATGATGTGAAAGTTTGTGAGACTATCATATCATACCTGTCCTGCACCATTTCCTCCTACTCGCTCGTTTAGGCACTATTTATACACCGAAAGGGATAACGGTGAGGCAGTCTTCAACATGGACCACTCCTTCGCTGTTTTCGGCCCTCAAGGGACGGCGCCGTCTGTGGCCTACCTGCAGTCAATCCGAACATACATCATCAACCACCCGGTGCTGAAATGCATCCAAGAAGAAATCGCGTCCTTTGGCGACGTACTCGCCCTCGTCGCGTCTAAGAACAAAGACATAGCCGCCCTTCCCCAAGCCCCTGAGTACTTGGACCACTTACAGCAGTGGCTCGTCCACGGCAAGCCAGAGGCCATCGTGTCTGTCAACTCGTCGATAACAACCCTACCCCGCCTATGCATCATCCACGTCGTGCAGTACTTTCAGTTCCTGGAGAGCAAGGGTCTCAGCCATGCCGACTTTGTCAGCCAGGTACGGGAATCCGGAGGAGGCATGCAGGGTTACTGCGGAGGAATGCCCGCCGCTGTTGCGTTGGGAAGCGCCGCCAACGACGAGGAGGTTGCCCAAAACGTGGCCACTACGTTACGTCTTGCGTTCGCCATTGGGCTTTACACCGAGCTTGGGGATGATACGCGTATCCCAGGTCTTGCTATTATGGTTGTTCGGGTGGAAAGAGAGGAGCAGGCCAAGGAGCTGGTGGCAAAGTTTCCAGGTGTAAGAGCCCCGATATTCCATTCTCCCTTGCCCATGTTCACATGCTGACATTGAAACCCACAGACCTACATTTCGGCCTTCACCGATCCTAGGAATATTAGTGTAGTGGGCCCCTCAAAGCCACTAGAAGCACTGCAGGAATACGCAGTCGCTCAGGGCTTCCTCGTGCAACCGCTGGAAATTCGGGGTAAGGTGCACAACCCGGAGAACATGGACCTGGCGCACGAGCTCGCTGCTTTATGTGCCGAGTCGGAACTGCTCAGTCTTCCACCATCCGACAAGCTCCAGTGCCCAGTCCGGTCAAACCGCGATGGTAATGTCATTCCCCCGGGACAGAGATCGCTGTCAGACGACGTGCTCTACACCATTCTTGCCTCGCGGAGCGAGTGGTACAAGGTCCTTGAAGGCGTGGCCCAGGATCTCAAGAAGACGAGCAACAAGAGTCACGGCATCATCTCCCTCGGCATTGGTGACTTCATCCCCCTGATGCCCTTCAACAAGCTGGGTCTCCTCATGAAGAAGACGGAATGGAGCGGGGCCGAGGCCACGGAAAAGGCCCCAAGTGTTCCCGCTCCGCGACCAACATTGGAACATGCCTACCCCGACGACGCCATCGCCATCGTGGGCGCCTCCTGCCGCCTCCCTGGTGCCAACAACCTCGACGAGCTCTGGGACATTATCTCGACTGGCCAAGACACGCACCAAGAGCTCGGCACTGACCGGATCGACATCGGCAACAGCCACCGGGCCTTCCTAAGCGGCAATTTCGCCAAGAACCGCAAGTGGTACGGCAACCTGGTTGACGGTGTGGACCGCTTCGACCGGGCCTTCTTTGGCGCCAACGCCCGCGAGATGACCAATATGGACCCGCAGCAGCGCATGCTGCTGGAGTTGGCCTTCGAGGCCATGGATTGTTCAGGGTACACCAAATCACACGTGCGGTCGCGTGGCGACAACGTCGGTTGCTTCATTGGTGCTAGCTACACCGAGTACCTTGAGAACACGTGTGGTCATGCGCCGACGGCGTACACCGCGCCGGGGACTATCCGGGCCTTCTTGTGTGGCCGTATTAGCTACCATTTTGGTTGGACGGGCCCGTCTGAGGTTATTGATACGGCGTGCTCCGCCTCCCTGGTCGCTGTGACTCGGGCCGTCAAGGCCATTCGGCAGGGCGAGTGTCCGGTTGCGCTGGCGGGCGGCATCAACATCATCACGGGGATTCACAACTACATGGATCTGGCGAGGGCCGGGTTTCTGAGCCCGACAGGGCAGTGCAAGCCGTGGGATAAAGACGCAGACGGCTACTGCCGGTCTGATGGAGCTGGGCTTGTGGTGTTGAAGTCCCTGAAGCAGGCACTGGCTGACGGTGACCGCATCATGGCCGTCATTGCTGGCGCTGCCACGAACCAGGGCGGCTTGTCGAGCACCATTACCAACCCCGACCCGGTCCAACAGGCGCGCCTTTATCGCGAAGTCCTCCGGCAGGGTGAGATTACCCCTGAACAGGTTACCTATGTCGAGGCCCATGGCACGGGCACACAGGCCGGTGATAAGATTGAGACGTCTAGTCTGCGCGCTGTGTTTGGTAACTCCAAGCGGGCAGACGAGCTGCACATTGGTTCCATCAAGGGGAACATTGGCCGTGAGTTACCTTACATGCTTCCCCCCGCCGTTTTCCATTTTGCTGACGATCGGCCCTCTAGACTGCGAGACAGCAGCCGGAGTTGCTGGTCTGCTCAAGATCATTACCATGCTCGACCACCAAATGATCACGCCCCAGGCTAACCACAGGGTCTGGAATCCCAACATCCCGTCTCTTACGCCGGACCGCATGGCGATATCCATGGCCCTCGCGCCATGGGATGCTCCGTTCCGCGTCGCCATGGTTAACTCGTTTGGTGCCGCGGGCTCTAACGCCACGGTTCTGTGCTGTGAAGCGCCACCGCAACAGAGACAACTGGAAAACAGCTCTGAGCCGACCGAAAAGGTCAACGTCAAGCAACCGGTGATCCTGAGTGCGCACACGGAAACAAGCCTGCTCAGCTACCGAGAAGTGCTTGCCAAATACCTCACAAAGTCCATCAGCACCGGCCACCCATCGCTCTCGATCAACGACATCGCCTACACGCTCAGCGAGAAGCGTCGCCGCCACAAATTCTCCCTCGTCCTCGAAGCCAGCAGCACCGAAGAACTCATCAAACTCCTGCTCAGCGATGACTGCGACCGCGCCGTGACCGCCACACCCCTCGACAACACCCCAAAGAAACCTGTCATCCTCGTCTTTGGTGGCCAGAGCAAGCAAACCCTCGCACTCCACCACGCCCTCTACACCTCCTTCCCCACCTTCCGCAAACACCTCGATTTCTGCAACAACTACCTCCAACAGCTCGGCCACCCATCAATTCTCCCTGCCGTCTTCCAGACCGACTCCAACCTCGACGACATCGTCGTGCTCCAGGCAGGCCACGTTGCAATCCAGTACGCCGCCGCGCAAACCTGGCTCGAGGCGGGTCTTCAAGTCGACGCCGTCGTCGGCCACAGTCTGGGAGAACTGACCGCGCTGGCGGTAAGCGGGAAGCTGTCAATCGAGGACTGTCTCAGGCTGGTGGCGGAGCGCGCCAGATTGATGCAGATGCGTTGGGGGGCGGATCAGGGGGCGATGTTGGCTGTGTTTGCGACGCGGGCGGTGGTGGAGGAGATGCTTGCCCAACTGGACGGCACGATGGAAATTGCCTGCTACAACTCCGAGACCAGCCAGGTTGTGTCGGGCGACAAGGCGTCCGCGGCTGCATTTGAAGCGTACCTCCGCGCCCAGCGCCCCGAGGTCAAGTTCGTGCGCGTGGATACCAGCCACGGCTTCCACTCTCGCTTGTGCGAACCCATTCTAGCGGAGTTGGACGAGATCACGGCTTCGCTGGAGTGGAAGACTCCCACCATCCCGCTCGAGCTGTGCGTGACTGGCAAGACAAACCCGGCCCCGGATGCGTCGTACAGTCCCAGCCGTCACGCGCGCGAGCCCGTGTACTTCGCCGATGCTATCCAGCGCCTAGAGAAGCGGCTAGGCGGCAGCTGTGTGTGGCTTGAGGCCGGCCTTGACACCCCTATCATGGGCATGACCAAGCGCGCTGTCGCGCAGCCGCAGGCGCAGCACAGTTTTGTTGGGGTAACCACCAAAGAGGCTGGTGGGCCAGCGGGCTTGATCTCGCGCACTGTCGGCAAGCTGTGGAAGGAAGCCGTGCCTGCTATGCACTGGGGCTTTTTGCATGGCGATGGTGAGGTTGCTCCCCATGCCGTGTGGCTGCCGCCGTATGCGTTCGACCGCACGGCCGCATGGCTAGACTACGCCGACCACGCGGCCGATCTGCGCGTGCAGCTCGACGAGGCCAAGGCCCGAGACAGCGGAAGTGACGCAACCCCCCTCGGAGCCGACGTGGCCCACAAGCCGCTGCGGCTGGTCACGCCGCTGCCGGAAAGCGCGGGCGACAAGCCGGATACGAGGCGCTTCCGTGTTGCGGCGGAGAGTGAGCGGTTTAGAACGATTGTGGCGGGCCATGCTGTGCGTGGCCGTCCGCTGTGCCCGGCGTCGGTGTACCTCGAGTGTGTGACCATGGCGTTACAGCTGGTGCTGGGTGATGCCGAGCTAAGGCAGTCGAGTCTCGAGTTTGAGGGACTGGATATTCAGGCCCCGTTGGGTTTGGCCGAGCACCAGCAGGTTGAAATCGTGCTGCATCTTGGTCTGCCGTCAACCTCGCGGTTTGCCTGTGAGTTTGCGCTCGTTAGTCGGCAGCCCAGCCAGGGGGAGAAAACGACGGTGCATGCCAAGGGTCAGGTGAAGCTGAGGTCGGTTGAGGACGCTTCCGATTCCAGGTTGCATGTCATGGCGCGACTGGTCGAAAGGAATATCCCAGTTGTCGAGGCCGCAGGCGATGCGGAGCGCATGCTTTCCGGGCGTGTCTACAAGCTGTTCTCGCGCGTGGTGGACTACGGGAAGGTGCTCCAGGGCATCGCCACCATGACCATGCGCGGCAGCGAAGCTGTGGCTACCATTGACATGCCCACGGCTCACAGTCGGCCGGGGGCAAGTGAGAGCACAGTCCTGGGTATCTGCGACGCTGTGGCTATGGACAGCTTCATCCAGGTTGTTGGTTTGGCGATGAACACAAGCGATAGCACTGGTGCCGGCGAGGTCATGATCTGCAACGGGATTGACAGCTCCGTCGTTGCCAGTGGTTTCAACTTCGAAGAGTGCTCGTCATACCGCGTTTGGGCGTCCTACACCCAGAACTCGCGCGGTAACCAGGCCATGGGAGACGTGTTCGCTTGGAACAGGGATGGCGAAGTGGTCGCCGCTTTCACAGGTTGCCGTTTCGTCAAGCTCGATATCACGAGGCTGGAGAGGCTTCTTGGTCCCGGAAAACAGCAAGGAGGGGCTCAAACCCAAGCCGCGCATTCCCACATTGTGGCGGCACCCCCAGTCCAGGAGCGAGTCGTGGAAGGGCTTGCGTTAAAGGAAATACTGCCCCGTTCCAGTGTGCCCACAACAACCGCGGACTCAAGTTATGGCGGAAGCAGCACCGATGACACGGCCGCCACTGCTAAAACCACTCCCGGGACCATGACCCCGCCGACGGAGAGCATGGTGGATGTCCGTCAGCTGCTAGAGACATACACTGGCGCGGCTGCTGCCACCATCGCCGACGATATCGTCATCGCCGACTTGGGATTGGACTCGCTGGCGGCAACTGAGATGGCGTTTGAGCTGCAGGCTGCTGACGGACGTCCCATCAGCGGCGGAGAACTCACGGCCATGACGGTCAAGCAGCTCGAGGAGAGACTGTACAGCAACGTCCGGGGGAAGCCCCTGGCCGTTGTTGCCGAGATCCCGCAGCGGAACGTGGCACTGGCTCCGATCAATAGTCATTTGCAGACCATACCGGCGGCGGTGCCTGCTCCGACACCGACCGTCCATCATTCCCAAGCTTCGTCGCCGCCACCATCTAGTGCACTCGTCGGGAAGAAGATGACGGAACTCCTAGTCGAAACGACTGGTATCAATCCGTCGTCCATCGACCCCCAAGCGACACTTCAGGAGATCGGGGTGGATTCGCTTGCGCTGACCGAAATTCTGTCTGTGTTGGCTGAGATTTGTGTGGCCGAGTTGAAGACGGATGACATCTCATTGGACTCTAAGATTGCTCAGCTTGTGCGTGCCATTGGGGCGGATTTGACTGTATTTTAGTCTGTTTTTGTTACTAGATCCTGATGTAGGAAGTTTTGCGGCTGGTAAGTGTGGCGGTTTGTTGCCGGGTCGTGGCCACCGGACATAGAACTATTTAAAATCAAATCGTGTGTTCCGTTCATACCGGGGCATTCTTCGGCCTCCAAACTGTGAAGATATGCATCAACTTCAAGGTACCTATATTTGTGAAATACAGTATCGGTCAGATGGCTTTCAGCTCCATGCTAGGTTACTGATACATATAATATATTGCTATTTCTTACCCACCTACGTATTGGGGAGGTAATATTCGGTAGAGAATTGTCGATTTCTATGTAATCGTTCACATCTGGACTTGCACGTATTATCTTTATGGGTTGACTCTATGGCAGGAACGTAATTGCCATGGTTCACACAAATACAACGTCTCATTATGAGACTTTAGAAACAAAGATAATATTACAGTGACACTCCGACCCCTCCCCACGGATCAAAGATACATGTTTCGGCCTAGCACGCCTAGTTCTTCCGTGTACTTAAAGTACCTACCTACCTCCTGTGTAGTGCACAGGTTGGTTAGGGCATGGCTCACGTTCTATCTATCACACGCTATGAACCCAATGTGAATAAATTCCCCAAAGAGCGACCTACCTACCTAGGTACTTTATCTACCCATCCAACAACACATGGGCCGATCGGCTGACACCTCATCAACCAAATTTCACTTCATGCTCTAACTACAATCTATCAAAATGGCTCCCATCACGACTCTGCCACCGGCTGAGAACGCGCCTCCAGCCGGGGGCGCCACCACCGCCGATAATCCGCTGGTTTTAAGCGCCACCACCGCCGAGAATCCGCCGCCCAGCACCCTCACCGAAAACTTGCCTTGGACGCCCTCTCAAGAGATAAAAGAACTCAGGCAACAAATGGATCATTTCGAAACCCTGCTCAGTGTCGTCGGGCCCAGCGAGCGGACACCCCTCTTCCAACAGTGGGTGGCTCTTGGAACTCGACTGGGACATCTCGGAGTGGTTGGGGCGCCGGCGAAAAACCAGGCCATAGCAAAGAAGGAAACTGCCAAAACAACGGAAGAGACTGCGGCAAAGAGACAGCTTTGTGTCAGCAAATTCAGGGAGATTTTCCGTGTCCTCCAGTCGCAACGAAAGGCATTAGAACGCATGCAAGCCGAGGTCGAAAGACTGCAGATAATTTACTACACAGCCGTCCAAGAAGGGATTATTTCCATCCAAAGCGACCACGACCGCCTATTGCAAGCTTACGACAATCTTCACAGACAAGAGCAGGAATTTCGCGCGGCCGAAGCCGAATACATGGCGGCGTGAGACGAACCCGACGACGGCCACGGCTAGGCGACCAGCAGTTAGCGGTCCCCTTCTACATGGGGCCATACTAGCGACCGCTGTGATAATTATGCGCAACATGATCAATCTTCGCCCACATAACCAGTGTGTGGGCCGAGTTGAGGCAAGCTGGGACTTCGGCTTCCATACAGCAAGAGACAGGTCGGCCTTGGGATCTAGTTGTAAGCGCACACATTGGCGAAGACAAAACTAAGCACGGTACATCTATCTATTAGGGCAAGTCAGAGGTTTTGTGCTTGGACATTGTGGCCGAACTCAGATTAGGTAGCAAGAATAAATAACATTACCACCTAGAATCGTTCACTTGTCGTTGTTGACGCCGGTCAAAGACCCAGCTCCCAATCTAGGTAGCTTACAGACCTCATTTCGAGATGGAGGGTATATCCCTACTCTCTATCTCCCGTCATATAATATCTCGCTTTTACTTTTTTTTGGTGCGTCGGGACGCAGTCGATTGAAATTATCGCTTCGGAGTGTTTCTTTATTTCCGAAATAGCAACCAACTCCTCTAGAGGCTGGTCCAGGAAGGTACACTCAAATCACAGGTCAGGGCCTTATCCTTATCCCATTGATCATATTTACCTGGGATAGAGCCAGTTCATTCGTGATGTTAGATCTTCGAGCTGACGCTGGAGTGGCCGATTCTCGTGTGCGGCGGCAACGCTGAGCAAGGCTTCGACGTGTGCAATTCGCCGCATAATATCCAGAACCTCCTGGGAGGGCAACCGAAATACACGCATGACGGTCCGTGAATATGTCTAGCCGGTTTAGTGGCAGAAATTGGAGGTGAGGGTCGCTGGGGACTTGCTTCAAAACGCTTTGGGAGCTTGGAATTCTCGTGGGGTATGACTCTTAGACCTTGTTTGTTATATACTGTGAGTCAAACAATGACCATGTGGTGCTCTAACTGTCCAATTGGGAGGCTCGCTAAATCTGGACAACGCATTAACCTTAAAACAAGCCCGCTGTTCTGACCACCTTTGTCCTTTTCTTTGTTCTTTCGCTTAGCCCAATTCGAACAATGATGGCCTCGACAACAACGACGCTCAGAGGCGATAAGTTCGACCGGCAGCTTTTCGAGTCCGTTCTCAAGCGCCGTTTCTTTTTCACCGAGGCATTTGAGATCTACCGGCTGTCACCAAACTTCAAAGGCGACAACCGCGGCCTTTTTGACTATGGCCCTCCGGGATGCGCCCTACAAACCAATATTGTGGACATGTGGAGGAAGCACTTCGTCCGCGAGGAGACCATGCTAGAATTGGATTGCACCGTTATCACGCCAGAGCTTGTGCTCAAGACGAGCGGGCATGTGGACAAGTTCGCGGATTGGATGTGCAAGGACCCGATCAGAGGCGGGTATCCTGAATCGCTGATGAACGATCAGTTTTGCTAACGTGAGCCCCTTTGGGCGGCATTAATAGGTGATTATTTGCGAGCCGACCATCTTGTTGAGAACGCCCTGAAAGCGCGCCTTGCTCGGGGCACCCGAGGCCTCGTCAAGGATTCGCCTAAGCTGGACCAAGCAAGCATCGATGAATACAATGGGATACTGGCGAAGGTGATATCCGTTTTATTCGCATTGTTTCAGTACTCCCCTGTACAAATGTTAATCGGCGTTCGTTATTTAGATCGACAACTACGACGGTGATGGGCTGGCTGAGCTGATCAAACACCACGACATCCGGAACCCGGAAAACAACAACGAAGTCCTGCCCCCTGTTCCCTTCAATTTGATGTTTAAGTCTACCATAGGTCCAAGTACCGCCGCCCCCATCTACCTTCGGCCTGAGACTGCCCAGGGGCAATTCTTGAATTTCAAGAAGTTGCTGGACTACAACCAAGGCTCCATGCCATTCGCGTCAGCCAGCATCGGTAAATCGTACCGCAACGAGATTTCGCCTAGGACTGGGCTTCTCCGCGTCCGGGAGTTTCTGATGGCTGAGATTGAGCATTACGTTGACCCGGAAAAGAAGCAACATCCGCGGTTTCGGGAGGTGAGCGACGTCGTGCTGCCGTTGCTCGACAGGGAGACCCAGCTGTCGGGCAAGACGACACCCCGGACCATGAATATAGGCCAAGCCGTCGAGTCCAAGGTCATCGACAATGAAACCTTGGGTTACTTCATTGGGCGGGTCATGTTGTTCCTCACGCAGCTCGGAGTCGACCGGTCCAAAGTGCGATTCAGACAGCATCTCGCCAACGAGATGGCGCACTACGCTTGCGATTGCTGGGATGCCGAACTCCTAACGAGCTACGGCTGGATCGAGTGCGTTGGTTGCGCCGACCGGAGCGCGTACGACTTGACGGTACATGCCAAGTACACTGGTACCTCTTTGGCTGTCAAGGAGGCCCTTCCGGAACCTGTGAGGGTGGAAGAGTGGCAAGCTACTCTCGACAAGAAACTTGCTGGGCCACGTTTCAAGAAAGATGCCAAGGCAGTTCAGTCGGCTGTCGAGGCTTTGGATCAAACCGCCCTTGAAAGGCTGGCTGCTGAACAAGAGGAGAATGGAGCTGTGACCATCGACACTCCAAATTTATCTGACGGGACCACGCGCGTGGAACTACCGAAGGAGCTTCTGTCAATCTCCAAAATCACTCGCTTCCAGAACATCCGAGAATACACGCCAAACGTGATTGAGCCATCTTTTGGCATCGGGCGGATTCTCTACAGCCTATTGGAACAAGTGTACTGGCATCGGCCCAACGATGCTGCCAGAGCGGTAAGCACTATCTGTTGAAACCGCTGTCTATCAGCTCTGGCTAATGGATATGTCTAGGTCTTGTCCCTGCCTCTTGCCGTGGCACCCAACAAAGTTTTGATCGTCCCCCTCTCCTCCAACTCTCAACTCAACCCCATCGCTCACAAGCTGTCCGCCCGGCTGCGCAAGATGGACATCACAAACACCATCGATGCATCCAGCGCATCCATCGGCAAACGATATGCGCGGAACGACGAGCTAGGCACACCGCTGGGTGTGACGGTTGATTTTGACACGTTGAAGGACGGCTCAGTGACCCTGCGGGAACGGGATTCTATGGTTCAAGTCAGAGGCCCGGCGGATGATGTTGTGGTGGCTATCAAGGGGTTGGTGGAGGGGACCAAGACCTGGGACCAGGTTATGGGGAGGATGGAGGTTTTTGGTGGGTAGGAAGAGAATTAATACTACTGCAGGTACATACTGGGTACCTGGCTGGCATCATATCCGCTATTTCTTTAGTCATTCCTCTTAATCGGTGCGCTATTGTAGGTTGAGAAACCCTACCAATCGCTGCACCGGAGGTATTCTGTTTGCGTACCTTGTCAAGTCAGCCTGACTCACTTAATGAGCCAATACCTAGATACCTAGGTACCTGGAGGTAGTAGGTAAGCACCACCCCTCCTACAAGCAACCTCTAGCCTCCAATTCCAGTTTTGCAGGGCTCTTGGAGAGGAACCCAAGCCGCCAACTCAAGCCTTCAGAGCGCAATCCGACTAACCCAACACACTTGTAGACCTGATCAATACAAGACATACAGCTCTCCATTATATCACTATGCCTCCTACCAACGGCCCTCGCGCCGAGAGTCTAGCCTCCTCTTACAATCCGTCCTAGGCCGATAATTCGCCACCGAGCCCGACCCCAACGGGAGAATCTCCCTTTTGCTCAGAGCTTGACCCCTGCGACAAGTCTGCCTCTTGCTCAAATCCCACCTCTACCTCGGATGCCCTCTCAAGCAATTACGAATACGAAGCGGGAAATATCACAAACCGAAGTTGTGTTTCGCGCCGGCACAATACAACGAGAGAAATTAGCACTCTACCGCCACTTCAAATCTCTGAAGACGCGACTGAAGGAACTCGAGATCATCGAGCAGGATAGGGAGTTCGAGGCGCTTGGGCTCTTCTAAGTCTACGTACCTGTGTAAATCCGTATCCCTACCTACGTACCTTAGGTAGGTTTTGGCTCCTGGTTTGGTAAAAACTAATACTTTTGGTAGATGATTGATACATCGTCTTGGTTCAACACAAACCCTCTTTAATAGGCGGCTAACTCAAGTTAGGGGTACCTTCAGGAATGCAGTGATGAGGTGGCTACCTAGCTACCTATTTAGTACGTAGTAATAGAAAAGACACATCCCCGTTATAGCTTCTCGGTATTTGAGGTGAAATCCGCTAGCCGCAGTCCTTCTATTTCACCTTTCACACGATTCCCAAGACTCGAGCCGAATTCTGCGAGGGTAGCGGTCTTAGGTTTTCCACTTTTCGCCTTTGGACACTGGTGTGCTTGAAGAGAGCTGTAATACCCGGAAGAACGCCTGGCGTCGATACTCTGTGAGTCGTACCAGTTTGGCGTTTTCATGGTTGTTATTAGTGATGTCACATGCATGACACTGGCGTGCCCGAAGGGCGTTTCCGGAGGATGGCCAACTAGCTTGAGCTTGTGCAAGCTCTTCACCAACGCACCGAGGCGGATGGCGCTGCACTCGTAGCTGCAACCCTCGCGGTCCTGCGTATAATCTTCTTTGAGACCGTTGAGGCCGGCGGCAATCGCATCTAGCGATTCTTTCCGACGTTCGTTGATGCGGTCTATGCACGTCAGATTGTTAGCCACTCCCGCGGGGTTGTTGGGAAACGAAACGACGCGGAATGTAAGCACTTACCAATGATAACCTGTGGGATTGGAAGTCCTTGAGGGACTTCCACACCCTTTGGGCTCCATAAAATAGCGACCTTGGTGATGCTCGTGAACGCTGTTTCATCTTCGAAAACCCATGACACTGAAAGCCACAGTGTAGCGTCGGCGCCGAATGAAGAGTCAGGCATACTGTTCTTGAGGGGTTCCATCCACAGCCGCGCCATGGGCTGGAACGCTTCATGCAGCTTGTAGTAATCGACAATCATGCCTATCTTAGCAAGCATCTTCAGCGTCACCCTCTTCGGAACCTGGCGGTAGTGGCTGTGGAGAACGTTCATGACGACCGTCAGAGCCTCAACGTCCCAGTCTTCAGCCCGGATGCGAAATCGACCATCCTTTTTGTTCCCTTCGCTCCACCCCCCTTCCAACATTGCCTTGAAAACAGGCGAAGCCAACACGAGGTGGCGCGACGAAACAAGAAAGGTCACCTTCACCGATTTGCCCGTCGAATCACCACCACCGGGCGGCTCTGGTATAGCGATGGCCACAGACCCCCATAAGGCGGACGGCTCTCGTATAGCGAAGGCCGCAGACTCCCATAAGACGGGCGGAACATTGTTGGGTTTTTTTAGCGTGAGAATGGCATCCCCCGTGGAATCGATGTTGTAATCGCACATTGCGCCCAAATGAAGAGCTCTGGTCAAAGGCTTAAAATGGGGGAAATGAGGGGGAATCGGAAACGGTATTTAAGAGGAGGGGCAGAAGCCAGAAAGCCACTGAGGACTTAATCATGGCATGGCCGGGGGGGTCAGAAAAATTCGACTGAAAGCTGTGCCCGTTTGCCCAATGAGGCGTTGTAGGCCTCAGCACACCTGCATGTATGTGTGCCCGTCTACGGGACACACCCTTCGTACCGGGCACATAACGCTTCGTACTAAGTAGCAATGCCGAGCCCAGGTATGTAGGTACTCGGCGAGATAATAAATACCATTCGCGTCGCGTTAGATCTTGTTATCAATACTAGATAGTACCATCAGAACAACATATTTAGTTAATAGACTAAGGTACATTTCATTTCATGTTGAGGTTTACACGGTCCTAGCAGCTTGTTACGGTAATAAATTGTCTCGCGCGTTCGTCACTAATAAGAAGACATGTTGCGACTGGTCCCGCTCTGACGAATACACCACCCTCGGGGCAACAAGTTAGTGTTCACCTCGCGGAATAGAACCTTATTACATACACCGAAGGTCCGGCGTCGGTATCATCTGTATCAGCGCGAGTTTAGTACCTAATTATCCTTGTGACTTCTGGTTAGGTGATAAACACAGACGGCCCATACCCGCGATAGGACCTCATACCGAACCTTACGTCCGTCTAGAAACCCAAAGCCGCCAACACTTACGCTAGGACGGTCATACCGGAGTTCGCGGCCAGCCAGATAGCTAATTGTAACTGCGTAGAAAACCTTCTGACCACGAATTCAGGGAGGCGATGTGAGTTCGTGAGTCACATTTGTAGTCCGAGCACAGCTTCACTGGTGATAATGCCCCGGTCCATTCGGCCGACATCTTCCCAACCTCCACCAACCCAAAGACAACCGCCATTGGGAAACCCAAGATGCGTGAGTTCCCCCAGCCCGACCCCATCGCGCACGAGCACCACCTAACGCCCCCCCAGTCACCAACCACCGCACCACCTTCTTTGGTCCGACATCGGTAAGCACTAGAAAACCTCGTAGCCCCCATCTTCCCCTCATCCCTTGCCACCGCCCATCGCCACACACACCCGCACACCACCCACTGACCCCGCTGCGCTGCCTGCGCACCAACAGCCCCCCGCGTCTTCCACGTCCGGAACGAGACGCCCCGGCTGCGCGAGTCCTTCCGCCTCGCGCTGGAAGGCCTCGTGGCCGCCGTCGCCGAAGCCAACTCGCCGGACGGACTCGTTGCGGCCGCCCGCGCGCTGCACGACGAGGTGCGTGCCCGCTGCCGCCCCGATGCCCCCCTCCGCCCGTTCCACGGCCTGCGCCTCTTCATCGCCCGCGAGATCGTCGTCCTCGCTCATGGTAAGTCCAACTTCTCCCATCTTTGATGTGTTCTGGCTCTCGAGCCGCCAATCCCCCCCTGTGGTGCTTCAATCAGTGAGAGCGGTTGGTTGTATTGATCTATGTAAAGGAAACCGAACTGCCTGCATCCGGGAGGGCTTTGTGGGCGACTGCCTTCACGTGGTGGGCTGCACGCAGTAGCCCCACACCCCCCCCCCCCCTCCCTGCTTGCGTCCCTTCCCTCTACGGCTCGTCCCTCCCCCCCTCTCCCTCTCCCTCCCATTCTATCTTAGGCGGGAATCGCGTCTGCTCGTGCTAACCTTCCCTGTGTTTAGACTTCACAACATTAGCGCGCGAGGACGAGGAAGATCAAGCGTGAGGCCAGGCCACGATGGTCACGGGGAGGGGTTGGCCTCTGCCAGGTGGCAAGAGGGTCGACGACGGGGGATGCCGGACCGGGAAAATGGTTTTCAACTTTTTCTTTTTTTTAAGGTCCAACGGTCCGCCCGCGGGTTCGGGGGGGCTTCAAGTTTCATACCCGCTGTATTTTAAGTTAACGAACAGCCTTCTTTACTTCATCTTGTATGCCCAGAACCTGCATGTCTTGAAGCAAGTGGGTGCCTAACTTGGTGCCGTTTCGTAAGGTCCTATCAGCTGGTATGTTAATCTCCTGACCATCATAACGAATAAACATCGGCGTGACTATAATTTTATACCCGCTAAAGTCCCATCAATGTCCCGGTTCCGGTAGCGTCACTCTCCCTATCCCTTGACATCTAGTTAGGTGCTTAATACGCGTGGCAGGAGTGGTATTTTGTCTACCTCTAACGATAAATCTGACGATTGTTTTCCCCTCAACACCGATACTCTCCCCTTCCCCACCTCTACCGTCTACCTCTAAGCCTGAATCTTCTCTGGCGCCCAAATCCCCCTCTCCTCCCCGAACCTCATGATCCGATCATGCAGCTGGCCGGTGCGTACCGCCTCGTAGATCTCTCCTGCCATACTCCCCAGCGTCCTGCCCCTCAACGCCAATTCGGCTTCCGCCGTGGCTAGATCCCCATGTCCGCCATCATCACCATTCGTAACATGCCCATCAGCACCGTCAACAACATTCCTCGCCGCCTCCACCTTCCGCAACAGCAACGGCGGGTGGTCCTCCACCCCACGGTTAACTGGGATGTTCAGGTCCTTCCGCACAAACTCATACACGACCTTGGACGCATCGCTGATATAATCCGTCGTCTGGATCTTCCCAGCTAGAAAATCCGCCCGGACCTGCTTGTAGCAACCTTCCAACCCTTCCTTCAGCCCCTGCTGGAAGTCACGCACACCGTCCATCGAAGCCCCCGCGTCCACCAAACACGCCAACAACGTACCCATCGACTCGTCCACCGCCGTGCGACAGCGATCCACCAAATCCAAATGCGACAGCGCATCCCACCTCGCCATCACCGCAGGGTACACCGTCGCCGCGACCGCCTCCACGTCACCCCCATTGCTCTTCTCCCCACCGCGGCCGAAAAAGCCCGCCGCCACGACCCCGCGCACCACCTCCCCTACCCGCTCCCTAAACACCACGCCAAGACACCTCAAATCCAGCGCCTGGCACAGCACATACACATACGTGGCGGCCATCAGACCCAGCACCTCGCCCGCCTCGAGCGCGTACCTGGCCGCGACCAGCGCCATGCTGTTGACGCTCTGGTTGGCCATCTCGGCGACCTGGACGTGGCCGCTGACCGGCTTGGCCAGGTAGGCCAGCTCGGCGGCGTAGGCGGCCATGTTGACGTCGAACCCTTTGCAGGTGAAGCTGGCGCTGGGGTCGTCGAACGAGAGGTTGGGCGGCAGGCCCTTGTTGGTGGCGTTGTTGATCAGCTCGGCGGACTGCGCGTAGAGAAGGCGCCCGATGTTTTGCTGGGCGAGGAGCGTCTTTTCCATGGCGGAGGTGAGCGCCATGGCTTGGAAGTTGCCGCCGTGGTGCATGCGGCTGTTGGCGGGTGAGTTGGGGTCGACTTGGATGAGGGGGTTGTCGGTGGTGGAGTTGAGCTCGGTGGTGACTTGGCGCGTGGCCAGGAGGAGGTCTTCGAGCTGGGGGCCGAGCCATTGGGGGGCGGTGCGCAGGGAGTAGCGGTCCTGGGCGAGGCCAACGCGGGCGATGGAGTGCGGGTCGGTGGGCGGCGGGCAGAGCTTGGAGTTGGAGAGGAAGTGGAGGATGTTGGTGGCTACCTCGGCTTGGCCGGGGTGGGGGCGGATGGCGGAGATGAAGGGGTGGTAGTTGTTGGCGTTGCCGTGGAGGGCTTCGGTCCCCATGGCAGTGAGGACCTGAACGAGGAGGGCGAGTTGGTTTGCTTGGTCGATGGCGAGACATGCTGCTGCGCAGCTGGGTGCGGTGCCGTTGGTGATGCCGAGGCCTTCTTTCGCTTGGAGACGCACAGGCTCAAGTTTGATGAGTTTCAGAGTCTCATCAGCCGTCCGAACGGCGGTCTTGCCCTCCTCGTTAGCGGCCTTGACGAATATGTCCGGGTTGCCCTCAATCGCACCGGCGATGTACGAGAGGGTAGATAGATCTCCCGACGCCGAAATGCTGCCTCGGAGGGGCACAATGGGGGTCACATTGACAGACAACAGCTTCATGATGGCGTCAATAACACTGACGCGAACACCGGAGTGGCCCCGCATCAACGAGTTGCAGCGGATGAGCATGGCTGCCCTGACAATGGGGGTCGGGAGGGCATGGCTTCGCAGCATGCCATGGTCTCGACTGCTCGGGTCGATGTCCGGGCCAATGACCGTCTTGTCGGCTTTCAGCAGAATTCCAACGTTGAGATGCTGGATGGCTGCGCTCTGGAGACGCTCAAAGTCTTGCGTTCTCGTGTCAGCACTGCCGCCGAAACCAGTGTTGACGCCATAGATGACGTTGCCGGCCGCCAACTCCCGCTCCAAAAAGTTAACGCTCTCGTCCACCAGGTCAAGAACCGACGGGTCATCGGTAAGTTGAGCCTTTCCCTGGTGTCTAAAATCAAAGTGTCAGAAATCCTTCTACTTTGACTAAAGTCCAAGTAAAAGAAGAAATAACATAGAAATAAAAGAGAGGGTGTGGGCTACTCACAGTGACACGGCCAGGACATCGGCGATGGTCAAGTCGCGGCCATTGACTGACACGTGCTCCCCGGAGTGACGCCTCTTCTGCAATGTGACCCACTCCGAATAAGCAGCAGATGCATGCGGAGCGGTCTCTCTAGTTCCGTTCATTGTCAAAATATGTAATGTGTGAGAAAGCGTGAGGTGCTTGGGTCGGAACTGCTTCTCTAAGATTAAGAACTCGAGCCGTGTGGGCTTGAATTTATAACTGCGGAAGCCAAACCAGAAATGGCGCCCAGCGGCCTTATCCAGCCCGGTTATCAACCCACCGCTTTCCCCACGTGGCACCCTCCAAGTTTCCTACATAGCTAGCGTGCACACCGGCCCGCCCGGTTTTCCATCTCATACACTTTAAAACGCTGGCCGCGTGAGTCGCGGAAGATTTCCGATTTCTAGCCGTGATCAGCCGTTTTCCACCGAGCTCCGCGTTGGAGACAGCCCAGTGCCGATCCTGCCAACACCGAGGCCGAGGAGCCAGACTGCCAGTGATAGGCCACTTCGGCTCGTCAGGAAAAATGCCAAACACGCAAGCTTGCTGAAGGCTCAGTCAGCGCTTCGATTAGGATAATCTAAAATAAATCGGTTGGCCAAAACCAATAGAAGGAGGGAGAGGGCATGGATCGCATCATCTCGCATACCCAAAACAGATCTACCTACCCTTGGCCAGGAGTCTCGGGTCGGCTGGTCTTGACCGCTCTGCGCCATTCGATGGTCAGGGGGTTGGGGTCGCAAAAGCAACTTGAGCTGCCAATAAGTCAAACTTGCATTATGAAAATAAGAAAAAGCATGACCAGCCAGTCCCGCTACTGTAACTATAAAACCACCCTGTTTCGAACAGAACCGCAGTCCGTCTTCTATTCGAGAGATCTGGCCCCGGTTGTTGGTGCCCGGAGGTCCGGTCCCGGAACGGAGTGGGGCCGGAGCTCCGTGCTTGACCCGCGTCCCCGCTAGGCAAAGAGGGTAAACCTTTAGTTTGGGTGGCAATGAAGTACCAGGAGTACAACTCCAAGTCTTAGCCGGTACGAAGCGGCAAATGTTGGAGTTCGAACACGAGTAGCCAGCGTTCCCAACCAGGTTGGGTCTCGGGGATCGGGTATCAATTCCCGCCGTTGGGGTTGCCGCTTGGGGGTCCTTGGTGAGAGTGCTCGGGAGTTGATATCGCAGAAAGAAACGTCTTGAATCAAGCACCTATTACAGGACCCGGGCTACACGGGATCTGAGGCTGTTCTGGACACGTGCAAGGGTGACTTCCCGCAGCGGGTTATCAATCAATCCCCTTTCAGCCCACAACTGACTTGGGGATACCACAGATTACCAACATGTGGCATCCCTTTCCAAATCGATCTTCTAGATTAAACCCACGCCTCGTCGCGCTACTTGTTCACGGCACAAATAGTTATTAGTTCAGCTGTCGTCGGGCCGTACAAGGCATTAGCCGTAGCTCAGGATGCGTACAGCTTGTAAAGGTGTTTAGTTTTTTATCTGAACTATAGTTAGGTAGATTCAAACAAAACATATGTCCTATATAGAAAACTGGCGCATTAAATCTCACTTGTTCGCTCAAATCCCGTATATCTTGTGCGCATGCCGTTAGTTTGTATACCACATAAGAGCCTAAAGACGAGCTACCCTCGCTCCCGTGCGTTTAGAGGAGCAAAATACGGAAGTAGGGGTCAAGGAGAAGGCCACGGACTTCCAACAAAAAGGATCAGGCGCAACGGATCAGTGGCGTTCTTGCCAAACTCGGGCAGCAGAGTTACATACGCAACCCCGGCAGTCGTCCCCGGGCCGGAGATTCCATCTATGGGCGACTTTCGGCTGAAAGTGGCGGACTCGAGTGCGAACTAGAAGGACCAAAACCAGTGGTACCTGAAACACGGAACCACAGCCGCTGCATCAAGTGACCAGTCTCGTTCCCTCTCCCACCAAGCCAGAGGCCCAGAGCTGCAAAGCAATCGACAGGATAGTGCTTTTAAGCAACATGTGTACAGGTTCTCCCCGGATTGTTTGAACATTGTGCATCCTAACTCAGCCTTTGCCAGCACTACCAGCCGTTTCGCCAAAATGTCCGCATCCGTGCCTGCTACCTTGTACTGTGACCACCATATCATGTCCGTAACGCCCAGCCCGGCCTTCCTCCAACATCGTCCGACGGACGCGCCTAGGGCCGAAGGAGCCCCAAGGGCCAAAACCACGCACATTCGAGCCGCGTGGTTGCCTTCCCGAGATATAAAACGAAGAAAGAGCCATCACCAACTGCCCGCGTGTTCTTCCCATCGCACAAATTCTGCTTTCTTTTAATGACCTTGATCCTGCCGCCAGTGCAGCCCACCGAATGCGACTCTCTGACATCTTCCGCCGCCTCTTTTCTCATTTCTTCTCAACCCGCTCTCCCACAGAAACCAAGGAAACTCACCAACAATACACGTCCCAATCGCCCCCTTCTTCAGGCACAACAATCCCCAAGCTTCCCACCACTACCACAATCACCAGCACTTTAGCAGCCATGCCTGGCGTTACATCCGACTACGGTAGCAGCAGCAAGTATGACCAGATCCCGGGTCCTCTCGGGCTGGCATCGGCTTCGCTGCAGGGCAAAGTCGCTCTCGTGACGGGCGCCGGTAAGTCCGAATCCTTCTGCTTCGCTGGTGTTCTTTTGGACTTGTTATCCAGTCGCCCGGTGGCCCTGGATGTGACACAACGGCATTTATTCGTGCCGGACTGGTGGGCAGTTTACCCCAACTCATGTCCGGCCACCCCCCAGAAAAGAACACCCCCAACACACCCCACACCCACGGGACATCTCCAACCACTTTCGCTTTTTTGACAGAGTACTGCGCTCACGGGCTGCCGCACCGGAGGCCCCTCCGTGATGGATCCAATCCAACCCCAATCCCAAGCATGCGAACCAGCCCGCTAACCTGACCCCCCTCCCCGGGGCTCTGTAGGCCGCGGAATCGGCCGGGAAATGGCTCTCGAACTCGGACGCCGCGGGGCCAAGGTCATCGTCAACTACGCCAACAGCGACTCGGCCGCGCAAGAGGTGGTCAGCCAGATCAAGAAGAACGGGTCGGACGCGGCGTGCATCAAGGCCAACGTGACGCTGGTCGACGACATTGTGCGGCTGTTTGCCGAGGCGCACAAGAAGTTTGGCAAGCTCGACATTGTGTGCTCCAACAGCGGCGTCGTGTCGTTCGGCCACGTCAAGGATGTCACGCCCGAGGAGTTTGACCGGGTCTTCAACGTCAACACCCGCGGCCAGTTCTTTGTCGCCCGCGAGGCGTACAAGCATCTGGAGGTCGGTGGGAGGTTGATCTTGATGGGGTCGATTACCGGCCAGGCCAAGGCGGTGCCTAGGCATGCGGTCTACTCGGCCAGCAAGGGCGCCATTGAGACGTTTGTGCGGTGCATGGCTATTGGTATGTGTGGGTGAGTGGTCAGTGGTTTAGGTGTTTGGCTGACCAAAGTGCCTAGATTTCGGCGACAAGAAAATTACCGTCAATGCGGTCGCGCCCGGCGGCATCAAGACCGACATGTACCATGCCGTGTGCCGGGAGTACATTCCCAACGGCGAGCAGCTTGATAACGAGGGTGTTGACGAGGTATGATGATTTCGTGATGTACGGTTTCGACAACGATGCTAATCGCCGCCACAGTACGCTGCCGGCTGGTCTCCACTTCACCGCGTCGGCCTTCCCATCGATATCGCTCGCGTCGTGTGCTTTCTCGCGTCTCAGGACGGCGAGTGGGTGAATGGCAAGGTCATTGGTATTGACGGCGCTGCTTGCATGTGAGAAGGTACGGGCAGGGGGGTTCGCTTCGAAGGGATGTTTTATGAAACTTTTTGAGACAACTCTTACAGTTCTGGTGGCATTGGTTTGAAGGATGGATGATAACTGATAGAGGGAGAGGGTGTGAACGCGAGGTGCGATGGACGGTTACGCCTGGTTTCTATATCGGAGAGAAATACAAGCTGGTAAAGAAAGCATGATGCATGGTATCGACTTCCTATGGTGATGAGAATTGTGACACCGTGACTTTGAGCTTCACGTTCTCCCTGGTTGCTTGCCCAATCACCTTCAACCGGTATGGTTTTCTCCGTGAGATGGACTGCCTCAAATGTCAACCTCGTAGACGGCGCTTGCTACTCGACCGATACCTAAGTGGATGAGGAGATCATACCCTGCGGAGAATAGGAAAGCGCTTGAGGCTCTCTCTCTGTATACGGAGGGTATTCCCCTTATGGGACACTGAATAATGCAAGCAACTTTACACACAGCCGTCTTTCCCAACAACTAACACGGTGTCTAGGTGTTTTGCCATTGCGCTTGACCATGCCCTAGAGGCGAGACGCTTACTGGACAGGGACAGGGAGTGTGGTAGGCACGAGAGTAAGATATAGGTATTGACAGATGTTGAAAAGGCAACCGAATGTCTCAAAACATTCACATGCTTCGTATATCCTCAGGCACAAGACGTATCATGATAACTATCCTCAACACAAAACACACTTCTATCCAGAATCAAAGAATCAGAAGCCATCAGCATGTCTCATTACACTACTGCTCTGGCTAGCAACTCATCAACCCAGCATTAAACCCCCCTGCAAACGCACCTTCCCTCCACACACACACACCCATCGAGACATGCCATGACCAAAACAAAACAGGAAGTCTAAACCAGACCAAATCCATCCCCAAAAACACTAACCCCTCGTCACAACCCCCTCGTCACAACCCCCCTTTAACTCTACTTGACTCTACCCTCCTCCCCTCTACAAAAACACCACCGCAAACCCCAACACCCCCACCACCCCGCCCAGCGCCATCCCCGCGCGGCTCGCACCGCCCGTCACGGGCACGTGGCCCGTCGTCATGGGCGGCTTGGGCAGCACGCCGGTGCCCGTCGGGTGGGGGTGGGGAGCGCCGCTGCCCGGGCCGTGCGAGTACGACGGCGGGGTGACCACGCTCGGTTTGGGGGTGGGGGTGTCGTTGTTGTCGTCCCCGCCGTTGTCGCCTCCGTTGTCGATGGGGCTGCAGGCTTGGCCGTTGCCGGGGCAGACGACTACGGGCGGACTGACGGGGGCGATGGTGGTGGTGGTGCTGTCGCTGTCGCCGCCGTTGCCGGGCGTGGGTGGGGTGACGGTGCCTGGGGCAGGGGGGGTGACGGTGGGGGCCGGGGGGAGCTCGGTGACGGGGCAGATGGTGGTGGAGACGGCGATGGTTTCGGTCACGACGGTCACCTCGCCGACGCCGGTGCCGGATTGGCAGGGGTGGGAGGCCGGGCAGGAGGTGATGGTCTTGGTGGTGGTCGTGTAGACGGTCGAGGTGGTGTAGGCGGTCGTCGAGGCCGTGGTGAAGGTGCCGTTGGAGAAGGAGCGCGTCAGGCTCACGGAGAGGGTGGGCGCCGCCGTGGTGGTGAAGTTGCCGTAGGGAGTGGAGATGGAGGCGGCCGGGGTGGAGGTGGTCTCCTCAGATACCGTCTCGCTGGCGCTGGCGGACTCGGTGGTGGTGGATTCGGCGGCCTCCTCAGTAGTGGTCGAGCTCTCGGCCTCCGCAGACGAGGTTGAGGTCTCGGTGGGTTCGGCCTCCTCCGAGCTCGACGGCTCGGGAGTCGGCTCAGGAGTCGGCTCAGGAGTGGGAGTGGGAGTGGGAGTCTCCTCCGGATCAGGTTCAACAAGCGTGGGACCCGGGATCTCGCTATAATCCGGAGGGTTCTCCTCACCGGCGCCGTCGGTGGGGGTCGGGGTTGGGACCTCAGCGGGGGTTGAAGTCGTGGCAGTGAGCGAGAAGGTGGTGGAGCTCACACCGCCGTTGCCGGTGCAAGTGTGGCCCTCCGGGCAGCAGCCGTCCTCACCATTGTCCCCAACAACACACCTCTGATCAGACGGGCAGCCACCAGTTTTCGAGGGGCAGCAAGTGTAGTCCAAGGGGATACAGCCACCACAGTCCTGCATGCCCAAGTCCTCGCAGGTTTCCGTATCATATCCACCGCCGCCATCGGTCCGACGGAGCACGAACGGGGACGAGATTCTGCCGGCAAGGGCAAGGGAGGGCAGAAGGCCCAGGAGGATAAACTTTTGCATTTTTGAAAGAGTGTGATTATTTGGGAATTCAAAAAGAATGTAGTGGTCCCGAAGGACAGAAAGAGTGACTGTGTCTTGAAGACGGTGAGGTGAGTGTCCTGAGATGCCCAGTTGGAGAGGAAGAAATGAAAACCTGGGCGGATCAGTCCTCCCAGGCCATCTTGTATTTGGGGGACTGCATCGATCGGCCGAGCAAGTTCAAGTGGTGCCTGGATCCAGGGCAGAATGTAACATTGTTCTGCAAGAGTGCCGGCAACCGTGTGGCACGGTGATAGAGTTCAGGGGTTGAGCGCTTTTGGTCGCTTTTGGGGGCTCTTTGCGCAGCCAAGGATCCAATGACAGGCGCTGGCAATCAGAGAGATCTGCAAGACACACCCAACTTACTCACGCTTGGGCTTTTCACTGTGACGGCGCACCATTTTGACAGGGACGCGGGAATATTTTGGTAAGCTCGGAAATGAAGGTAGGCTTTGACGCAGTGCACAGCCCAGGGTAGATATTGTTGTGGCTTGCGAATTGACGGATTTGGCGACAGTTGACGTTGGTTGTTGGCGCTGTTGGCGTTGCTGAACACACGAGTCAACCCAGACCGTGACAGGGAAACCGTGACAGGAATGCGCTGAAAAGAAGCGAACCAAAATCCACCGGCGAAGGCGAAATTGCACTCGCAGGGGTCTTTGTTGTAACAGCTGTAAGCTTACCCTAACCCTGGACCTGGATGTGCCGATCAGATGCCAGAAACCTCAACTGCAGAGGGGACCAGTGGACCCCGCACCGGAGCCTTCGGTCGCTTGTTTCGTGCTTCGGCATGCAACCCAACCCTTGATCCGGATTTGGGATGAACTGCGCAAGAGTGCCTGAAGACATGCTTGACAATGACAACTCGTTTTTGGCCATCTTGATGCGCAGCGCCATTGCAGCGCCATTTCTTAAAACTACCGCCAACCATGGCCACCAACCCCAAAGATAAGAAAAATGCGGCAATCAAGGTGATGGTGGTGGGCGACTCGATTTCGCATGGAAGAGAGGGCGATTGGACTTGGCGATACCGAATCTGGGAGTGGTTTGGCCAAGAAGGCATCGACGTGCGCTTTGTGGGACCCTACAACGGCACCGTCCCTCCAGATGAACCCCATCCGCCATACCCACCGAGATTGGAAGACGAGCCTCTCCAACTGCCAGCACCCCTCCGCACCGATGGAGGTTACGCTGCCGGAGTCCATCCGGACTTTCTCTCCAACTGTCACCACTTCGCTGCAAGCGGACAGCAGGCGTACGTAGCCAAGGACCTCGTCGCCGAACGAGTGGCCGCCTACCAGCCAGATCTGTGCTTGGTCCAGCTGGGGTTTAATGATCTCGGTTGGCGCATGTGCGGACCCGTCGTGACGCTCGCCAGCATCGCGCGTCTCATTGAAGAGGCAAGGTCTGCGAAGCCAGACCTGAAATTTGCTGTTGCGAACGTACCACAGAGGACAGACATCCCGGGCCGCGAAGACTTGCCCAGAGACACGGACCTGTACAACCGCATGCTGGCCCAGGCAATTCATGCATGGAACACGCTCAAGTCACCCGTTGCGCTTGTATGCTTCTGCGAAAACTACTCGTGTAAGTCTGTTGCTGTAGAATGCTTTAGCATCACGTCTGACATGGGCAGGCGGCGGCTCCAACTCGGACGCAGCCTACGATGGCCTTCACCCCAACGCCCTCGGCGAGTACGAGCTTGCCCAAGCCTTCACGCGGACACTAGTGTCAGCCTTCTCTCTCGGTCGCAGCCCGCTTGTGATTCCGAAGCCCGTGCCCCCGCGGCCCGTCCCTACCCCGGCTCGGTTCGGGGCGGCCTCAACCCCCGGCGGTATCGTCGTCAGTTGGAACTCCGTCTACGGTGCTCTCGGGTATGACTTCCAGCACAGGCTTGTTGGCGACCAGGAGTGGGCTACCACCCACATGAACTGCAACCGGTACTACTGGCCCCCTCTGCAGAAAGGCCAGGTCGTGGAATGTCGGGTCCGCACCAGCGGTGGGGACAACCTCAAGTCTCCCTGGAGCAACGTTTCCGCGGCCGTTGCCAAACCGGAGACGCCGCCGCCGCCTAGCAATATGCTCACACACGCGACTACAACCGGCTTCACAATCGCCTGGGATCCCCCTCCGCCGTCTTCGTATACCGGTGAGATTGATCGCTATGGCCTCATCTACTTCGACTGCGATCAGCCTGGCGCTTTTCCAGGTATTGTGGGCGTCAGGGGAAACAGGGGGAACAGGGCTGAGGTGAAGGACCTTATCCCGGGCCACCGCTATGCCATAGCCATGGAGTCGTGGTCTACTGTGGGCCCGGGACCTCCCGGCGGTGCACCCTCCGTGGTTGTGGGCGAAGAGATCCCCGACATTCCCAAGGATGTACGCGTCAAAGCCTTTGACTGCCATGCCCTCGAGCTTAGTTGGCTACCCGTTCCTGGTGCCACCGGTTACGGTATCTGGGATTTTTACCATGGGGACAGGACCCCCACGTTCTATTCATTGGTGAACCCTACCGTGCGGGATGCCGTTTCCTCCGACTCTGAACCTCGACGTGAGACGATGGAGATATGGGTTTCGAACCCGCCCTGGCGCCACGACTTCGCCGTTGACGCTTTCAACGACACCGGCTCGTCTCCTCACTCTGAATGGGTGACGCCGCCACGTTCCGATTGTGAGGAACCTACAGTACCGGAGGACGCGGCCATTCACGTTCACATTCGTCAAGGATGAGCCTTCCTCATGGATATCATTCTTGGCTGCCTACGAGCTCCGCTTCTTATACACGTCGCCGGTCCGCTCGATCTCGAACGCTGCGTCTCGCCCCCGTCCTTGCGCCTCAAGCTGCCGGACCAGCGGCAACACCTCCCGACCGAACTGCTCAACCTCCTCCTCGTAGTGCAGGAACGCCGTCAGCACCTGGTTGACCCCGAGACTCTTCAGCAGCACGATCCGCTCGGCGACCTGCTCCTTGGTCCCAATCAGCTTGGTCTTGAACCCGTCATTGTACTGCACCAGGTCGTTGAACGTGCTGGTCGCCCACATGCCCGTCTTGTTCCCCGTGCTCGCCCCAGCATTCTTCACCTCCCCCGCGAACGCCTCCACCGCCTCGGCATCCGCCTTCCCCTGGATTTCCTGCAGCACCCTCACCGCCTCCTCCTCGGTCTCGCGCACGATTACAAACCCATTCACCGCGAACTTCACCTGCCCCTCCCTGCCCGCCTCCCTCGCCCGGCTCTTTACATCCTCGATCTGCGTCCGAAACCCCTCCAAATCATTCCCATTCATAAAATACCAATCCGCCACCTTTGCCCCATTATCCCTCGCATCATCACTATTCCCCCCCTGAAAAATCTCCGGATGCGGTTTCTGCACAGGCTTCGGGCTCAGCTTATAACCCCTAAACCGATAAAAGTCCCCCGCAAAGGTAAACCCCTCCTCGGCGTCCGCCGTCCAGATCCCGCGCAGACAGCGCATGAACTCGGCCGACCGCCGGTACCGCTCCGCGTGGTCCAGCCACCACTCGCCGATCGAAGTGAACTCGCCCCGAAACCACCCGGACACGATGTTCACCGCGATCCGCCCCGCGCTGTAGTGGTCGATGCTGGCGATTTGCTTGGCGACCACCGCGGGCGCCCACGGGCCGGGGAGAATGGCGGCGATGACCCGGAGCGTCGTCGTGCCCTGGAGGAGCGCTTGGGAGAAGGAGACGGATTCGTGTTGGTCTGTGTGTGTGCGGCGTTAGTTTATACTGGCCCAGCGGGTTCGTCGCGTTCCGCCCGGGTGCCGACCCGTGACTCCGAGACCCGGATCTGGGGGGCCTCCCAGACCCGACCGAACTCGGGAAACGGGCAGTGGGGAGTGGGAGTGGGGAGCGGCATCGGGGGGTGGGGTGACGGTGACGGTGACGGTAGCAGTGACTTACCCGACGCGCCATAGGACGCGGTGAAGCGGATCTGGGTGAGCGCGTACTCGAAGCCTGCCGCCTCGGCCGCGCGCGCGTACCGCAGGTTGGACTGCAGGTCCCATGAGGTGCGCTGCGGGACCTTGGAGATCACTAGCCCGCCTGACACGTTCGGCACCCAGTAGCTTGTAAAAGGGGGGGATGGTTAGCTGTTGTGATATGGTTTGGTTTGGTATGGTGTGGTGAGAGTGGGTGGGGGTTTGGAGTTTAGATTGGGCTGGGTGAGATAGAGGGGGGCATACGCGAATAGCAGCCGGTCGGGGTCGCTGTTGAGCGGATGGGGGATGGTGGTCGCCATGGTGTTGTTGATCGGGGTTGACGTGTCGTGAGGGAGGACTTTCGTTGTTGTGCTGGTTTTCTAGGTTTGTTAATAGGGGCACGTGTGTGTAAAGCGGGCTTGATGTTCCTTTTCCTAGACGCCTTTGTCTTGGTTGTAAGTAGTCGTTGCCGTTTGGCGTTGACGTCGAGCGGCATATTCCGCCATCATTGAGCTCGATGATGCCATCATCTCCTCCGGCCGATCGGTGCCCCTTGGCGTGGGGGATGCGGGCCGGGGATCACGCAATGCCGGGACTACTCCGAAGCATATTGAGATCACACAGATCCGGAGGTTGTCTTTAAAGTCCCGTGGTAGCCATTGCACCTCAGGCCTGTTTGATCGCTCCCGGCTGTTGGTGGAGCTGCAGGATGGCGTCTTCATCATGACCCCTCCCGCCAACCTCACCCTCCTCCCAGAGCTGGGAAAGTTACGCAATCACAAAGCAGCTGGATTCAGCCATTACTATTGCGGCTTGCGTGATGGTGCAGCTCCCTTCTCCTACCCAATTGTGATGGAGCTCGAGCACACGAACATAGTCCGTCGACCCCCAAGAGGCAAAGGGGGGCCGTATGCTGGCCGCGGGGTAACGTACGAGGAATTATCACACGCTTGACCTACTTAGCTAGTCTCTAGAAGAGGGGGTCGCATGGCCGAACAGTTTCGAACCCCAATTGTAGTCGGCGAGTTTGGTGATGAAATCGTGGTGGCTTTGTGCGCAATGTCCATCATTCAAGCCAAGCACTTCGAGAATGGGTTGGGGGAAAGCATATGAATGCGCCAGAGCACACCTCAGGATCTATCGTGTAGCAGTTCCAACATCACCCAACTGGCCTCATACGCGACCCTCACTGCGATCCTAAAATCTGTTTTGATCAAAAGCTGCCCATAGCAGAAACCCGACTACCCACCATGACGACCAGCGAGCTGCCTGTGATCAGCAAAGCTCCTTCGAGTTCCGATCCCGCAGTGTACCAGGAGTACGAGTCAAAATGGTCCACATATCCCACAGACACTGAGGGCTGGCTGCAGCGGGCGCGAGACGTTGCCGCTGTTCTTGTTGTTGACGCCGCCGCCCGCGAGAAGGAGAACAAGTCTCCTAGGGCAGAAGTGGCGCTGCTCAAACACTCCGGCTTGCTGAAGCTCCTCGGCCCGAAGAAGTACGGAGGCGGCGAGCAGCCGTGGAGTGTAGGGTACAAGGCAATCCGCGAGGTTGCCAAGGGAGATGGGTACGTCCTCGGCCCCTTATCTCCATATTGCATAGCAGCAACTTCGGAGACTAACCCTTGCCAGCTCCATTGGTATGCTCCTAGGCTACCATCTTCTCTGGTCCCGCACTGCCAACGTCGTCGGCAGCGAGGAACAGGCCGATCGTCTGCAGAAACTCATCATCGAGAATAACTACTACGTCGGCGGCGCCGTCAACCCGCGCGACAGCGACCTCAAGATCACGTACGACGACGAGAAGATCACATACAGCGGCTTCAAGAACTTCACGACAGGCGCCGCCGTCTCAGACCTGATCGTCCTCGAGGGTGCCGTCGACGGCCGGCCGCCTGAGGAGCACATCTTTGCCATCGTGCCGACCGCCCAGGCGGGCATCGTCTTCAACTACAACTGGAACAACATCGGGCTGCGGTTGACCGAGTCGGGCTCTGCCAAGCTCGAGAATGTGTCGGCACCGTGGGCGGATGCCCTGGGGTGGGATGCAAAGACCAAGAAGCCCGATCCGGCGGTGCTGGGGATTCCGTTTCCTTCGCTGCTGCTGCCCAGGTACGCGCCCTTGACTAGCCGGTTGGTTTTTGTGAGAGCACCTCCTAACAACCGAGTAGCATCCAGCTTGTCTTCAGCAACTTCTACATTGGCATCGCCCTCGGCGCGCTCGACTTTGCCAAGCAGTACACCATTGCGAACACCAGGCCATGGCCGTACGGCGGCGATGTAAGCCACCACCCTCCCATCCCCTCGTATCGGGGCACGCACAACAAACAACAAACTAACCCTCCCTAGACCAAGGAATCCGCGACGGAGGAATTCCACATCCTCTCAACCTACGGTAACTTCCACGCGCACCTGCGGGCGGCCGAGGCGCTCGCGGACCGGGCCGGCGCCGAGGCAGACCGGCTGTACGGCACGTACGCGGGCAACCGGGCCGGGCTCACCCCCCAAGAACGCGGCGACTGGGCCGAGTGGGTAGCCAGCGTCAAGGTGGTCGCCACCGACACGGGCCTGCGCGTGACGTCGGGGGTGTTCGAGGTCACGGGCGCGCGCGCGACCGCGGGTAAGGTCGGGTTGGACCGCTTTTGGCGGGATATTCGCACGCATACGCTGCATGATCCCGTGGCGTATAAGAATAGGGAGTTGGGCAGGTATTTCTTGCTGGGGCAGGCGCCCGAGCCGACGTGGTATACCTAGAGGAGGTGGTTATCTTTTTGGTAGATTCGGATGGTGATAATATGCCCTTCACCTCCCAACCTCCCGCAGCAACTTAAGACCATTGAAATAATGTGGAATAATGTGGTTGTCAGAAATGTTTGATGTCAAGATGGTTTACACGTGCCGCGACGGGGGTACAACGTGGCCAGCGGGAGGGATCGACGATCTTGGCAAGCTACCGCTCAACTCCATGAAACCGTTCCTTTCTTTGTTTCATCAATCTGCAGCCAGCACGGAGCCGATGTTGGTCGAGTCCCAACAAGCGCGTGCGGGGTCGACACTTGGCAATTCGCGCGAATCCAAACGTATGCCGTGGGGGCAACATTTTTTAACCTTTAACCTAACGTTCAACCAGTGGTCGTTTAACCGTGAATGGGTCCTGACCTGATGTCATGATTTGAGTGATTTTAGATAGGTACATGTCTGTAGTTATTGTTTGGGCTGCTTTGAAGAACCAAGGACATTGCAGCCCAATTCCAGGGGTCCTTTGAGAAAGGGAGAGAAAGGGGAGTCCAGAGTCGGAGACCGACGGCGAGCAACTTCAAGGGCAAGACCGTGGGTGCCCAGGCGTGCCAGGCGTGATGGGCAAGGCTGGTCCGAGCGTCTCGAAGCAAGAACCCCAGTCTGGGCTTGATGAATAACCAATAGACGCCCAGGTTTAGTGGGTCTCACGTAATAAACAGGCACCCTGGCCGCCTGAGCGCCTGCCCGGCGAGCGGCTGCGAAGGGGGACGGACCCGTGAGGGCTGGACGAACAAGCCGCAATCAACATCATTTCTGACCTGGTTCTGGCTTTGCATCACTTCGAGACACAACCACGAACCGACCTCACGCCCTTTCTGGCTGCCTGGGTCGCGGCTCCACGACAGTAGACGTCTCTTCTTTTCCTCTTTGGCCCTGCTCGGCCGCCTTGTAATTGTAGCATTATTTGCATTCGGCCGAGGTTTCTGTTGTACGTTGCCCTTGCCCTCCCTCCCATCTCCGATCGCTGGTCCGACCGGCCATTCCGCCGAGCACCGCACACCCCGCGCTATTGCCTCGGACCCTTCGCCGGCGAGTCCCCAGACTCCCGCCGAACTCCTGGCTTTGGTTTCCCCGGCCTGCGTCTCCGAGTTGCCCTGCTTGTTTGCTTGCGCTTCGGCCCGGCTGCTCGCTGCGTCACCCCCACTTTCGCGTCGAGACCAGCTCCCCACCAACTCCCCAGCTAATCATTTCGACCCCGCCAGATACCTTACTTAGACATTGAGATACCCGTCCGTTGTTACGGATCAATTTTCAGCATTTGCGGCGTCGTCTAAACAAATCCATGCGCCTTATACTTGACTAGGCCGCGCCCGATACCTATTACCATCGCCCCTGGACCCCTCGGGAGTCGCCGCCCCACCGCTTCTACCACGAACATCCAGCCCACTTGTGCGATTGCCGAAAACCTGCGAAAACCCTCGGAGTTCCCACACCACGGCTCGCTGTCTGTCAACACCCGACCACCTGCGCCGTGGTAGAAACCCTATCAACTGCCGCCCAACATGTTCTGGAGATTTGGCGGCTACGCCAATGTCTCCACCATCGACACCATCCTCGAGCGGGACAACTTCCAACTCGAGGAGCTCCTTGACGAGAGCGATCTGGTGCAAGAACTGAAGCAACACAACGCAAGGCTTGTCGAGTACCTTCGGGACCCGCAGGTCCTCGAAAAACTGCTCAACTATGTCGTCGCGCCCAAGCTCGAGCCGGTCGCCTCGGCCGACGACGATGAGGAAGATGACGACGAGAAAGGAAAGGCTGCGTTGCGCGCGTCTACTACATCCCAGACCTCCTCACGGGCGGATGAGACGAGTCAAGAGGACAGCGAGAAGAAGCGCAACCGATACGCCTTCGTTTCAACCGAAATCTTGTCGTCGGAGACTTGGTCAATGTACGACGCGCTCATGGAAAGCAAGGAGCTTCTCCGAAACTTTTGGCAGTTTTTAAAGCGCCAAACCCCCCTCGACCCGCTTCAAGCGAGCTATTTCACCAAAGTCAACGAGTCGCTCTTTGACAAAAAGACGGAGGAAATGCTGGACCTGCTGAAGTCCATGGACGGCGCCGTGTCGGACATCTTGCGACATGTAGACTGCCCTATGATCATGGATCTCTTACTCAAAATCATAAGCTTAGAACGTACCGAGAGCGGCCAGGGCATCGTCGAGGTACGTCACCCCTATTCGGTTAGTATGGCCGAACTAATCTTTCTTCCAGTGGCTCTACACGCAAAATGTCATGACATCCCTCATCTCTTTTCTCGGATCGGACCACAGCTGGGCGACCCAGACATCCGCGGCGGACTTTATCAAGGCCATCATTACCGTTTCCGCCAACGCGTCGCAAAACGAACAGACATGTATCGGACCGAACGAACTCACGCGGCAACTGGTATCGGAGCCCTGTGTCGAGCAACTCGTCCAGTACATGCTCGGTGGCGGCAATGCCCTGACATGCGGCGTTGGCATCATCATCGAAGTCATCAGGAAGAACAACTCGGATTACGACCCGGAAGGGGTGGACATCAATGCAGCCCCGTCAAGTCGAGACCCCATTTATCTGGGGACGCTCCTGCGCCTGTTTGCTCAGCACGTCCCGGACTTCATGAACCTCATCCTCAATGTCCCGGTTCAAAAGCAGCGCCTTAATTCCACCTTCAAGGACAAGATTGAGCCCTTGGGTTTTGACCGCTTCAAGACGTGTGAGCTGATGGCGGAGCTCTTGCATTGTAGTAATATGATGCTACTCAACGAAAACGGTGCCGAGGATCTGATCGCCGCCCGTGACGAGCAACGGCAGCGGCTTCGGGCAGAAGGGCATCTGCTGCCTGCCAGCGGCAATGAGCCTACGTCAGTTGAAGACCTCTCGATGCGGGCCTCGCAACTGTCGGCTCCCGACCTGGGCCGGAAACTTGAAGTTATGAACGTTTCCGCAGATGATGATGGGTTCGAAGAAGTGTCGCATACGGCAGACGAGGAAAACACGCACGGCGTCCTGGAGCTTCCAGATGCGCCCACACACACCCCTGGGTCGTCTCTCGATAAGGACGAGGATGACTTTGTCGACGAGCCTCTCAGCTCGCCCCGGGCGGCCGTGTCTGAGCTGGCGAGCGACGCCGCGAAGGAACCTTCGGCATTCGAAGATGCCGACTTGGTCGTTGCTCCTCTCTCGCCGACTAAGAAGACGGTACAAACGGCAGAGGGCACTGAGGCCACAAAGGAGACAGCTAGCGAACCTGCTGTCTCGGAAACAGGGACCTCACTACCGAAGCCAGAGGAGGAATCGGTGGGTACGAAGACCGGCGATACACATGAGGCCGAGCAAACCGCCGTCCCAGCTGATACTTCGGCTGTCTCGCCCTCGGAAAAACCAAAGACGGAAATCTCGACGGCCGCAGTCGAAGCCAAGGCTCCAACACTCATGTCCCCCCATCCGGAGGACACCCCTGCTCCCCTGTTCTCGAAGGAGAGCCCCACGGAGCCAGCAAAGGAGCCGTCGCCGCCCGCTGAAGAAACAGGCGACTCGCCAATGACCGATGCTCCGGCGCTGACACCCGTTCCGGAGCAGGAAATTGCAGCAGAAACCCCGACCCAGGCGCCAGCGCAGGGCACTGACGACGCATCCATCGTTACCTCCGAAGCTCCGAAACCCGCTTCTGACGCCCCGGTCCCGCCCAAGCCTGTCGTCGGAGACTATCTAAAGATGCAGTTCGTCGAGCACCGTGTTGTCCCAACCATTCTCGGTTTCTTCTTCCGGTACCCATGGAACAACTTCCTTCACAACGTGGTGTATGATATCGTCCAGCAGGTGTTCAACGGGCCCATGGATAGGGGTTACAACCCGACCCTCGCCATCAGCCTTTTCGAGGCTGCCGACGTCACAAACCAAATCATCAACGGCCAGCTCGCCAGCGAAAAGTCCCAGGCCGAGAACAAGACGCGCATGGGATACATGGGCCACCTCACCCTCATTGCGGAGGAAGTTGTGAAGTTTACCGAGCGCCACTCTCCCGAGCTTCTGAGCGAGGTCGTGCTGGAGAAGGTGATGGCCCAGGACTGGGTCAACTATGTCGAGGGTGCGCTAGCAGAGACCCGCGAGCGTGACAACGCAATCCTCGGTGGCGTCCGCCCAGAGGTAGCTATGAGCCGCGCCAGTGGGCAGGGCCTGATGGGCGCGGGGTTTTCCGGCCTTAATTCGATCGGCCTCGGCGCCGGGGCGTCCAATGCTCTCGCAGACGCCGGGCTAAACGGAGGCCCGGACGTTTCTGAGGGCTCTGGTAGCGGCGGGATCGGTCCGTTCGCCATCAGCGCGGGGACTCTTATGAGCGGGTTCGGCAGCTCTAGTGACGAGGACGAAGACGAGGAACAGGACACCGAGGAGGATGTTAACAACGAGGTTCGTGACGACGATTCATTTGCATACGTGCTTTCCAATGAGGGGTCCGAATACCTGGAGATCGTGATAGGGTTCGGGGGCAACGATGCCGGTGGCGTTCAGAACGGTACTGGCATCAGCGACCCGCACTACGACCACCTCTCAGATATCTGGGACGGGCTAGTTCCGTCTCCAGAGCAGGCTCCTACCAGCGTTGTTCGCAGTTTTTCAAGGATGGTGCCTGGATTAAACGAGCGGTATTGAGGGTGGAGACAACCACCACAGATGGGCCTTGAAGTCGAGGCTCACAGCGATTACTTTCTACGCAATATGGCTTCATAGTATGATGCATCCAGTCAGAACTGATAGCTGTGACTTCTCAATAAGTCTCAAGCTACGGTTTTCACTCTTGGCGGTATGCACGGAAGGTGTCGGGTGGTTGTGTTCTGTTATTTTCCTTCCCAGCCATCAGATGCCCAGTGGGCAGCCACTCTTTCCTTGGAATGAGCGCCCCTTTCCATGGGTGTCCGGTGTCTTTCCTGTCACACTTGTTTCCTCCGGCAAGCTTTCCGCTCCGCCCGGGTCTCATCCACTCTATTTGCGCTTGCTTGTTGCTTTTCGTCCGCGCTGCCAAACCAGTTGACTAACGTCTTCATGCAGTTCCGAGCCTACACCGACCCCCTAAACGCCAACTCCAACGCCTTGAATCCACCGTCCATCCCGCCCCCTCCACCCCCGCCCCCACCTCTCAACGTCCCCCCTTCGCGAGCCCGTCTCCAACTTGCCGCACGGCTAGCTATGAATAAGCGCAACGCCGCGGCCGCCGCTGCCTCCAACGGCGAACAAGAAGGCAGCTCTCCTCCAGCAGCGGAAGACGCTCCTAGCTCCGGCGTCTTCAGTCCCCCAACCACAACATCAAGTGGCGAACGCATGCGGAACCCCTTTGCCGACTACGACGACGATGACGAAGATAACTCTGGCAGCGGCAGCGACGACGGCGAAGTTGAGACTGTAGAAGGCGGCAGCAGCCTGGGGATGGATAGCTCAGCCTGGGACCGCGGGTCGTGGTGGCGTGGCGTTGTCCGTGGTACCAGGCGAGGCGGGAGTGGGAGTGGGGTGGGTCGGGACAGCGGCGACAATACTAGGGACGCCGAAATGGAGCGCTTCGGTGACGGGAGGGATGACGACAGCAGCGATGACGAGACTGGGCGGCGGATGGCCGAGGTGGATGATGTCGAGGACGAGGAGTTTGGCGACTTTGCCATGCCCGAGGTCGAAGACCGCGTCACCGTGTCGGGGATCGACCCGGCGCGTGAAAGCATCCTGGTCAAGCCCATGGCCCTGCACCCCACCACCACAACCCTCAAGAGCAGCACCATCAGCCCGTTCAGCAGCCTGTGGCCCTTCTCCAGGGAGAAGAGGGAGGGAGACCTGCTGGCCTCCTCGCAAGGGCAGGGGCAGGGCGAGGGCTCCAACGCCAGCACGCCGACCGGACCGACCGGGCCGGGGGCCATGGGGCCCGAGGGCATCACCGAGGAGCCGGTGGAGCTGACGCGGGAGGAGGAGGCCATGATCAGCGAGGACGGGAAGAAGATTAACCGGGCGGTCGAGGCGACGCGCCGCACGAGCATCGAGGACCCGGATGATGATGATGAGGTGGATGTTGGGGAGGAGATTGTTGTGCGCCGGGGTGGCGCTGGCGCTGGCGCTGCGGGGGTCCGTTAGAAGAGGGCTGCTGCTGCGTCGTGGAGTGCGGAGGGGTGATGATGATGGGAGGGTGTGGGTGTGGGTGTGGGTGTGGGTGATGTGGTGATGGGAGGTGTGGATGTGGGTATGGCATGTGGGATGAGCGATGGGTACCTAGGTAACGTTGGAGTCCGATTTAGAGGGGTTTATGTTCATGTCTGGGTGGGTTGGGAGGAGGAGGATGGGAGGTCGGGGTTGTGTATCTGTACTTGTAGTCTACGTTAGCTATGGATGCGTGTTGGTTTTGATGTTGGCTTGTTCTTGATGCTGTGTCCCTCGCTCGCTCTGGATGTGGAGAGACGTGGTATGCTCCATAACGCTCGTTGGTGTGAGGTCAATCCAAATCTCGTAGCTCAACGGCCTTTCCTAAACACCACCATCATGGCCCAGTATTTAGGATGGCGGTCTCGTCGTTTCTTAGCGCCCACACGAACTTGTATTTCGCTGTGCTTTGAGCCGGTCTCCGTTCCTCCTTGTATGGCTTACTCGAGTCTCATGCTAATGCCCGAGTAGCGACAGATCTAGCTGATCAGACAGCATATCTTGGGTCAAGGGATCTAAGAAGGGGATTGCCACTTTAATAAGAAGGGATGATAATGAACGACCCCTGGTACATTGAATGCCCAACGAAGCGAGGCAGTAAAGGCAAAAAAAAGGAAAAGACAAAAAATCTCACCTGCTGACCCCATCCGCCGGTCGGATGAGGGCTGCAGGCTACGAAAAACCTCTGTTTGAGGTTTTATCTTCGCGAGGGGGCAGTCGAACCCACGGCCTCTTTCGGTTGGCGTTCCACCCGAGTCCCTCCCAATGCCGTTGCGCCAACCGGTGTTGGCGTTAATTGGGAGGGTCGGTGACAGTGTGCGTTGGGGGAGTGGTACATATACCGTGGGCGGGTGGGATCGTGCCGAGAAGGAGCGCGGTTTAGGGGAGAGGGGGTGGTCGGATGGAAATGGGGGCTGTGGCGGTTGCTCGGTGGGATATCCCTTCGAATAAATGTGTGTCTCGGATCAACTCGGTTGGTAACAGAAATATATCAGGCTGGATATCGGTAGGCAATGAAGGTTTGGTGCTAGAACTTCCACCTCGAATCTTAGTACCTCAGCCTTGTGGTCTTGCCTGATATTTATCTCCCCAAATAGCTCGTGTTACAACTCCTTCAACGCAAAATAAAAGCCTCAGCGCTCTCTGCCGCTTCAGCCGCCAAGAGGGCTAGCTACCTTCTTCTTTCGTCCCTTTCTACATCGCTGCCGACCAGCTCCATCGGAAACGAGCCAACCTGAAGCTAATCCCCCATGCTAGCCGGTTGCCCGAGACAGAAACCCCCCGCGCCGACGATACCCCCGTTGGCATCAACCCTACTTCTCTAACGGCCATCACTCTCTTCAAGCTCGGTTTCAACGAGACTTACAACAACCCAAAAACGGTGTATGTTCCCGTCGACTACCAGTCACCCGAGACAGGATGCCCCCCCGTCGCGAAAGAAAAGCCATACAGACATCCGTCGATAGCTTTAGCTTCGATCTCCATGTCCATCTGGAGCACAACCTAATGGGGCACACTGCCTTCACGATGTCCCCTTTGCGGAGCCGGCCTCTTGGCCATTGGCCATCTGTTTTTCTTCACCAAGCTCCGCCCCGTCTCGCGAACGCTGATGCCCCGCCGCCCTATCCGACGGGAAGGGCAGGCCGCGGACGGGTTGCGGACATGGACTTCGCGACGGAGGTTGCGTGGCCCTTGGCTGTTTGTCTCCGGGGAGGCGGCATGCCAAGGAGGGAGAGAGAAAGGAGGGAGGAAGGGGAGTGGGTGTGCAAAACGAAAGCGCCGTCGTAGCGCGGCGGGTTGGGGATGGTTGCCGCGGGCGGGAGGCGGGTGTGTTGTTGAGCTTCGTGTCGTTGGAGAAACGCTAAGGGAGTGAGTGGTAGTTGGATGCTGCGGCCGGGTGTCAGGGCTGATAGCGGCGGTGGCCAGGGCTTTCCGAGGAATTGGATCCCTTATGCGAGCATGGGTGGTTGACTAGGAGATACATTCGGGCGGTCTCGCGGAACTTGCGAGCTAGCGCTTATACGAGTCCGAGGGCATGGCCTGCTTCTCGCCGTGCAGGTGCACCAAGAGCATGCTTTAGGTGCAGATTGGAGAGGTCGGACATTGGCGTCAGCGTCGGCACGGCTCCCCGGTCAGGGAATAAGTTGGCAATCTCCGACAATGAAGCAGTCGTCGCCATGGAAGCCATCATTGCGACGGCCTGCTGGTAGGCTCGCTGCGGATAGCTGCAAATTAGCACAGAGGGAGCAATCACCAGTGATGCAGGCTTCCCGGTTCCCGGCACGTTCTCAATCGTAGTCCAATTTCTCGACTACCGGTGGTCTGCGGGAAGAAATTGCGGGTTGCGGGTGTAATATGGGTGAAATGGCTTCTCTATTGACTTCGTCATCTGCAGTGATGGATAATTAGGACTGGGTACGAACGATGACGCACCCCATTTTTAGCCCCTTGTGTGCACATGGCACCGTAAACGATGATTGTATTATTACAAACACATGCACCTCGTCTAATAGTCATAGAAGCCCTTCCCGCTCTTCTTGCCCAACCACCCAGCATCAACCATGTTCCGCAGCAAAACACTCGGGCGGTACTTGGAGTCGCCCGTCTCGGTGTGCAGCACCTTCATGATAGCCAGACAGGTGTCGAGGCCAATAAAGTCGGCGAGCTGCAGCGGGCCCATGGGCACGTTGGTGCCGTTCTTCATGATGGCGTCGATGGAGTCGCGGTCGCCCACGCCCGTCTCCAGGCAGATGACGGCCTCGTTGATGTAGGGCATCAGGATGCGGTTGGCCAGGAAGCCCGGCGAGTCCGCCGACACCGACGTCACCTTGCCGAGCCGCTTGCAAAAGGCCACGGCGGTCTCGAGCGTCTCTTTCGAGGTTTGAAGGCCCGAGATGATCTCGACGCCTTTTTGGACTGGGACTGGGTTCATGAAGTGGGTGGAGACGACGCGCGAGCTGTTGGAGGTGTCGGTGGGGTTGCCGCCGGTGGTGGCGGCGGCGATGCGGGTGATGGAGATGGACGAGGTGTTGGTGGCGAGGATGGCATGCTTGGGGCAGACCTGGGCGAGCTTGGAGAAGATGTCAAACTTGAGCTGGGGTATCTCGGGAACGGCCTCGATGACGAAGTCGGCTGATGAGAGGTCGTCGATGGAGGTGGTGGGTTGGAGCAGGGCACGGGCGGCGTCGGCCTGCTCCTGGGTGAGACGCTGCTTGGCGACGTCCTTGACGAGGAGTTTCTCTAAAGTCGTTTTTTAGTTGGCAGGTTCTAGGCTGGGGTGAGGACTGGGTCTCACCAACCTGCAAAAGCCAAGCCTTTGTCGAGGGAGGCTTGGGACGAGTCCACCAGCGTCACCGGCACCTGTGCCTTTTGGGCGGCCACCAATGCAATACCAAGGCCCTGCAGACGACAGAACGGAATGTCAGCTTCTCAATTCGGACAGTATGGCAGGATGAATGGTTGTGTTGATGTGTTGATTCGTACCATCTGCCCCGCGCCAATCACACCCAACCGCTTCACTTCCGCCGCTGGCCTTGCAGCCGTCGAGCTGAAGTATCTTACTCGGCTCGAGAGCCGGAGAGTCTGCCGTGCCGCCATTATTGAAGCTGCCATTGTTGGAGAGGAGAGTTGTGAGGAGAGGAGTGAACCGAAGCTCGAGTGTGCCGGGGATTCATGGACGAGAGCGGCTAACCTCGGCCCCGGCCATCCATCGATGCACGCACATGAGCCCCATTCAAGCAGCTGACGTAAGGTATGTCCCTAACCAGCGGGGCTCAGGCGCTTGTGGCAGCCTAACAGGAGCCGAGGCTTCCAAGGTCAGCATTCTGTCGCAATATTTAATGAAGCTTCCGGCGCGCCAGCTGCATCTGGCAGGAAGATGCGATAGGCATCGATTCTTGAGGAACTTTCCAATGCCTCGATCCTCACAATCGAATTGGGAGAGGTCATCGGGAAACGCGGCATCTCCTCGTGCGAGGTAAGGTATTATATAGAGCGTCGCGTGCTGATCAGAAGCCGGGTAAAGCCAATAACTCGCAATAAATGCTGCCGATATCTTCTGCCGTCGTCGAAACGCGTGTCGTTCCCATTGCCACTTGTCAATACGTTTTCCCGGTCGATCGTTCATCTATTGTCCCTATATCACCCAAGTGTTAATTGTTTCATGGTTTGTATTTGAGCAGCCGCCGCACCTCCAAACTTGACCGCAGGCACCTTCTGCTCTGATATTGCAGTTGTGATATTGCAACTAATATTACCCGGGTGCTTTGCTCCTGACGGAAGCCCACCATGACCAACCTCACCCAAAGAAAGCAGCCTCAGCGGAATGACCCAAGCCCCAAAGTCGACCATGACAAGGAGATCATTCTCCGAGAGGCGCCGCCCTTTTTCACCAAGCTGCTGTATGCCAGCTACATGTACGGCTTGAAGAGCATCCTGAATCCTGTGCTCTGGGTGCGCGACTGGCAAGAATCCCGAGACCCGCCTCCAGGCTGGCCCGACATCATCAAGAACTATGAATGCCGCCCACACTTGCCCGTCCGGTGAGCCAACCCTATCTTCCGGTCTAAACGTTCGCAGTCTGACCAGACACAATCCAGTATCTTCTTGCCGCGCGCCTATAAAAAGACTTCGCAGGTCACGCTCCCCACCCTCTTCACCGTCCACGGCGGCGGCTTCTGCATCGGCCACCAGCGAGACGACGACGAGTGGAACCGTGCCTTTGCCAACACCCAGTCCGTCCTGGTCATCTCTCTCAACTATTCCAAAGCGCCGGGCTCTCCCTTCCCCACCGGTCTCCACGACCTCGAAGCTCTCCTACTAGCCGCCCTCGCCGACACCTCCCTCCCCATCGACCGAACAACCGACAACCCCACGACCCGCACAGCCATCCTGGGCTTCTCCGCCGGCGCCAACCTCGCCCTCTCCGTATCCCGTACGTCCAACCCAAACCAAGCCCCCCACCCACCAACCCCCCCACTAACCCTCACCGCATATAGAACTCCCCAGCATCCGCACGCACCGCCTCACCCCCGCCGCCGCGCTCTCCATCTACGGCTGCCTCGACGTAAGCTACCCCCCCCACGAGAAACTCTCCAACCGCCCCTGGAAAACCACCCTCCCGGCCCCGCGCAACTCCCCGCGCGACGGGCTCATCTCGCTCGCCCCGGCCTTCGACTGGAGCTACATCCCCTACGGCCAGGCGCTGCGCGACCCGCTGCTCAGCCCCGGGCATGCGGCGCGCGGGGATCTGCCGGGGTATATTTGTGTGGTTGGGGCCGAGCTGGATATGCTCGCGCACGAGAGCTGGCGGTTCGCGTGTCGCTTGTCGCGGGAGGGCGGTGGCGCGGGGAGGGGCAGGAGGGTGGTGCCGGACAGGGGGAGTGCGGATGCGAGGTGGCGGGTTTGTGGGAATTCGTATGGCGCGGTGACGACGGGGAGGGGGGAGTTGGTGGGGTTGAGAGTTGGGGCTGGGGGTGTTGGGAAGGGGGAGGAGGAGGAGAGGTACGCGTTTGAGGAGAGCTGGGAGGGGGGCGGGGTGAAGTGGTTGCTGGTGCCGGATGTGTTGCATGGGTTTGACAATGTGCATATTAGGGGGTTGGTGGGGGGGAAGGAGGCGATGAGGGATGCCGAGTTGAAGACGGCGGCGTGTATGGCGGAGCTGGGGCGGTGGTTGCGGGACGTGGTGTGGAAGGTGTAGGTACATACCTATTTTGTTGATCAACAGCGTTAAGGTACGGTTCTAGGGGCAACAGGCCTGTATTGATGGGCTCGCTTTACTGGCCGGGCATCCCCGTTTCTCGCACTTCTTCAAGATAAACAATTCGTTTAGATATTTACTGGATGCGTGAATATAAGCTAGAATCAGGTGCCATTTCTACCTGGATTCCAAACTTGTATACCCGAATGGTCAATGTCTGTTTTGTTTTATTTTATTTTTATTTCGATGGGACCGGTGACTCCGATTCTCGGAGGTCAGTCACCGAGATGACGTGTTGGCGGGGCTCGGCAAGATTGCATCCTGATAGACCCTGCCTCAAACCCCGCAACCCAACAACGAAGAAATCCCCTTGTGGTGTAGTTGGCTATCACGTTCGGCTGTAAAGGCATTTATTGATACCGAAAGGTCACCGGCTCGATTCCGGTCGAGGGGACATATTCTTTTGGCTTTTTATGCCATTTTCTCCTTCGTTTTCCCTTTTTTTCCTCTGAATCGAAGGGCCGTAACACAACCGCCAAATCACACCTCATCAACAAAATCACACTACCTCCCGAGCAAACAACCCTTTCGCCATATTATTACCATCACTATCTATTCTCGCTGAGGTCTATGGGTATCTCCATCGCTACGTGCTCCTCTTCCCCGTCGCTCCATCATGAACGGACGCCCGTGACCACTTGGACCCGGCCCTGATCCGCTTCCCATAGACAAAAAACACGAACGGTACGGGTATCAAAATAACAGAAAACCCAGCCGGGATCGACGACCCAGGCCCGACACCGAGGTTGTGGTACATGGGGCCGACAACCAGCGGGAAAGCACACGCAAAGCAAGAACGCAAGAACGTGTTAGCAGCTACGGCGGAAGCAGCATACTCGGTGAAGGTGTCGACGAGATAATTCAGCGCCGCCTGGAAGATGGTGAAGAAGCCGGTCCCGAGCATTACCAGCCCTAAACAGGGGACAATCCAGTGAACGCTGGGACTAGCTGTCCAGCCCGTCATGAACTGCCCGCCGGCGAACAGCACCGACCCGAGCATCATGGGCGGCAAGCGCCTCTCCGGGACGGCCCTGTTGCCGGCGGCGCGGTATGCCTTGTTGTAGAGTACCTGGTTGTACACGTTGGCTCCGCAACCGAGGACGGCACCGATGAAGACGCACAGGAACGGCAGACTAGAAACCAACTGCGACCAGCCGCGCACCTCGCCAAAGATGATGGGGATGGAGCCGAGCTGCATGTACAGGATTCCGTAGCAGAAGCTCGCATACAAGGCCACGAGAAAACAGATGGGAGTGCAGAGCAGCTGGATGGGACGCACCAGGAACTTGCGAGCCAGCTCGGCGACACTGACGTCCCACTCCTCAAACTTGGCATGCAGCGCCCAGTTGCCGCTCTCGATGCGCAGCCGCCGGGCCTTGTACACGAGCAGCTTCGGCGGGTACGTCTCGTCGATGAAGATGACGGCCAGCAACAAAATAGCGGCCTGGAGGATGCCCGCGAGGTGCTCGGTCCAGCGCCAGCCTAGCTCTGGCTGCACAACTAGCGCAGTCGAGATGATCGGACCTATCCCAGTTAGCACAACCACCCGTCCACAGTCAAGAGACCCCAAAAGCACAGTTAACAACTGAACAAACAAACAAAAGAATAAACAAACATACCCAACGACGGCCCAGCCACAACCGCCATCGCATACCCCGCCATCGCGACCCCCCTCGCCTCAGGCCCATACAAATCCCCAACACCCCGCCCGTATTCGTCACAGGCGCACTCGCAAAAAACGCCCCCCAAAACCTCGTCAGCATCAACGTCTGAAAGTCCTTGCTCGCCGCGCTCCCAAAGCTAAAACACGCGGCCACAAACATCGGCACAAACACCGCCAACCTCCTCCCATAAACCTCGCTCAACGGCGCCCACAACAACGGCCCCACGCCGAACCCGATCAAAAACAACGACGTCCCCAACACCGCCACCTGACTGCCCACCCCAAACTCAGCCGCCACCTGCGCCGTGCCGGGACTGTAGCACGACGACGCCCACGTCGCGCTCATCGTCACCAGCCCGTACAGCAGCGTCGTCGTGACCTTTTTGCGCAGCGGCCAGTTGGCTGGGCGGTAGGGGTCGGCGGGGCCCGCGAAGTCGACGAGCTGGTCGGCTGCGGTGGGGATGTGCGAGAGGGGGTGTGTGAAGGGGGTGCTAGCGGCTTGCGGGCGGGAGCGGATGCGCGAGAGGAGGGTGGTGGTGCGCCGGGCGAGGGTGTTGTTGGTGGTGGGGTTGGTGTTGGGGCGGCCGCTGGTGGTGCTGGCGGGGCGGCTTGGGCCTGGGCCTGGGCCATCTCGGCCGCCAGTGATGCTGGGGTTGTGGCTGGTGACGGTGGTCACGGTGCTGGCGGAGCGGGCGGTGTTGGCGGTGCGGGTGCGTGAGAGGCGGATTTCGAGGGGGGTTGGTCGGTGGCCGTCATAGTCGGCTTCGGTGTCTGAGGAGGGGTCGTCGTCGCCGTCGTCATCTGTGGTGGTGATGTCCTTCTCGTCGGTGGTGGGACTGGGGTGGGCATGGGATGAACTACCCTCAGATTGTTGCAGGGGATTCGATGCATATTGGTCCAATAAGTCGGACTTGGGGGTGGGATCGGCCATCTTGAGAGTCGGCCATGTCGAGCGGTGCTGGGGAATGTCGTGCAGGTGAGACAGAGGCGATCTTCTTATTTAAGGAAAGGTTGTGTGGAGAATGGTGTCCTGCTTCGGTGTCGCGAGTCAAGACGTCATCCCGGGATCGGCAGGGACCGGGCACCCGCAGTTGGCCGAGGGAAGCTTCTGTCTTTACTACTTCGTGAACGACGCCTTATCTCTTTCCAAAATACACGGGAAAAAAATGGAGGGAAAGGATAAAAAGGTCTTCAGAGTCTCGATATAAATTATCAAGATCAAATCTATCTTCCATTCCCAGCCATGGCCTTGAAAATAAAACTCTACTGTGCCACTCTGAAATCTCTCTCTCGGCTGGCGCCGGCTCCGCTCCGCTTAATTCTGTGGGGCCGCGCCAAGAGTCGGGCCGGTATCGCCAAGCCGGGGCAGTTTTCCGCCCCAAAACACACCAAATCAAGGCCAAATCAAGGCCAAATCAGACCAAATCGCACCGAAGATGTGGGCTTGTACCAGGCTTGTGCGGGCTTGACTAATTCCTTCCAAAGCACCAAATCTGCACCAACTCTGCCGACCGGCTACGCTCTTCTTATTCCCGACACCCCTCCTTCCGAATCAGTCCAAATTCACGATTCACCATGAAGCCATCAGAACAAACCCGCTTCGACTCGCTTCTTGAGTGGTCCGAGAATCATGGCGGAAAACTGCATCCGTCTCTCGAGATCTACAACGATAATGTCACAAAATATTCCCTGCGCGTCAAACCGTCAATCGCCGATGCCCTGCAGCCGGGGTTTAGCGCAGTTACGTGCCCTGCTGCAACAACCCTCAGCTACCTGAACGCCCTCGTCGACGGTCCCATCAACCACCAACCCGCCGATTCCCCGTCGAACTCGCCGACTGCCGCCTTTCCTCCCGGCTTCACCCAATCCCTCCCGCCCCATGTCCTCGGCCGCTTCTTTCTGATCAAAGAGTACCTCAAAGGCAAGGACTCGCTTTGGTGGCCCTACCTCGCAACCCTGCCCTCCCCAGACCAAATCAGCGCCTGGGTTCTACCGCCATTCTGGCCCTACGATGAAATCAGGTATCTGGAAGGCACCAACGCCCATGTCGCCATCCAAGAGATCCAGGCCAACGTGAAGGGAGAGTTCAAGCAGGCCCGGAAGCTCCTGAAGGCTGAGAACTTCCCCGACGTTGCTGCGTACACCAACCTAATGTACAAATGGGCCTTCTGCATCTTCACCAGCCGCAGTTTCCGCCCTTCCCTGATCCTATCGGACGCCACAAAACAGCACGTATCCACCCTCCTCCCAGAAGGCGTCGAGCTTGACGACTTCTCCATCCTCCAGCCCGTGCTGGACATCGCCAACCACTCCCCCACCGCCCGCTACTCCTGGGACACCACCTCCCCCGCAGACGCCTGCACACTCATATGCCGTGACCGCTACGCCCCTGGGGCCCAAATCTTCAACAACTACGGCCTCAAAACCAACAGCGAGCTCCTCCTCGGCTACGGCTTCATCCTCCCCCCAACCCCCGACCTCCACAACGACTACGTGCACGTCCGCAAAACAACCTCACACCGGACATCTCCCTCCCCAGACCCCAACCAAGACCAAGACCAAGACCCCGGCTCGAACGTCGTCAGCCCATCGCGCTCCCCCACCACTAACAACAACGCCACCAACCCCCTCCTCCCGCAAACCTTCCTCGTCTCCCTGCGCCCCATCGCCCACCCCTCCTCCGTCGTCTCCTGGGCCCGCCCCCGCAGACCCCCCTCCGACCAATCGCCCTCCTCCACCGAAACCGACGGCCACGACACCAGCACCAGCACCAGCACCAGCACCGGCACCAGCACCAGCACCAGCAGGGGCCTGGCGCTGCTGCCCTGCTTCGCGCACTTCGAGCCCGCGCTGCTGTGCGACCTGGCCACGACGCTGGCCGCGCCGGAGCAGGTGCGGTTGGCGGATAGGTGGTTGCGCGAGGTGGAGATGGGGCAGGTGAGGGTTGGGGGTGTGGCAATGACGGAGGCGGAGGCGGAGGAAGCGGCGCGCCCGCCGGGGGAGGTCGCAAGGGTGGTGCAGACGGTGAGGGAGGCGTTGGAGGAGAAGATGCGGTTTGATTATGGGGTGGTGATGGAGCTTGGGCTGGGTAGGGAGGAGGACGTGAGGTGGCAGGAGGCGGACCTGGCGAGGATGCCGGGAATGGCGGAGTTTCATGATAGCTTGCTGCCGCCGAGGACGGGGAATCAGAGGCTGGCGGTCCAGTATCGGAGGCAGTATGCGAAGGTGCTGGAGGCGGCGATGGAGTCGTTGGCGGGCGAGGATTGGGGGACGTCGGCGGTTTGGAGTGCTATGTCGGAGTAGGCTTGGATTGAGTGAGGTCTTGGGTTGGGCTATGGATTTGGCCTTGCATGTAGCCTAGGTAGGCTTACTATCAAAAATTGTAAACCGGGTTACTTATCCACTTGGGGATAATATTGGTTGTTCCATGTTTGTTGCCCTTGTTTCGCTGTCACGGCAAGCAAGGTTGCCTTCATAAGCCGAAAGATCACCAATATCTTTTTAATGACAACTTGGCCGAGTGGTTAAGGCGACAGACTTGAATTTCCACGTTCGAGGTATCTGTTGGGTTCGCCCTCACAAGTTCGAATCTTGTAGTTGTCGTTTGATTTGTTTTTGTCATTTTTCTTGCTTGCCACTGTGACCCCCTACTTTTTGGTGTGAATCCGACGAATCTATGTAACTTTTGAATAATATTGTGTCTTGACATTTCAGTCCTTGGTTCGGCTGGTGATCTTTGATCCGCTACCTCCTAGTTACTCTGACCACCTCCCTATCACTCATCAAATCTTGTAGTTAGAAAGTCCAACCTTCGCAGTAATGAACGGCCTCAATGTAGCCTTACCTGATGTAATCACGGCACAACAGCTTGGCTCATTAGTCTTCGGTTCTTGGTACTCTTATCGGTCCCGAGCTCTGATCGGCATGCTCATCAAAAGATGGTTGGTTCGTCAAGTCGGGGTCCAGACCTTCGAAAACTAGAATACAGACACAGCGTCCCGCTGCAAGAAGCATGGCGCTAAACAATAACGTCATTATGATGGTGCTTATTGAACTCAAGGAGCTGCATCAGCCCGCCGCACGTCCGGTCTTACGTCCGGGGGAGTCCGGAGCCAAGCATCGCAACACTCCAAACCCCATGACTACGGACATCCTGCGATATATCCCCGTTCGCCGTCCAAGCGACCCGCTCCGATCAGAGCTATGTCATACCAATTATCCCCTTCCAAGCAATACACACCACCATACCTAACTAACACCCTTCAAGTTGGAAAACTTCACCCCAACAATAACAACAACAAACAACATCACCACCACCTAACCACCACCATGTCCACCGCCACCCCAACAAACCCCCTCCCCACCACCACAACTACCACCACCACCAAACCCCTCCCCTTAATCCTCATCCTCTGCACCACCTCCACCGCGCCAGGCCACGTCCTCCCGCTAACCGCCATCGCCCGCCACCTCACCGCCCGCCACTACCCGGTGACCTTCCTCGGCGCGCCGCAGCACCGCGCCCTCATCGAAGCCTCGGGCGCCTCCTTCCTCCCCGTCTGTGACGCCCTCACCCTCGAGCACGGACCCTACCGGCGGTGGGGCGCCGAGCGCGCGCGCTACGCGGAGGGGGTGCCGCGCATGGTGTATGATTTTGGGACCTTTTTTGTGGGGCAAATAAAGGGGCAGGTGCAGAGTACGAGGCGGGCGTTGGAGGTGGTCAAGACAGGGGTTGGGAAGGGGAGGGAGGTGGTGGTGCTGTGCGAGACGATGTGGTTTGGGTATTTGCCGTGGAAGTGGGGGGCTGAGAGGCCGGTGGGGTGGGCGGAGGGGGAGGCGATGCCGAGGAGTCTGGGGGTGAATGTCACGCCGTTGATGCTGGATGGGGAGGGCGTGCCGCCGTTTCCGTTGGGGTTGTTACCGGGGGAGGGGGAAAGGGTGGTGGAGAGGGATGGGTTGTTGAGGGAGTGGTTGTATGGGTATGTGGTGAGGGAGGCGTATGATGGGTTTAGGGAGAGGATTAGGGAGGCGGGGGGGAGGAGGTGCCGGATGAGTGGATGATCAATCTGAGTGTGACGGCGCATGATACTACGCTGCAGCTGTGTCATCCGGCGCTGGAGTACCCGCGGCCGGACCTACCGGCGCATGTCAAGTTTGCCGGGAGTTTGCCGCCGAGTAAGGTGGTGCCGCCGGGGTTTGTGTTTCCGGAGTGGTGGAAGCGGGAGGTGGTTGAGAGTCCGGCAAAGCCGAGAATTGTCGTGGTCTCACAGGGCACATTGGCCAGGGACTACAGCATGCTGCTGGCCCCGACAATCAGGGCATTGGCTGGGAGGAAAGATATGTTGGTCGTGGCGCTGCTGGGAAAACAGGGGCTGGAGATCCCGCCTGGTCTTCTCCCTGCCCCTGAAGAGGGAGTCAACCTAGACAACATCCATGTTGTCGATTTTTTTCCGTATGACTCGCTCCTATCATACGCGGATGTTATGGTCTTCAACGCTGGCTACGGCGGGTTCATGCACTGCGTCGTCAACGGCGTCCCGATGGTGGCGGCAGGCCTTACCGAGGACAAGTGCGAGGTGGCTGCTCGAGTTGAGTGGACCGGCGTTGGCATAAACCTGCGCACTGGGAGGCCGTCTCCTTCCGCGGTTGCTTCGGCTGTTGATCGTATTTTTGATAGTGAGGGAAAATACGGCGCGAGAGTCAAAGAGTTGGCGGTTGAAGTGGCCAAGGGAAACCCCCTAGAGGTTGTTGAGAGGGAGCTGCTCGCTCTGGTTCAAGGGTAGTCGACTTTATGTAATCGCGCAGCTCGGGAAACGCGGTTCTTCGTATCACAGACCAAATTTCAGCGAGGCATAATACGAAGCTTATAGTTTGCTTGGATTGGTTTATGTACTAAACAAGGTGTTATATACGAGTTTTTGTACTCCTCTTTCCACAGCATGGATATTCGTCTATCACCGCCACGGCTTACTCCACTCCCTCCTCTACTTAACACGAGTTCTGGCCGTTGGGAGTGAAAGTTCCGGACTGGTACGCGCCATTGGCATCGCCCAGGCATTCGGCTGTAAAAGGTTAGCATACTTCTTCCCTAAAATGGCATCCCGTGCAACTCACCAACAGTAACCAGCTTGAGGTTGTTCTGCTTCGCCCAGTTGATCAACCACGGAGTGAGCGTGCGGACGGTTCCGGCGTAGGTCTCGTGCATGAGGGGAATGTGGCCGTTGCCGCTGGTACCGGCGCGCTGGAAGGTCTGCTCGCTCTGCTGCGGCGACTGGTTGTTCCAGTCACCCGAGTCGACGTCGTTGGTGATGACCTTGTAGCCCAGAGAGCTCATGGTCGGCAGGAACTGGCCGCTCGTCTCAAGGTAAGGGGGCCGCACGTAGGCCGGCTTCTTGCCAATCAGATTGACCATGGCGTCCTCAAGCTTGGTCATCTCGGTGCGGACCTGCTGCGCGCTCATGCTGCCCATGTGGCCATGGGTCCTGTTGTGTGTGAGCGGGTGCACGAGGTAATTCAAACATAAGTAAAGCAGCTCACCATGTGTGAGAGGCAATCTGGTGGCCGGAAGCGAATGTCTTCTTGACCGCGGCGGCCTGGTTGTAGATGCATCCGTAGAGCGTGCCGGTCCAGAAGAAGGTGGCTTTGGCACCCGCGGCGTCGAGAATGTCCACCAGCTCAGAAGTGTACTGGTACGGACCATCGTCATACGCAAGGGCGAGCATCCCGGGGTTGGTGCACTTCTGGATGACCACACCGGGGCTCGGAGCCCGCTTGACGAACTCGAGCGGGTTTGGCGCCGGAGCGGCAACCGCGCTGGAGGCCAGCAGGAGGCCGGCAATGACAGTTTCTGCGAGCATCTTGAAGTGTGTCTGGAGTCCGGTGAAGGCTGAGTACGTGCGAGCAAGAAGACAGCCCATCAGCCCCGACTAATATATATTCAGGGCCATTCCAACTGCCCCCGCCCATCAGGGCCATCACCCTGCCATCAGGCACTCCAGCCCGGAACACGTCCCCGTTCGTCTAACTTCTCCGCCTGGTGTGGGGAAGGAGCTGTGCTTCGGGGCAAAGGAGCGGAATCAAGTCTCAAAACAACCATTTGGGGATTCGCCCGAAATCATGGGAGCATGAAAGTCTGGGGTATTTGACGCCAAGGCCGCATGAGTGCGGACCAGCTCCCGGGTTGCTCATGGGTAAATATCATGCAACCGCCGGCTTTCGCCGTGGTCTAGAATATATTAACCCGGGGCCCCGTTCGGCATTTAGCCGCTGGCCCAACACTTAACCACATACGAGCAAGATCTCCGTCCATTTCAGGGACGGCACGTGGCGACGACGAAGAAGCCTTGCAGCTGGATTAAATATGGATAGATTAAGCTAACGCCGAAACCGCTGTCAAGTTTAGGAAGACTGATGTGTAGGCAGACAAAACCCTTGTAAATTATGGCAGTTCGATTAGAATGAAGAAGGCAACGGGTCGACTCGTGAAAAGCTAGATTCTCGCTCAACTCTCGAGAGTCGGCCATGTTGGGCTACATGTTAGGGCAAGGCACTTTATAGTGGTATCCTACATCTTTTCGGGCATTTTCAAGCGACCCAGACATAATGGTAGGCCAATTAGAACGTTGTGTACTTGATGATAGACGGACCTTGCTTCCAAATTTGATATTATACGCTCATCTCATCTCCATCAGCATTTCCCCCAGTCGAGTGGCTCCTAGCAAAGAGAGCCTACAATTATGCCAACCTTTGATAGGCCAGCCTACGGCCACATTCAAGTCCCCATGATATATTCTTCTGACTCAATAATCGGGATTATACGTGAACGCTGTTCTCGCCCAGCGGTTCCCTAGTTCCATGCCAGCTGGGTACCGGCCCCAGCAGCAAATGCGTACCTATTGAGCATGACAACTGGCACGATGTGTTTGCAATCTGGTGATTGCTAGTCTGTGGTACCCTCATAAACCGCACAGAAGTGCTTGTCTGTGCCAGCCTTTTTCATATTGGCTTCAAATTCAGCGTGAAGTGAGGCGTAACCAGCAATCTAGGAACGGCGTGGCTTGGAAATGTAGAGATAAATGTAGTTCTTACCCCATAATAAAGCAAGACGAGAATGAGCATATACTGTGCATCTTGAAGGACTTATGCATGGAGATGTGGCGGACCCTGCCCAAGTATCAATCCTAGAAGGAGATGTGATGATCATCAATATACCCTTGAAGTACATACCTTGAGTTGCCCGGCTCATGGCTTTTGTGCGAGGCAGTTGCAGAGGTGCCGACCTCCTCGCAGTGCTTTCTGAAGTAGGTAGAGTAGTTTCAAGCGCTGTCGAGATAGTCGAGCTCAATATTTTCTGACGGCCCCTAGACTGCACAATACATAATCTCAAGGCTGTAATAGCAGAAGCGGAGGATAACCCTCTCTGATGTTGCCAAATTAAATTTGACACAGAGTAACTATCAATTTTAATGTCAGTTGCTGTAAATAGATATAGCAGCCGACGGCAACATAATTTTGAGCACCTCGTTAACAATAGGTAGTTATTCAGTTTTGTGGTTTCGGATTGCAAAATCTAAACCACAATAGGAATTTGATCTGTGGGCGACCCGATCATAAAGGGTTCAAGGCTACCTTAAGTACTTGGACTGACAGCTTTTGGTCCTGTACCCAATAAAGCTGAACTCTAAGAGAGGTAAACCGTAAAAGGTCCCAACCTGGAAAACGCGGTTCTCTTCCTGCTGGTTCCTGCCCTCTGCCCCACCGTCATCTGAAATTACTCGTAGACCGCTTCGCTTGCAACTTGAACCAACCGTGTTACAAGTGCCCAGGTAATCTTTGGGGAACGGGAACTCGTTCTGTTTTCCGCTGACTCAATCGGTTCGAGTTACATACCTACCTAGGTAGGTATTCTTCAACCGATCTTGGCAGTCCGCCCATTTTCATAAAATCTTTGCCATACTTCTCAGCCGTGATCTTTGCGCTACACCGCTGGTTCATCTCAGGCTTGAGCCAAAATGGCACCTACAAGTTTTGTGCACCGGCGGGTTCCGGCGCGAGACTATCAGTTCCTGTTTCTCTTTGAACGGTTGATTAATAATCGATGACAACTCCCCTTTGTTTTCCTGTTTCTCTTTGCTTTTTTCCCTACGCCGGTTTCCTCCTTCGTTCTTCTTCCGTTTTTTCTTTCTTTTTCTAGGATTCTCTTACCTACCTAGGTAATTATTCATTTCATCTTCTTGGCCTTCCCCTTTTTGTGGGATATGATATGAATCACGGTGATATTGTGCCGGCGACCATGGAATTTGTCATTCTCCATGATGGCGTCAGAGGGGTGGGCCGTGGTTGCTTTCGACCCTACCCTGTCTGTTTCAAGATTGTCTCACAACCAAACCCCTGCACTTTGGGGACAAGCTAGGGGCCGGCCACCTGCGGCCCCAAGGCGTGCGCGACATGAGATGGCAGCAAAGGCAATGATAGAAACCTTGGAGGCCGCAATCGTTTGCATGAAAGAGTTCTGGAAACATTTTACTAGCTGCACCCTGGAATCCCACCGGGAACCATGCGCACACGTTAAAGAGTCTCGAGCCAAGCTGTGGCGAGACATAGCATCTCCCGGCCCGACGTGAGCCCATGCTAGCTAGATCTTTGAGACGGGAGTCTTGACGATGGGAACAGGTCATTGTCTCCGATGATGCAAGCTGCAAGGCTGGAACCCCTGCCACGCGCTTGGCCGTTCCCAAACGCCGGAGCCCGGGTCAGGCACGCAGGCCCCCGAACATCAGATTCAGGTGTCGCTGGGTCTGGTTCCGGGGATCAGTCGTTAAAGTTTAGGGTTTTGCGGTGCAGTGCTGTGGAGGTAAGTCTAAGGTAAGGCAGATAAGTGCGTGGTGAGGTCAACCCCGCCGGCAGACTTGAGTCAGAGGAAAAACCAAGAGGGTGAAATGCCTAAATCGGTAGTCCATGGTGTCTGGCAGTAATTACGTTAACTTTGGCCGTAAAATATTTGAAGTAAGTCCTTTGCATGCCCCGGGCCGGCCACAAAACCTGGAGCCATCAGATCTTCAACCTGGAAGGCATATCCCATCGGCAGAGTCCGTTCGGTTGGTTCCGTTAGAAGGGCTTACCAACCACTTTAAGGGGAGAAAACACCCTGAATTTTGACCTGTCGTCCGTGCGCTCGGACGGTTTTCCGCCCCCCACATGCTTTGGCTGGCACAATTGGCACACTGGCTTGGACTCCTGGGGCCCTCGACTGCATTGAATTGGGTGGGCCACTGGCCATGGCCCCGCCATAAGACGCGTCAAGCACTGCCCATTATCGACGGGCACTTTCCTCGCATCAACCGCCTTCGTCTGGTCTCTTTCCTTGCAACTCCCTGTCGACCTAGGATTCTGTGATAAACAAAAAGTTGGGATCAATCCTGGATGCAGCGGCGAACTTTGAACTTCGCCGTCTTGAGATTCCCGTGGCCGCCCTGTCAGCCCTACTTCGAATTAACTACAGTACCACATAATTTCCTCGCCACTTGCATCCGCTCCCGAGGGTGGCTTCCCGTCTCTCCACACTAAACGACCACCAAAGGATCGCCTAGACCTCCACAACTCTGCTCTGCCACGGACTACCACGAACCGACCGCTGTGGAACCAGACGATTTTCCTGTGACGTTCAGCATGCTCCAGCGATAACCAAGCGTCCTTCTACTGAACACTTTTCTTTGCACGGCTGCTCAGCCTCTATTCCCGGTTGTTCCGGCGCATCCTGTCCTCGGAGTGGACAGTAATAATAGCAGCTTCCAGTCAGCGGCTACACTGCTACACAAGCAGGAACCCCGCCGTCTCGAAATAACCTGATCCCATCGACCCTCATAGGGTCGAGGTTTCCCTTCAACCCTCATCCATCGAGCCGTTGATTCCATTCCGAAAACGACCGAGCTTCGACCGCTTCTCACCATGGACCACAATATGCACTCGGGCTTCCAGATGCCCATCCCACCACCACCACTCATGAACCCGCCCCCCCAGATATTCGGTGGCTACAACGAGCACGGTCTCCAAATGCCCCAATTACCGCCTGACCTGATGGCCGCGCAAATGTTTGGGGACCATGGGTTGCTGGAAGACACAAATGAGGCCAAGAGGAGGAGGATTGCGAGGGTGAGTCGGAGCTTACCGCTGCGCTCCGATGACGTAGGGCGGCAGACATGCTGACCGGACGCATACTAGGCGTGCGACATGTGTCGGAAGAAGAAGATCAAGTGCGATGGAAAGCTACCGGCTTGTACGCACTGTAACAACTACAAGACGGAATGCGTTTTCACGCAGGTGGAAAAGAAGCGGAATCCTCCCAAGGGGTGAGTTTTGGTTGTCTACATTTTTTGGATTCCCGGCTTACGGACGGAAACAGCGCCAAGTACATCGAGGGGCTCGAGAATCGCTTGGGGCGCATGGAGCACCTGTTGAGGTTATCAGGTACGCCTAGTGTTTGCTATCCTAGATCCAGATGGGTACCTGTGGCCATGTCCCACTAACGTCGTTGGCGCAGGCCTGCTCGGCGAAGACGACAACGGCGCCACTGACCTCGGGACACTGGAAAAGAAGCTCGTCGAGAAGCACCAGCAGTCGAGGCAAGCTTCCCAGGCGGTTTCCGACCCGACCTCCCCCCCACCGGTCCCCGGCCAGGAGGCTCGGCGCCTCAACGCCCCATAGTTCGCTGGCGTCTCCTGAGCCTGCCAAGGATGGCGATAAGATGAGCTCTACCACGCCGGAGAAGGACAGCCAGGACGGCGAGCGGGAAGAAGTTGCTGAACTGTCCGAAATGATGTGCTCACTAGTCACGAATACCAACGGCGAAACACGATATATCGGTACGGGCCAAGCCCTCCCTGTGTATTCCCCCCTAGCCGCTAACATGTCAAAAGGTTCCTCCTCCGGATTCTCCATCTTTTT